>JBBGZY010001024.1:1565000-2165000 GCA_037952925.1 Lithobates clamitans | reverse complement strand
ATAGTGATAATTCTAATCTTGGAAATAATCGGTATGAAGATGTGGTGGTGTAAGGGGGGGGGGGGGGGGGGGCATAAAAAAACCTTCCTTTGGGTAGGTTTATTTGATTTTGGTTTGGAATGCATCTGTTGTATGTAGAATGTGTGGTAATTATGGACTTGTACACCAGGTAATCTTCTTTAACCCTTTTCCACCCACCTCGGTGTCCTTGAACGCCATAGGATGGGAAAGATTGCTCAATCATGTGACCACTGTGATTGGCTGTCACATGATCAGCTGATTGCTAGCTAACAATCAGTTGTGGGGTCTAAGAGCTGTTTTTCACAACTTGGTCTCTACGCTGGGAGCGGGCAGTAGGCATGTTCTACAACTGAAAATTTGGCCCCCCAGCGACACATGCATGTGTTAGGCAGTCGTGAAAGGGGTTAACCTTTTCTTTTTTTTTACCAAGTATAGATACCACTACACATCATGTTTGTTCCAGTTAAACTGAATTATACTAAAGAAAGCACTTTGTATTTTGTATAATACTGTGCCTTTGTAAAACAGTACAGTTATGGGGTAAATGTTCCCAACTATTTTTTTACAGCCATCATTTACATGTACAGTATTTGTTTAGAAAAAGTGCCAGTGTATTTTCAGGCTTTGTGTGTCTCAGGCACATAGTGTTAATTTAGTGGACATTTCAATCACAAATTAATATGCCTCATGCACACTGGATGTTTTTTTTAGCTGCTCTTAGGGGCGTTCTGCTTTTTTTTTTTTTTCCTGTCTCTAAATGCCCCTGCATGTTAGGCAATGTGTCAATGCACACATAGGCTTTTAGAGGCAGGAAAAAAAACACACTGCCAGTGCGTCCAGGAGCAGCGGGGTTTTTGCAGAAAAAAAAAAACGATTGACGCTTCTAAACGTGTGTAAAGACGCGGCGCGTTTAGTACCTGAGCAATAATTTTAGTGTGCTTAGGAGTCTAGGTTCTCTATGGAAACCAGTAGTTACTGTGTTAAAGTATAACTAAAGGCAATTGTTTCTTAGTTTTGGATAGAGTGGAGAGTGCTTAGAAGATGTATTATCTTTTTTATTGTTACCCCTGTCCCCCCCCCGTTAGGGAGATTCACCCTCTCTATTTGTCCTGTTTACCATTATCATTGAAAGTCAAAGCAAAAGAAAATCTCCAATTTTGGATTGTCTCCAGAAAAATAATAGAGGGGAAATCTCCCAATGGGATACTAGTTCTGATGACCTGGGGATTCCAAAGGATTCCCTTAATTTGCAGGGATTTCCTCTAACTTCTTGTTTTGGCAAGGGGATAGAAAGTGAAGGTAAATCTCCCCAATGGTACATAGATGACAAAAAAACAAAAACCTAAAAGTTGTTAGACCCTCCCTTACTCTTTCCAAATTGAAAAAAAAAAGCAAAACAGACAGCACGCATGGTGTGCAACAACGGAATGCTATAGCAGAAGCCTCTGCATCCCCCCATCCACAGCCAACTCTGTAACCCCCCCCCACCACTCCACAGCCACCTCTGTATTCCCCCCCCCCCACTCCACAGCCACCTCTGTATTCCCCCCCCCCCCACTCCACAGCCACCTCTGTATTCCCCCCCCACTCCACAGCCACCTCTGTATTCCCCCCCCCCCCACTCCACAGCCACCTCTGTATTCCCCCCCCCCACTCCACAGCCACCTCTGTATTCCCCCCCCACTCCACAGCCACCTCTGTATCCCCCCCCCACTCCACAGCCACCTCTGTATTCCCCCCCCACTCCACAGCCACCTCTGTATTCCCCCCCCCCACTCCACAGCCACCTCTGTATTCCCCCCCCACTCCACAGCCACCTCTGTATTCCCCCCCCTCTCCACAGCCACCTTTATCCCCCCCCTCTCCACAGCCGCCTCTGTACCCCCCCCCCCTGTCCACAGCCACCTCTATCCTCCCCCCCCATCCACAGCCGCCTCTGTACCCCCCCCTGTCCACAGCCGCCTCTGTACCCCCCCCTGTCCACAGCCACCTCTATCCCCCCCCCCATCCACAGCCACCTCTTTACCCCCCATCTTCATTTATTAGCAGGTGAATGCGGCCCTCCATGCATTCACATACATTAAATCCGTCCCTTAGGTGGAAAAAGGTTGCTGACCCCTGCCTTAGTGTCCCCTTCTATAATTATTATGGGGCAAACCAAAATTTGGGTTTTCTTTACTTTTATTTTTTATTATAATTGTAAACAGGATAAGTAGAGGGGGTGAATCCCCCTAATGGGGGCACAGGCAGGAATTAGAACCCGCCACTTGTTCTAATCCCTCTGCACTCCATCCCAAAAAAAAAAGTTTTATCTTTAGTTATACCTGAACATGTGTGATAAGGAGAATTTGAGGTATTTCAAAGTCCTAAAACACGTCCTGTCCTAGGGTGACAATGCTGCTCCTCCATAGATGAATAAGGGCTCATGCACACTGCAGCTCAAAGAAGTTGCTTCTACAGGCTTTTAAGCTTTTTTAATAAAAAGAAAATTAATTATTAACCATGCTCAAATAAAGTTCATTTTTATTCTCATAACATGAATATTGATATTTGTGAAATAAAGCGCTAAAAAGTTCCAAAGAATCTCAATAGAAATATAACATAAAGTCCCATCAAACACTCTGTGTTGTCCAAGACACTCCTGTGATCAAAACACCCATGGCTCAATGTGTCCTCTCCTCACCGACATTCATATGTGCATCCTACTCACCAGAGCGAATTCTCCCCCCCCCCCATATAACAGGCAGTCAAAAACAGCATGTGTGAATGTATCCACTAGGGAGAAGAAGCACACTATGGCTTTTTCAGTTTACAGGCTCTTACGGGCAGAAAACTCCCCCACCAAACTCGCGTTTTTGAGAGGAGCTTTTGAGCAGAAAAGATGCATAAGTGCCCAGAAACGCTCGAAAGAACAGGAAAAAACATGGACAAACTCAAAGAAGCTTGAACACACACAAAAAAATAGGAAAATTTAACTGAGGGGAGGGTTTGTGAAAAAAAAGAAACGCTTATGCTCAAAGAAGCTCAATAAAAACGTGCAAAAGAGCCCGAAAAAGTACAAGTTTCTTCAAGCTTAGGGCTCATGCACACTGCGGCTCAATGAAGCGGCTACTACAGGCTTTTGAGCTTTTTGGAGCTCTCATTTTTCTGCCTGGAAACTCCTCTCCATGTTAGCCAATGTGTCCATGCACACTTTGGCTTTTTCAGGAGTTTACAGGCATTTGCCCTTACAGGCAGAAAACACCCCCCCCACCAAACTCGTGTTTTTGAGAAGCATTTTCGAGCAGGAAAGATACCTAAGTGCCCAAAAATGCACAAAAAATCACGAAAGCATGAAAAAGCTCAAAGAAGCTCGAAAACACACAAACAGGAAAAATGAGCTGAGGGGAGGGTTTGTGAAAAAAAAAATGCTTATGCTCAAAGATGCTGAATAAAAATGTGCAAGAGCCCAAAAAAGCACAAGCTTCTTCAAGATGAAATAAAAGCTCAAATACCTGAAAAATCAGCTTTTTTGTTTTTTAGCTGCAGTGTGCATGAGCCCTTCTAGTGAGTGAGCATTGTTCCACTAGGATAGGACGTCTGTTCCTGGCAGGGACAGCAGGGGAATTTTGTTCTTAGATTTAGATATGCATTAAATATGCTTTCTTCCTCTTGTAATTGGTGACTTTTATTGTGGTAAACAGACTTTAATGACGCATGTCAAGCACTAGAGGGAGTATGATGAGCTTATAAATACCCGGATAGCAGTGTCTGTTTTGATGATACTAAGTGCTCATTTTGGAGACAGAGACTCTCTGAATAAATGCTGAAGAATAGGCTGCTGGTGAGGGTATACTGAACCGATCTACCTGTTTTCATCTATGTAGGTAGTACATGTTTTCCACAAAGACCACCCATTAAACATTATACAGAGACAGGATCACTATTAACACGGAAAGGATTTGATAATGGTATATGACTGTTGAGGGTTGAACTGTGTCCTGGAATTAATTATAACACATTTAGACAGTTTTAGCAAGTCCTATATTTTTTCCAACAAATTAAACTTTCATTGCACTAGCCATAGGAAATCCTTATTTTTTTTTACTAGCAAGCAGATATACTGGATGTTTATGATTCAGCAAAACCACAAAGTAGCAGGAAAAGTACACTTTGTCCATCCTGATATTTTCCATACTATTAAATTGTGCTTCAGTTGCTAAAACCAAGTAAAAGTTTTTTTGTTTTTTTTTAGTATAGAAAAAGGTAAATAAAGTGTTATAGAATCAATGCGAGGAAGTTCACAAATAGTGAAGCATCTTGACAAAGTTGAGGCAGTCTGATTTTTGATAAAATAAAAAGCCTTAGGCAAATGTTTGCAGCCAGGCGTGCAGCCCAGTTTAAGATAATAGAATGCTACATCCTCCTTCCTTACGTTTCCTCCTCTCCAGAATTCTGTACAGAAGGCATGTCAAAATCAAATAAAACAGTAATCGAGATTAATGGAGTTAGTCCTAAACGCTGACGTTTGGGTATGGCAGTTTTATATAGTTCCATTGGTCCTGCTTGGATCCCTGTGTGATCCCCAGTAAAGCTGGAAATCAATGTAGTAGGTACTGCTACTAAAGCAATTGCAGCTACGTTCCAGACCCTGTCTAATGCACCTGCCATGCTACTTGGTGAACATAGGGTGTTGCCTCTTTGCCCCTGGCACCATTCACAGAACACTTTGCATTTTCACAATGAACGCGTTGTTCTTTGATTAGATGAGGTGGAGATTGGACATCACCACACTGCCTCACCATGTCTTAGAGTATACTTTGCATTTATTGAAAGAAATTTAAAGTGTTCCCTGAGTAGCGCTTGTGCTGACAGAGCAACCTCCTGTGTTTACAATGCAACAGGGTAGCCACTCAGCACAGGACCTGGAAGCTAGTGGAGATCACTGGAGTAGCAGTGCCTACTACAGAGATTTCAAGCTTGCGTGGGGATCCCACAGTTATGGCACACATTCTGTATACATACATTAGTCAAAGCATTTCCTGAAGTATTCAGCTACAAAATTATATAACATGGCCTTGGGGCCTTATCCCACTAGTGATCCTAGGGTCAGGAAGGAATAAAACTGCAAAGAGAATACTCGCCTAGTTTCAAGTGTCACTCTCTTGCTGGCTGGATGAGTGGGTCATTGTTCCCTCGCTGATAGAAGCACTACAGAATGTAAGTCTCCTTTAAAACAGTGATGTGCTCTTCCACAGAATGAGGGGATGAGGCATGGGAACAGGTGAGTATTTCTTATTTTTGTCTCCACTTCTACAGAGGCATTTATAGTGGAACCTTGGATTACGAGCATAATCCATTCCAGGAGAATGCTTGTAATCCAAAGCACTCGCATATCAAAGCGAGTTTCCCCATAGAAGTCAATGGAAACAAAGATAATTTGTTCCGCATTCACTTCTATTGCATGCAATACTGCATGTGGCCAGAGGTGGGGGGGCGCCGGAGAGCCTCGGAAATACTCGGGGACAGCTTGGCTGAACTCGGAAAGCCTCGGAAATACTCGAACTGAGTATTTCCGAGTGATTCCGAGTATTTCCGAACTGCTCCGAACCGTTCTGAGTTTCACCGGCGCCCCCGCTCCTCTGGCTGAATGCGGTACTGCACACCCCATTAGCTTGAATTCTGCTTGTTTTGCGAGACAACACTCGCAAAGCGAGCCAGAATTTAACAAAATACGTTTCCCATCTTTCAAAACGCTTGTTAACCGCGTTACCCATTAGCCAAGGTTCCACTGTACTAGTATTGGGGACAGGTTATGGTGGATCACTTTTGTAGATAAGATGCCCTTGTGAGTTTTACAATTTTTCCCCAAAAATGTACTACATAGGAATGTCATTTTCATGCATCCAGCATGGTGGAGGGGCTGGAATAAGGAAATGCAATGGATTGACAAACTCATGCCCTTTTATATATTTAGCATAAAATGAATAGTGAGCCTATTTGGAGGGCTGTTGCAAGAACAAAATGGCAAACCTGTTATTGTGCTACTTCCAGTAATTAAAAAAAAAAAAACTTTAGAATTGTATTTCTGGACAACTCAGTGTTTTAGTTATTCTTTTATAATAAATTCCCTTTAGTGGTCTCACTTTAAAACAAACTCTAAGCAATAATAGAATTTACCTTGTGTAAATGTCCTCTTGTTGTTGAAGTCCATGTAAAGACCATTAGAGAAGTTTTACATTTTCATGCGTTATCTTTTATAGTGAGGGGTGTTGATTTTGGTTAAAGGCTTTTTTATTCAGATGTAACTATGTTAGTGTTTATAATTAAAAATTGGTATAATGTATTTATTTTTGGGTGATTTTTTTTTATAAACAGTGTAAAAAAAAAAGGGAATAAATATCGAAGGAGAAGAATACATTAACGACTTCAATACTGGGCACTTTCGCCCTCTTCCTGCCTAGGCCAATTTTCAGCTTTTCAGCGCTGTTGCACTTATGAATGACTATTTCGCGGTCATGCAACTCTGTACCCAAACAAAATTTTTATCATTTTTTTGAGACAAGTAGAGCTTTTATTTGGTGGTATTTAATCACCAATGGGTTTTTATTTTTACTAAAAAAAAATTTAAAAAAGCCCGAAAATGTTTGATTAAAAAAAAAAAAATTTGTAGTTTCTGTTATACCGTTTTGTAAATAAGTAATTTTTCTCCTTCACTGATATGCGCTCATGAGGCTGCACTGATGGGCACTGATAGGCTGCATTAGTGAGGCGGCACTGATGAGGTGGCACTGATATGCAGTACTAATGAGCACTGATGGGCGGCACAGAAACCAGCATCACTGCTGGTTACTGCTGGGGCTGCACTGATGATCAGTGCCCTGATTATCTGTACAGATCTCCCCTGTGAGGAAATGCAGCTGATTGGCTCTCCTCTTCTTATATGCTGTCAGTGTGAGTAGAGCGGATAACCGGCATTTGCTTGTTTACATGTAATCAGCTGGGATTGGACACAGCTGATCACATGGGTAAAGAGCCTCGTCATTGGCTCTATACTGAGATCGGTGATGCGCCGCGTCCCAGAATGAGAGAGCCACCTTGCGCCCATCATTTTACTATATGGTGGACTAGAGGTGGTTAATAAGGGGTAGTTAGGGATAAGAAGGGCATATTTAACCCAGTCATAAATGTATACTCTGCCCGAGTGCACATTATATAAAAGAATGGTGTAACCATACTGCACTGCTGATTGCAGCTCCAGTCTCCCCCAAAGTCTGCTGAGAGACCAACAGTTTCTGGGGTATTGATGTCCTGGTTCCCCCACAGCTCTCACTGGTTCCTACTGCTGTCCTTCACATCATTACAGGAGAAAGCAGTGATGAGGAGGTCAGTAGGAGGAACCATTGAAAACCACAGGGGTGCTTAGAGATCGACACGCCAGACAGGTGTCTGCCTCTCAGCGGACTTTATAAAACCATTTCTCAGGATCAGAGCTGCGTTCAACAACTTGGGGTGATAAAAAGGTAAGTATAAACCCATGATAGGGTCACTTTAGGTATAAATGACTTTTATTGAAAAGAATAGTTGAATAGAATAATATTGAAAAGTAATTTGTTTACAGGTAAACATTGTTGCTGAAACACCTTCTCTCTGTTTATTTCTAATCGTTATTTTGTAGTATTGCATTTGTATTCATTGACAAAATACAAGGTGTTCAGTTGAAAGCAGCCAAGTGAGCGACCCCCTGTGGTCAGTATGCAATGGGGCACCATGGCACAAGAACTGACAAGGTCACGCCAACCACCATGGTGATTATCAACTTCCACATCAGCGCAGGCTGGATCAAGGTAACTATGCAATCAAGTTCATTAGAGCCGGTTCACACTGAGGCAGCACGACTTGCAGCGCGACTGCCTCAGGCGACCTGCACACGACAGCAGCGGCAACATGGAAAACGACTTTTATATAGAAGTCAATGCAAGTCGCCCCCAAAGTAGTACAGGAACCTTTTTCTAAGTCGGAGCGACTTGAGTCGCTCCTATTAGAACGGTTTCATTGTACAGAACGGAACGCAACTTGTCAGGCGGCTAAGTCGCCTGACAAGTCGTCCCTGTGTGAACCGGGTCTAACTGGAGTTCAGCTTTAAGTCTGATTAGAGACAGAAAGTAAATAACTTGTTAGTAAGAACAAGATGCCAAGGCATGAATATTTATGGGTTCAGCAGTAGTGGTTGATAGAAATGTGTAGCCTCATTATTCCCCAAACTCTTATGTACAAACAGCCTGTTCCCAGGAATGTAAAAAGAAAAAAAAAACCTTCTTTCTTGTTTGATTAGAGTTCACTATTGCACGCCGAGACGTATTGCACTTTTATTTTGTAACCTGGTTCAGTTTAGTGTTCAAAGTAAAAATTGTGGTTACATGACTCTTTAATGCTACAGTATCCTTTCAAGTCAAAGAAGGAACTGATTTGGAAATTGTTTGCAGGGATCCTAAACCTCCTGTTCTTGGTGTGTAGTACTAACTGGTTGCAGATTCACATCCAGGCAGTTAGAACCTACCATTTAGTTCAATGGGACGGGGTTATAGCACCCCATCCTGTTTTGCAGGAGAGTCCATCTCCGTCATTATTTGAGCAATCAGCTGGTGTCATGACTGACTAACATGGAAATTAGCTAAAAGATATGCTTTAAAATAATTACTGGTATCCGTTTAAAGCAGGACTTGACAAATTTGCTTAGAATCTAGGAGCCAGCTGAAAAAGTTAGGAGCCAGTTTTTTAAATCCTCTGCCCAGCGCCCAGAACTGCATGTCTGGGGCATCGGGCAATAAGAATTGCTCATGCCTGATGCCAAGCGAAAAAAAAAAAAATATATTATAAAAAAAAAATCAACTTTTGTTTGTTATAATATTTTGCAAATAAGTTTTTTTTCCTCCTTCACTGATGTGCTCTGATAGGCTGCACTAATGGGCACTGATGAGGTGGCACTGATGAGGCGGCATTAAGGTTGGAACTGATGGGCACCAATAGGCAGCACTGAGGTGCCACTGATGGGAACTGACAGGTGGTACTGATAGGCAGCACTGAGGTGGCACTGACAGGTAGCACTAATGTGCACTAATAGGCAGCACTGAGGTGGCACTGATAGGTGGCACTGACAGGTAGCACTGATAGGCAGCACTGAGGTGGCACTGACAGGTAGCACTAATGTGCACTGACAGGTGGCACTGATAGGCAGCACTAACATGTGGCACTGATAGGCAGCACTGCCAGGTGACACTGATGGGCAGCACCAATGAGCACTGAGATGGCACTGATGGGCAGCACTGAGGTGGTACTGACAGGTGGCACTAATGAGCAGCACTGAGTTGGCACTGATGAGTGGCACTGATAGGCAGAACTGAGATGGCACTGACAGGAACTGATAGGCAGCACTGACAGGTGACATTGACAGACAGAACTGAGATGGCACTGACAGATGGCACTGAGGTGGCACTGATGGGAACTGATAGGCAACGCTGACAGGTGACACTGACAGGCAGAACTGAGATGGCACTGATGGGAACTGATAGGCAGCACTGACAGGTGACATTGACAGGCAGAACTGAGATGACACTGAGGTGGCACTCCCCGTCCACAACGGCGCTAATGAATGGACGACTGATCATCCCCTCCACCTCAACCCTAGCTGTCAAACTGGGAAGATGATGACGGAGGTGGGCGGGCAGTGAGAGCACGCCATAATCATCACAGCACCGCCCACGGGAGGAGTGCACTGGTTCGCAGAAAGGCGCGTGTATCCCGCTCTAGCAGGCGGCAAAGCCACGGCCTCAATTTTGGCCAGCCTGTCCTAAGTCCGCGCACCCGCGGGGGAGGGAGGCACTTTGCAGGAATCCAGACCGCTACTGCGGTGTAGCCCAGGTGCCAGGATGCAATTTCCAGTTGCCATTGCGACCTGGCGTCTGGGTTTTGTCGAGCCCTGGTTTAAAGCCTGGTTCACACCTATGCATTTTTAGTGCATTTTCAGTTTTGTAGAAACACACTACAGTCAATTTAACATGGTTTCCTGTGGATGTAGTTCACATCTGTGCATTTTATGGAAACGGCCAGGGATTTTTTTCTGATTTTTGGTTCCATAGACTTCAATGGATCAAAAGCATGCATTGAAAATGCAAAATGCACCTGCAATATGCAAACTGCAACCTGCATAGATGTGAATCAGGCCTAAAAGTCTGTTTTGTGTTGATGACTTGTTTTTCTTTTTTGAGGACCCAATGCTCAGTATTTTTCATCTCTTTAGTCATGTGCTCTGTCCTGCATTTTGCCATTCATGTAGCATCAGATGGAGTCTTTCAAAAATGTAGGACATAAAAAACAATGTGAAAACGTCTTCTGGTGTCAGGGCCGGTGCTAGACTATTTTGTGCCCTAGGCAAGACCAGCTACTTGCACCCCCCCCCCCCCTTCCTGTATACACTTCCCCCTTTAACCCTACACCCCCCTTCCTTTATACACTTCTCCCCTTTAACCCTACACCACCCTTTCTGTATACACTGCCCCCCTTTAACCCACCTAGTGGTAACACCGGCCCTGTCTGGTGTGAAACAATGTCCACGTTATGCATTTTTTCTTTAAGTGTTTTCTGGGGACTGGTTTACAGCTGTTGATTATGTGCCCTTCAATCTTATGTGCTAAAAAGCATGAAGGTTGTGGTCCATTGTGTCATTTGAAATTAATGACAACGCAACACAAGGCGGGCCATGCATTAATGTGCTTTACTGCAACACAATGTGTGAATGGGCCCTAAAATTTTGGAAAAAAAAATGTTTCCAGTAAGCATACACAAAGTTATTGCCATGTACAAAACATAAAGTATTCCTAAACCCAGGACCCTGCATTCACTATATCTGGTCTCCCACAGTACACAGAACATGGAAATGCAATTATTTTAGTAAATATAAAATGCTAAATACCTTTTCTCATCAGCAGTATATGGCAGTCTTATGACTTTTATCAGTGTCTGGTTAAAGCTTGTAAGAGGAGTTTTCATTCTACTCTGTCCTATGAGGCTGCAGGACCCCTGACCCTCTGTCTGGACAGTGCTGATTGGTCCTGTGCCGATCACATGCACCGTCCCGAGAAAAGAAAAAAGAACTCTCTAGCAATACACACCAAACTTAGCATGTGCAGAGTGCCCCCAAGACCTGTACTATCAGCAGATGCATTGTGGGAAAAGGGGAGGATCAAAGAAGACAAAATCAAACAGCCTTTTTACACAATGCGGAGGATTAACCCCTTAGGTTCCATAGTGAGTATAACCAGCATGCTTTAACGCATTCACAGACTGATTATACTGTTGTGGGTTTAGTAACACTTTAAAGGGGTTGTAAACCCTTGTGTTTTTTCACCTAAATGCATCCTATGCATTAAGGTGAAAAAAACACCTGGCAGTCACCGGCCCCCCAGCCTCCCGTTTTACATACCTGAGCTCCTTCATCTCTTCGGCGGGGACGCACTGTCCCTCTCTCCACAGGGTCCCAGCTCTTGATTGGAAAGATTGATAGCAGCGCAGCCATTGGCTCCCGCTGCTGTCAATCAAATCCAAGGATGCGGGGCCGAGTCCGGCATTCGTGTCTGTGGACACAAAAGCTGGACTCGGGAGCGTGCCCGCAAAGTAACCCCTCGGGAGAGCACTTCTCCCAGGGGGTTATCTGAAGCAGGGAGGACCCGCAAGAGCCACCGGGGGACCCTAGAAGAGGATGTTCGGGGACACTCTGTGCAAAACGAGCTGCACAGTGGAGTTAAGTATGACATGTTTGTTGTTTTAAAAAAAAAAAAACGATCCTTTACAATCACTTTAACCTTCTTAAAGTTTGAAAAACATTCATTATATCATCTCAACACTTCAACTTATTTGGCATGCTTCAATATGAAAAATAGAATTTGTAATTGTTACATTTTTATTTTGAACTATGGCTCTGTTCTCTTCAATAAATTAAAGACAAGCAGTGACAGGTATTTCCAAGTCACATTTTTCTTTAATATTATTCAAGGGAAGAATGTTCAAATTCTTTTAACTTGTGCAAGTATGTTGCAATGGCTGTTATTTTATGAGTGTTTCTTTTCAGTGACAGGGACAACAAATTCCAGATGTTTAGGCAGAGTGTATTACCTTCTCCTTAGGAGAACAGAAGAAAGTTGGGTGTATAGTCAACATTTCATTTTGCTCTTAAAGGCGAATACAGTACTATGGCTGTAGCATGTGAGCATCAGATAGACAAGAGATCATTTGTGATCATATATGAGTGCTACTTAAAAAGCATGTGTAGGCTTTTCAATTATTTTTTTTTAGATATATAACCAAGAGAGATCAAATTGTTGTCTGTTATACCTTAAAGGATTGTGATGACAGCCATTACAAGAAAAAGGGTATCACTTTTCCTACTTTAGCAGGCAATCGCTGACATGGAACAAACGTATGTAGCAATTGCCGGGACATTCAAGGTGGAACTCTAACATTTAATATAGTTCCCTATAGCACTTTGTTGAAATGATTGCAGCCATAATCTTATCCATATTCTAGGGTTGTAACCTGTATGCAAAATATGAGTGCTGCTGATTCACTAAGGCTCTCTTTCCACTAGTGCGATTTGCCATGCGACCTGGGACTGCAAGTCGTACCCCATGATTTCCAATGATTACTGTGCATATCTGTGCGACTTCAAGGTAGTCACTGCACGACTTTGGTCCCACTTTGATGCGACTTGAGGTCCATAGACCTCAAGAATACACAGGCCTTGCTTCAAGTCACATCAAAATCGTGGCAAAAATCGCTGCAAAATCGCGTGACTTTCAGGTCACAATAGTGAAAACCTAGCCTTAAGGGTTAAAAAAGTTTGCATGCCTTATTTCGATTTGTTTTTGCATACAATTCTTTTTTTTGAGTGAACCCCAATTCACTAAATGTTTAGCATGTTTACATATAGATGTCCTATATCTAGATGTTATAAATGTCATAAGCACATTTTTTGTACATGCAAAATGGATATGGGAAAAGAAAAAGTTAATTGGGCCAATTAATCAGTTTCAAGTTTTTAAAGAAAAAGTCTTGGCAGAAGATGAAAAAGCTTGTTAAACCTCCCATGGGGCCCATGGGCTTCAGCTCAGGTAAAAGAACTGTGTGTGCAGCAAGGTTTTGGGAAGCTTTCAGCAAGCATTGAACAGTTTTTCTGAACCCTTTAAAAAAGTACCATTCAGCTCCAGTTTGGGAAAGTTAAGCATAGCTTTAAATTTGTGTGCTGACTGCCACTTTAATGCTACATTTGCATTGGCAACTAGCCCCAGTGCAGATGACAGCGGTAGAAATCTGTTGATTCTTGCAACTGTTTTTGCGACCTGTGAGCAGCTAGCTGCAGCCACCAAGCTTTCCATGGCTTTCTACAGGGACAGTGATTACCTGTGGTGATCACTGCTGGGGACACACAAAGTGAGTGTGTGTGACTATTGTTTTTTTATATCCCTGTACACAATGTTAGCTAAGAAACACATCTAGAAGGTTTTTGAACTTATCTATACTCTCCGCTGACACCACCAACTGTGGAAGGAATTTCCGCACCTTTACCGCCCTAACAGTAAAGAACCCCTTCCGCAGTTTAGGATTGAACTGCTTCTCATCCAACTTCATTGTGTGGCTGTGTGTATTTTCTTTAGAAATCTAAGATTAAAAAGTTTCTTCCCAATGCTGCAGTCACCATTCAAGGATCAGTATATTGCGATCGCATCACCTTTTTAAGCGTTTATTCTCCAGGGAGGAAAAGTTTAATGTTTGTAGTCGTTTCTCATAACTAAGGTCCTCCAGCCCCCTTATTAACTTTGTTGCCCTTCAGCCTTATATGCTAAAGATGGGAGACCTCAAATGTGGAAATCCTGGCCTAGATTCAACAACAATATACCTCTGTATGTGGCCAAGACCAAGGACCCTTTAGTGCTGGCATCAGATGCCTTGATAATCCCCTGGTCTCAGATCAGGCTAATCTTTGCCTGCCCCCAGTGTGAATTATACCTCATCTGTTCCACAAGATAGAGCAGTAGAAGAAGCCAGTGATTCTCATTGCACCAAACTGGCCAGAAGAACCTGGAACACAGACCTACTCAAACTACCAGGAGACTACCCCTGGCCTCTTCCCGGCAGGCCAGACCTGCTGTTCAAGGGCCCTCTGTTCCATCCTGCTTCTCAGTCTCGGGCTTTAACAGCATGACTGTTAAAGCCTAAGTCTTATAAGCGGTTTTTCAGTCTGGGCAAAAATAATTAAAGTCAGCAGCTACAAATACTGTAGCTGTTGACTTTTCTTTCACTTTAATTATATTAGAAACAATAAGAAACATAGGCTATCATAGGTATGATAACAGGTACAGGTATAAAGGGAGTTTCCCTCCACAAACACTGAACATTAAACAATGATGTAATGGCAAAGAAAATACAAGCAAAATGAAATTGTAAGGTGGAAAAATATCAGAGCCATGCTCGAGATCGCAATATGCTTTGTGTCCTAAAAGAAGGCCCTTTAGCTGGGTACCACAGAACTGAGGACGATATCATCGTCCATGGGACCAATAGGGGTGCTGCTCTTGCCTGTGGGCAAAGGGCCAATTCCAAAGCCGAATGGATCAGAAATAAGAGAAAAAAGGGGGGGAGGGGGGAACTTTTCACTTTGTCAAAGTTGTGAATCCGTGTCTTCCACACTTTTGCATTTGTTTCGTGGCCAAAAATATATGGGTCACAAGAGTGCGTTCACGTTTGGTAGCGCCTTCTTTGAGTTTGTGTAGAAGCGAAATGTATGTGTAGTACTGAATTGACCATGTTATAGACCCTTATGCACAATCGTTTGGCCTTTGGGCATGTCCACCATATATGCTTCATGGCACCTAAATCTGAGCATCCCTTAAAGCATGTGGGAGGATAGGTAGGGAGACATTTAGCAATTCCAGCCGTAGTAAAGTACCACAGGGACAGTACTTTGAAAGAGTTTTCTAGATTAATGACGTTACAGGAAGAGTGGAATAGTGCCTCCCAGATTTTATTCCAGGTCTCAGGGGTTTGCGTGGAGCTAAAGTCCCTTTCCCAGTTGCTGCAGTAAGATGAAGTACGCAAATTCTAATTACTTAGGGTGGAGGCGTATACAGTGCCTTGCAAAAGTATTTGCCCCTCTTGGCTTTTTACATATTTTGTTACATTACAGCCTTTAGTTCAATGTTTTTTTAACCTGAATTATATGTGATGGATCATAACATCACAATAGTCTAAGTTGGTGAAGTAAAATTATAAAAATATATACATAAAACTATTTTTCAGAAATAAAAAAATGATAATTGGCATGTGCGTATGTATTCACCCCCTTTGTTATGAAGCCCATAAAAAGCTCCGATGCAACCATATACCTTCAGAAGTCACATAATTAGTGAAATGATGTCCACCTGTGTGCAATCTAAGTGTCACATGATCTGTTATTACATATACAAATTGTTTTGAAAGGCCCCAGAGGCTGCAACATTAAGCAAGAGGCACCATTAACCAAACACTGCCATGAAGACCAAGGAACTCTCCAAACAAGTAAGGGACAATGTTGTTGAGAACAGGGTCAGGTTATAAAAAAAATATCCAAATCTTTGATAATCCCTAGGAGCACCATCAAATCTATCATAACCAAATGGAAAGAACATGGCACAACAGCAAACCTGCCACACACCAAAACTCATGGATCGGGCAAGGCGGGCATTAATCAGAGAGGCAGCACAGAGACCTAAGGTAACTCTGAAGGAGCTGCAGAGTTCCACAGCAGAGACTGGAGTATCTGTACATAGGACGACAATAAGCCGTACGCTCCATAGAGTTGGGCTTTATGGCAGAATGGCCAGAAGAAAGCCATTACCTTCAGCAAAAAACAAAATGGCACGTTTTGAGTTTGCGAAAAGGCATGTGGGAGACTCCCAAAATGTATGGAGGAAGGTGCTCTGGTCTGATGAGACAAAAATTGAACTTTTTGGCCATCAAAGAAAACGCTATGTCTGGCGCAAACCCAACACATCACATCAACCAAAGAACACCATCCCCACAGTTTAACATGGTGGTCGCAGCATCATACTGTGGGGATGTTTTTCAGCAGTCAGGACTGGGAAACTGGTCAGAGTTGAGGGAAAGATGGATGGTGCCAAATACAGGGATATTCCTGAGCAAAACCTGTACCACTCTGTGTGTGATTTGAGGCTAGGAGGGAGGGTCACCTTACAGCAGGACAATGACCCCAAACACACTGCTAAAGCAACACTTGAGTGGTTTAAGGGGAAATATGTAAACGTGTTGGAATGGCCTAGTCAAAGCCCAGCCCTCAATCCAATAGAAAATCTGTGGTCAGACTTAAAGATTGCTGTTCACAAGCGCAAACCATCCAACTTGAAGGAGCTGGAGCAGTTTTGCAAGGAGGAATGGGCAAAAATCCCAGGGGTAAGATGTGGCAAGCCCATAGAGACTTATCCAAAGCGATTTGGAGCTGTGATAGCCGCAAAAGGTGGCTCTACAATGTATTGACTTTAAGGGAGTGAATAGTTATGCACATTGACTTTTTCTGTTATTTTGTCCCATTTGTTGTTTGCTTCACAATAAAAAAAACAAAAAAAAAAATCAAAGTTGTTCGCATGTTCTGTAAATTAAATGATGCAAATTCTCAAACAATCCATGCTAATTCCAGGTTGTGAGGCAAAAAAAACACAAAAAATGCCAGGGGGGGTGAATACTTTTGCAAGGCACCGTAATAGGGAAATGAGACCTTGGGTTATGGGGGCTGTCCGACATCTGGTTTAGCTGCTGACTATTACTAAAAGGATACTTCCTGTACCCATCCAGGGATCCAGCACTGTCCTCACCCAGGCTGGTTGTTCATTGACCTTTGGGTTCCCAGCACCGGCATCCTAACTGTGGGCAGCTGACTATGCTGCTTTCGGCTTCCCAGCCAGCTGCCCACTGCGCTTTGTGAATGGTCGTGTGGTCTTCTGGAACCTGTGACGTACGTGTCCCAGAAGACTACAGGGAGGAATCGCCTAGGAGATCTGAGCAGAAGTGGGTACCCGCTCCCCCCACCAAAAATGACATTCCAAGTATGGGAGAGAAGGGGGAGAGGAGGACTTAAAGAGGAACTTCCCCTTTTGGCTGGAGTTCCACTTTAGGAGACAGATGGGTCACTGAGTCTGTCATTCCTACTGTGATTAAAAACAGGGAAGGCCACTTACAGAAAGATCTACTATCATACAGTGCCTTGAAAAAGTATTCATACCCCTTGAAATTTTCCACATTTTGTCATGTTACAACCAAAAATGTAAATGTATTTTATTGGGATTTTATGTGATACAACACATATATATGTGGACCAACACAAAGTGGCATGTAATTGTGAAGTGGAAGGAAAATGATAAATGGTTTTCAAAATTTGTTACAAATATGTGAAAACTGTGGTGTGCATTTGTATTCAACCCCCTGAGTCAATACTTTGCAGAACCACCTTTCGCTGCAATTACAGCTGCAAGTCTTTTTGGGGATGTCTCTACCAGCTTTGCACATCTAGAGAGTGACATTTTTGCCCATTCTAGTTTGCAAAATAGCTTAAGCTCTGTCAGATTGAATGAAGAGCGTCTGTGAACAGCAATTTTCAAGTCTTGCCACAGATTCTCAATTGGATTTAGGTCTGGACTATGACTGGGCCATTCTAACACATGAATATGCTTTGATCTAAACCATTCCATTGCAGCCCTGGCTGTATGTTTAGGGTTGTTGTCCTGCTGGAAGGTGTACTAAACCCCCCCCCCCCCACCCCCCGGTCTCAAGTCCTTTGCAAACTCTTAACATGTTTTCTTCTATGATTGCCCTGTATTTGGGTCCATCCATTTTCCCATCAACTCTGACCAGCTTCCCTGTTCTTGCTGAAGAAAAGCATCCCCACAACATGATTCTGCCACCACCATGTTTCACGGTGGGAATGTTGTGTTCAGGGTGATGTGCAGTGTTTGTTTTCTGCCACACATAGCATTTTGCTTTTAGGCCAAAAAGTTCTATTTTGGTCTCATCTGACCAGAGCACCTTCTTCCACACGTTTGCTGCGTCCCCCACATGGCTTCTCGCAAACTGCAAACGAGACTTCTTATGGCTTTCTTTCAACAATGGCTTTCTTCTTGCCACTCTTCCATAAAGGCCAGAATGACTAATAGTTGTCCTGTGGACAGATTCTCCCATCTGAGCTGTGGATCTCTGCAACTCCTCCAGAGTTATTATGGGCCTCTTGGCTGCTTTTCTGATTAATGCTCTCTTTACCCGGCCTGTCAGTTTAGATGGACGGTCATGTCTTGGTAGGTTTGCAGTTGTGCCATACTCTTTTCATTTTTGGATGATGGTTTGAACAGTGCTCTATGAGATGTTGAAAGCTTGGGATGTTTTTTTATAACCTAACCCTGCTTTAAACTTCTCCACAACTTTATCCCTGACCTGTCTGGTGCGTTCCTTGGCCTTTATGACGCTGTTTGTTCACTAAGGTTCTCTAACAAACCTCTGAGGTCTTCACAGAACACTTGTATTTATACTGAGATTAAATTACACACAAGTGACATTTACGAATTAGGTGACTTCTGAATGCAATTGGTTCCACTAGATCTTAGTTAGCGGTATCAGAGTAAAGGGGGCTGAATACAAATGCGCACCACACTTTTCACATATGTATTTGTAAAAAAAAAACAAAAAAAAAACATTTATCATTTTCCTTCCACTTCACAATTATGTGCCACTTTGTGTTGGTCTATTACATAAAATCCCAATAAAATACATTTACGTTTTTGGTTGTTAAAATGCCAAGGGGTATGAATACTTTTTCAAGGCACTGTACCTGGAAATCCTTCTTTGCCTGGTGTGAACACAGGTACTGCAATCCCAGAGATTATTCTGTGCATTGCATACAGGCTTTCCTACATTCAGATTATGACCAGAACTTGGCCTTAAGGTTTTGGCCTTGTCCATTCTTTTTCAAAAACCTCTAGCTTCGCTCTTGTCAAAACCTTTAATCAAGGTTTATCTTGCATCAAGCCCCCAGTGCAGCACCTCGTGCTTTATTGAAATCTCCACTCTTCCAACCTATCAGGAATATCCCCTTAGGTTACCCCTCCTGCAAAGTAGCCTTTTTGGTCACCATCATGTAGTCAGACATGTCTCTGAGTTGGCAAGTCTGACTTATAAGGGAACCATTCCTCATTTTTCCAAATGATGAGGTAGTCTTACTCCCAGGACCATCTTTTCCTCCTGAAGTGGTATCAGTCTTCCATCTCAATGAAGTAATTGTCCTTCAAGTCGTATGACTGGCTTCAAAGCACCCAAGGGAAATTTCTCTTCATTGCCTTGACATAGTCAGAGCCATTAGTGTCTACCTCAAGGCAATTTTTTAAAATGTCTTAATATTATATTTTTATTTATATTATTTTGATTAATTTGATAGATAATGCTGGATAACCCTGCTTACCATGTCTTCTAAGAACTGTCTTACTGCATCAAAAGTCAACAATCTCCCTCCAGTAGCACTCTTCCCCCTGTTATCACTTTTGCTGTTTTTCTGGTATTGAAAAGTGTGACCACAGAGACCACTTTGTGTTGGAAAAGGTTTGGGAAAGGAACACATTACTTCATATTAATGGGCTTGAAAATTTCCTGGAATGAGGCATGAATACATGCGTCAAGTCAAGCTTTTTGTTTATTTTAACACAAGTAAATCCTTGGTCTTCTCTTGTCACCATAAGGCCCTGGGCCCAGGTTAAAGTTCTCTGTATGCTATCATAACTACATTGTAGGAATCTGGAAGACATCACAGATCCACGAAGTTTGCTGTCACTGTACACAGATGCACAGTATTAAGCCATACATAATCTATGTTCTGTATGTTTAGCCTAATTGAGTAATGATGTGTATTCATTCAACTTAGCATTACATTTCAATGCCATTGGCACATAGTTACGTAAACAGCTAAAGCTTTAAAAAAAAAAAAAAAAAAAAAAAGACTCAAGATTCATTTTATGTGAGATCATCTGAAATTCATTTTCGAATCAACCTTTTTTTTTTTGTTTGTGTTTTTCATATTAAAGTCCTATTGGCTGGGAAAATGATCTAGTCGTGACTCCATCTGGGAACATGAAAAAGTCATGTTATCAGAAAGGATTCCCATCATTTAGTGGCTTGCTTCTGTTAAGTCCCAAATGCTGATTGTTCCCAGACACTTTTCATGTGAAGGCCTGTGGAGGAGGAAACATCTGCTGTTTTTGGATGGTTCAGCATATGAAATAAGGCAACAAAACTGTGTATTAAACTAAATAAAAGAACTTTAAACAAGCGGGCTTGTTTCTTGAAATTAGGTTGCCCCATCTCCATGGACCCTTATGCCATTGTTAGTAACAACATACAGTACTATTCATCTATTATAGGGAAATTATTCGAAATCATCAGCAATTAACTATTTTTAAAGATTACTTAGTTAATCTTTGGGGAACCTTTTGTTTCATAAATATTCTTTAAAATAATGCTATTCTATTTGTAAATGCATCTGATTTTATTGTTTTCCAGTGCCCACACAGCAGATAATGAATATGTATTACAAACCTATCTGGAACAACCAATATATGTTGCTGTAATTGTGCAAATGTTGGGTAACAACGTTTCTGCTGCTGCCTCAATATCTTTTTTGTGTCAGAAATGTTTTGTTACCTTCTTGAGATAGAAAGGACTGTCATTGCATTTTTTACGCTGAAATGTATAACATTTTTTTTCAGATTCAGTCGAAAGCTGGAGTAATATACATTTCAAATATTATCTCTCAAGTGTTGTTGATTTGTGTGTGAAGCACGGGTGATCCAGAAATTTGTGTCTGAAGAACTTCAGCTTTAGATAATGTTTAGAAAGAGCACGTCCTGTTAGAATTTTCTCTTCCTGATTCACCCGTGGATGTGGATTCTTGCCATACACAGTGAGACAGCTGATAGGAGGAAAGGCACACACCCCCTCTCCACATAGGCAGAGACTTGCAGAGCTGTGCTGTGAATTAACCAGCTCTCTGCTAATCTATTTATAGCACTCACCCTGACACAAAATTCAGTCTGGTTTTATTACAGTTGACAAAGAACTTTTCAGAAGTTATGCTGCTGATAACAGAAGAACGGAGCAGGAGAAAGTCATGGGACTTAGGGCTTTGAAGAGAGATAAGAAAACACTGCAGATACATGTGCCCAGCTCAAATTTCATGAATGGGGTTTACATCCACTTTAATGTTAAAACAATACATCGTAGTTTGAATGCATCATATCACCCAATAATGTTTAAAAGGTTGCAGGAAGTAGTGAAGATGATGGCGTGAGTGTAATAAACAAATTACACTCCTCTCTTTTCCTCTGATCTGTCTTGCCAAAGTAGTAACGTAAAACGACGGCGGGCGATTCGTAAGTGGTTAATCAGCTGATGCACTGGCAGTGTTCTAATGAGGAAGATGCAAGATCTGAATCCCTTTAGAAGTGATTACCCCATTGGGAGTAGCTCACTAAAAATTAAAATTCATGTTGCAGGGGATGCCTAAAATCTGACTTGTATCTTAGTGCAGACTTCTGGGAAAATCAGTGAGCCAATCACCCAAGCAGGAAATTACATTTCTGTCAGTGTCCAGTACACCAGTGGTTTACGGAACGCTGCCAGGTTGTCATATTGCTTTGAATTTAATAGAAAATGACAGAACTGCAGATTCAAAATGAAAGGTAATTGTTTAATAACACACAGCTATAATATGGCTTGTGTAGCAGTTGTACTGTATATGCTATATCTATTTTTTTTTTATTTTCTATTTTTCCCCACGGAAGTGGAGTTACTCTTTAATATCAAAAACATTCATAAAAAGTAAGGTACAGTAAGTATCTGCCAAAGGATTTGTATTTCTGCCATCCAGTTTGAAAATTTACACAGCCCTGATAGACTGACAGACAGCCTGGGACCTGAGTTTTATTCTGCTGCTGTCAAGCAATTAAGCTATGTCTATTCTATGTCCCCAGTTAGTGATTGGATAGCAAAGGAAGTAGCAAGGGACTGTTGAGGTCATTTTTTTTCTCCTCTTGTAAGCATTTTATTTCTCAGCAGATGTGAGCAAGGCAACTGATTGGCTCAGAATGTTGCCTCTCCCTGTCTTAAAGGCATTGTAAAGGTAGAAGGTTTTTTTTATCTTAATGCATTTTATATATTAAGATAAAAAGCCTTCTGAGTGCAGCAGCCTCCCCAGAACCCCCTAATACTTACCTGAGCCTCATTTCTGTCCAACGATGTACACGAGTCCCTCAGTCATCCGGGACTCTCCTCCTGATTGGCTGAGACACAGCAGCGGCACCATTGGCACCCACGGCTGTCAGTCAAAGTCAGCCAATCTGGAGAAAGAGGGGGTGGGGCCGAACGGCCGCTTCATGTCTGAATGGACACTCGGAGCTGCAGCTCAGCTCGGATGCCCCTATAGCAAACTACTGTGGGGGCACTCGACAGGAGGGAGGGGCCAGGAGCACAGAAGTGAGACCCGAAAAGAGGAGGATCCGGACTGCTCTGTGAAAATCCACTGCAACAGAGCAGGTAGATATAACATGTTTGTTTTTTGTTTTTTTTAAATGAGACTTTACAATCACTTTAATGCTGTACAGGAGATTACACAAGGGTGAAATCAAGTCAAATAAAGGTACAGGCGGTCCCCGGGTTAGAAACATCCGACTAACAAACGACTCCTACTTACAAACGGAGGGAGACAAGTAGACAACCCTTCCCTATGCTACCCAAAAAGCTTTAAAATGATTTTTTTGGCTGGAGCTATACTTAAAAAATGGACCTGTTCTGACTTACAAACAAATTCAACTTAAGAACAAACCTACAGACCCTATTTTGTTTGTAACCCTGGAACCGCCTGTATTTCTTATATGCAATTTTTTAAATATTTTAGAGCCCATTACGCTATATGCATTGGGCCGCACTGGACAGCCTTGCCCAACATAGTCCCAGTACATAGACAAGGCAACTTCCCTTATGTCCTAGGACACAAGTAGAACATGCAGTAGTTTTCTTTTAGTTCTGTGTGCCTCACTGCATCGCAAAATGCTCAGTCAAAAAGGTAAAAGATATCTGAATGAATGCCCCATTGTATGTGAAAATTAATCAAATGGAGAATGAGAAAGCATGGACAGATGCCTTATACACCGCACTGCAGGAATGGGAAAGGATAGAATCTATCATAGCTGCACAGGTGACAGAATCTACAATCTCTCTTAGCTTCCGGTAGTATCCGCTCCACAGAAGATGCAGTGACATTCCACTTAATACATAAACTGCATTTTGTAACATTCATGATGGCCATGTGAAATGTTTTGGCTGTATCCAGTCAGGCAAAGAAGATCATCTGTCACTATGAAGTTCTTCCTATCTTCAGGAAGGTCAGCCAGACCACTGCTGTGTGTGATTGGTGCAACCAGGAGAGGAAGGTTCCTGCTAAGAGAAGTGAACAACTACTAATTCATGCATTTGGTTTACCTTTGCAAGTTTACAGTCTTCCCTGTGGACTAGTAGACATCAACCAAAGTGAGAACTGGCACGTATTCCTAACACTATCAACAATCAGTGCATACTTAAGGCTACATTCACACCTGTGATATTATTTGCGTGATTAGCCGCAATTATAATGGATTTTTACCAGTAGCTAGACACACATTAGCTGACAATTGTTGCAATGCGATTAGCTACGTTTAGGATAGATAGGATTGTGCTGCATGCAGGCATGAATTTTTGGGCATGAGCAGTCAAAATAGCAGCTAAGCACACCATCATTTTTTATAAATCTGTAAATAACTGCCCATCAAAGGGCTGGATTTGTGGGAAAAACAAACAGGAAGTGTGCCTGTGGCCATTTTGGATTATCCCTGGAGCTGCACACACATTTAGTGGGTCAGTATGGCTGTTTATAGCCCTTGTGGAGGACAGGCCAGAGATACTGTTAGTGAATGACTCAGAAAAGGGCAGAGAAGGTGATCCAGATCCTGACCTTCAATCAGGCCCTCCCTTTCAAAGAAGTCTGGAGGTGGTTAATGTGATCATGTGACCGAAAAAAGGGAGGAAAAAATAAAAATCACATCTAATTGCATGTAATCAGGCAAGTTTGACACTGTAGTTCCTGTCGCCAACTTCCACACATGATTGAAAAGGGAAACGGTGTTGTTGTGGGGAAAAACAATGCAGACCTGCTCTACTGTATACATTGCAAGAATTCTTGGCATGTTTATATCTAACAGCTGAAAACTGGGGCTTAATCAGACTCCGTTTGTCATGAACGGCACGCCGCAGGATGACAGGCTTACTGCATTCAATCCAGAGCTGTTGCAGGGGATTGCTGAAACTTTACCTTGATCTCTGTGCAGACTGCTGACAAGAGGATGAAAACACAAAGAAAACTTGTACATAGGATACTGTTGCTATGGTTGCGAGGATGAGACATTTTTTTTGCCTGACAATGTTAAAAAAGAATGAGTTGGCTGCAGATAGAAATGAAAAGGTCATTTTTAACAACATGAAATTACAAAACAGCTGGTTTGTGTAGCGGTTTATATAATATAATCATTGTTTTAACAAAAGTGCAATTTCCTTTGTAATACAGACATTATAGATGCACTGTTTACCATACTTACACGTACTTACTGAGAGCGTTAGTCCATTATAAGTTGCTGATGTTAATAAATTGAGGCCAAGCATGTCTTGTGTCACCCGCTCTCCTTGCTTGAGTCATATGATGACGCTGATATGTTGTCATTATAACCACAATCACATTCCTCATTTGTCTACAAGTTTACACTAGACCGTTTTAGCAATTACTGTTTGCATGTGTTCAATAAGGGCTCATGCACAATTTTCTGTTCTGTGTGTTGCAGCGCGTGATAACATGCGTTGCATTAAGAAAGCCTGTTGATTTTTGATCGGACTGTGAATGCCCTAAGCAGACCAAAAACAACCACACATTCAGCATTATTTCCAATGCAGCACACCACATACTTTACATGACCGTACATTGTGCTGCACTGCAGTGTATGTGCATTGGAGCTACATTGCCATAGTGTGATTAGTGCCGTTCAAAATGAATGGCACCACAAAGCACTTACATGTGTAGCACTACCATACCATAATACGCTGAATTACAAAGGTACAGTTTGGCCCTTAGGCACTTTTACTTAAAAATAAATAAATAAAACTTTCTGTAAAAAAAACTAAATCTCCTTCATTTTGTTTTACATACTAACATTTTAAAACAAAGCTTTCTAAAAATGTTAGTATGTAAAAAAATAAAGGAGATTTAGTTTTTTACACAAAAAAAGTTTTAATTTATTTTCTTATTTATTCTGTTGCGCAGAATTAAAAAAAAAAAGAAAATCCTCAGAATCCCAGAGCAATGTAAAAGTTAATTTGCTCCACATTCCAACTAGACCAGTAAGAACACCTATCATAGTAATGCATTGGTGGTAGGGGAAGGCAGGATCAGAAAGTGTGGAAATATATATTTTAGAGCGCATATCCAAAGGTCCTAAGCCTATTCAGTGCCATTAGAGTGCTGATATTTGCTAAGGCTTCTGGATTTTTTCTAGTCCTACTCTTTTAAAAACCAAAAATTTATAAATTAGTTCAGAGTTCTTTGTTTTAGGCCTCATTCAAACAGACACTGAGACCTGTAGGTCATGAATGGGCCATGTGTTTATGTAGCTTGAGCCATCAGGTGCTGTATGCAGATAGTCCATTCAAGTCTATATGGACACAGCTTGGCAGGCATGCGGGTGCGGGTGAGTGGTCCTGAACGCACACTGTCTATATTCTGGTCCGCTCACCCACACACCTGGTAAATTGGGACAGGCAGCTTTGTGCAGCCGCTGCTTCCCTATAGAATGACTTGGTGGCTCAAGCCTCATAAATGCACATGACCCAATCATGGATTGTCAATAAGGCCTCATCAGTTGCATCAGTCTATTATTTTTAATACGAGCTACAGATAAATTGATTTTTGCTACTGAATAATTAAGAAATGTGCTGAGTTAGTTCTCCTACATCATTGGTATATTGCAGTCATTTTTTAGGCTGAAATACTTTTACTAATATTGAATAAAAAATGACTCATTGATCAGTCATTTCCAGTATACGTGTCTACCAGAAACATTTTGCATTTTGTACTTTTTTACATGCATTATAAAAATATCTAGGGTCATATTCCTGATTATGCAATAACCTTGGTCCCTCTAAACACCATACTTAAATACTTAAAAAGTATATATATGCTCTACTGAACATGAAAGTGTCAATTTTTTCGTATTCAAAGTTTTTTTATTGAAAAGCAGACATGAATTACAACAGGCAATATTTGTGTGACATGTAGTAATAAGAATTATACAGGTTTCTGTTCTGCGACATGTGCATTACAGTAGGCAACGATTACATATCAGAAATAAAATGTCCAGAGGATATTCCTCGCAGAGATATCTGTGGACGTAACATATCTGTTTTGATTAATAGCTAGAAGGGTGTTGGAATAATAACAAAAAATTAAAGTTTTATTTGTTTGCTCGAAATGAGAATCTGCGAGCATGTGCATAGTCAAAATCTGGCAGTAGTTTTGTAAATTGTGGAAAACATTACCAGTGATGTATCCGGAGGAGAAACATAAAGTAGAAAATGTAGAGTGAGGATAGTGACAGGAATAGGATAGTTAGAGGGAGACTAGGAGTAAGGAGTGGAAAAGGGAGGGGTGGTCGGGGGGGTCGCACAAACCAAAGAAGCACCATTAAGTCTGTCTAATGTTGTTGTGACCAATTTATGGTTTAAGGAGTTGTTTGTCGAAGTCCGGGGGTAAGAAGTGTTCAGCCCAGGAGTTCCAGATTTTAAGGTGTTGGGGAATTTTATCAAGGATTGTTGCTTCTATTTTACTGTGGATCATAGCTTGAGTGACCCTATTGGTAACTTCGGCTAGGGCGAGTTTTGGGGTTTTCCAGGCCCTGGCAATCGTCTGTTTGGCTGCTGTCGTGAGCTGAAGGAGAAGGCGGGTCTGGGATCTGGTGAAATCCGAGGGGATAAGATTCAGCAATGCAACAGCCGGATCAGGATCAAAGGGATGTTAAAATAAAGTGGAAGCCATACGGAATATTGCAGCCCAAAATTCCTGTACTATTGGGCACGTCCACTATATATGTATATGGGTACCCCGTTCGTTACAGCCACGGAAACAGGTATCAGGATAGTTTGGGAGAAATTTGGAGATCCTGGCCGGGACTAAGTACCATCTCATGAGTACTTTGTAGTTCGCTTCTTGAGCTATAATATTGTGGGATGATATTTTCGTATTGGACCAGATATCAGACCAGTCCTCTGCATTAAGATCTAATGAGAGGTCTGTGGACCACTTTACAGCGTAAGAGGGAAGGTTGGTTGGGGGAGAGGTCAGATAGGTATATAGGAGGGAAATCAGTCCCGGAGCATGAGGGTCAGAGTTGCAGATTCCTTCAAAAATAGATCATCTAGTGAGGTATGTGTGCCTATAGTTGTACGAATAAAGTGGGTTATCTGTAAATATCTAAATATTTCTGTAGGGGGAATGTCAGCATTGTTTTGTAGCGAAGTAAATGTCTTAATGGTAGATCCAGTGGTAAGATCGCACACGCGATATAGTCCCGCCCTAAGCCAGATTTGAAACAATCTTGGATTGGTTTGGGCCGGATAAAATTTTGGGTGGTCTAGGAACGAGAGTAACGGGGAGTGAGCCGATTGTAATTTAAATGGACCTCGGAGTTTGTCCCACAATTTAAGAGCGTGTCCTGTAATGGGGTTACTGACTGGGCCTCGCGTTGAGGGGGGCAGCCATAATATGTTAAACACTTTGAGGGGGTGAAGGTCAATGGCTTCCAAACTAACCCAGAGTGGAGTTTCATTTTTTGCATGATATAGGGTTATCTGGGCTAGCTGAGCTGCGTGATAGTATCCCAAAAAGTTAGGCAGACCCAACCCTCCCTTGAGTTTACTACGAAGTAATATAGCTTTAGCTACTCTAGGTCTAGTAGAGCCCCATATATATTTGGACACTTTTGTCTGAATAATGCGGTGGTAGTATGAGGGAATAGGGATCGGAAGGACTCTATATAAATAAAGTAGTTTTGGTAGCATAGACATCTTTACAGCCGCAATCCGGCCTAACCATGAGATACATATTGGGCGCCAAGATTCTAATAAACTTGTTATGTGTTTTAACATAGGGAGGTAGTTGGCTCGAAACAGGTGGATTGGGTCGCTAGTTAGCTTGATACCAAGGTAGGCAATTGTGGTTGTAGACCAGGTGAAAGGGAAGAGTTCTCGTAAATGTTCTAATTCTGAATGTGGTAGGGACACAAAGTGTCAATTTTTTGATGTAAACTTATTATAGAAGTTTATTCATTGACAATTTGTTTAATAGTTTTTTTTTTTAGTGTGGGTGTGGATTAAAAAAGCTATATGTCAGACAAAGAGCTGTTCAGTAAGTTACCTGATTCATATTCTCTCTTGAAGTGGGGTTAACAAAAGATCTTGTGGACAGTTTCAATCCACATTTACTTAAAGCGGAGTTCCACCCAAAAATGGAACTTCCGCTGATCGGATTCACCCCCCCCCTCCGGTGTCACATTTGACACCTTTCAGGGGGGAGCAGATACCTGTATAATCCAGGTATTTGCTCCCACTTCCGGGCATAGATCACCGCAGCCTCCGCGGTGATCTACGCCATGTCTGGCCCCTCCTCCGACCTCCCCACCGCTGTCTTCTGGGAGACGCACAGGTCCCAGAAGACAGCAGGGACCAGTGAGGACGCTCAGCGCGACTCACGCATGCGCAGTAGGGAACCAGGCTGTGAAGCCGCAAGGCTTCACTTCCTGATTCCCTTACCGAAGATGGTGGAGCCTCCACCTGGGAAGCCGAGGGACAGATCGGCTCCGGGTGAGGACATCGCAGGCGCCCTGGACAAGTAAGTGTCCATATTTTAAAAGTCAGCAGCTGCAGTATTTATAGCTGCTGACTTTAAAAAAAAAAATTTGGGCGGAACTCTGCTTTAACACCACAGAAAGATCAATCAGCCTTTTCATATTTTCCTATAGTTGTGTAGTAACTCATACTATGGGATCTGTAATGGATCTCTGGCATATGAACATCATACACATCATCATACTCTTAAAACATTTACTCTAAGTGTCCATACACACTAGGCAGCTAAAAAAAATGCCAGAACCTCTGGCAGAAAAAGCAGCATAATAAAAGCTCATAGTGGCTCGTATTGCACAAAAGTTTATGGGCATAAATTGGTAGCCATTATATTGTGAATTGGTTTGTGAAATACCCTGGGGAAAATGTGGAACAAAAAGTAAAAAAATGGGAATGTCCACAACAATTACTCTGAGAACGTTAAGTTAAAGTTTAACCATAAAAAAAAAATTCTCTCTAGCTTTAATGAGCTGACTCATGAAGGATGTCCCATGTCAAGAAGGCAGCTGGATCCTGATGAAATCTTCCCTGCAGGGATGTCCTATCCTCTTCCTGTTGCTGAACCTCTTGGGTAATAGCTTGGAAAAGGACCCGCCCCTTCTCCCCCTTTAATGAGAAATGCTCTTACATTGTTTTCACTGCCTGAGACACAATCTGTGAATGGAGTCTGATGAGTCAAAGGATTCTCACCCCTTTTCAGATTGTGTTACAGGTAGTGAAAGTAATGAAAGAAGAAGGGGGAGTGGGTCCTGGTCGGAAACGTTTTCATAGCAGCTTCACAGAAAACCTGAAGCTATTAACCCCCATGTCCACCACCAAGTACAGAGACAGTGAATGTGTTTTTGGGGCTCAGTACTCTTTATCAAGGCTAAAAAGCAGATCATGCAGGTGCCTGGATTGAAAATGGAAGTGCTTAGCCCCCAAAAGGTAAGCTAGTGTGGCGCTTCTAACCTTTCAATATTTTTGTAAATTCTTCTACGGGTCCAGCAGGACACCACGGTTGCTGGTGAGTGGCCTCTAGGATTGTACATCACCCATCTTGTAATAACCTATCACCATAGGGTTCAGCGTTCCTACAGCACAATAAGATTGGAACTCCAGGGACAGGAAGAGAATGGGACATCCCTGCAGTGAAGATTTCTACAGGATCAAGCTGTGTCTTCACAACGTGGGATATAGCTTCATTACAGGTTACAAGTTAGCTCACGAAGGCCTCGTTCTTACCATGTACAGAGATGTGAGTTTTTTTTGCACACGCCATTGCACACAAAAAACAAAAACAAATGTGCTGGTCACACCACAACACTGGTATCAGGTTGCGATTTTTTTTTTTCTTGTGCAGGAATCTGCAACGTGTATAAAACTCACTGAAACGTGCAAGAAAACTGATGTAAACTTGTGTTTCTGCAAGTGAAATCTGTGTGTCTGTTTCTATCAGTTTTTCTGCCTGCATAGTGTGAGTAAGTCCTAAAGCTATAAATATTTTTTTTTTATGGCTAAAGTTTAGCTTTAATCATTTAAAATGTCACCTTTAGGCTGGGTTTACACCTCCGATGGATGCGGCTCGCAGCAGTGGTCCGGTGCGTCCCTGTTCTCCATTTCAGGGACAAATCGATTCCGAATTTTTGCCTGAATTCAGAACTGAAATGGAGCCAAAGACGTACAGCGTTCCTGTGCAAGCCACTCCGCAGCTGCAACGGAGATATGTGAACCGGCTCCATAGAGAGCCAGTCACAATCTCCGGTCATGCGAATTGGATGCTGGGAAAATCCGCATCCAATTTGCATATGTGTGAACCCAGCCTAAATGACAGGGAGGGAGATTTGTGTATTACTCGGGCACCTATCTGTTAACAGCAGCCACAGCAACATTTCTTGTACTTTTTCTCAGTTAAATCTGACCATTTACATGATATCCTTTACTTAGACTGACGGCTTTTGGCTAGATGTGAAGACCTGTGGGAACTAACAGACATCCCTGGTCCACAAATATTTGGTACAAAGATAGACCGAACAGTTTCAAAAACCTTGCTTGCTTCTCCTTCACCTCAGATACATCAGAAGTATCTGGCCCTACTTCCTCCAGACTGCTTTATCTACATAAATATGTCTGAGCAGACATGTTTATATAGCAACTAATTGGTAGACATTTCTCTAGGCAGATAAATCTACAATTAAACTGCTTCTATGTGAACTATTAACCTGGCAAAGGATATATATGACTCTGTTAGACACCCTGCCTTGCATCATGGCCAGGTCTTTAGTTTTGTCCACTGCAGTAAGAAGTAGCTTGATCACAAACTTGCTGAGTAGATATTGAAGGTGATGAGGTACACTGATGTTGTCATCACTATGCTCTCCCCACTTGAAAGTGTGTTTTCATTCATAGACTGACACACTGTGAAATGCGATCAAGCCCTGATTGGCTCGCAGCATTACCTTCCCTGTCCCGGTACAAGTGCTGCAGTGCACAGGATTACGGGAGCCTATGGTGCTTACACACTTGAAAAAGTATTGGTAACTACAAGCCTATTAGTACACTTCTCTTTTCCTCTTCCATATGGTATACCGTGTGATCTGGTTTTGGAGTTCCCTAAGACCCTGTTCACACTGAGGCGCTTTTCTAGCACTTTAACGCTAAAAAAAGCGCCTGGAAAGCTCACGAAAACCTTCACACTGGGTCAGTGGGCTGGCAGGGCGTTGAAAAAACGCCCGTCTCTATTGAAATGAATGGTAAGCTCTTCAAATGTTTTACTGGCAGTTTAGAAGCGCCTCAGTGTGAAAAGGGCCTTAAGGATAACTGCTGGACGGAGTTGCATCATTGGAGTCCACCAAGTAGGCTGAACAGCTGAGGCGGTTCATACCCAAAGTGAGGGGTGATTGCTCACTGATGCACATATAGACCTTGGTAGGTCCTAATATCTGGTAAGAAGGTATATTTGCCCTATCTATCCTGTGGGGAGCACTGGGTGTTTGCACCAATTGAAATTGGAAGGACACTTTCTTTGTTTTCACCTTGTAGATTAGAATTGGTCCTTGGACTTTTGTATCATATATACGTTTACACATCTATTTTAAAGATGGTTTTTTGTTTGCCTAATCACAACTAAGGCGTTATATCACACATACATGACAGCGCAACACGTTAATATAAATTATTAGTACACTTGACTACCAATTTTTCTATTTTAACAGCAAAAGATCAACTAAGTATGAAAAGTTGTTGCTGTACTAGACTTGAAACCACAGTGTTAACGCTGTTTATCGTTGTAATCAGCTGACCACTATTTTCACAACTATTCCGCATGAAACATTGCTTAACAAAGCATTTCATTATGAGCAGTGAAACTGTCCTGCAGTTTTATCACAAAACCTTTTTCAGTAACGTCTCATCTTGGTTCAATAGCTTGAAATTTGTTGGGCTTTAGTCGCGGGGTTTGAAGGACAACTGCACCCTTGCACAGCTATCCCATATTAAATTCCCCACCCTTCTGAGTGCTACCTACCATGTGAAATATCTTCATCCCCAATCCAGCAATCTTCACTGTGCTGTCCCTCATGGAGCCTCACAGCCTTATTCCCAAAACTGGTTAAGTGCACAGAATAAAGAGGACCCAGAAAGTAGGCTTTCTAAGGAAGGTCGTGTGGCTCTGAGCAAGGGTGGACATTAAAGTTTTCTGGATTGTGGCTAAAGGGGTAAGTATATAATTTAGTAGGCAGCACCTGGTTGGGGGGGGGGGGGACTGGGCTACAGTCAAGAAACTAACAGCTAGACCTTTTGGTATCACTTATATACTGTATATAATAGAGGAGTGGCACATTATGGTCCCAGCTGCGGCAAAGGCCACTTAAAGTAGTGAGCAGAACAAAGCAAACATACCAAAATGACAGCCCTCAGGACCTTTATATGTAGTGATGTAAACAATTCCCAGTGGCGATGTTGGATGATCAATAGCTCCGCATGAATGTAATCCAAAGGGCCTGGGGGCCCTGGAGGGAGTCCTGATCGAACTGAACCTTGGGTGAAGAGACACGGTGGAAAAAACTTGTCAGTGTGGGGCCGATCGTCACAGGACTCGGACGCCGAGATTGGTTCAGCTGCAGGACTGAAGTGACGTCAGCTGCGGGGCAAATAGAGCCACAGGAACCGGAGACTCCCTCCAGGGCCCCCAGGCCCCTTGGATTATATTCATGCAGAGCTGTTGATCATCCAACATTGCCACTGGGAATTGTTTACATCACTACATATACAGTGCCTTGAAAAAGTATTTATACCCCTTGAAATTTTCCACATTTTGTCATATTACAATCAAAAACATAAACTTATTTTATTGGGATTTTATGTGATAGACCTACAAAAAGTGGCACATAATTGTGAAGTGGAAGGAAAATGATAAATGTGGCGTGCATTTGTATTCAGCCCCCCTGAGTCAATACTTTGTGGAACCGCCTTTTACTGCAATTACAGCTGCAAGTCTTTTTGGGGATGTCTCTACCAGCTTTGCACATCTAGAGAGTGACATTTTTGCCCATTCCTTTTTGCAAAATAGCTCTGCCAGATTGGATGGAGAGCGTCTGTGAATAGCAATTTTCAAGTCTTGCCACATAAAATCCCAATAACATACATTTATGTTTTTGGCTGTAACATGACAAAATGTGGAACATTTCAAGGGGTATGAATACTTTTTCAAGGCACTGTAGATCAATCCCTCTGCTGTGGTGGCAGATCAGCTATAGAAGCTTTGCTATAGGAGCACTCATGTGGGCTCGCTACTCAGCCTCACTGTCTGCATCTATGGACACAGATAGTGAGATTGGACCCCACCCCCTACTCCCTCCTCACTGGCTGTGATTGACAGCAGCGGGAGCCAATGTCTTCCATTGCTATGTCTGAGCAAATGAGTAGGGAGAGAGCCTCGGCTCTCATGCACATTGCTGGATCGAGATCAGGTTTGAGTAAGTGTAATGGGGGCAGGGGGTGGAACTGCATACAGAATGTGTTTTACCTTAACGGTCAGTATAAACTCACACCCCTTGCCCAGCCCTCCTGCTTTCACGGATTGTGGCTTCCACAGCCAGCTGATCCTCCCCTCCTCTTAGTACTTGCTTACCAGCAAGTCCTTTAATTTGCTCAGGAATGAACAGCAATCACAGTTGACCTGTGCTGTGCTTTTCAAGCCAGGTAATTCATTAAGGGCACATGTTTTTTTTTTAAAAAACAAGACATGGATTTATGATAGGCTTACATTTATCTACCGGATAATGTTTTTTTTACATTACTGACATTCACAACTACTTTAAAGTGTTACTAAACCCAGGGCCATGCATTCACAATATCTGATCTCCCACAGCACACAGAACATGGAAATTCTTCTATCAGTGTCTGGTTAGAGCTTGTAGGAGGAGTTTTCATTCTGCACTGACTGTCCTATAAGGCTGCAAGACCTCTGGCCCTTTGTTTGGCAGTGCTGGTCACATGCTCTCTCCCAAGAAAAAGAAAAAACTCTAGCAATACACAACAAACTGAGCATATGCAGGTTGTCTCATAGCCTCTCTCTTATCAGGAGATAGATTGGGGACAGTGGAAGAAGAGGAGGAACAGAGAAGACAGGATCAAACCGTTTTTTTACACAGTGCAGAGGATTAACTCTTTAGGTTCCACAGTGAGTATAACAAGCATGCTTTACTGCATATACAGACTGATTTTACTGTTGTGGGTATAGTAACATTTTAAACCCTCAGCATTTTTAGGTTTAACACAATGAACACAATAAAATAAACATTCCCCAATAAAGTTTGTTAAATCCTTACCTATTACTGATCACTTGCAGTTTAGAACTTTCAGTGCTCTTGTTCGCTCAGTGCTGCTTTCCTGAATGTCTAGGTTTCACAGGAAAGGGCTAACAGTGGACAGTGCAGTCGCCTGCTAGTCTGTTAGTTTGGAGAAGGGAGGAGCAGGGGGATGCCTTGCCATGCTAAGCTATGGAGTGTTGTCTTTCTATTCTCCTCTGGATCAACTGTGGGTATAGGATTGTATATATGGAGATTTTCTATGTGTGAGTTTTTTTCCTTCTGGGTTTTTTTGTTGGTGGAACTGGATGGACTTGTATCTTTTTTTTCCTACCAGATTAACTATGTAGCTGCAGGCATGAGACTCTAGTCCCTGCATGAAAGGGTGGCTCTATAGGTTTCTGCAAGAGAAAAGAGCCACCCTGAAAAAAAAAGCCTTTGGCAGCAGTGATGGCAGCAGCTTAAACTGGAACATTGACAAGGATGGAAAGGTAAAGACGCTGCATACTTAGTGATTAAATCAGCCGCTGAAAGTGCTTAAAGAGCAGGATTTAGCCCTGGTTCACATTGATGCTACTTTGATATCGTGATACTTCACTTGAAGTAGCACAAATTCAAAGTAGCAGGTCAGCGCGATTTCAGGTGCTACTTGACTGACAACTGTTCCACTTCATACACAGATGTCTATGTAGGAACCTTTTCTTCAAATCGGTGCGGCACCGCAAAGTTGGAGTCACACCGATTTGAACGGCTCCATTGCTGACAATAGGGTGCAATTGTTATGCGATTTGGAACTGTCAAATCGCATGACAAGTCGCACCGGTGTGAACGGGGGCTTAATATCACTTGAGGTGTTCAAGTAGAGGAGGGTTCATGGTTAAGGACACTTTTTAGCTTTATGACCGGTGGGATAACTTGGGTTTCTTCTATAGTTTTCAGCTACGAAAGCCCAAAGCTAAGCACTGCCCAGCACCAAAGTATTTTGTATGTACAACTGTCTTAACGATGTTTTCAAGAGTAAAATGCGAAAATTCTTCACTGGAAACTAGTTTAGTTTTCTGTTTGTTTTTATTAAATTGATAATCTCCAGAATACAGTTATTTTTGTTACCATTCGTAAGATTTGGAAGATATTAACTGGCAATGTAGCCTGTGTTAAATGCAGTTTAAGTTCGTTGACAATCTTGTTTTATTGACCAGGTCACATTTTTCTTTGTCCCAGGGGTTGTTTCTGTTTGTATTGAATCTCTTTTTGACACCCAGCCATGGCCCTGTGCTGCTTTTGTATGTACTCACATTAAATAGCTGAGAGTAAGAGCTGAAGGGTAGGATTGTGAAATGAGAGATCTCAATCTCTGCTTTTCCCATTCCAAACTACTTCCCTGAGGCACAGATTCATCCTAAAGTGGGCAGGGTTCTTGGGTTTCCCTTCTCTGCCCCAGTGAGGGCTGTTTTGTCTTGGGAGTAACCTCTAAAACCTTAGTCTTGGAAGTACAAATTGAAGGAAGGTTACAACAAAGTGCACTTACAGTATGCTTTTAACCGCCACTGTGCTAAACAATCCCCTCCCCACAATGCAGATACATACCTACCTTACCACTGTGTCTGTAGCCCTTTGAGTTTGTTTAAAGCTCTATGCTGAACTTCTGGCTGCATCTGTTTCATGTACTCCAAAGTGCTGAATAGTTGTCAGCATCAAAGTGAAGTTGGTTGCATACATCTTTTATTGGACTTTTATTGGGTACATACAAAATGATGCAAATAACTGATTAGAGCTTACTCATAGTGCCTGCCCGTTGGCTTCCCATAGGCGTCTACTAGGCTGTCTCCTGAAGTGGGAGATGCTCAGATATGTGCAGACACCTTCTAGTAGCAGCAGAGGTGATTTAATAATTAAAGTGGCATTTTCCACCTCCCCTCCCATCCATCACCTGTGGACACTTTTTTTTTGGGGGGGGTAGCTGGTTTTTAACCGCTCCCACTTCCACTCAGATCTCCCCCTTTGGCTGCAACTTTTTGGGACACATCACAGATTCCAGAAGGCTGTGGGACCATTCACAAGGCGCAGTGTGAAGCCTCACGGAGGCACAGTCGGCTTCCCACACTAAAGATGCCGGTGCCAGGAACCCGAAGACCATTGAAGAACCAGCTCGTGTGAGGGCAGTGCTGGATCTTTGGACAGGTAAGTGTCCTTTTATTAAAGGCAGCAGCTACAATATGTGTAGCTGCTGTCTTTTAATTTTTTGTTACCAGTGTAAAGATCCTCTTCAAAGCGGAGTTCCACCCTAAAGTGGAACTTCCGCTTTAAGATATCCTGACCCCACATTTGGCATGTCATTTTTTTTAGGGGGGGGAACGGGTACCTAGTTTTGACAGGAGTTTGCATATGTTATGTTAAGAATATAATCTTATTATTGAATGAGATTACATATAAGTTAGGGATCTTTTCTCCATATCAGTTGTAAACTAAATGTAAATACTGTTCGAATAAAGGGTGAAAGGAAGAAGGTCTTCTTTATTGTACATTAATGATAGGAATCTCACCTTGCCCCAAGCATTTCTTGTTAGGTCTAAATCACACAGTTGTCCATGTCTCTATACCTATGCCAAGGGTTGCCTTTGCCCGCACGGGATGAAGAGATGTCCTGTGCATCCATGTGCAGGCAGTTCCATTTAAGTCTATTGAGACATAACGACTGCACAGACACCGAAAATAAAAAATAAAACAATAACTCCTGAAAAGAATGGAGGACCAAAATGTACTTTTGTTGTCCAGTGCAGCAAGACAGCTGTGGTGGTAAAGTATTGTATATGCTGCTTCCTTTTTCAGCAGTTGTGGAACTATAGAGCCCAGCAAGCCTGATGGAAATAGTTTGTACTTTGAGTTGAATAAAATCTGAAAGCCACTCTTTCCTTTTACCTTTTGTGTTGCTTATTTTTTTTGTTCCCCTTAAGTTATTGCTTCTTTACTGACAAGTGAAATCAAATTTGACATTTGATCTAGTCTTTGTTCTGTCTGTACAGCGGGTCCCTCCCACAGTGTTGCCTTGTTGGTGCAGGGTAGTTCCTGCTGACAGCTCAGATAAGGCAGCATGCTTTGCATACCATGAGGCTGCAGGGACATGCATAAGGCCTGTGTTTTGTTTAGAATTCTCACAGATCCCTTGCGTTGATAGTGCAGAAATACCTGAGATGATGTAGGAAACCGCCTTTGAAATGGAAACAGCAACGGCTGTCTAGGGCTTATCAGTGGCCTACAAAGCCATAAAACGTAGCAGTGGGCCTTCTTACGCAAAGCAACATTGTAATGTCTAATTTCTGCTGCTGGTTTCCTCTCTTGGATAATGAAAATAAAGCATGGTGAGTAAAAATATTGAAAATGCATAACTTGTCAAGCAGTCATCTCCCAATGTTAGGCTATAGTAATGTTTAGTGAGCAGGGAGAGATTCTAATAGTAGATGGCCATAGACAGTTCATATCTTGGCTGGTTCAGCAGGAACCGGCCAAGATTTGAACTGTGTGTGGGCAGGCTGAATCTACCAAGTTGATCGATCAACTTGGGTACAACCAGCCTGTTGTATTCACTTGCGATTATCGCTAGAGGCTTCCCCCACCTGCTTGGCAGGAGGGATTCCCCTGTTAGCACTGTCACCATCTATGGCCTGCCTTACTTTGGAAAAAAAGTACGTGCAAAACCTACATTTTGGCTTCGTTTTTTGTGTTAGGCCCCTTTCACACGGGGCTGTCCGTTTTCACCACTCCACTTGCTCAGCGGGGATCGCTCCGTTGATCCCCGCTGAGCCGGCGGTTGACAAGTCTGTCTCTGCACTCTGTGCAGGGAGGGACCTGTCAGAGAGTCCGCTCTCCCCTATGGGGGGCGGAGGCGGATGAATACGGACCCCCTGTCCGTTTTCACCTGATCAGATCTGCCAGACGGATGGAAAATAGGACATCCATCCGTCTGGATTTTGCGGATCGGATGTCAGCAGACATGTCACCACTGACATCGGATGCTCCATAGAGCTGTATGGAGCGACCGTTCAGATCCGCCTGAAAAAACTGACAGGCGGATCTGAACGGTCCGCATGTGTGAAAGGGGCCTTAGATTTCAGTAGAGATAAAGTAAATAAACAGACCTGTCGAAAGTAAAGTTGTTTTATTTAGCTGATTGGATTTACACAGGCGCTGAGGCATGTACACTGTGAATTGGTCGCTTGTTAATGTGGCTGGAGCCGCCAGGTGCTGCATGCATGTTACTTTGTCTAAGGCTTGGTTCACACCTATGCAGTTTGCTTTTGATGGTTTCTGTAGTGCTTTCTGTTGTGCGTTTTGCGTTTTTGCACACGCAATTTTCCAGCGATTTTGTGTTTTGCATTTTTATGTTTGTGGTTTTTTTTGGCCAATTTGTTGCTGGGCAGATACAAAAAAATGCAAATCACGGTAAAATAAAGGCAAAAAACACACTACATGCTTTTCAGCACCTTTTCCATTGAAGTCTATTGAACCAAAAAAGCACCGTTCTGCATTTAAGAAAGTCCCTAACCCTTTCCAAAAACACACTGGCTGATAAAAGCATAGATGTGAATGTGTCCCATAGGAAACCATGTTAAATGAACTGTAGTGCGTTTCTGCAAAAAGCACCAAAAAATGCATAGGTATGAACCAGGCCTAGCAGGTTAGGTAGTGTTAGGTCTAATCTGCTTATACTCATCCCATGTATGGGGCACAAATGATCAGATAATCTAGAATATCTGATTAGAGGATTCAAGGAAAAATATAAGCACAACATACACTTTTATTTTTAGCATTGATTGAATAATAATAATAGAAACAATAGTTATTTTTGGCAAGCCAATGTAAGCTTACCTGAAAAATCTCCTTTCATGTTGTGAGTTATGCCTGTCTGCTGGCCATCACTTTGCACAATTTCCTGGATTTCCTGCATGTTTTGCAGCTTCTATTCTGCTGTTTCCTTTTGATTCCTCAGGACTACGTATCCAATGGTACCTTGCTGCCTGAAATCAGTGAGTCCTATACTGACTGTGCCTCTTGAAACTCCTCCTCTCAGCAATTCTTTACTTCAGAATGCAGGCTCTGTGAATTCTGTGAAACAGCAGTACTTTTGCCCAGCTATGTAGCTGTTGACCAATCGTATTTGTTTGCTGACATCTAGAAGTGGAATGGGATGCTGAATATCCAATTCATACAAAATTTGGCCAAAACTTTATCTATTAATGAACTGATTGCCGGAGTTAAAGTGCATTTAAACCCAAAATGTCTTATATTGCAGCTCACCAGTCCTCGGATATATCGTGGCTGCATTTGCTTTATTTTTTCCAGGCTTTTTCTTCCTTTATTTTCACTTGGTGAATGACACACTTCCTGTCACTCTATGGAGGAGCAGCATTGTCATGCTAGGCTCCTCTCCTGATTTTTACTACACGTCCCCCTGTCCTCATCTTTATTACCCAGAGGGGTGTTGCTTTTAGTTCACAGAAGATGGCTGCAGAAGCTAATAAGACCTTTTCATAAATCAGTTCAGTGAAAAGGAAGTTACAAGGACACAAGGTTTTTGGCAGGATCAACAGGTATTTTTCTGTACTTGCATAAGAGAAAACGAATACATCCACCACATGTAAGCTGTAATTCACTTCAGTTCAGACCTGTCCCTTGCAGTACCTAATTTCCATCCCTAGTTGTTGTCAGTCGTTAAGGTTGAATGATGTCCAGCATCATTCAACCCAGTTCCACTGAGCCCAGGTTGTCAGACTGTCCTTTAGCCTTCGACTGAACAGTGAAGGAGAAGCAGCAAAGTGAAGAGCTGTCACTCAACTTTCTTCTCCTATCAGCATGCTTGTTTACTGTGTATGAACTGATCAGCTTATTTTACTCTCTCTTCATTTTACCCTGCTGTACAGGGGGTGACAAGAGGCTATACCAGAACTTAAAAATTTAAAAAAATTACATTAAAAGGGTAAATAAAGGCACTGTTTTTTTTAGTTTTAGATAGAGTAGAATTAGAACACCTACCAGGTTTTATTACTGTTTGTGCTCCTGTTATTGAGATTCACCCTCTCTAATTGTCCTGTTTACTGATATCATCAAAAGATAAAGTCCCAAATTTTGGGTTGACACCAGAACAGTATTAGAGGGGAAATCATTCAATGGAATCACTAGTTCTGGTGACACACCCAGATTCCCTCACTTTGAATTGATTTCTTCTTACTTCCTGTTTTGACTGAGGTACAGGAAGTGAAAGGAAATCTCCCCAATGGGACACAGGGGGCAAAAAAAAAAAAACTAATGGGGATTATAACCCTCCCTTATACTATCCAAACTGAAAAAAATGGAAAATTGTATCAAATACTTACCGTAATTTTCCTTTCCTGACGCCAATACATGGCAGCATACATATGATATATCTCTGCCCCTATATCCACCCACAGGACCTGTTTAGCTCTATAAAAGTCTGACTGAGAGATACCTCCCCCATTCTCCGTATAAAGCACACAGATAGGAGGGAGGGTTCGTATGCTGCCATGTATTGGCGTCAGGAAAGGAAAATTATGGTAAGTATTTGATATGGGATGGTTTAATGCTGCAAACGTAGCCTTTATTTAACAATAGATAGTTTTCTTCCCAAACTCTACTGTAGTAAGAACTGCTGGATACACCCTGTAGTGTTTTAAGAATGTATGATGTGATGACCAGCTAGCCGCTTTGCAGACTGTCTCCAGAGACGCTCCTGCCTGTGCTGCCCAAGAAGAAGACATTGCCCTGGTTGAGTGAGCTCTAACCACCTCCAGAGGATCCTTCCTGGCCACTCTATATGCCCGGTGAATAGTTTTAACTATCCAGGCCAAGCTGGTTCTGGCCGAGGCCTCTTTCCCTTTAAATTTTAAAGTAGATATGATGAAAAGTCTGTCAGAACATCTGAATGTAGAAGTAGCCTGGAAACAGGCTTTGAGGACTTTTGGAATGTCCACCTTGTGCAGATCAGCATCTGATTCCGCTGGGAATGCTGGAAGCACCCATTCACTGGAAAGATTAAATATCAATGCCACTTTTGGGACAAAGTGATCCAATGGTCTCAGCATAACCCTGTCTGGGAAGAACATGGAATATGGATCGGCTGCCCCCAATTCTTGGAGTTCTGACACCCTTCCCCCTGATGTTATGGCTATTAGGAAAGCCGTTTTTAAAGGTGATATCCCATAATGAACAGTCTTCTGTCGAAGCACAAGAAGGGTTTGCTAGAAAATTGAGGACTACTGCCAGGTCCCATTGAAGGAACCTATTTCTCTTGGAAGGGCGTAGTCCAAGTACCGCTCTCATGAAGTGCTCCACCATCAGGTTTGCTACCCCTTTCTTTTGGGTAAAAGCCGAGATGGCTGAAACTTGCACCTTAAGCGATCTTAGGCTGAGCCCCAATCCAATCCGGATTGCAGGAAAGACAGGATTTTAGATACATTTGGGTCACTAGGGTCAAACTGACATCGAGCTGCAAAGCTCATGAACCTATTCCATATTCTGGAGTAAATGGCATTGGTTGACCCCTTTCTGGAACTCTGTAAAGTTCCAATAACCTCTAGAGAACATCCTAACTCTTGTAACACCTACCTTTCAATCTCCAGGCCGCAAAGGCCAGTCATGATGATTGCAGATGTAAGATATCTCCTTGTGACTGGGGAGGAGGAGTCATCTGCAGAGTGATCGGTGGGCACACGCTAAGATCCATGGTCTGGAAGGCCAGTAAGGTAATACTGTGACTGTCAAATTCTTTGTCAACAATCTTCTCAGGAACTTCAGGATTAAAGAAATTGGAGGGAAGGCATAGGCCAGTTGCGCAACCCAAGGATGGGTCAAGGCGCCCGCTAATGGATGAAGGTGGCTTGAGAGGAACCGGCTCACCTTGCAGTTGGTTGATGTGGCAAAAAGATCCAGTTGCGGACACCCCCACTCGTGGATGATCGGTTTGAACACTTCGGGGTGAAGGGACTATTCGTTGGGATTCTTGAATTGTCTGGATAGGCAATCCGCTTCCAAGTTCTGACAGCCTGGAAGATATATGGCCCTCAAATCTGGGAGATATTGTTGTGCCAGTGCCATGGTCGGTTACACTTCTCTCAAGAGGGATTGGCTGTGTTTCCCGCCTTGTTGCTGTATATAGGACACTGCTACTGTGTCCAGACAGAGCAGGACTGGGTGACCCTGTATGTGAGGCACCAAGGTGGCCAACGCCATTAATGCTGTTTGAAGTTCCAGAATATTGGAAACTAGGCCCTAAGTGGGAAAATCTGCTCTGGATCTTGAGTTGTTTGCAGGTGGTGCCCCACCCTGCTGCGCTAGCATCTGTGTTAACAATGATCCATGGCTGCAGCCCTAATGGACGATGCTGTTTAGCGTTTTTTGTTACGTCTCCCACCAGAGACTCTGGCGCATCTGGCTGGTGATCCTGATTGGCTGGGCTAGACGAACTCTCTTACACTGCATCAGGAAGCCTTGTTGGAAAACTCTTAAGTTTAAGACTCATGCACTGGGGTGCTGACATTACTGGTGCAGCCAACGCCTGTTGGAACTTCTTCCTGATTTTGGGGAGTTTCTGAAGTGGCAAAGAAACTGTGGCCGGCTGAGTATTGAATTGGGCCCCTAGGTAGACCATATTCTGTGTAGGCTCCAGCTGGCTCCGGTAATGTCTGTCCCACAACGCAAATCTGAGGAACTGCTGGTATGACTGAAGGATCTGCTGGTAGGCATCCTGCAAGTCCATTGAGATCCTCCAGTCTCCTGGTTGAATAACCTGGCTGATGGTATGGAGAGACTCCACCTTGAGTCTCTCTATCTGGATAAATTGATTCAGCCTCTAGATCGTTCAGGAGGCGGTCGTTTGAACAGCTAATAATAGCCTTGCGCCACTGTGGATGGAATCTGCCGATTTTTGCAGTGGTCTTGCCAGAACTGAGCCCTTTGGGCAGCCTGGCGCCAACTGCCTCCTGGGCGGGCCTGGCATTAAAAGGGCTTCTGGGTATCTGAGGGAGCCCCAAGGGCCTTAGCTCTCTGCGATCTTACAAAGGTTGACTGTGTACCCCTTCAACCCCTTCTGGAGTCCCTGGATGGGTAAAAGCCTCCAAAATCCAGGTACCTGTTTGGTGCTCCTCTGGATGGTTGTCCCTTCTGGTGTCTGGACCTTCGATCTTGGGGCAGAAGATTTGATTTTCCTCCTGTAACCCTGGAGATGGTAGTCTACAGTTTTTTGGCCAAACAGCGCCTTCCCATCAAAAGGCAGTTTACAGCAATTCTGCTTTAAAGGATGGGTTGGCCACCCAGGGTTTTAGCTACAATGCTCTTCTGGCTGTGACTAAGCTGAGCATGGTTCTGGAGGACCATCAAATCATGTCTATAGCTGCCTCACCTGTGAAGTCCGCAGTGAGTTTTATCTCATCAAGAGCTTTGATGATTTTTTTCTTTTGGCAGCTGGTTTTTCAGCGCATACTTCAAGTTCTGCGCTTGCTACGGATGTTACACAACGGCGGGCTTACAAGCACCGCCTACCGCGAGGTAAAACTTTTTTAAGTTCATGTCAATGTGTCTATCAAGGATATCACAAAAGGAGGAAGAGTCTTCTATCGGAAGTGTCACATTCTTGGCCAGTCTGGTGACTGCCGCATCCACCGTTGGCGGGTTAGATAAAGGAGCCACAGCCTCCTCCGTGAGTGGATACAACTCCTGCAACCTATTGGTTGAGGAGGATTTTCTCTCCCTTCTCCCATTTCTTCTGAAAAAGGCCTCTTAATTTATGTCATAAAAGGAAACGTAGCTACCGGTTTCTTTAGGTTCCTTCTATGGAACCCAAAGGCTTGTTCACATTTGCAGCAGGCTCTGCTATTGCACCGAAAAGCAATCTGTGCTTAGGTCACTTTTCAGAGGCATTTGATATCTTCACGTAGAGGGGACAAGTGTTTCCGATATGCGATTTTCAAAGAGCAACTCGCATGGGGGCGGCCCATTCACTTGGCTGACCTACGCATGCAAAATGAAGCCCCTGCTCCTATTTAAGGGCGACAAGCTTCGCACAATGTTTTTAAAGGTGCGTTCTCCCATGTGACAATCACAGCAGAATCACATCACATTTGGGGTGCCCTGAAAGGATAAAGGCACTTAATGCGTGTTGTGCAGCGATTGCCACACAATCTAAAATCAGATTGTATGATGTGCGATAATAGGTTTTCTCCTTCTTTGTAGGATGTTCCGGATCCTTCCATTCCAGTGCAGATTTTACTGCCTTAAAAAAATGGCGGTATTATCGCAAAATCAAAGCCTGAACCTTCAGGACCCTCTGCCGAGGAGGAGGCGGTATCTTCTCCCTCTGCCTGGAAGGTTGACTGTAATACTGGGTCTGGGGAATCAGCCCGCCTAATCCTCTGGGCTGGAGTCACCCCTGAAGTGCCCGGTACACCTCTAGTTAGAGAGGGTTGAATAGCTTGGTTTAGACCTGGTGCAGGGCCCACTCTCTGTTCGTCCGCTTCTGTCCCTGGTTGTCCAAGATGACTGGAAAATTCTGTCAGGGAGTCATGGACTACTTTCTTGAGAAAGGTTGACACCTGCTGACTCTCGTACTCCTGGTCTCTGGCAACCTGCCTGAAGCAGTTGCTGCAAAGTAGCTTTCCTGGCATAGGGTCATCTCCACATGACCAATATTTGCCTTTTGGGCGCTGAGCCATCAGAGGAGAAGCTATGTGCTTTCTTTTAAGCGTACATTTGTGTCGTTTGTTCTGGGGTCTGCCAGGATTGGAGAATTGGAGAAGTCACTTTCTGCCCTGGAAAAATACTGACAATCCAGAGATTTAAATAAAAGAAAACTGGCAATGCCCCCCCAATCCCTTAGTAATACATTTTTTCCTTTCTCCCTCTCCCTTCTATCCCCATTACTAAAATAGCAAGACTTACCTGTCATTGACTGTTCCTCAGAATTTGATGCTTTCTCTTTACATGCCTGAATCACAAAGGCATCCATTACCTGGCCATTTGTGACCTTTAAATATAGCACCTGAGAGAGAGACTCAGTCCTCCCCAGCCTCTGTTCTAATAAAAAAAGGGCTAGTACAATTAGGAGGGAAGCCAACGCCCATCCACACAAAAGGACACTTTTAAGCTGGCTACACATCATGCAATCCTCTGCAGAGTTTTTTCCTCAGATTTACCAAAACCACACAATACGAGGTCAAACCTTAAGAGCCTCAATTTGTATGCAATCAGGCAGGCCCCTGCACTACATGGTCCCGCTAAATCTGAAGGGAATCGGACAACAAAAGCGGCACAGTGTGTATGGGGTCATGAGAACAAGAAAAAGAAAAAAGTTTTATAGAGATTGACAGACCTTTAAAGAATTCCATAGGAGAGAAGACATCATGCAGTCCCAGCTGCTGGATCCAGGCTCCAAAGCAGGCATACCACAAGATGATTGTTGTCTCTGATTAGAGAACACCTCGGCCCCAAAAGAACACCAGAAGGGGTTCCCCACCTTGTTGGTGCATTTAGCAGCCTAAGATGTGGGACTGCATGCTGGGAGAGGCTGAACCCAGACAGACTCCGACATAGTTGGCAGGTAAGAGCTTATCCTGAGTATAACGGTCTGTAGGTGTTGATCTTTGAGGAAAAAAAGGAGAATGGAGGAGGTAGCTCTCAGTCAGACTTTTATAAAGCTAAACAGGTCCTGTGGGTGGATATAGGGGCGGAGCTATATCATATGTATGCTGCCACGTTGGCATCAGGAAAGGTGTTTTTCCTTTCGTTACACTTCAATAATGTAGTAAAGTAGAATTGTGACTTTCTTTAAAACATTTGTGATGCAGCACTTAATTATAAGCGTGTTTGCATAGTGTTCTCTTCTTCCCCCTAGCAAAATCCCACAGCTACCAGTTGATCCTGCCAGTAAAGTCCGCATAATGCAGCTTCCTGTGATGGTATGTTAAAAGAGAAGTATGGAATTACAAAGAAAAAAACACTTATACTCACCAAGGTGGATGCAGTATGGCTCCCCACAGCCTTTGATAAAAGAGCCATCACACACCACCGATCACTCAGTTTTCTCCTCTGCTCTGAGCAGAGAGCAGTGACGGTCAGTCACTGGCCCTTCCCTCTGTCCCTCCAGTGCTCACTGAAGTGCTGGGCTGAGTAGAGGAAGCAGCTGCTGGCTCAGTTACAGCTAAAAGGCAGAGCCAGCTGCCGATTCAGAAATGGGATCCTTTGCAAGCCTATATCGGCTAATTGACATCAGCTGACAGCGGGCTTTAGCTGTAGAAGTATAGCCAAAAAAAGCTTTGGCCCTACCTCTCCTTTAACCACTTCCCGACCGCGCTTTAGCGAATGACGGCTACAGTGTGGTCAGCCAGTTCAGGGAGGGCGTCATATGACATCACATTGCGGCATGCTCTGTGATCGGTGTGTCATTAGGACACAGCTTATCACGGATCAGGGTAAAATGCCAATCACAGTGACCGTTTACAACGTGATCAGCTATGGCCAATGACAGCTGATCATAATGTAAACACAAGCTGGTTATCGGCATTCCTTTCTCCACGCTGACAGTGTGAGGAGAGGCGGTAACCGAACATTTACACTAATAATTAGGGCACTGATTATCAGTGTCCTGATTGTTAGTGCAGCCCAAACAGTGCCCACCAGTGCTACCAATCAGTGCCCACTAGTGCCACCTCATCAATCCCCATCAGTGCAGCCTCATCAGCTCTCATCAGTGAAGGAGAAAAATTACCTGTTTGCAAAACTTCATAACAAACTATCAAAAACTTTATTACAATTTTATTTCACAATTTATGGTCTTTTTTCGTTTATTTAGCAAAAAAATAAAAAACCTAGTGGTGATTAAACACCATCAAAAGTAAGCTCTAATTGTGTGGAAAAAAATGATAAAATTTTCATATGGGTACAGTGTAGCATGACCGCGCAATTGTCATTCAAAGTGTGACAGTACTGAAAGCTGAAAATTGGCCTGGGCAAGAAAGGGGTAAAGGTGCCCAGTAGGCAAATGGTTAATGATGATGCTACTTTTGAATTCAGAGCAGAAGTTCTTACTCTCATGAGGGCTGTGCTTGTTTGCACTACAGTGGGAGGAGGTGACTTTGGGGGGGGTGTGGCTAACGGCATTGTCACTGCAGATTCACAGACCCATAGCTTGTCAATCAGCACCTGGCCACACCTAGTCCTGTGCACTGTTTCCTGGACTGGCAGCAATGTGTCTATTACTGGGAGCTGCAGTGTATGGAAGGGGGAGCGTGTGAGACGCAAATAAAATAGGATTTGGCTTTGTCAAGAAAAGCAAATACATTTTTTTTGTTTGTTTAATTGCTGCATGTGCAAAATACAGTATATATGCCTTTTAAACCTGTTTAGTTTTAGACAATGTTTTGATTGGAGTTGCAAGCAGACTGATAACAATCCTGCATATTAGTGCTGTATGATGCTGTTATTATATAATATACAGCAGCTTAGACAGGTTTTCTTTGGAATATGATATGGAAAAAATGCAGTCAGTAAGGTGATCACTGATACCCAACCCGCTATGGTCCTGATACGCAGTGATATCTGACAGAAACAAGCACATTCATGCTCTGGATGGAATGCTAAGAACATTTTTACTATGTTGTGTGCAGGCATGATCTAATAGGTAGGGCAGAGAAATTGTGCCAGCGACTAAACCCCTCAGGAAGGACATTTTTAATGTTTTTAGTAATGTTATTGCTTATGTGTACAAAATGTATTCTTGGGACTTGCTGTATGCTATTAAAATGGTATAAATGAGATCTAGATGGTAGGTTTGTGTCCATTACTGGCCAGATACTGAATAGTCATACTGGCAGTTCTAATGACGATGTTCATGGGGACTCGGCTCTTGTCACTCACAGGGCAGTAATCTTGCTGATCATGTAATGTCCTCTCTCCAGTGCATCTGCAGTGCTTTTTCCATCTCAGAAGAGATTTTCCCACAGAAGATAGTGTGGGTGTGAGCTATCATCAGGGAGGAAATAGAAAAACACAATCTACTCTTTCCTTTATTCCCCCTCTCTATATCTGTACAGACATGAGGCCATCACAATAATACAGGCTGATCCTTCTCCTACTCCTGATTTTTTCATTATGCTGTGTCCAACTGTATGGGTGATTTATGTTCTTTGTATAGCTATAAAAAGAACAGGACATATTAATATCCATACATTAAACTATACAGTTGTGAACTTTAAGAGTATTGCTCATTTACCTACCTAATTGGAGTATACATGATTTTTCTATACTACAAGAGGGTTCTTATTACTGCTTTGAAAAAAAAAAAAAAAATATATAGTACATTTTTTTTTTTGATATGCATGTATTTAGGGGTTCATACCCAGGGGCATATGATTTTACAAAGGATGCCAGTCTGTACACTGTATGCATGTGGGGTTTTTACTACGTTTACCTGTGTACAGCACTAGCTTGCTTGGTTACTAGGACTGGCATGTAAACATTAACAGTATGTAATCAGCGGCACAGGTATTGCTGATTACACATTGTTGATATGTCAGCCCTGAGCAGTAGGGGCGGCTAACAGGTACATTTGCGCTGGACACACGTAAACATTAGCACAAATGTTTAAAAGCCTACAGCATAAAATATGATCCGTGCGCAAAACCTTGGACACAGGTTTTCAATTTTTTGTTTAGAATATGTAGCTAAACACAGGTCCAGATTATAGGGCTCTGTGCTGCAACTATGTGTTGCTATACGGCTACACCATCAAAGGCATGTTCAAGAGAGGAGCTAAGGAACAGAAAAAAACACTAGATGCTCCGCAACACTAAATGCATCCTACATTTGCCCATTAATGTATTCCAATGGTCTGATTAAATATTCTGGCCAGTGGAATCCATCACGTTCAAACGCTTAATGCGCATTAATGCATGTGCACTACGTGGCTTATACCATGGTTTGTAAGCATCTTTTCTCCCAGGAGAAAAGTCGTTTAGACGCCCTGTGTGCATGAGGCCTTAGATTTACAAATACTGTGTAATTTCAGGACCTACCTGGCTCTATTGTTCACATCCTCATATCATATCATTTTTGGTAAACAGATTTTCTAAGCAGGTTGTAAAGAATGAGGCCAGCATAAAGCAACCCTATTGCTAAAATAAATCATTTCCACCAGCAGCCCAGTAAAAAAACATGTTTTATACTTACTAGTCCAGTGGATGATGAGTGAATTCTGTGCTCTTTCAGATCTCTGGGTACCACTGTTTTCTGAAACTTCCAAGTGTGTTGGATAGTGTGTGCCCAACTGGTACCTGTGGTTCCTCCCACCTGCCCCTAGGCCTCTATAGTACACAATGATGTAGGGGCTGGTGGAAGGAACCACAGTGCTCTGCAGGTGGGGGGACAATAAACTTACCAGGAAGTCTTAGCAGCAGCGCCCACAGCTCATCATGAGAACAACACACTCACCACCCGCCAGCCAGGTAACAGTATACAAGATATTCTTTTACATTATTTACACATGGTGGTTGTTTTATACTAGCAACAGGGTGGTTTTTAGCGCTGCACGTTCCTGTGCGATTCACATGTGCTGAAGTGTGGTACGATCTGAACCCATTCATTTTGAATAGGCTGAATCGTACTGGACCACACCAAATGTAGTGCATGCCCTACTTAAAAAAAAAACGGATTGCAATCAGATCGCATGGTAATTCTATACCATGCAATCTATTGCAGGCAAACGCACTGTTTGTAACCTGCGTATGGGGTGTCGTTAACTTTGACATGCTGCAGATTGCAACTGCAGTGCATTCTGCTGGGAATGGGAACTTAGGCAAGCAATACGTGTCCTTTTGGCAAACGATGCAATCAGTTGGAGTTTAGCTTATAATTAGTGGTGTGCCGAAACCGAAAATTCAGGATGCACTTGGCCGAAAACCGAAATTGAGGGTTTTAAAAGAATATTTTGGTGCAAGACTACTTATAAGGAAGAAGTATAGGAGATGCACTAGAGTGATGGCAAGGCCCTTTGAGTTTGGTATGGATCTTGAAAGGGAAGCCCATGCCAAAATGGAAAAAAATAAATAGCGTGGGGTCCCCCCCAAGACCATACCCAACCCTTCAGTCTTTTTTTTTTTTTGGAGTGGGGTAACCCCCCAAATTGATGCCAAACCTTTATCTGAGCATGCAGTCCAGCAGGTCAGGAAAGGGGGGGATGAGCGAGCGCCCCACGCCCTCCTGGATCATACCAGGCCACACACCTTGTTCCCATGTTGATGGTTGAGGTTGATGGTTTTGACAAGTCCTTTAATCTTCAATGTGTCTTCTCCCTCCGGTGGTTTGTTCTTCCTCCAGTCTTCTCCCTCCGCTACTGCTATCTTCTCCGTTGCCGACCCAGTCCTCCTCTGACGCTGGCTCCCGTCGTTGTGCCAGCTCTGTTTTCTGCCAGTTCTTATATAGCCATGGGGCGTGGCCACATGGTGACGTCGCCATGAGACCCTGCTCCTTGTGATGGAACGTGAAGACTGGAGGAAGAACACAGCACCGGAGGAAGAAGACACATTGAAGATTTTTAATAAAGGATTTGTCAAAACCATCTCTTGTTTTTATTTACACTACACTACTTTTTTTGGGGGGGGTGAATGAGTAGGGGTACAATGTACCTCTACTCATTCACATGGGGGCCAGGATCTGGGGGCCCCCTTGTTAAAGGGGGCTTCCAGATTTTGATAAGCCCCCTGCCCGCAGACCCCCACAACCAACACCCAGGGTTGTCAGGAAGAGGCCCTTTTCCCCATCAACATGGGGACAAGGTGCTTTGGGGTAAGGGGCGCAGAGCCCTCTTTGCCCAAAAGTACCTACCCCCCCATGTTGAGGGCATGGGGGGGGTGCTCACACTTGGAAGTACAGTCACTGTAGATCTGACAGGAAGATCTGAAATGAGGGGAAGCTCAACTGATTTTATCATCCAATCATGTGCAAACTAAAATGCAGTTTTTTATTTTCCTTGCATGTCCCCCTCAGATCTACAGCGACTGCACTCCCAAGTGCACTTGTAGCGCAAAGTGGATTTGCCTTTAGTAAATAACCCCCAATGTGTTAAGGGGAAGGAAATATGGTCACTATGAAGTTTTAATCTGCAAGTTGATACAATGATATTGAGGCCAGCAAAGATCTCCGCTTACTAAACTGCAATTTTTTAACACTAGTTGTATAAATTTATGGTTCGCTTCTGCACTTCTCTAATATTATTTTGCTCTGCCTTATAGCTGAATCGCAAAGTAGCTACAGATCTTAATCCACTTGTTAGATTTCACAGTCAGCATTCAGGCTCAGATATCACTTAAGTAGATTCAGATTAGGGATATAGTCACCTTCCATTCATTTCCCATTCCAGTATTTACCTCGAGGAGGGATTAGACATGGCAAGGTTCTCAGGTATAGGAGAACATGTGATTCATTTCCCCATTTCCCCACATGACAATGCTGGTACTTGGCCATGGATTGGTGGAAGAGTGGATGAAAGACAATTACAAGCTGTTGCAGGGTGCTTCTAATAACCTGTTGCTTTGTCTTGCATTGACAAAACAAAGCTATACTTTAAAGCTCATGTCTGGGCAGATATAAAAAAAACTCCATTGATTTAAAAAATAATTTTACACAGAGTTGGCACTCCCAGGTAATACAGGAAAATAGTGTAAAAGAAGTGACCCTAGCAGTTGCTTTTGGTTGCCAGAGGTTGTACAGCTACAGATTCTAGTGATAATTCCTGGGCAGAACTTTAAAACCTACCTCTGTATTTTTTTTAAGGTGAGGGAATAGATAACATTTGTCAGTTTAGTATTTCTTTACTGCCCATATAAGAAATGGGAAGGGAGGAAAGGGTGTGGTTCTTACTGGGACCAGAGGGCACACACAGCAATAAAACGTTCTCATAAGTTCTCACCTTCTCCTTCTCTAATAAACGTGTTGTTTTTTTTTTGTCTGTTTCCTTGTTGGAGAGATTTCACATCACTTCCCGTCCAGACAAGCTCTGCTGCATTAATCTGCCAATACACAGAGGTGCAGCTTATATTACAGGAATTGACTGAAATTCATCCTATTGGCACCATCTGGTTCAACAAACGTCAACTAACAAAATCGAAGCAGTCAAAAGGAAAACTGTTGGTTGGATGCAATCACTGTTTGGGTATTCAAGTAGCTGCTGGTGTGCTTGAATACAATAATCAATATCAGACATTCCTCCATCCACAATCTATTTGATTTCTCTTGTTCAGCCTGCTATATGAATTTTAGCAGGTTACTCTAGAATCTACCAAAATTCGCTATATGGGTGTTCCCAGTGGCGGCTGGTGGTATATTTTTTGGGTGGGAGGCAAACAATCCACTTGTTGCCCTGAGCCAACACTTTTTTTGAAGCCTATTAGAGCCTCTGGCTCTAATTATGTGCTTCTAAAAAAAACAAAATCAACCCCCATTGGAATCCATGCATCCGACACCCTGCATGTAGATTAGGGAGCCAGATTCATGGATTGGGGGGGGCAGTGCCCCTGCGCCCTGCATTATGGTCTGCCACTGGGTGGTCCTGTTGCCCACCTCCTACCCAACATCTTTGATTGAAAAATAAAAAAACACGGGAGGAAAAATGTCAATGCGAGGCAGCCGCAGTTCAGGTACTTTAACCAGGGCTGGCTGTGGCTGTCAGAATACAATTGGCAATAGTGGGAGATTCCTCCATCCATTATGTATAGTGAGGTTGGGGGAATCTGGACAGAATTCTAAATCTATTAGCTGGTACAACAGTCCCCATGTATGAGTTTTCACTATGCACTGAATTGTTTGTATAAGTACATTAATCATAATCTGGGAAATGATGAATTCAGGTATCATCATCTATAAAATAAGAATATATTGCAGGGTTGTGACCTTAGCGTGTATAAAGTGCTCACAGTTAAGATCTCCTTCCCCAGGAACTGGCTTCTACTCATTTGGACAGAGGTGCGGTGGGGTGTACTTCCTCCCCGTCTTCTATACAGACTGTACTGCAACATCAACTACTTTCATGATTACTTCACATGTTGCCTCAGCATCTGCTTCATTTCTTGTCTTCCTGTCTTGGGGGGTGAGTGTTACTGCAACCGAAATTCAAAAGCCAGTTTGTCACAAAGCACTGTTTTGAATGTGACTCCAAGCAACCATTCCTGTGTTGGCGGCACCAGAACTCTGAGTAGGTAAAATCCAATGTGTGATTGTAATAATGCAGATGAGTTTGTTCATATCCTATCCTGAGGCAGCTGAGTGGAGTCGTAGACGGCAGACATCAGGAACATGAATGTATTATTTAGATCGTTTTATGCAGTGCTTATGCAACAACATGCGATGTGCTGTGCTATGCTGTCTGTAGGAAAGTTTGTATTTACTACTTGTAGCAGTTATTGTAGTATTCAATACTAAATGACAGTTTTTTAGCAGTGTTAACCCTTTCTTGTGCAGTACTTCAATAAGTTTAAAATTGCATTAGTAACACTATGGGGGAGTTTATCAAAACTGGAGAACCAATCAACTTCTGTCTTCAGCTTGATCGGTTAAACTTTGAAAATGAAGGCTCAAAGCTGATTGGTTGGCATGCACAGCTGCGCTCGTTTTGATAAACGCTCTTTATGTGACATGGAAGAATTTGTAATTCTGCATAGGAGAGTTAACGTTCTCAAACTGACATGCAGCTCGAGCAGTTTAATGCTACGGCTATGCGGGAGATTTGAGTGGATTAATTAACCTACTAAAACCTATAAATACGTTTATAAATGGTGTGCCATATCAAAGTGGTACTTTAAAGGGGACGTTCACCCTCGCTGGGGTTCATTTTACTTTTAACCCCCGCTTACCCTTTTTTGGTGGGTTATGCTTGATTAACATTGTCACACACCCAGTGATGTGTTCTGCTGCTAGACACCGGGTACTGCTCTGCCATCTCTGTCTACACACTGGGGGCCATCCGTCTCTTCAGTGTTCATGTAGTTATCCCCAGATGACATGCCATTATTTCTGCCCTGCTCCAGCCACTGTGAGGACACTGATCCATCCTGGGATAGCAGGCGTAGATTTCCCAGAAGGCTGCTGGAGCAGGGCAGTAAAAATGTAGCCAAGGGGCAAGGAGGAACACAATTTAGAAGAAAAGGTAAACATAGAAAAAAGGAGTGTCAGGGTTGCATGTTTGCTGGGGGGGAGGGGGGATTGCGATGCAGATCATTTGTTTTTTGCTGTGAAGGTGTGCTTTATTTAATGCATCATTACATCATAGACCAGCTTTTATCTGCGAAATCATTTAAAGCAAAACTAAATTGTACTGGTGTGCTGTGCCCTCCTCCTTCCCCTTGGACAGGTCAGGCTCTGGTTGTCACTACTTCTAGTGATGTCATTTCCCATGCAGGTTCTCTCCAGTCCTTCTTCAGCCATTGGACAGCCAATTTTTTAACCCCAGCACTAGGCTGTATTCTCTACATGTGTACATACACAAGGAATAAGTACAAGGAGCACTGGAGAAAATGTTTATATACAGTGGTTATAAAAAGTCTACACACCCCTGTTAAAATATTTTCTGTGATGTAAAAAAATGAGACAGATAAATCATTTCAGAACTTTTTCCACCCTTAATGTGACCTATAAACTGTACAACTCAGTTGAACAACAAACTGAAATCTTTTAGGTGGAGGGAAGTAAAAGTAAAAAAGTAAAATAATGTGGTTGCATAAATGTGCCACACCCTTAAATGAATACTTTCTTGAAGAACCTTTTGATTTTATTACAGCACTCAGTCTTTTTGGGTATGAGTCTATCAGCATGGCACTCCTTGACTTGGCAATATTTGCCCACTCTTCTTTGCAAAAATACTCCAAATGTGTCAGATTGTGAGGCCATCTCCTGTGCACAGCCCTCTTCAGATCACCCCACAGATTTTCAATTGGATTCAGGTCTGAGCTCTGGTTGGGCCATTCCAAAAATTGAAGTCATTCCTTTGTTGATTTAGATGTATGCTTTGGGTCGTTGTCATACTGAAAGATGAAGTTCCTCTTCATGTTCAGCTTTCTAGCAGAAGCCTGAAGGTTTTGTGCCAATATTGACTGGTATTTGGAACTGTTCATAATTCCCTCTACCAGACCCTGTTCCAGCTAAAGAAAAACAGCCCCAAAGCAGTTCTTGGTCACTGTCACTGTTGTACCATATTTTCTCCACTTGATGATGACTGTCTTCACTGTGTTCCATGGTATATCTAATGCCTTGGAAATTCTTTTGTACCCTTCTCCTGACTGATACCTTTTAACAATGAGATCCTTCTGATGCTTTGGAAGCTCTGGGAACCATGGCTTTTGCTGTAGGATGCGACTAAGAAAATGTCAGGAAAGACCTACTAGAACAGCTGAACTTTATTTGGGGTTAATCACAGGCACTATAAATGATGACAGGTGTGTACTGACTCCTAATTAGCATGAGTTTTAATGTGATTGCTTAATTCTGAACACAGCTACATCCCCGGTTATGAGAGGGTGTGCATACTTATGCAAACACATAATTTTTTAATTATTATTTTTACCCCCCCCCCTTTAAAGATTTCAGTTTGTTTTTCAAATGAGTTGTACAGTTTATAGGTCACATTAAAGGTAGAAAAAGTTCTGAAATTATTTATCTTTGTCTCTTTTTTTTACATCACAGAAACCTGACATTTTAACAGGGGTGTGTAGACTCTTTATATCCACTGTATGTGTAATATATATACCGTATCTCACAAAAGTAGAGTACACCCCTCACAATTTTGTAAATATTTTATTATATCTTTTCATGTGACAACACTGAAGAAATAACACTTTGCTACAATGTAAAGTAGTGAGTGTACAACTTGTATAACAGTGTAAATTTGCTGTCCCCTCAAAATAACTCAACACACAGCCATTAATGTCTAAACTGCTGGCAACAAAAGTGAGTACACCCCTAAATGAAAATGTCCAAATTGAGCCCAATTAGCCATTTTCCCTCCCCGGCATCATGTGACTTGTTAGTGTTACAAGGTCTCAGGTGTGAATGTGTGTTAAATTTGGTGTTATTGTTCTCACTCTCTCATACTGGTCACTGGAAGTTTAACATGGCACCTCATGCCAAAGCGCTCTCTGAGGATCTGAAAAAAAGAATTGTTGCTCAAAATAAAGAATGGCCTAGGTTATAAGAAGATTGCCAAGACCCTGAAACTGAGCTGCAGCACTGTGGCCAAGACCCTACAGTGGTTTAACAGGACAGGTTCCAATCAGAACAAGCCTCGCCATGGTCGACCAAAGAAGTTGAGTGCACGTGCTCAGCGTCATATCCAGAGGTTGTCTTTGGGAAATAGACATATGAATGCTGCCAGCATTGCTGCAAGAGGTTGAAGGGGTGGGGGGTCAGCCTGTCAGTGCTCAGACCATATGCCACACACTGCATCAAATTGGTCTGCATGGCTGTCGTCCCAGAAGGAAGTCTCTTCTAAAGATGATGCACAAGAAAGCCTGCAACTGGTTTGCTGAAGACAAGCAGATCAAGGACATGGATTACTGGAACCATGTCCTGTGGTCTGATGAGACCAAGATAAACTTATTTGGTTCAGATGGTGTCAAGCTTGTGTGGCGGCAACCAGGTGAGGGGTACAAAGACAAGTGTGTCTTGCCTACAGTCAAGCATGGTGGTGGGAGTGTCATGGTCTGGGGCTGCATGAGTGCTACCGGCACTGGGGATCTATAGTACATTGAGGGAACCATGAATGTCAAAATGGACTGTGACATACTGAAGCAGAGCATGATCCCCTCCCTTAAGAGACTGGGCTGCAGGTCAGTATTCCAAAATGATAACGACCCCAAACAACACCTTCAAGACGACCACTGCCTTACTAAAGAAGCTGATGATAAAGGTGATGGATTGGCCAAGCATGTCTCCAGACCTAAACCCTATTGAGCATTTGTGGGGCATCCTCAAATGGAAGGTGGAGGAGCGCAAGTCTCTAATATCCACCAGCTCCGTGATGTCATCATGGAGGAGTGGAAGAGGACTCCAGTGGCAACCTGTGAAGCTCTGGTGAACTCCATGCCCAAGAGGGTAAAGGCAGTGCTGGAAAATAATGGTGGCCACACAAAATATTGACACTTTGGGCCCAATTTGGACATTTTAAGTTTAAAAGGGGTGTACTCACTTTTGTTGCCAGCGGTTTAGACATTAATGGCTGTGTGTTGAGTTATTTTGAGGGGACAGCAAATTTACACTGTTATACAAGCTGTACACTCACTACTTTACATTGTAGCAAAGTGTCATTTCTTCAGTGTTGTCACATGAAAAGATAGAATAAAATATTTACAAAAATATGAGGGATGTACTTACTTTTGTTATATACAGTGTGTGTATATCTAAATATATATTTTCTCAAACCAAGAGATAATTTACATGCTACTGTTGTCAAATGTCTCTTTTTTTTTACAGGGAAGACTTTATTTCCACCTGAAAGGCTCATTCATTCAAGTATTATTATGTGGTGACATATGGTGCCGTGTGCTGCACTGTGCTAAAATCCAGACATGATGCACTTTAACCCTAGGTTCACACCTATGCATTTTTTAGTGCGTTTTGCCGTTTGCAGAAACGCACTACAGTCCGTTTAACATGGTTTCCTCTGGTACGTGTTTACATCTATGCGTTTTGCTGTCGGTGCGTTTTTGGAAATGGTCGTGGACGTTTTTCCTGATATTTGTGGGTAGTAGACTTCAATAGAATTGCACCAGAAATGCAAGTGTTGTGTTTGTGGTGCATTTTTCCATTTAAAACACTGTATATAGCTGGCTGCTAAGGAAGGGGCTGAGAAAACGGCCACCGCGTCCTTAACAACTGAAGAGTCATCAGCTGTCAGCGGCTTTTCTTGCTGATTGTAGGTCAGGAAAGGGAGGGAACGAGCAAGCGAACCATACCGGGCCACATGCCCTCAACATGGGGGGGCGGGGGGTCCTGCGCCCCCCCCCCCCCCCAAAGCACCTTGCCCCATGTTAATGAGGACAAGGGCCTGTTCCTGACAACCCTGGCCGGTGGTTGTCGGGGTCTGCAGGTGGGGGGGTTTATCGGAATCTGGAAGCCCCCAGAACCCCCCCCCCCCCCCTGGCTTTCATCTCTCTTGGATATAGTATTGTTCCACTTATACGGATTGGACTTATTTCTCTCTTTTTGTCATATTTATTGTGCTGCACTTTCCATTGTTTATTATTAAATGAGAAGACTGGAGCCGTCATCCCGGTCTTCTTCTTGTGCTGTCGTCTTCCTCTCCACTGGACCTGCTAAAAGAACAAAAAAAGCCGGTCTTGTCCCAAAGCTGTCTTCCTTCTTTGTGATGTCCCCGCTATCTGGACCTCTTATATAGGCACGGGGTGTGGCCATACAATGACGTCGCCCAGGAAAGCCCGCCCCTTGTGACGTCACATGTATAGGTGTGTTTGCACATGATTGCATTCTAATGGCCAGAATATATGAATGTTTTGGCCAATAGAATGCATTAATTCCAAATGTGTATAAACGCATGTGCAAAATGAGGTTGTAGGGCCGCTTCTCACCAGATGAAGCCCTGTGGGGTTTTTATTCTGCATGGTCTTTGTGGAACATGGATTCCAATGGTATAGTTCACACAGTGGGGACAACATGCTGGTCTTCTGAATGGAGGGGGGGAGGGGAAATGCATCAAAAACACACAACAAATGTGCATTCAGAAATACAGGATTGTGCTGCTAGATTTAGGGTTAGATTAGGGTTTTTAAAGCTATTTTTTCCTGCTGGGAGTAAATGCATCAAAAGGACAAATTCTCCCCATGTGTGTGTATGAGCTCCACAAGTGTGATCGGGACCATCAGAGGAAGTGTGAGGATGAGAAACCTGGCAGGGGTTCTAATCCCTCTCCACTCCATCCATAGCTCACCCCAGCTATCCGACAGTCCCGTCCTAGTCATTGGCGGTGGGCGGGGCGCGCTGTACGGAGGGGCGGAGTCCTCCCTTCGCCGTCCTGTGTGGGAGAATCCAGAGCGCTGTGCGCAGGTCTGATGAGCGGAGTACTATGGCTGTCCTCCCGGGCTCAGACCTGTGATCGCTCGTAGCTCGGGGGATCGTGTACAATCATCATCGCTACCGATCATCGCTTTCCTGCTCCAGCCTTTGTCTGCTCGGGATATAGAGAGGGGAGCGGAGGATCTCACCATGATTGATAGCAGTAAGAAGCAGCCCGGCTTCCCGGAGATCCTATCTACCGGCGATCTGGAGGCATTGAAGGATAAGGAATGTCTGGATCTGAACAGCCAGAAGAGTCTGAAGGAAGGTCAGTGCGGGCCGAGGAGGAGGAGGAGGATGGGGGGAGGATGAGGATGATGATGGGGGGTGCATTGCTATGCAGACATGACTCCGGTGTCCGCAGTGTCCGCCTCCTGTCTGTACATCTGGATTGTACATTATACAGCATTGTCCGACTACACTCCATATCATTACATACCATAGATTGTCATCACCTCCCCACATTCTATAACATCAACTTCTGTACCCCTCATTTCCTAAAGTCTGCCATTGTATGGAGGAGGATTGATACCCCCCAATCCCATCCCACAGAACAGCAATACAGTGATTGGATGTCCCTGTGCAGCCCTCAGGGCCCTGCAGACACTCATCTGTTTCCTTGTTGTCCTCTTCTAGCTGTGATTTCCTGCAGTCTCATGTCATTTGTCTCCCGTCTAGTTCTATCTCCTGCAGCACATCCCCACCTCCTATAGAATATTCACAGTCTCTGACAGTCTCCTGCAGCATGTCTGCAGTCTCTGACAGTCTCCTGCAGCGTGTCTGCAGTCTCTGACAGTCTCGTGCAGCGTGTCTGCAGTCCCTGACAGTCTCCTGCAGCGTGTCTGCAGTCTCTGACAGTCTCCTGCAGCGTGTCTGCAGTCTCTGACAGTCTCCTTCAGTGTGTCTGCAGTCTCTGACAGTGTCCTGCAGCATGTCTGCAGTCCCTGACAGTCTCGTGCAGCGCGTCTGCAGTCCCTGACAGTCTCGTGCAGCGCGCCTGCAGTCCCTGGCCGTCTCGTGCAGCGCGCCTGCAGTCCCTGGCCGTCTCGTGCAGCGCGCCTGCAGTCCCTGGCCGTCTCGTGCAGCGCGCCTGCAGTCCCTGGCCGTCTCGTGCAGCGCGCCTGCAGTCCCTGGCCGTCTCGTGCAGCGCGCCTGCAGTCCCTGGCCGTCTCGTGCAGCGCGCCTGCAGTCCCTGGCCGCCTCGTGCAGCGCGCCTGCAGTCCCTGGCCGTCTCGTGCAGCGCGCCTGCAGTCCCTGGCCGTCTCGTGCAGCGCGCCTGCAGTCCCTGGCCGTCTCGTGCAGCGCGCCTGCAGTCCCTGGCCGTCTCGTGCAGCGCGCCTGCAGTCCCTGGCCGTCTCGTGCAGCGCGCCTGCAGTCCCTGGCCGTCTCGTGCAGCGCGCCTGCAGTCCCTGGCCGTCTCGTGCAGCGTGCACACTGATTTTTATGTGCCACCCTTTTGTTATGTTGAGGGCTGGACCCCCCCCCAAAAAAAAAATCAAGAAAGTTGACCACCATTGTTTGTATGTACATGATGGTCCTTACATATACCTACTATCGTAGGGGCTTATACACATGGGCATGAAGCCATTAGAAGAATTGGATGTGTCTAAATGCGAGTACTTCAGGCCGGATTGTCATCTGTGTGATGCAGTTTTTCCTCATCGCATTCTATGTGCATTTTACGTACATTTTTAGGTGTGCTGCCATTAAACTCTGTTAGAATGTATATTTTATAACAACGCAGCAAAGATGCAGGATTGTGTGCTTGAATAAAAATACATGTTCTCATAGAATTTAATGGCAGCGCAGCTGAAAATGCACATAGAAAGTGACCCGGAGAAACCCACAGCACTCCGATGTAAACGGGGCCTTAGGTGCGTATTGTCTGCAGAATCTTCTGCTAGCTCTGCCAATAAGATCCTGTGTTCCATGTATACACCATAGGAATGAGCAATAAACCCAGCCACATTCTGATTTCTCTTATTTAGCTGCAGTGGAAGAGATTGAAATATGTTGATTTTATATGATGTAAAGCTAGAAGTCTATATTGGCTTTTGTGTAAAGAGCCCCCCCCTCCACTTCCTGTGCTCTCTAGAAAAGAGGGCATGATGTCCCAACCTGGTGTTTAAACAAGTCTGGGGGATGACATCATTGTTCATTTGTAATGCTGGAGGGAGGGAGCCATGAGCTCACTAGTTGTCTAGGTGTAAATCATTACCTCTCTCTCTTTTCTGCTGGGAAGAGAAGCTTCCCTCTTGTCACTCGATCTTGTCTGTAATCTGGGCTGCATTCATTTATTCATTTAATCATTGCTTTGCTGATTGCAGTAGGACAAGCGCTCACTTTTTGTATCTAGTTACTGCAGATACTTGATTGTTACACATCTTAGGGTGAATGTTCCCTCCGGGTTTTTGTCTCTTGTATTGTTCTGTTTTTCACAGTTGCATATTGTCCTCCTTTGCTATTGTATTCCCATGTTGGTGAAAAGTGTTTACATTGTGTTTGAAATGAGTCATCCGCTGTGCTTGTCTATGTGATGTGTGATCTTCTTTCTGGAAGTAGTGCAACTCATATACTTATATATGTGAAGTGTGTCTGTGGTCTGTATGGGAGTGGCAATAGGGTGTGTACTTGGAAGTACCTGTATTTTAATCTTAGCATGCATGGTGTGATCTTGTGGCTTGTGCTACAACCAGCTGCAGAATTTTCCATAGTAAGCACCGCAGGCTCTTGTCACCCAGGCAGACAGTGCTATTATTTTGTTATGAGATCTGTCATTGTGTATAGCCAAACCTTTAGAGACTGGAAAGTATTTGCTCTGCAGGATTCAGTACATTAATCTCGTCAGACATTTCTGCAGCTTGGCCTGCCCTGCTTTAAATACCCTGCACGTGCTTGAGTTTCAAAAAATATTCACAGCCTTTCATAGATCCACGAAAGCTCTGTATAGAAATAGAAAAGAGATGTACCTGATGGATTGACAAGAAAAAAAATCCAATATTAGATTGAAAGATCTTGCACCGTGTCTGAGAAATTGTGTTCATTTTATGCAGCAGATAACCAGGTTCCCAGGGATGCCACGTCTGAGCCTTATCCAATGGCAAATGCACACGCTTTGGGGAGCATGAGTCTGCTTATTGGAATTATTCTTTCATTATTTTATCATAGTAACGCCCAAAGTGAGCATCTGAGAACGGGTCATGTATTGGCGAAAATATCCATTCATATAATATAGAATAAAACAAATGTGACAAACCCAACATACAGACAGATATTTGCTTGTAAAATAAAAAAAAACACAGCAGTAGGTGTATCAGGTTAGACTGGTTGTTGCAATGTATGATACACACGACTGTATGCAAGAGTAAGAAAATACAGAGTTTCCAACCAGCAGCCCTTATCAGAGTTGTTTGTACATAAACAGATCCAAGTTGTAACATACAGGTAAAAAAAGGAGAGAAGTCTAAGGCCCCTTTCACACGATCGGACCATTTCAGGTCCGCCTGTCAGTTTTGATGGCGGACCTGAACGGGTGCTCTATGTTAGCCTATGGAGCGACGGATGTCAGTGGAGACATGTCCGCTGACATCCGACCGGTCTGATCCGCAAAAAGCAGACGGGTGGCCCTACGTCCTGATCCGTCGCTATCGGATCGGGTGAGATCTGACGAAAACGGACACGCTGTCCGTTTTTTCATCCGATCCCTCCATAGGCGGCAGCGGCGCCTGACAAGCCCCTCCCCGCTCAGTGAGCAGAGAGGGACCTGTCATCCGCCGGCTCAGCGGAGATCAACGGAGAGATCTCCCGCTGAGCCGGCAGACCGAGGCGGGCTCTGTGGAAACGGAATCGGCCTCATGTGAATGAGGGCAAAGGCTGGATTCACACATGCATTTTTAGTGCTTTTTGCATTTTGCAGATTTGCACTACAGAACATGCTTTATAGGAAACCACGTTACATGGACTGAAGTGCAAATCTACAAAATGCAAAAAGCATAGGTGTGAATCCAGCCTAAAAGGCCATCCCCCTCAGGGTAGTATGGAGTTAAGCTGGCCATAAACTGGGCAAATTTCACTCGGTTCCTGATGAACCAACTGAAATTGGCTTGAAAAATCAAAGTGGGTGAAAAATTGGTTTGGTTGTCAATCAGATGCAGCCGCTGTTGAAATACAATAGCCGGCACTGCACACTCGTGAAGCCCCAGACCATGACACTCCCACCACCATGCTTGACTGTAGGCAAGACACACTTGTATTTGTACTCCTCACCTGGTTGCCGCCACACACGCTTGACACCATCTGAACCAAATAAGTTTATCTTGGTCTCATCACACCACAGGACATGGTTCAGTAATCCATGTCCTTAGTCTGCTTGTCTTCAGCAAACTGTTGGCGGACTTTCTTGTGCATCATCTTTAGAAGAGGCTTCCTTCTGGGACAACAGCCATGCAGACCGATTTGATGCAGTGTGCGGCGTATGGTCTGAGCACTGACAGGCTGACCCCCCCCCCCCTCTCCCACCCCTTCAACCTCTGAAGCAATGCTGGCAGCACTCATATGTCTATTTCCCAAAGACAACCTCTGGATATGATGCTGAGCACGTGCACTCAACTTCTTTGGTCGACCATGGCGAGGCCTGTTTTGATTGGAACCTGTCCTGTTAAACCGCTGTATGGTCTTGGTCACCGTGTTGCAGCTCAGTTTCAGGGTCTTGGCAATCATCTTATAGCCTAGGCCATCTATATGTAGAGCAATAATTCTTTTTTTTTTTCCAGATCCTCAGTTCTTTGCCATGAGGTGCCATGTTGAACTTCCAGTGACCAGTATGAGAGAGAGAGATAACACCAAATTTAACACACCTGCTCCCCATTTACACCTGCGACCTTGTAATACTGACGCGCCACATGACATCAGGGAGGGAAAATGGCTAATTGGGCCCAATTTGGACATTTTCACTTAGACGTTTACTCAGTTTTGTTGCCAGCGGTTTAGACATTAATGGTTGTGCGATGAGTTATTTTGAGGGGACAGCAAATTTACACTGTTATACAAGCTATACACTCACTACTTTACATTGTAGCAAAGTGTCATTTCTTCAGTGTTGTCACATGAAAAGATAGAATTACAAAAATGTGAGGGGTGTACTCACTTTTTGTGATACTGTATATAATTTTTCAAAAGGTGAACTTATCCTTTAATTACCCAAACACCAGGATGTTTAAGATGTATGTCACCGATTTATAATAGTTGTATTAAAGCTCTTATGTTTTTTGGGGGGTTTTTTTGACAAGTGTCGGGCTACTATTAGCACAACTGTGAGGTGTGAACGATCACGATTGAAAAGAATAGGATTTATTTTTTTTATGTTGAACATTGTCAAGCATCGGGAAATTTGAAGCCAAATGCTCTGGTGTGAATAGGGCCTTAGTATTTATCTCTGCTACTGAAAGTTTGAAGATCATAGGCTTAATTCACACAGCTCTAAAATAAGGATCTTTATTTTAGTCATGTGATCTGCTATTTTTAAATGTGTCATAATTTGTGATCTTGTCATCACTGTTACCAGAGAAGTGATTTATGAATAGCTGACCAAAAACACAAAATCCACCTATTTTCTTTGCTCCTCTCACCCCATACCCAATACATAATAATTAAGAAGAACTTGAGGGGAAGAAATGTGGGGTGCTGTCCTAGATTTAGAATACTCCTCATTCTCCAGGATCTCACCAGAAGAAGCGGATGATCACCTACCTGCATTATAGTAGCCCAGGGGAAAAGTGAAAATACAGTAAAACCTTGGTTTGAGAGCGTTTTGCAAGACAAGCAAAATGTTTTAATAAATTTTGCCTTGATATACAACCGATGTCCTGATATAAGAGTAGCGTCATGTCACAACTGAGTATAAAAAAAGAAGAGAGGCGCCTCTAAGTGTAGCAATATGGTTACATTTTAATGAAGGTACAACATTTAGCAACATATTGCTACACTTAGAGGTGCCTCTTTTCTCTCTTATACCCTGTAAAAAAAATGCTTTGATATACAAGTGCTTTGGATTACAAGCATGTTTCTGGAACGAATTATGCTCGCAAACCAAGGTTTTACTGTATTAAATTTTCTTTTATTGTGTAATCTATTTTTTGCAGCATTTTGGCATGGGGGGAACAAAGTTAATAGGCTGATCTTGCTCGTAGTGCGTGGTCTGCTTTAGGTTCCCCTAATAGTTAAAACCAATACTTGTTCTCAAACTACTTGAATGCATAAAGCATTGTGGCTATGGATAATCAAGTATTTACATACACATTGGAAATCAGTAAATTGGCTTTAAAACATACCCTCCGTGACCACTGTGGCAGCAAGTACATTGATGTAAGTCATCCTTAAACACTGCATTGAAGAGCACCAATCACATTGCAGTAGGCATTATCTAGTACAAGTTATAAAAAGCAAGTGAACCTCAGATTGGTTTAAATGGGTAATGCTTCTTTCTCTTGATAAAGTTATTTAAAATGCTCCCTACTTCAGTTTCTACATCCTTACCAAAGGTTACACATTAGATGTGTCTGTAAAGTGTTAAACTCAGACTTAAGAATGTAGAAAAACGACATTGCCTGTAGCCTGGGATGGCAAGCTGCTTCAAGCTAAACTACTTTCTTAGTAGAGGTAGAAAATGAAATACCTTTTTATTATGTATACATGTGATACCCCCATTTTATGCAAAGTTTAGGCCTCAGAACACACTGAATGGAGCAGAAGAATTCTTGGTAAAATACATTGCCACGTTGGATCCTAAATCACTTGTCTTGCTTGTTTTGGGGTGCAGCCCCTTCTTTAGAGTTGCCAAACTGAAGTACAGGTCTTAAAGCAGAAATGAACTAATAAAAAAAACCCTATTGGTCTCTGATGTTGCAGAAGGGTCTTGGCTGTCCAGGACTCCCCTCCTGATTGGCTGAGACAGCAGTGCAGCGCCATTGGCTCCCGCTGCTGTCAATTAGTCAGCCAATGAGGAGAGAAAGGAGGCCGGGCCATGGCCCTGTGTCTGAATGGATACTGCGGCTTGGTTCAGGTGTCCCCATAGCAAGCTGCTTGCTGTATGGGCACTCAGCGGGAGGGAGGGGCCAGGAGCGCCAAACACATTCCGAGAAGAGAAGGATCTGGGCTGCTCTGTGCAAAACCACTACACAGAGCAGGTAAGTAGAACATGCATGTTATTTTTAATAAAAAAAAAAAAAGACTTTACAATCACATTAATGTACACTGATCCATGCATGCGCAGCTTAGTGTATATTTATGGTACCTCCTCTGTGATGATTTGACTTCTGTGCAAATGTCTGGGTAGTGATGTAATCATGGCTCAGCCAATCAAGAGGTTGAAAAGTCTGAACCCAGAAAGAAGACTGAGAGGGAGAAGATGGAAGCGCCTGTAATTAGAAGGAGCGCTGACACCTCAGTGCTGGAGGGGAGCGTTGTGCTAATATATTTGCACATACTAGCACATTCTGGCTAACACCTCCTGGGCACCATTCAAAAACATTCAGTTTAATTCCACTTTAGATGCCCTCTACAAGATGCAGTAGTGATGTGGAAGTCAGCGGGAGGAACCATTGAGCACTGCATAGGATCAGGAAATGAACACGCCCAGGAGATTCCATTTCTTAGCAGGCTTCAATGGAGCGGCCTAGCAAAGAGGTTTGTGATTGCAAGGTTTTTTGTTTGTTTTTTTTGGGGGGGAATTCCTGAGAGGGTCACTTTAAAATGCAATTTTATTTGCTTACTATTACAACCAAATCTAAGTGCCAGAGAGCTTTCTTTGGATGATTGTCACATGACAGCAGCTTTCCAAAAGGCACAGAAGTGTTCTCTCCTAAGCCTGTGTAAAATAAAAATAAAATACGATATCTTGTGGATCGACTGTGTTGAATGTGGCTCTGACCCCCATGTACTTCTTTCATATTAAACCGTTGTGGATAAAAGCTTGTTTATAATCGCTTCTATGGTAAGAAGTTTAAGAAGTTTATTGATTTTGAGACTTAAAGATATGGTTTACTGAGACCTCTCTGTTTGTCTATCGTAAAATCACCTTCTGTTAAGGTGTGTTTTTATAAAAGTAAACATGAAACAAAGGTGTGTTCTCTGCAATCTTCTCTCTGATAATGTGTTCTTTGCACCACAAAGCAATAGAAGCCGAGGGTTCGCTTTGAACTTGTATCCATGACAAAGCTCTTTCCACTGAAAGCTAGTCTTTCACTTATATATGGACATGGGTGTGAGAATCGCCATGCTGGGTTCTTTTATGTCTCTCTTACCTGAGCCCCATCTCAATCCAGTGATGCTGAACAAGAGTCTCGGCTGTCTGGGGCTCTCCCTCCTCGGCTGAGACAGAAGCGAAGCACCATTGGCTCCCGCTGCTGTCAATCAAAGTCAGTGAGCCAATGAGAGAGAGTGGGCTGGGCCACGGCTCCATGTCTGAATGGACACACGGAGCTACGTCTCAGGTGCCCCCCATAGCAAGCTGCTTGCTTCGGGGTCACTCAACAGGAGGGAATGGGCTAGGAACACAGAAGAGGGACCCGAGAAGAGGAGGATCGGGGCTGCTCTGTGCAAAAGCAGTGCAACAGAGCAGATAGGTATAACATGTTTGTTCTGGGGGGGGGGGGTAGAGACTTTAGTATCACTTTAAGTACTGAAATCTCCCAGCCAGTGTTCCCTACTTTGTACCCCTCCATGAAATCCCACTGTTCTTGTAGTACTGTCATTAAACTTAGTGGTTGTAAAGGCTAAGTTGTTTCTTCTTATTTTTTTACCTATTATTATACATTCTTTGCTTTTTAAGGTAAAAAAAAAAAAAACTTTCAGCTCCCAAGTACCGTAATTGTAGACTACTATTCCTTACAAGTGTTAGTTTTTATTTTTGATGCTAAGAACATTTTTAGCAGTTACAGAAAATACCTGCAGATCCTGCCAGAAATGCAGTATCCTTATCGCCTTCTGTGAGATGAATGAAGAAAAAAGAAGGTTCTTTTTCTTGTGTAAACTACTATGAACTTTTTTTGCGGTTTGCATACCATTTGGAATTTTTCCATTTTCTACTAAGTAGTCCATTTTTGCTTCTCAGCAGTTTATCTTCTATTTGTGGTACCTTTTTGTAAATGGTAGTTCTCGCTACTATACCAGATGCTAGATAAATAATGGTTTCTGATGTGAGAGCAAGAAGTAAGCGTCCATTCACAATGATGTGATATACACTGCGTACAGAGTATATTTTTCTGAGTGTGCAAAGTTACAGAGTCAGTGACTTTGTCGGGCCAACAGTGTATAAATCCACATTGTTGATATTGAAATGTCGGCCTTGGAAGCAATGACCAATAGGAACCCTGGACGCTGTATTCTTGTAAACATTGCACAAGCATTGCATGCATACAGCAAATCTGCAGAATCCTTCTGCCAGCAAGATCATGGGTATTTAGTGGATGTATTTTGGATACGTCTGTGGGAATGAGCCCTAGGAGCAAGAAGCTCCTGCCTAGTGCCCAGCCAGTATGTACAGAAACATGCAGTGTTTTTATCCACCAAAATATTTAGCTGTATGAAGAGGTCTTGTACATTTTTAAATATGTGGCAGTTTGCTGTCACTGCGATGTGTTGCATTGTATATCATTTATACCAATTATCTTGCCTGAATTGTGTTCAGAGTACAATAAAATCATTGATCTAGAACAAAATGTCTATTCTTAAAATGGTGCCTGCTGTTTACTTGCTGTGCCCTCTTTGTACCTTTTTGTTACAGAGAAATGCCTCTGCTCTGATTTCATTCCAACCAGGAAATCATGTTGAAAACATGGAACTCCAATCTGTTCAGATAGCATTGTTCCTGAGTGTGACAGTGAGCAGACCCGGCATTCCCACTTAGAAACTCTACAGTTGTATAGCAACATACCATCTTCCTAGCCTCACCAAGCCCTTGTAATGTGACTCTTGCTGTCCCCCGACCTCTCCAAGGCTTCTGCACTTATATATGTAGCCAGTAGTTACTAATGCAAAAGATTTTAGCTGAACTGGATTGTGTTCTGAGCATAAACATAAAAACTTATTGACCTTGGAATACAGTCTTTATACCTTTTTTAGTTCCCATTCTCATTTATTTTATGTTTTTAACTCGTTCCCAATGTTTTTAATGTACAGTAAACCTAGATTATTATTATTATTTTTTTTAATTGTGGATGGAGTAGGGAAGAGTTCAATCCCTATTATTTTTGCTGTCTGTCCCAAGCTTGGAAGATTCCCTTTGTCCTATTCTGTACATATGCATGGAAACAAATGCAAAGAACAAGTTTAGCAACGCAGAAATCTGTTATAATGATGTCTTTTAGTATGGAGATTGCAGGTTAACGCAGTGTACAGTTATGGATGGTTACCGTATATACTCGAGTATAAGTCGAGGCCCTAATTTACCACAAAAAAAATGGGAAAAACTTAGTGACCCGAGTATAAGACAAGGGTGAGAAATGCACAGCTACTGTAAGTGGAAAAGAGGGTCAACAATGCCAATTTGCAGCATCACTGTTCCCATTTGCATGCCTCACTGTGCCCATTTGCAGCTATAGGTCCCCTGAACTTCAAACTCGGTAGTTAAGGGTTCCTAGATGCCCCCTAGCTGCAGCCAAAATTTGGGGTCTCTGAACCCAAAGGGTCCCGAAATGACATTGCTGCAGATGGACACAGTTGACCGAATTTGGGGCCCTGTATCTCGGGGCCACTTAGTGCTAAGAACCCCAAATTTGGTGTGCAAACCCAGTGGAACTAGCACCATAAAATTTTCAAAGCTGGGGTTTCTAGCACTAAGTGGCCCTGAGATACAGGGTCCCAAACATCAGTTCAGAAAATGTCAAGCACTTTTCTGCAGCAGAGAATGACATTTTCCGAACCGATTTTGGGTATCTCGGGCCCACTTAGTGTTAGGAACTTCAGCTTTGGATATGTTGTGGTACCAGTTCCACTGGGTTTGCACACCAAATTTGGGGTTCCTAGCTCTAAGTGGCCCTGAGATACGGGGCCCCAAATTCGGTTCAGAAAATGAATTTTTTTGCTGCAGAAAAGTGCTTGACTCGAGTATAAGTCGAGGGGGGCACTTTCAGCACAAAAAAATGTGCTGAAAAATTTGACTTATACTCGAGTATATACGGTAATCAATGGGCATGTGCTAAGATTATTCCAGCAATGTCATATACTGTGTGTGTATACACCTAGGTAGATGCAGCATAGATCCGATGCTGTATCTGCCCCCACGGCCTCTGCACTGAGAACGGAACGATCAAACATCGCTGAACGCTCAGTTCTCTTCTCCACTCTGAGCAGAAAGTGGTAACTCAGTCGGCTCTCTGCTCTGCCCTTCCAGCGATCACTGGTCTGTGGAGGTGAAGGGAGTGGCTGGCTCACTAAGAGGTTGAGACAGCTGCCGGTCCAGGGCTCTGGGTGGATCCCAACTGTAAAGTTGAGATCGATCAAGCACCTGAACCAGCCGAGTGATGTGAACATTGCATGAAGTTCTAGATGTTCGGTTTAAAGCTGGCCATACACGGATCCATACTAAACTGGCCAAATTGATGTGCAGGCTGGTTGTACAGAAGTTGGTCTACCGATTGACTTCTGTAAAAACACTGTTGAAAAATAAAAACACAATTCAACACCAGCGAGTGCGTGGATGGGGGTTTTGGGTCTTTTTTTTTTTTTTTCGACCTTCTGGTTGAACAGAAAAAAAATAATAAATGTATAGGCTGCCTGGTGCAGGTTTACAGTCTGAAAAGTATAGATTACTTGTTTCAACTTAAAGGTCCTTATCTCTGTACTGACCCTGACTAGAAGTCTGGAGTTGTATTTTTGTTGTCAATCCCTGGTTGTCATCAGGAATGCTAGAACAAGTCGCCCCATTTGAAGATTTCCCCTCTTTCTGTTCTGGTGACAACCCAAGATGTGATTCTCTTACATTTTCACTCTTGGTGATAACAGTACACATGACCAAAAAGGGTGAATCTCCCAGACAGCAATAAATACCTAACAAGTGTTCTGTTCCTTCTCCACTCTCTCCAATAAGTAGACGTGTCAGTTGGATGCATTTGGAGTTGCACAATGACCCAGTTTATAGTAAGCAGTCCTAACTAGATGTGGTCCTTTGTTGGGTATCAAAGGCTGCCCTAAGACTCAGGCTTGGGATCCGTCTTGAGACCCCTAGTCACATGAAATCCCATGATATTGAGAGCTGTCTCAGCACTACTGAAGTCGCTTCCTGTACTAATTCAACGTGACTTCTATCTGACTTTTGCCCATAGACGTGGAAGTCGGGACCCCCTCATCTGTATTGGTGTGATTTGGATCAGACGATACAGGTTTGATTACCCAGGGATTCCCTGCGTTGTTGCTCCTCCCTTGCTTCAAAGTCGTACTCAAGTCGCTAGAAAGTTGCACGTCTTTTAGGTTGCAGTAGTGTGACCCGAGCCTTACTCAGGAGATGTTAATTCATAAGATACTGTTGGGTGTTTAGTTTTCTGATAAAATCCCACAACTTGTATAGGTTGGTATAATTTTTATAATATATTCTTAAAAGTTCTGTTGGCCCCTTTTCCTTCCTGCACACCAGACAAGCTGAAAAGTTAGTGAAATACTTGGGAGGGATGAAATGTTACATTTTTATGGCCTTGTCAGTACCCCATGTTGTCTTATTAATACCGTGTATTCAGCCTATGGGTTTGGGGAAGTCAGTCCTCTTATCACATTGGGAGTCCTGTATACTTTAGTACTAGTCTTGTTTACCAAGAACCAAAATGCTGTAGTGCGAGGAAAAAACCATTCAGAGAAGGAATCCTCTTGTGTGCTTTATGGACTGCCCTGTTCCTTCCTCCCAGCCTGCACATTCCTCCATTCACCTCTGAGCTGGAGCCTGGAAGGAGGACGTACTAAGCCTGACATCAGCCAGGATGTCACTCCATGGTGACTCATAGCAGGGAAGTGACTTCAGCACAGACTGCAGAAGACAAACTTGAAAGTAAACAAACCCAGGCAATTAATGGCTTGACGTTTTTGGCACATATTTATGAGAAAGTGATCTATGAACTTCGTCCCAAGTTCTTGTTCAGATGATCAGTGAGCAGTCATTTAGCTTTAGACATAACGAGTAGATACTGGTAATACATAAGGACACGTTCCAATGCCTGCACTCATCTGCTCTGTGTATGACGCTAGGGCTACATGAGCAGTTTTCAAATCTCTGAGCCTGGAAACGGCTAATTAGTACTTCTGCAGGAGATTGGTGATTAATGAACACTCTTTATGAGCTTAATCTCACGGGGTATACTTGAATGTGAAAATTACCCAAGATTTGCCTAAATAAAATTGCTGATTACTCTCCTACACCCGTATAACCTTACAAAGGAGAGGAGATAGCAGTTTCTGCTAGGTGATTATTGCATTGTGTGATAGTGGTAGATTGATCCCTCGATTGCACTGAAAATCTTTTATTTAGCAGCTCTCATAAAAAGCAGTGTTATATTAAGACATTAGTCTTACAAGATTTTAATAACACAATTGAGCAACTAAAAGATTGCCCATGTAGCCCACGGCTGAATGACAATTTTATTTATCTGTTGATAGGAGCCTCTAGTTAAAGTGGTAGTCTTAGTAAAATGTGCCCACTGCAGGTTTGTCATAATGTACTAGTATGCAGTGCATACTAGTACATTATGAGAGACTTACCAACAGAACCCTTTTGCGTTGGGCTGTTACAGCTCTCCCAAGCACTTCCATGTTAACCCGGTTCTTCCTTCTGGGTTCCGAATCTTCAGCCACTTGAATGGTCGGGCTGCGGTGACGTCACTCCCACACCTGCACACAGGAGTCAATTCATCGCTGCACAGAGGGGCTGTAAATGTGGTCTTGGCTCAGATTGCATTACCGCTGACTGGTAAGTGCATTATTTATTGCAGAAAAGACCTGTAGGGTCTCTTCTGTTTTAAAGACCCTGCCTGTCAGTGGATTTTTTAATGCTTGGGTTTACTACCACTTTAATTCTGGTTGATGAGGCAATGAACAGCAGTGAACTATTACAGATTTTAGGGAAGATTAGGGAAAGGTGATTATGGAGAATTTACCAGCATGCTGGCAAGTAAGGCTACAGCTCACTGATTTTAGTTAGCGTGCTGCTTCTCTAGCAGTTGAAAGATTAGCTAAAATGAGTTGCCTCCAAATGCATGGTTAGTGAAGACAAAATTAAGGGAAGGCTCAGTCTGTCTCTCCAAAAAGAAATATGTATGAATAGACAGGTTGGGGAAAATTTAGCATGGGCAGCTGACACCTTTGTTCCTGCAGTTGGTGCATCTTAAGGGCGCATTCACACTGAGGCGGTAGTGGTAAAGCGCTGCTAGTTTAGCAGCGCTTTACCGCTAGTGGTGCACTTTTAACACTTTTAACAGGCTTACCTGTAGGTAAAAGTTAAAAAAATGACTATACAACCACTTTAAGTATACAGAACTTTCTTCCACTGGTTAGTCTGTATTGAAGCTGGAAGGGAGAATTTTTACAATTGGTTAGGTGGTGCCTGAAATTCCACTTTAAACTACTGCTACTTCAATGTAACAAAAGGTTGGAGACCAGACTTTTCAGGTACAGTAGTTCTACACACAGCAGTGAATCAAACATTCTCATCTGTGTCATTTAAAACACATGGACCTGGAAATGTACCTGCAGAGATTGACATTCTGCAAACAGAGTTTCTGCTTTATAAATATCCCCATAAGTGTCCCCTTATAAGTTGCCATATTTTCTTGAAGTAGTCCAGAAAGCATTTTGGTTTCTGTCTTCTAAAGACTGATACATGAACGGCTCTATACCTTAGCTTGTATAGCAGTGCATTCGTGTAATTAAATGCATTATAATATAAATGTGTTGTAATGAGAGATGCACGCTTGTGAATTATTAGATCTGCAGTCTGGCAGGAAGTCATTTATTCTTTGAGATAATTTTTCCCATTTCTGTTCTATCGCCATCACTGCACAATTGGTTATCTTTCCTAATCTACATATGGTCTCCTCTAATGATTCGTCCCTCTCCTTGCTATTTTGCCCCTGCAGTCTGTTTCATTATACTGGGACAGATGCATTTCAGACATATCCTATCTATCAAGTGTCCACCAGTTTTCAAAAAGGGTGGTTTCGAGTATGCATTTACTGATATATTCCCATTAGGTACTTTTTAAATAAAATTCGATTTTAATACTTGCAAGGACCATTTCTTCATTGTCCTGGGTAGATTTCCAAAGGAGAAGATGGCAAGGTTCCCTCCATGTTTCTGTCTACCTGTTGGCTTGGTAATAAGGGAAATGATTTGAAGCTCTTTGAATGCAGGTAAAAAGAACCAAGTTTGCTATCCTTTCTGTGCTTTTGAGGATCGCTACAAAATCAAAAGGGGAAGCATAGAATCATGACCAAATAAATGTAATAAATAAGAGCTGAAAGCCTATTGGGGGAGAACACCAACCATCAGAGAAGGTGAAGTAGCACCAGTATCTAAGCAAAAGGGATCAGTTTGGAGCTGCAGAATGTTGGAAAGTAGTTATTTACAGAGATGCTTTTTAGATTCAAGTGAACCCCAAGCAAACCACCAAATAAAAAATGAATAACCCATAAGGGAGATTTACCTTTAAAAAAGAAAAAAAAGTTGTATTTTTATTCATCCAGATTACAATCCTGTTATTTACACAACCCAGCCTCATGGTACAGCCAAGAGGGTGACACCCCTAAGTTAGTCATACTCTGTTGGCAACTTAGGTCAGCAGTGACCAGCTAAATTTCAATCAGTGTGTGGGCCGAACGTCATTTGATCAACTTCTGTCAAATGGACATGCTGGAAAACTTTTCTTAATCAGTAGCTGCAGTCACTGATCAGTGTATTCTGAGAGCAGCAGAAGCCGCTGTTAAATTACAATATCCTTCAACCACCTTGTTAGTGTGCATGGAAGAATCCTGTGTTGTTTTTTTTTTTTTTGTTTTTTTTTCGTTCAGCCTACTGCCTGAATAAAAAATAGTATATGGCTAAAGGTTAAATTCAAGTATGTACACTAGTCTGTTTTTTTTTTAAATTAAACAATATATTGATTACAGAACTGCATTGATATGTGTCAGTTTATATCTATCTAGCATATTTCTGGGCATACAGACTTAGATGTACAGTTTTGAAAAGTCTTGCCTATTACTGTTTATATTTTGAAGTTATGTTAATACATTTTCATTAAAACCATACTGCAGCCAAATCCGTTTGTTTTTTGTTTCGTGTCGAGTGTCTAGTTTTCACAGGTACCCAGCTCCCACTTACTCCTCTTCACCTCTTCCCCATAACCCTCCCCCCTGCAATCTTCTGGGACAAGTCACAGGTCCCAGAAGATTGCCCGGCCATTCACAACGTGCACCGTGGCTCGCGCAGTGCGCGCCTGGCTGCGGGTGCCCACACTTACATTGCCGGCGCCGTAGAGAGAAGCGGGAGAGAGGCAAGGCTTTGAGCAGCTGCATCGCTCTACCGTGGGACAGGTGAGTGTGTTAAACATCAGCTGCTACACTTTTTGTAGCGGCTGACTTTTATATGGGTGGAGCTCCACTTTAAAGTAAATTCCATGTTTATTGTCTCTTTTTAAATAGTTCAGTATGGTCAAGCTGACCCAGGCAACTGAAGTAGCATTAGTTGCATACAGTAAGTGCCGGCTCACACTGGGGCGGCTTCGGGTCACCCCATACAGCTCGACTTCAGCATTGCCTGCAAACGACTTCTGTAATAGAAGTCAATGCAAGCCGCTCCGAAGACACCCGCAAATGGTACAGGAACCTTTTTCTAAGACTCAAATCGCTCCGATTAGAATGGTTCCATTGCACTGCATGGAGCTCGACTTGTCAGGCGGCTAAGTTGCCTGACAGGTTGCCTTAGTGCCGGTTCACACAGGGGCGACTTGTCAGGCGACCTAGCCGCCTGACAAGTCGCGTCCCGTTCTGTACTACGGAACCATTCTAATAGGAGCGACGCAAGTCTCTCCGACTTAGAAAAAGGTTCCTGTAGTATTTTTGGGGCGACTTCAGGCGACTTGCATTGACTTCTATACAGAAGTCATTTTGCAAGTCGCTGCTGAAGTCGTGTGCAGGTCACCTCGGTGAGGCGACCTGAAAGTCGTGCCGCCCCTGTGTGAACCGGCACTTGGTGTGAACCAGGACTTAGCGGTGGTGTGTTCCAGTAGCGGTTCAGATGATTTCCCATCTGCTGCTCAAATTAGAGTCTGAGTACTTCTCTTATTGGCCAATCAGAGGAATCCTTTTTTTGCATTGCTAAAAATTCAAGGCTTCTCCTTCTCCAGAGAAGCACTCAGCCCGCCTCTTTTGATATTTAGCAACAGACAGTCCTATACTGCTACTGAATACACCACTAACTGTATTTAGCTAATGCTACTACAGTCCATTACAACACACACAGCGCCAACATCATTCTGTAATGGAAATATTTAAAGTGACATTAAACATGAAATTCGACTTTCCTAGCATGGATACAGAGTGAAGACGGAAAGATGGGGGTCAGCTGTGGTGGTAGGAGTGCAGGGGAGTTGGCATGAAGGTGCTGTGGGTGAAGGGGTTTTCAGAGTGGTAGTAAGAAAGGAGCTGCAGGCAAGGTGATGGGGTGTTGCAGGTTTGGTGGTGAGTGGTGCCTCTGCAAATAGTGGTAAGCTGTAACCCCAAATGCAGAGGTCAGGTGAGAAAGTTGGTGGTGGTGTGAACAGGTGAACATAAGAAGGCCTGGGATTATAGAAGTCTATGGGGATCCACACACACAGGTAGTGGGAACCAGAAGATGCACCAACCATAAGTAAATATTACCGCAGAACACTGTTGAACTTGGTGCCAGAACTGTGCAAGTATACAGCAGAAGAGGGGGATGGACTGGTAAAACGTTCAGAAAATGTTGGTTGAAAATGTCCTTATGCTGAAAGGTACAATGGTTTGTAAGGCAATTTAATATTTGTTTTGCACAGTTTATCACTCCTCCCTTCTATACTATTGAACCTTATTATTTTGAACATAGTCTCCATATTCAGCTGAAACAAAGGGGAAATAAAAGCTCCATTTTACTTGTTGTGTTCTCCTCCTTTTCATATACTGTACCTATAGGACACCTGTATGGCACCATACTAACCGGTACATGCTAGCAATAGAACCATTTTTCAATTCACTGAACACAGTATGTTTTATAAATTTAGTATGTAGGCTGACTGTCTTTCCATTATTAGCACAAATTGCTTGGGGACGGGGTTTGTGAAAGAGGAACTTTTGAAAAGCAGAAGCTTCACACTTGACAACATACCATCGTGTTTTTCACAGCAGAAATACATTTTTGTTATACATATTGCATATCATTGTAACAATCTGCTTACTAGACCCACATCCTGATGGTAACCTGTTTTTGTATTTGTGAGCAGAGAAAAGATATACAGATGTCTTTATTATCAGATATTGTGTGTGCAAGCTCCAGCTTTGGTGACAGCAAGTCTGTTTATGTAGAAGAGGAAACCGCGAGAAATAGCCTGATGGTCCTTCTTACTCTTCTCCCTCCCAACTTCCTCTTTCTCTTAAAGCGAATGTCTGATTTAAAACTTTTATTCTTATTCTGTGGAAGAACAGTGTTGATGGGGGTGCAGTATAGACGCTTAGCTCTCGTATAGAAGGCAGCCTTCAGCCTTCAGCTGTCTCTCCAGCATATAGCTGAGTGACGAGCCTGACCATTGGGCGGACTGTTCTTTGCACAGTTATGGCAATTCCAGCCCCACATCTGTGTGGGGAATAAGAAGTGTCCTGTGCACTGAGGACAGTTCAAGCTTGGGAAAGGGTGACAGATGTTCCTCCTTGGCATTACAGGACAGGAAATCGCTGGTATGTAGGAAGTTCCATATCACCAAACATTTCTCTGCATTTTGTTTTTAGTTCTGTTAAGATATTTAAAGTTGACCTTAAAGTGATACTAAAGTCTCGTTTGTTATTTTTAACTAAAAAAAAATGTTCTACTTGTCTGCTCTGTGTAGTGGTTTTGCACAGAGCAGCCCAAATCCTCCTCTTCTCAGGTCCCTCATAGGTGCTCCTGGCCCCTCCCTCCTATTGAGTGCCTCCACAGCAAGCAGCTTGCTATGGGGGCAGCTGAACCTCGGCTCCCTGTGTCCATTCATAGCACAGAGCTGTGGCCTGGCCCTGCCCCTTTTTCTCCTCATTGACTGACTTTGACAGCAGTGGGAGCCAATGGCGCCACACTGCTGTCTCAGCCATTGAGGAGGGGGGTCCCCAGGCAGCTGAGACACTCCTGCAACATCACTGGGTCTAGATCAGTGGTTCTCAACCTGGGGGTTGAATTGCCAGGGGTCACTGAATTGTGGGCTGTTCCTGAAGCCTGCACTGCTCTCCCAGTCTTTTCACGGCCGCCCTGCAGGGCTGTCCCTGGAGGCGGCTGCCACCCAGCTGGGCTGTTCCTGAAACCAGCGAATGCCCACTTGGCCTCTTCGCAGCTGCCCATTCAGTATACGACATGGCTGAGGGGCACAGACTAGAGGTCAGCTGACTGGTGAGGAATGTGAAGTAGGAGGGGCTGGAGAAGTCCCTATCTCCTAATTTCGGCATAGGTGTCACTGCTGCGAGACAACGAAAAGTCAGAGACACAGTGAAGTCGGTGACACAGTGAGTAACACTACCTGTGATTATAGTTGCCATTTAAAGTCCCTACTACAGTTCAGATCAGCAGTTGACCTTGATCAAGAGCACCTAATTTGGCTGATCAGAACTCCCCCCAGCACTGCAACTGATCTCAACTCCCCGCCAGCACTGCCACTGATCCCAACTCCCCGCCAGCACTGACACTGATCCCAACTCCCCGCCAGCACTGCTACTGATCCCAACTCCCCGCCAGCACTGCTACTGATCCCAACTCCCCGCCAGCACTGCTACTGATCCCAACTCCCCGCCAGCACTGCTACTGATCCCAACTCCCCGCCAGCACTGCTACTGATCCCAACTCCCCGCCAGCACTGCTACTGATCCCAATTCCCCACCAGCACTGCAACTGATCCCAATTCCCCGCCAGCACTGCAACTGATCCCAATTCCCCGCCAGCACTGCAACTGATCCCAATTCCCCGCCAGCACTGCAACTGATCCCAATTCCCCGCCAGCACTGCAACTGATCCCAATTCCCCGCCAGCACTGCAACTGATCCCAATTCCCCGCCAGCACTGCAACTGATCCCAATTCCCCGCCAGCACTGCCACTGATCCCAACTCCCCGCCAGCACTGCCACTGATCCCAACTCCCTGCCAGCACTGCCACTGATCCCATTCCCCCCACCAAGGAGAAAGAGAAGGAATAAAATTAGAGAATATATGAAAGGAAGAGGAAAAGAGGGGAGGAGCCAAGACAAAGGAAGAGAAAGAATAAGAGTACAAGAACAAGGGCTAGAGAGAGATGGGTCTAGAACCACTGGTCTAGATGGACCTCGGGTAAGTATGAGGGGGGCTGCTGCAGACAGAAGGCTTTTTATCTTAATGCATAGAAGGCATTAGGATATAAACAACCTTCTGCCTTTACAACCACTTTAAGCACAAATTCCAGGATTCTAGAAATGTCCCCAGACTGTTCATTTACATTTCTGTACCTTTTTTCCTTATATTTAATTGTCCTTCAAGTCGCTAAGGCTACCACATACACAATTAGGTAACGGTCTGAAATGGTTGCTTTTGGGTCAAAATTTTGTCTAACAAATTTTTCACACATGAACTTGAGAACCCAAACTAATCTGTAGAGCTGGAGTTGTAGGCCATTTCCTGTTAGATGATCTTGTTTCTTTGTGTTTTATAATCCTGTCTTAATGTATCTCTATAAGCAAAAGTCTTTTAGTGTATGGAAGAATTAGAACCCTTGTTATGTATTCTTTGCTGTCTGTGTCTCTGCTAGGGAGAATCACTCTCTATATGTCATGGTGACAACTGTCACTAGGGGCTCAAAGGGAAATATAACATTTTGTGTTGTCATCAGAACAGGACTAGAGAACCAGAGAATCATTCCTGGAATGAAGTGGCACTTTGTGGGGGGGTTCATTCAACACTAGTGCTTCTGTCTGAGACCCTCATATTCTAAGCGGGCCAGAAGTAGAGCAAGAGCTGTACTACCTGGCTTAAAGAATAGTGGTGCTTTTTAAAGTACATTTATCCAGACTTTTATCACAGAAGGACTGACCAAGATCTCCGTGTCTGGAGTTGGGCTTTAACAAACTGAATATCACTTAAAAAGAAAAATCAATAAGTGAGCATTATGGTTAATGCACATCTAATTTTTTATTTGTATGTTTTTAAAGCGGGGCTCCACCTATCTATCGTTTTTTTTTTTTTTTTTTTTTTTTTTGAGTTCATTCACAAACTTTTCTTCTCAGCATTACATACTCACATATTGTGTGTAATATGTCTGCCTGTATCAGATTTCGTCGGAAAGAATAACTTATATTATTCACTGCAGGCGGTTTCCATCTTCATTGTGGGCATTTGAAGCCCATAAGCATTTATTTCCTGGATGTGGTGAATGCTGTGCTCCTAGCATTCACTGCTCGTTCCCGCACATGCTCAGTGGCATCCTGGGAAGCCTGAGACTAGCTCCCAGGAGTCTGGGAGAGGCTAGAAACACGCCTACTCCCATGGGAGGAGAACCAGGAAGTGCAAAGAAGAATAGAAAAATAAAAGGTAATTACGGCGCTTTAAATTTTTTTAAATGGCATGTCAGCATCTAGGCAAGGAAGAGAATACATACAGATATTGTTCAAAATTTGGGTGGAACCCCGCTTTAAGTAGAATGTTATTGGAAAACCTGTAGTGAGAAGAATATGAAGGCTGCAACTGCTGACCTCCTTGTGAAAATGCTAGTTGCCAGACTGTTTTTATCATTATTACTGTGACCAGGCAGTGTGACCTCGTAAAAGCATGTAGACAGGAAAAACTCCTGATTTTTTCATACTTTTTACAAGTTGATGAGTTACAAAGAACTGAAGTCATCAGATCAGTGTAGTATGTGACAGTCCGAGAACTATTTTCTGATGGAGTTTAGTAATAACGGCCGTTCTACTTCTCCACCACAGAACTAGTGCTGAGTCTTGCAGTATAACAATGCTTCTCTGTGAAGCGTCACCACCTTCTTCTTCTTTTTCTTACGCTCTGCTAAAAAAGTAGACCTCCCTTGTCACATTGAGGAGAAGGATGATGCAAGGGAAATTTGGCTTACAGGGAAGTACAGTTTAGAGTTTTTAGTGTAATATATACATGAAATGTTTGCTTGATTTGCTTTCTTCCATGTTTTTTATAACTGCATTTTGTATGCAGATTTGAACTTGTTCCTTCTACTTTTGTCAGTCATTGGTAAATGTAATTGGCAATCCTGATTATGACTAGAGATAAACCCATTTATTCTGATCCCTCTCCCACAGGTCATATAATATAAACAATACATGGAAACATTAATGTTTAATGTAATATTTTTATTACATTAAACGTAAATGCATTATTCACCCAAATGTTTGTGTACATTTCAAAAGTGATTGAGTGTTCCATTCACCTTTTTAGACCCCTTTCACACTGTAGCGTGGCTGCATCAGCGGTAAAGAGCTGCTAGTTTTAGTTGCGCTTTACTGTTTTAGTGGTGCTTTTCAGCCGCTAGCGGGGCGCTTTTAACCCCTGCTAGAGGCCGAAGAAAGGGTTAAAGTGCCCATGTTGCAGCACTGCCGAAGAGCTTTGCAGGTGCTTCGGCAGCACTGCCTATTCATTTCAATGGGCAGGGGCGGTGGTGGACTGTGTATACACCCCTCCCAAACTGCCCCAAAGATGTTGCTTGTAGGACTTTTTCTAACGTCCCATAAGCGCACCGCCCCAGTGTGAAAACACTCGTGCTTTAACATTGGGGTGGCATGGGAGGTGCTTTACAGGTGCTATTTTTAGTGCAAAAACACCTTCAGTGTGAAAGGGGTCTTGGGAACATATTACACCTGTATTTAGGGTCTAACAAGCTCCTAATCACTTACCTCCCTCTACCAGAACCCCTGCAGATTCCTCTCCCCGCAGCAGCTGTTCAATTTAAAATCAACACCGCCCGCACAGCCACGTTAAATACCGTATTTATCAGCATCTAACACGCACTTTTTTCCCCTTAAAATCAGGTGGAAATCGTGGGTGCGTGTTATACGCCAAACCCCATGTCTCGAAGGGGAGGGAGGGAACAAGCGCCGCCAAAATAGACAGAGCTGAGTGTACTCTGTACTTGGCTTAGCTCGGCTCCACTCGCAGTCACGCTCAGTCCCGCCTCCTAGCATTTACGTCTCGCCATTGGACCGGTGTTGTGTCCATCATAGGAGCCGGGCCAAGGGGCAGGACTGCGAGAGGAGCCGAGTACACAGGACATCCAGCTCTGTGTATCTCGGCGGTGGTAACATTTAAAAACGATCATGCTGCAATTTTGGGCAAGGCTGCAGATGGACACTGTTGGCCAAGGCTGCAGGTGGACACTGTTGGCCAAGGCTGCAGGTGGACACTGTTGGCCAAGGCTGCAGGTGGACACTGTTGGCCAAGGCTGCAGGTGGACACTGTTGGCCAAGGCTGCAGGTGGACACTGTTGGCCAAGGCTGCAGGTGGACACTGTTGGCCAAGGCTGCAGGTGGACACTGTTGGCCAAGGCTGCAGGTGGACACTGTTGGCCAAGGCTGCAGGTGGACACTGTTGGCCAAGGCTGCAGGTGGACACTGTTGGCCAAGGCTGCAGGTGGACACTGTTGGCCAAGGCTGCAGGTGGACACTGTTGGCCAAGGCTGCAGGTGGACACTGTTGGCCAAGGCTGCAGGTGGACACTGTTGGCCAAGGCTGCAGGTGGACACTGTTGGCCAAGGCTGCAGGTGGACACTGTTGGCCAAGGCTGCAGGTGGACACTGTTGGCCAAGGCTGCAGGTGGACACTGTTGGCCAAGGCTGCAGGTGGACACTGTTGGCCAAGGCTGCAGGTGGACACTGTTGGCCAAGGCTGCAGGTGGACACTGTTGGCCAAGGCTGCAGGTGGACACTGTTGGCCAAGGCTGCAGGTGGACACTGTTGGCCAAGGCTGCAGGTGGACACTGTTGGCCAAGGCTGCAGGTGGACACTGTTGGCCAAGGCTGCAGATGGACTCTGATTGTTCTGCAATGATGGGCATTTAAAATGTAAGTTTTTTTCCTTAAACTTCCCTCCTAAACTTGGGGTGCGTGTTAAATACGGTATTCACAGTGATCTGTAAATGAACGAACTACAAGTCTTGTCTATCACCACGACAGATGGCTTGTGGTTCTCGATGGACTGCAAGTTTGCCCCCTTCTAGTCCATTGACACTTCCTACAGCTCTGACACTGACGGCCTGTACAGATATATAAGCTCAGAGCTATAGGCAGTGTCTGCAGGAGACACTGATCACAAGTGCAATGCTCTGCAGGCTTCTGTTAAAAATAATAAATGGACACTTTTTTGCTGCAGAAATATGTGCATTTATTTTATTTTTTTTTCCATAAAGCTGAATTTGACTTTTAAAAGCTGCAATACATCAGTAGTGATCATCAAGCGTTACATGTGATAGCCAGATTTGCCCTCCTTTACATTGTTTGCATATCACAGGCATTATTTCTCTTGTTGAAGAGGATTCCAGTCTGTTTTTAAATGTCATCTTCTCCTTTTAACACCCTCCAACACATTTTGGTATGACCCTGCATGTAGCTGCTTAGATGAGTCATCTCACAAAGCTACTGTCATTTCCCAGAAAGGGGTCAGATGCAGCAGGCCTTGTTCTTATGATTGCATACCAAACATTTTAAAGATTTTTTTGTTAAAACAATATCAGGTCGAAAACACTATATTCCTAAATAATGGTATGTATGTAAGACAAGTTTGTGTAGGCAGTTTAAGAAATAAGTTGCCACAGTATGTAATTCTTTGTAAAGAACATTTACCCAGAAGCCCTTTTGGGCTTTGCGCTGTTTTGTATATATTTTGTATTTGATGTTTCCCAGGAAGTATTTTGAGAGCCTTCCAACCAGTATTTCATGGAACAGTGATGTCACTTGTGAGGCACTTCACATTCATACCAGACCTACCATCATTGTATTGGTGGGAACCAGGAAGAAGAAAACACTGTTGTCTATAATCCGTGTGTTGCTTACAATAAACAAGAAATGTTGTTACACAGACATGCAAAGTTCCTCTTTATTGCATGAGAGAGACACTGGGGTTGATTTACTAAAAGCAAATAGACTGTACACTTTGCAAGTGTAGTTGCTCCATAGCTTAGTAAATGAGGTGAAGCTGCACATTGCAAAGAAGACCCAATCGCATAAAAAAACAGCATTTTTTTTCTTCCACATGATTGGATGATGGAAGTCCGCAGAGCTTCTCCTCATTTACTAAGCTCTGGAGGAACTGTCATTGCAAAGTACACAGTCTATTTGCCTTTAGTAAATCAACCCCATTGTTTCACACCATATAGGGCCCATCAAGGTACATGCCTAGTCAATGCAAGATTCAATACAGCACATTTTTAACCATATGGTTGATTGCAGTATGTAGTGCGAAAGGAATATGGGAGCTACCACTGCTGAAAAATGGCATCAATGCTTCCGAGTCACAGACATGAGGTAAAATGAATGCCAGAGAAAAGTCTGAACGCTGTATCTTTAATTATTCCAGTTCAGTGGTTAAAGTGCAGAAGCCAGAGCTCCACCAGGACAGTTAGTGATTGTAAAAAATCATTTTTTTTTATTTTTTTGAATAACAAACATGTCATACTTGCCTGCTCTGTACAAGAAAAAACATAAAGAGGATATGGGAATTACATCAATAAAAACAGTACATTTAGTATACTCTTAGCTAAGGATGAATGCAAGGCATCCTCTATATGACAACGGTCTACTGCAAACACGTTCAAATTTTCTACATGTTTCACCGTATGGCTTCTTCAGGAAAGAACGTGAAGATTCTTTAGTTATCAAGACCTATACTTTCACAACTTTAATTGTGCAAAAGAAACCAGAAAAAGAGATGCCCATTAGTATATCAAACGTCAAAAACTATTTATTTCAAAAAGGAAAAACGCCTTTTTTTTCTTCCTTCCATTTTTTTTTTTTTTCACAATAGATTCTTCCTTCCATTTTACATCTAGTAATCCCTTGAAGGCTAGCTTCATCTATGATGCAATTCCTGTTTTCCTTTGAACGCTAGAGGCTCCCAGTGTAGCTTCAATATGCTTTTATTAACTCCAATTAAGTGAGTTTTCCCTGCAAATATATGCTGGTCTGAATGATTGTGTCGTTTTGCGATACGTTATGAAGCACTAAATCAAAATTGTTATATGTTTATTGACAGGATATCTGTATCAGACCAGTACACAATATAGTACCATTCACCCCTCCCCTCCATACGGGGGACCTGGCATTACTCGTGAGTGTCTGGATGGTTTGCGGCATTTTGTTGGATTTCATTTTTAAGTGTGTGTGTGTGTGTGTGTGTGTGTGTGTGTGTGTGTGTGCCACCAGACTCACAACATGAGATAGGGCCCTTTGGTTTTTGTTTTAGGGAATATCTCTTGCCTTATTAACGCAGCCATAGATATAGTCAAGATGAAATAAATAGTTTTTGATGTTTGATATACTAATGGGTATCTCCTTTTTCTGTTTTCTATTGCATAATTAAAGTTGTTAAAGTTACAGGTCTTGATATCTAAAGAATCTTCACGTTCTTTCCTGAAGAAGCCATACGGCAAAACGTAGAAAAATCAACGTGTTTGCAATAGACCGTTGTCGTTTAGAATGACTTGCATTCATCCTTGGCAATGAGTATACTGAATGTACTGTTTTTATTGATGTAATTCATTTAATAAAAATTGTATATATTTTCCTTTTTACATATTTTTGTTTTGTCTATTTTTGCACCTTGAAAGTCCCATATCCTCTTTATGTTTTTTCTTTCATCTATAAACGGGATGTTGGTGCCATATCTTAAGTTTAGCATTGATCGCTGACCACACAACTTGCTCTGTACAAAGGTTTTGACAGATGCCCCGATCCTTCTTTTCTGGGGTCCCCCGATGGTGCTCCCGGCTCCTCCTCTTCATCGGGTGCCCCCCACGGAGATAAGGAGATGAAGCCGCTCACAGGAAAACCAATCAATGGGAAAAATCCTCCCCTGGCCTCACAGGTGCTGGCACTGCACAATTAATAGAAGTGAAAAAACGAAAAGCCTGGATGGCCGCACTTTAGTGAAAAAAGCACTTTTATTCTAACAAGAAGAGGTCAGATAAAAGCAGATAACGCAGGACAACTGCTAGCTAACGTGTTTCACATCAAACGATGCTTACTCATATGAGTAAGCATCGTTTGATGTGAGACGTGTTAGCTAGCAGTTGTCCTGCGTTATCTGCTTTTATGTGACCTATTTTTGTTATAATAAAGGTGCTTTTTTCACGGAAGTGTGGCCATCCAGGCTTTTCGGTTTTTCACTGCCCCCATGGAGAGCACTCGGGGGCACTCGGCGCGCATCCGTTGACACACACAGCAGGACTTGGGTCCCGCCCCCTGGCTCCCGTGTCACTGGATTTGATTGACAGCAGCGGGAGCCAATGGCTCCTGCTGCTATCAATCTATCCAATGAGGACTGTAGACAATGGCTGGAGCTGCTGGGCCTGTGCTCATCACTGAAAAGATAGGGTTCAGGTAAGAAAAAGGGGTGCTCTGGGGGGCAGCTGCAGCACCGAAGATTTTTCACCTTAACCACATGCCGACCGTGCCATAGCTGAAAGATGGCTACAGCGTGGACGGCTTATTCTGGGAGGGCGTCCATGGACGTCCTTCCAGAATCTTGCTCCTGCGTGCCTCCTGGGGCGCGCACCCGGGAACATCCATGACCGCATTATGGTTCACGCGCTGATAGCGGCCGTTTACCATGTGATCGCTCCTTCAAATGACGGAGCAATCACTTGTAAACAAACCGGCGTCATGTCCGATTCCGCTCTCCCCTCCTCCTACAGATCGGTACAGAGAAGGGAGAGATCAAGTGCAGTGGGCTGAATGTGCAGTGCCCACAGCGCTAATATGTGCCCATCCCAGCAATACTCATCCATCCCAGCAATACTCATCCATCCCAGCAATACTCATCCATCCCAGCAATACTCATCCATCCCAGCAATACTCATCCATCCCAGCAATACTCATCCATCCCAGCAATACTCATCCATCCCAGCAATACTCATCCATCCCAGCAATACTCATCCATCCCAGCAATACTCATCCATCCCAGCAATACTCATCCATTCCAGCAATACTCAGCAATACTCATCATTCCAGCAATACTCATCCAGCAATACTCATCCTTCCATACTCAGCAATACTCATCCATCCATTCTCAGCAATACTCATCCATCCATCCATACTCAGAAATACTCATCCATCCATCCATACTCAGAAATACTCATCCCTCCATCCATGCTCAGCAATACTCCTCCATCCCTGCTCAGCAATACTCCTCCATCCCTCCATCCATGCTCAGCAATACTCCTCCATCCCTCCATCCATGCTCAGTAATACTCCTCCATCCCTCCATCCATGCTCAGCAATACTCAACCATCCTTGCTCAGCCATCCATACTCATCCATGCTCAGCAATATCCATCTATACTCCTCCATCCTCAGCAATACTCATCCATCCATCCATGCTCAGCCATCCATACTCATCCATCCATCCATCCATACTCATCCATCCTCAGCAATACTCATCCATCCCATCCACACTCAGCCATACCCAGCCTCAGAAATACCCGACCCAGTCATCCCAGCCATACCCGACTGAGTCATACTCAGCCATACCCAGCCATCCCATCCGTACCCACCCATCCATCCCCACTCAGCCATCCCATCCATACTTAGCCATACCCAGCCATCCACATTCATGGCTCAACCATGCTTAGCCATCCCTATCCACGGCTCATCCATGCCACTACAGTGCCTCAAAGTGTAATAGGTAGTCAAATTTAGATTTGAAATTTATGCCCTTACAACGCCTGATGGTGCTCCCTGCACGATGGACCTCTGTATGTGGCCAGGCTGTGTAAAAGTCTCACACATGTGGTATCATTATACTCGGGAGTAGGAGAATCTATTTTGGGGTGTAATTTTTGGTATGTACGTGCTACGTGTTAGAAATATTGGAAAAATGGACAACTTTGTGTAAAAAAAAAAAAAAAATGCATTTTCATTTTCTTTCCACATTTTCCAAAAACTTGTAGAAAAAAATGACATGTTCAAATAACTCGATATGCCTCACAGATTATACGTTGGGGTGTTTTCTTTCCATATTGGGGTCATTTTTGGGGCTTTTCCATTGTCCTGGTGCTCCAGGGCCTTCAAAAGTGCAAGAAAGTCAAGAAATTAGATGTGTAATTTATGCTCCTAGAACGCCTGATGGCGCTCTCTGCATGTTGGGCCTCTGTATGTGGCCACACTGTGTAAAAGTCTCACATTTGGTATCGCCATACTCAGGAGGAGTAGTAGAATGTATTTTGGGGTGTAATTTATGGTATGCATATGCTGTGTGTGAGAAACAACCTGATAATGACACATTTGTGAAAGAAGAAAAAAAATCTTGAGTTTTGCAAAGAATTGTGGGAAAAAATTACAACTTCAAAAAACTCACCATGCCTTTTTCTAAATACCTTTTGAATGTCTACTTTCCAAAAAAGGGGTCATTTGGGGGGTATTTGTACTGTCCTGGCTTATTAGGGTCTCAAGAAATTAGCTAGGCCGTCAGTACTTCAAGTGTGATCAATTTTCAGTGATTGGCACCATAGCTTGTAGACTCTACAACTTTCACAAAGACCAAATAATATACACCGATTTGGATTATTTTTACCAAAGATATGTAGCAGTATAAAATTTGGTCAAAATAAATTATGAAAAATTACTAATTTGCAAAATTTAATAACAGAAACAAAGAAAAATGTTTTACAGAATTTTCGGTCTCTTCATTTATAGCGCAGAAAATAAACCCAGCGGTGATTAAATACCACCAAAAGAAAGCTCCAATTGTGTGAAAAAAAGGACAAAAATTTCATATGGGTACAGTGTTGTATGACTGAGTAATTGTCATTCAAAGTGTGAGAGGCACTGAGGGCTGAAAATTGGTCTGGTTAGGAAGGGGGTTTAAGTCAGGGCTCGACACACCCTAAGCGCCAGGTGGCCATTGCGACCAGAAACCGCACCCTGGCGCCTAGGCTGCCACAAGCCCACTCACTGCAACTCCTGATACCCCAGAAATGCAGTGCTATGATATTTAACACTGACCGCCATTCCTCCTCCCTTCTCCACACTCAGCATGGTGCTTGATGCTTGCCAGAGCCACTGAGTGTGTGAAATTTGACACGTAACAGAGAGGAGATAGAGAGGATCTTTCAGAATTGAGCTTGATGTCGGGGGTGGGCTGGACCCGGCCGGGGTGGGCGGGACCCAGCAGCTATCAAACACCAGCCAATGGGATGGGATCTGGGCTGGCTGCTACGTGTATGTGGCCCGCCCCTTTTCTTAAGCAGCCCAATCATTGGCTGGTGTTTGATAGCTGCTGGGTCCCACCCCAGCCAGGTCCCACCTACCCCTGACATTAGGCTCAATTCTGACAGCTCCTCTTTCCTTCTCTGTTACTTGTCAGCTTCACACATAGTTACTCGGCCCAGTGCCACCTGCCAGTGACAACCAGTGCCACCTGCCAGTGCCACCGCCAATCAGTGTCACCTGCCAGTTCCAACCAGTGCCAATGCCAATCAGTGCCATCCATGTGCCACCTGCCAGTGCCAACCAGTGCCACCTGCCAGTTCCAAACCAGTGCTACTGCCAATCAGTGCCAGTGCCACCTGCCAGTTCCAACCAGTGCCATCTGTCAGTTCCAACCAGTGCCACGTGCCAACCAGTGCCATCTATCAGTTCCAAACCAGTGCCATCTGTCAGTTCCAAACCAGTGCCACCTGCCAGTGCCAGCCAGTGCCATCTGGTGCCAGCCTTATTCTTTCTGGTCTGCCCGCAACCCTGATGCAACAGCGTTACATTGGAGTTATTGACTGGGTGCTCCGTTGTGAGCTAGGGTTAGGGGGCGAAAATTACTGGCCTTACCCCGGGAGCTGACAATCCATACCACTCTAAAAAACTGGCTCCTAACTTCAGCTGGCTCCTAGATTCAAAGCAAATTTGTTAAGCGCTGGTGTAAGTGTCCAGTGGGTAAGTGGTAAGGTGAAAATCACAAGACTTTACAACTCCTTTAAGGAATCCTGCAGTTTCACAGGGAGAGGTCAGCAGTGTATGACAGGTATACTTTCAGGAAACGCAGTAGTGAATTTACACTTCTCCAAAGACAGAAAAGACTTTGCAGGTCTCTACATGAATGTCCCACTTACTGGGACTCTAAGCACATAACAGGGATTACATTTTTTTCCCTCATGACAGTTGTTCTTGAAGTATCCCTACTTAGTGCTGCAGTGAAGTTTTGTCATCATTTTACTATTGTTGTTTTTTGACTGTGAATACATTTTGCTCGACAGAATATTGCTTAATAACCAATTCAAATGTCTTTAGATTCGTTTAGGGCTGAAACAACTAATCGATTAATCGACAACTAATCGATTATGAAATTAATCGATTACTATTAATCGGCCGGTAACCGATGTAATGGGGTTAAAAAAACTAAAATGAGCCCTTTTATAGTACAAAAAGAGCAAATCGCTACTGTAAATATTACTTTTACAGTTCTACAGTAAAAAAATGAACCCCTTTATAGTAGTGATTATCTCCTTTTTTTTTTTGTACTATAAAGGGCTCATTTTAGTCTTTTTAACCCCATTATGTTAACGTCTTAGACTTGGTTCACACCTACAGTGGGGCAAAAAAGTATTTAGTCAGCCACCAATTGTGCAAGTTCTCCCACTTAAAAAGATGAGAGAGGCCTGTAATTGTCATAGGTATACCTCAACTATGAGAGACAAAATGTGGAAACAAATCCAGACAATCACATTGTCTGATTTGAAAAGAATTTATTTGCAAATTATGGTGGAAAATAAGTATTTGGTCAATATCAAAAGTTCATCTCAATACTTTGTTATATATCCTTTGTTGGCAATGACCGAGGTCAAACGTTTTCTGTAAGTCTTCACAAGGTTGTCACACACTGTTGCTGGTATGTTGGCCCATTCCTCCATGCAGATCTGCTCTAGAGAAGTAATGTTTTGGGGCTGTCGCTGGGCAACACGGACTTTCAACTCCCTCCAAGGGTTTTCTATGGGGTTGAGATCTGGAGACTGGCTAGGCCACTCCAGGACCTTGAAATGCTTCTTACGAAGCCACTCCTTCGTTGCCCGGGTGGTGTGTTTGGGATCATTGTCATGCTGAAAGACCCAGCCACGTTTCATCTTCAATGCCCTTGCTGATGGGAGGAGGTTTGCACTCAAAATCTCACGATACATGACCCCATTCATTCTTTCATGTACACGGATCAGTCGTCCTGTTCTCTTTGCAGAGAAACGGTCCCAAAGCCTGATGTTGCCACCCCCATGCTTCACAGTAGGTATGGTGTTCTTTGGTTGCAACTCAGCATTCTCTCTCCTCCAAATACGACAAGTTGTGTTTCTACCAAACAGTTCTACTTTGGTTTCATCTGACCATATGACATTCTCCCAATCCTCTTCTGGATCATCCAAATGCTCTCTAGCAAACCTCAGACGGGCCCAGACATGTACTGGCTTAAGCAGGGGGACATGTCTGGCACTGCAGGATCTGAGTCCCTGGCGGCATAGTGTGTTACTGATGGTAGCCTTTGTTACGTTGGTCCCAGCTCTCTGCAGGTCATTCACTAGGTCCCCCTGTGTGGTTCTGGGATTTTTGCTCACCGTCCTTGTGATCATTTTGACCCCACAGGGTGAGATCTTGCGTGGAGCCCCAGATCGAGGGAGATTATCAGTGGTCTTGTATGTCTTCTATTTTCTAATGATTGCTCCCACAGTTGATTTCTTCACACCAAGCTGCTTGGCTATTGCAGATTCAGTCTTCCCAGCCTGGTGCAGGTCTACAATTTTGTTTCTGGTGTCCTTCGACAGCTCTTTGGTCTTCACCATAGTGGAGTTTGGAGTGTGACTGTTTGAGGTTGTGGACAGGTGTCTTTTATACTGATAACAAGTTCAAACAGGTGCCATTAATACAGGTAATGAGTGGAGGACAGAGGAGACTCTTAAAGAAGAGGATACAGGTCTGTGAGAGCCAGAAATCTTGCTTGTTTGTAGGTGACCAAATACTTATTTTCCACCATAATTTGCAAATAAATTCTTTCAAAAATCAGACAATGTGATTGTCTGGATTTGTTTCCACATTTTGTCTCTCATAGTTGAGGTATACCTATGATGACAATTACAGGCCTCTCTCATCTTTTTAAGTGGGAGAACTTGCACAATTGGTGGCTGACTAATTACTTTTTTGCCCCACTATGTGTTGTTTGGTGCTTTTTGCAGAAACGCACTACAGTTCAGTTCATTTACATGGTTTCCTATGGGACATGTTCACATCTATGCTTTTTCAGCCGCTCCGTATTTGGAAAGGATCAGGGACTTATTTTTTTTTTTTAACACAAAAGGGTGCTTTTTTTGTTCAATATACTAAAATGGAGAAGCTGCAGAAAAGCATGTAATGTGTTTTTGCAGCAATTTGTGTGTTTTAATCTGCCTAACAACAAATTGGCCAAAAAAATTGCAAAACCGCAAATCGCCGCAAAATCACGTGCGCAAAAATCAAAAGCAAATTGCATAGGTGTGTACCGAGCCTTTTGCTGGCCACACGGATCAGTTTTCAGAGGAGAATATTCAGACGAAAAAATCTTTGTACAGCGCTATATAAATCCTGTATAATATAATAATAATACTGGAGGTGTGTTACTGGCCAGATCACTGGGCGAAAACAAAGGGGAAAAAGCCTTAAACAAAAAACAGCAAATGCATCGACCACATCTAATGATTGGTAAACTGCAATATATTATATTATGTTTGGTGTTGGGTTAATCCCGCTTTAAATTGATAGATTTCCATTTTTAATGTCCATAGTCTGGGCACAGACTCGCATTAAAGTAAATATGCACCCGACATTAGGCTCAATTTTCAAACCTTACACACAATTATAACATCCTTTATGTCTGAAAAAGTGACAGTTATTTTCTGCTGAGGCCATAGAGATTTGAAAAATAACTGCCACCAGGTAAAAACAAAGGGGAAGAAGCCTTAAAAGAAAACTAATGCAGCCATTACATCTAATGATAAGTAAGCTGCAATAAAATACATTTTTGGATTTGGGTTTAATACTAATTTAAATGGATAGATTTATATTTGAAATGTCCATAGCCAGCACAGGCTTACATTATAGTACATTTGCACCCTGCAATAGGCTCAATTTTCAAACCTTACACACAATAATATCATTTTTGTTTAAAAAAGTGGCAGTTATTTTTAGCTGAGGCCACTGAGATTTGAAAAATAACTTCCACTTGGCTAAAAATAGCCTTGTGTTCCAGCTTGGTGCAGTGAGCCTAATATGTATAATCAGAGATGTGTGTATACAGGGGAGAATGACTCTAATCCAGGTATATAGTGCTGATCCCAGTTGTGTATAGGAATGACAGCACCCTTATATTATGTATACACTATAGATCATTATGGTTTATTGTGAACTGTATTTTAACCCTTATCAAAGAAATTAATGATAACAGAACAAAATAGTGGCACTAAATAAATATTCAGTAAAAGTGTTTGTTCAGCCCAATAGAGCGTGAAAAATACATAAATAAAAATGTATATTAATTTCACCCCGTGACAAGTGAAACATAAAGACAAAAGATGTGCCACAAAAAAGTGTCCATAAAGTGTTCCAGTGAATTCTTATTGAGTGTAAAATCTTCCTGTTTCATCCACCACACCAATGTGCAAGTGACACCACTTCCCTCAGGAAACGCACTCACCAAATTCCAATGCCTACACTCTTTTGTGTTAGGCTAAGACGCTTTCAAACCACATAGAAAGGGTTTACACGAGTATTCAGTATCCAACCGTGCATATAAGGGATCTCTCCACATGTAAATGATAAAGGTGCTCCAATAGAAAGATAACATATAAACCAGTTTAATAAAAACACTTCAAATCGGTTGATTGGCTCTCGCTGTCTCTGGGCACAGCAGGACCGGGTCGCCGGCAGCATGTGTGCGCCCTAGATCCAGAAGTACGGAATCGCGTACAGGTGCGTGATTCTGCCCAGAGCGGCCGCCCTGCCGCAGTAAATGTACGTGGAGCAGTCTGGTTAAACCCAAAAGCAACCAGTTATTATATTGCAGCTTTTCAATTCTTAGGTGTGATGACTGTATGTATTTAATTTCTTTTAGGCTTCCTTTCTTCTATTTTCATCTTGTGATCCAGCCAGCAAGTCCGTTTAAAAAAAAAAAAAAAATCTGCTCTCCTGCAGATGTAGCAGTTACCGTTGAGACAAACCACTGACAGGGTGCTTAAAATGATCAGCTTTCCTTTATTTGGGTAAAACTTTTATCCCCAAAGAAAAAGACATTTGCTTTAGTTCTGATTAGAAACACCTGCGCTATCACCTGTGCTATTACCAATAGATATGACAGTAGTAATATATTGATCTGCTAGAAGCTGTTGAAACACCCCTGTAACAGTCACTTTATTTGTAAGTAAGTTATAAGTGAAGCCGCAAAAAAAAAAAAAAAAAATTATTCTAATGTATGTATTTTTTAAATTGAATAAGTGGTTTATATAGGACAGGCATTTCCAAAGTACGGCCCGTGGGCCAATTTTGGCCCACGTTCCGGTTTAATGTGGCCCCCTGGTAATTTGGATATATATATCTTTTCTGGCCCCCAGGGCCACAAAAGAGATATACCGTATTTATCGGCGCTGCCTCAGAGGGGACAGGGAGGGAGCAGGATGAGCGCCATCAGATTATATACAGGAGAATCTCCTGTTTACTCAGCGGACTCTGTAATAGAAAGTCCCGTCTCCTGGGCTGGCATTGGACGAGTGTTCTGTCTATCATAGGAGGCGGGACTTTGTATTAAAGAGGCCACATAGTAAATAGGAGATTCTCCTTTATGTAATCTGTTGGCGCTTGTCCCGCCCCCCTCCCTGTCCCGAGGCTGCAGATGGCCATGGATCAGGCTGCACTAATGGCAATGGCGAGGTTGCATTCATGGCAATGGCGAGGTTGCATTCATGGCAATGGCGAGGTTGCATTCATGGCAATGGCGAGGTTGCATTCATGGCAATGGCGAGGTTGCATTCATGGCAATGGCGAGGTTGCATTCATGGCAATGGCGAGGTTGCATTCATGGCAATGGCGAGGTTGCATTCATGGCAATGGGGAGGTTGCATTCATGGCAATGGGGAGGTTGCATTCATGGCAATGGGGAGGTTGCATTCATGGCAATGGGGAGGTTGCATTCATGGCAATGGGGAGGTTGCATTCATGGCAATGGGGAGGTTGCATTCATAGGCAATGGGGAGGTTGCACTCATGGCAATGGGGAGGTTGCATTCATAGGCAATGGGGAGGTTGCACTCATGGCAATGGTGAGGTTGCACTCATGGCAATGGTGAGGTTGCACTCATGGCAATGGTGAGGTTGCACTCATGGCAATGGTGAGGTTGCACTCATGGCAATGGTGAGGTTGCACTCATGGCAATGGTGAGGTTGCACTCATGGCAATGGTGAGGTTGCACTCATGGCAATGGTGAGGTTGCACTCATGGCAATGGTGAGGTTGCACTCATGGCAATGGTGAGGTTGCACTCATGGCAATGGTGAGGTTGCACTCATGGCAATGGTGAGGTTGCATTCATGGCGCTGGTGAGGCATTCCATTGTGGCGCTGGTGAGGCATTCCATTGTGGCGCTGGTGAGGCTTTCCATTGTGGCGCTGGTGAGGCGCTGCATTCGTGGCGCTGGTGAGGCTGCATTCGTGGCGCTGATGAGGCTGCATTCGTGGCGCTGGTGAGGCTGCATTCGTGGCACTGGTGAGGCTGCATTCGTGGCGCTGGTGAGGCTGCATTCGTGGTGCTGGTGAGGCTTTCCATCGTGGCGCTGGTGAGGCTTTCCATCGTGGCGCTGGTGAGGCTTTCCATTGTGGCGCTGGTGAGGCTTTCCATTGTGGCGCTGGTGAGGCTTTCCATTGTGGCGCTGGTGAGGCTTTCCATTGTGGCACTGGTGAGGCTTTCCATTGTGGCACTGGTGAGGCTTTCCATTGTGGCACTGGTGAGGCTGCATTCGTGGCACTGGTGAGGCTGCATTGATGGGCACTGACCCATATTTTGCTTCACAGTTCTTTATTTCATGGCTCAGGGATTTGTTGGGGCCCCAAGAGATAGACAGATAGATATAGCTCTATGTTGGGCAGTGTGATAGTGCTCGAACAAACACACTTAGACTGAATTTTGAAAAAAAGTTTGGACACCCCTGATATAGGAAATGCTACACTAGATTTTATATATTGTTTGCTGCAATCTGACCACAGAGTGGTTACTGATATCAACATCTCTCTATGTCCTAACAAAATCTATCAATAAAATAATAATTATCTCACCAGGTTAGGCATACAGTACAACATCAGAAACCTCAGCACAGGGTTATGCATGGCACAAATGTGTGTATAATACATTATCAGTTAGTCAGAAGGAGACTATGGGGGAAAAAAGGGGAAATACGGACAGTGTGTTTTTTGGCTTAAATTTAAAATGTTTTCAGCTGCACAGAGATTGAGACGTTAATTTGAAACCTGTAGTGGCTTTTTTTTCTACCTTTTTATCTTGTATACTTTGATACATATTTTTAGTAAATTTTTATTCTTGAAGAGGATTCTTCAGTCGGCTAACGGGTGCAGGCGGTGCCATCCTGACTAAGGAAAACAAAGCTTTGTGGCTTCACAGCCGGTTTCTTACTGCACATGTGCGAAGCGCACTGCACTTTGTGAATGGTCCGCAGTCTTCTGGGACTTCCATGGTGAACTGAGTCACAAGTGGAAGTGGGCACCTGTGATGTGAAATACAGGTAACCCCCCCCCAAAAGGTGCCAAATGTGACGGGAAGGAGGCAGACAAGCAGAGCTTCCCATTTTGAGTGGAGCTCCACTTTAAATACTTTAGATGTAACCCCCATTTTTAAATGTTTTCCATCTACACTGATACAGATACCACATTTATCAACAATGGGACACTTGAATTGTATGTGTGTGAATGCCAGAGGTTCTATATATATATATATATATATATATATATATATATATATATATATATATAAATGTTTGTGTATACAGAATTAGTTCTCGGTAGCTTTGCTCAGAAATGGGCTGTTTTCTGGAATTGAAGTGACATTTTAGGGACATCCTCTTCCTCTTTTTAGTAATGTATTAAAATAGATGTGGAATGGAAGAACTGTGTATGTGTTTTAACTCTTCCCAGAGTGGCCCAGAGGTTACTATTGTGATTTGTAAAGCATATTGAATAAACTATTAGATCAGTTTCTATTTCTGCTGTTTGTAAATGGAACTTCAGAATTCCACATACACCACTTTTGCCATTTTTAAAGCTTATAATGGTAGTGAAAGACTAAAGTGTATATAATCCAGAAGGATTCTTCTTAGTTTTGGGTAAAGCAGGGAAATAATAGAACCTTGGTAATGTTATTATTGCTGTCTGACATTGCCTGGGAGATTCACTGTATATTTTTTCTGGTGACCACAGTCATTAGGGATAAAAGTGAATGAAAATCCAAACTTTTAATGGCCAATTCACACATTGATAGGTGTTACTGCATTGCTTTCCTGTAAGGATTTTCCTTGTCATTTCCTGTTGTCTGATGCCCCGTACACACATTCAGAAAATCGTACGGAAAATACCGCTTTCGAATCGATCGTACGATAATCGGATCGTTAGTACAGAGCTTCCGAGAGCCGATCAGGACAGTTCATTCGATAGTATTCTATCGGACATGCAGGAAAATTTTTTTCGTACGATGCCAGATCGTACGATTTTCATTTAATCAGTACAGCTATCGTTTCAAAAATGCAATACAAATGCATTACAACACATGACATCACTTCCGAATTTTATTTCTGTCGTGCGGGAATTTTCGTGACTTTAGTGAACTCATCAGATTCGATCTGAGATCAGCATGCAATAAAAAAAACAGACGATCATTCGTCCGATAATCTCATCGTGTGTATGGGGCATTAGGAGAGGAGAAGGGAAGTCTCCCCAATGGGACACACATGGCAAAAGGAAACTTTACTGTCTTTGACTATTTCTATGCAAAATAATAAATGTGTTTTGTCTTTAGTTTGACTTGCTACCCCTTCTAACAATATCTGCTCTTAGTCATATTACACCCAAAAGCAAACATTTATTTTATTACAGCTTATCAGTTCTTAGATGTGATGGCTGCATTTGTTTTTCTTTTAAGCTTTCTTTCCTTTATCACTCAGTGATCTGGCCAGTAAGTCTGGTGTTTTTTCAAAAGAACAAGCTCTCCTGCAGATGCAGCAGTTGCAGGGATGGGACAAACCATTCAACACTGTCAGGGGTGCTTACAATGATTAGCTTTTATTAGTTAAATGTTTATCCCAAAAGGAAAAAACTGTTTGCTGTAAGGTTCCCCTGTGCTCTTTCATCTAGAGTAGAGGCACTCTAATACAGGGAATGGCTGGATCAGTGGGGGAAATGAAGGGGGGGGGGGGCTAAAGAAAGCGAATGCAGCCACCACATCTAATGATTGGTAAGCTTATTACATTTTTGGGTTTAATACCACTTTTTAAGACTCGTGTGCTCTTTGTTTCCTCTTCGCTTCAATTTACAGCTCTCTAGCGGTCTCTGTATAGCGGCGGACCGCACCAAAGTGGTGCTTTTTAAAACGTACAGCACCCACATCCCTGCACACTGCCGTTGATACGTTTTATACTTTCTTGCATTACTTTTCTATTTAAAACTTAATGAGATGTTTATTGGTGTATTTATTTAGGATTTAGCGTGGTCGTTTTGTAATTTTTACTATAATGTGGTTCGCTAATCTTTCTCTCCAATGAAGTAGGTTAGACCTTCAGATATAAACAAGTCCCCCATGAAGATTTTGTCCCTTTTTCATTTTGGCCCGGTGTTTTATCTGAGCTTGACATTCCTGGCTTATTATAGTACTAGTGTTTCTTGGCCATTGCTACTTATAACATAGTGGTTGTATAACATCTGTTAAATTTACACTATAGGAAAGAGAAGACATATTTGGCTAATGGCACTCACTGACTATTACTCTGAGCAACAAGGAACTTCCTTTTGGTGTTACAAAAGATACCAACAGGGAGCTATGATAGGAAAATGTAGAAAAGAGAAAAATTGTGTATACAAATGTTTTTCCTGACATTATCGCTTACCGCTAAAGCCCATAGAGGGATTGAAACCGTATATTCCCAATCATTTCTACATTTTTTTTTTCTTGTCAGTGCAATGTATTATTTTTAAGTTGTTAACGTTACTATGCTACTCTTTGATTTAATATGCTAGACCACTTTTTTTTTTAATAGAAGTTTTACCAGGGTTGTAGCAAATAATACATAAGTTGTAAAATGAACTTAAGGTTCTGTTCATACCAAATGTATTGGAACTGTACTGGGCAAAGTCCCAATACAAGACAAGGCAAAAAGACGTGTTTACTATCAAGCCAGTTCACAATACCGCTCTGTGTGAGGATGTGCGCTGAAAAAAAGTACTGCATGTAGTTTTTTTTTTCTATGCATAATGGTGTGCAACACAGTCCATTGCACAGCACTGTGGATAGTAGACCTTAAAGTGGCTGTTAACGCTCTCATATACCCAGTGATGTGAACAGCCTCAGATGATACACAGAGATGAAACAAATCTCCCTACATACGTTTTACTTGTATATCTGCTGTCTTCAGCTTTATATACTGTTTAGAAAGTTCACATTGTGAATTTTCTCTTCCTGATTCACCTGTGGGTTTGGATTCTTGCCATACACTGTGTGAGACATCTGATTGGAGGAAAGGCGCACACCCCCCCCCTCCACTTAGGCAGAGACTTCCAGAGCTGTGCTGTGAATAGACAAGCTCTCTGCTAATCTATTTAAAGCAACCACCCTGACACAAAATTCAGGCTGCTTTGATCACAGTTGAAGGAGAACTTGTCAGAAGTTATCAAGCTGAGAACAGAAGAACAGAGCAGGAGAAAGCCACAGGACTTTGAAGAGAGATAAGAAAACACTGCAGATATGTGCCCAGCTCAAATTCATGAATGGGGGGTTATAACCACTTAGCAGAGCTAAACCCCATCGATTGTAGATGTTAACCCCAAAACCATTACATTCAAGGCATGTCGTGAATAATAACTGTCAGTTGCTTGAGCTCTCAACTGAACTGTCCAACCATCATATGGCTGGTGTCATAACTGATTGCATGTGCTGCAACATGGCGACTACAGATCAAACAGAGGCCAAGATGGCAGCTTTCTTGGCTGTAATGGATAGGAGGGCTTTGTTCTGCTTTAATAAAATGTCACTTTGTCATTTCAATAAAGTTTGCACAAAAAAAGTAAACCATGTTATGCGTGGTTTACAGCGAAAGCAGCTGCCTGATGTGAATGGAGTCCTAAGTATTTTTAGTTAATGAAGTTCGTAAGGAAATGTTTCTAGGACTCCATTCCCACCTTTTGTATGTGAATCCTAATGAGAAAGGACTGCTCCGTGTTATCCTGAATACTGAGATGAATGGAGGCTGACTGAGCACCTCTGCTTTTCAGGAGGCTTAATGGATTTTCTCGCACAACTATTCCAACTCTAAAAAAAAAAAACTATCAAATGATAACAGAATATAACTTAACATATTTTTAATGTGCAGTTTAACTTGGTTGGCTTTTATAGGGACATTTGACAGAGCAGATAATTACGCTCTAGTTACTATGGAGACATGTCCTCTCTGTTGTGTTGTCTTGTCTGTATATTTTTATATCAGATAGCTTTATCTGCACGTTCTGTTCAGTGTCTTTATATTTGTAATGGCTTGCACTGTTTTTAATCTTCTATAGGTCGGTCTCTTTGACAACACTATGATGGTCTTACTAAACATTGCAACAGTTTCCATTGAAAATAAAGTTCTTTAGTAGTCTTGTGTTTGAGGTTGACATGGTTACATTTTATAATTCGGATCAAATTAACTCTAAAGTGGTTATAAAGGGTATAGTGTTTTTTTATTTTTATTTTTTTGTTTGCATTTTCTGTAAAATTTGCAAAACATAATAACAATGGTGTTGCATGACCGCACAAAGTGCACTAGCACTGAAAGCTGAAAATTTCTGTCCCAGGGTCCAGCGATGTCGGCAGGCGACGCTGAGAACCCGCTCGGTTCTCGGCAGCTGCCGACGCCATCCTAGGTGAGGGAATCAGGAAGGGAAGCGTTGCGGCTTCACTTCCCGGTTCCCTACTGTGCATGCGCGAGTCGCGCTGCGCGTCCCAAGTGGTCCCCGCTCTCTCCTGGGAGCTGTGTGTTCCCAGGAGACAGTGCGGTGGGGACGGGAAGAGGCATAGACTCCCATGGGAGTCTATGCTGGAAGTGGGTGCAAATACTTGTCTTAGACAGGTATCTGCACCCCCCTCCCCCCTGAAAGGTGCCAAATGTGACACCGGAGGGGGGGAGGGCTCCGAAAAGCGGAAGTTCCATTTTTGTGTGGAACTCCGCTTTAAGTAGAAAAAATGTAATCTGCCCACACAGAGTGGCAGTGAGCACTTCTAAGCGTTAGATATTTTTATTTTATTTTCCTCAGAGCTTGTACAGCATTTTAGGCGGGCTACTGTCACCGGGACAGTGCAGAAGGCAGGCGGGGCGATGTGTGGGAGCGGATCCAATGTGGCAGAGGATGGTAGAGCTGTGGGCCGATTCCCATGCGTGCAGGGAGGAGGCGGGGCCCCGCTGTCAGGCAGCATGGATGTGTGTGCAGAAGTCAGGCTGGGGAGGGGATGTGAAGGGGGCTCCCCACTGTGTCACTGTCACCAGAGATTTGGATGGGGGTCTTGTCGTGTCTGCCCCAGGGACCACTAACCCACCCTGATGTGCTGCAGATTCCTCCACTGACATCTTGAGGAGGAGCTGCAGGACTGGATAAACCCAAAGGGGTGTGTGTGTGTGTGTGTGTGTGTAAAGGTGAGGGGGGGGGGTGTGATCAAAATGGACAGATATGGGGTGTGTTATCAGGCTTGGGGGGAGGGGTGACATGATCAGATTGGGGGGTGGTGTAATCAGGGTGGGGGAGAAACATATGTGGGAAAGACTGATGGGGGACACAGATGTGGGGTAGACTGGGCAACACAGATGTGTGGAAAGGTTCTGACAATATTATTTCAATTTTATTCATTTTATTTATAAATAACACATTTTTTTTTGGCCCATGAATATTTGTCAAATCTACAATGTGGCCCTCAGGCTAAAAAGTTTGGAGACCCCTGCTGTAGAACATTGCACCACGATAAGTTGATTGTGGGTGCAATGTCAGGCACCTGTAGACACTTGCTACTGCTTTCTGCCCATACCTCTGTATGGTCCTTCTGTTAAAAAGCTGAGTGTCAGTGAATTACAAGGGCATTCACCAGTGCCCTCACTGTTCATTGAGAACTACAAGCGGTCTGCCGTGGTGGCAGATGGTATTTGTACTTCTCTCATTCCCATATTTCTGTGAATGAATGACAGCAGGAGTGGGGGGTGTGAGGACAGGTGCTGGAGCATGTTACGTCCCATATATAGGTGAAACATGCTTTAGAAGAATACCTTGGCCTTTAAAGCTCCGCATAGCCCAATAATTCTCTACGCATCACAGGTGATGCACTGACTGTTTTTTAGGACATGTATGGTCACCACAAATTTTTTTGGACAATACTTGTAATAAAAGTACCCACACATTCTACACCATTCATAAAGAAAATCATTAAAAAAAATGTATAAACAAATTATTAGCATTGGGCCACTCTCTTCCCACAATCCGTATTTTTCCATTTCCACCTCTTATCTACTAAGCTACATGGGACTTTCTAGATATACCAGGAAGCTTCCAGAAATTTGGCAGTTAAGACTATTTTCAGTGACTGTTTTCTCACTCTGAGATGTTTTTCTATCATCTGCAACACATGGTACCCAATTTGTGGAGTTATGCAACTCCTCTCTCCCACACTCCCACAATAAAAAGTGCTTGCATTTTCAGTGAGCATTATTATTGTATTTCTTATCTTAAAGTAATTTTTGCTGTGGCTTCCATTTTTTTTAAATTCATGTTCTTCTTTATTTTGTTGTATTAAAAATATAGAAATGAGTAGATTATCCAATGGTGGAAACGACACTGCCTTCCTTTCTAACAACTGCTGAGAAGAATATGAGACACCGAGCCACAGCAAAGAGACAACCTGCACATTGAAGAGTAGAAGTATTGTTTAACAATACACAGCAGCATGTAGAGCCCTGGTACCCAACCAGTCTGCATGTGGCCCTTAGGACTTGTTCACACAGGCGGGGGGAATAGGCAGTTTATGCAATCCTTTTACTGGCCACCCACACAACAAGCGGACATGGTGACCACTCTGGTCTGTTCACATTGCCGTAGCCATGATGCTTTGCTCTCCAATGCAGCATTGTTGACCTGTTTTCCAAGGTGTTCCACTTGCCAAATGTGTCCTTTTTAAGTCTGTGAGACTGCCTAATGTTTGGCACATGGTTGCAACGCAATATTTTTATTGGGATCAATTGGGAAGAAAAAAAGGCTTTTAGGAGATGCCAGTGGTGCCTCCTAAACACTTTCAAGCCGCCACTCCACCGTGGATTGCTTTTCAGAGGTATGCTTATGTCCACTGTGTTTGTAAAAGAAGCCTTAGACATTTATTCTGTGATTTCTTGGGACCCCTGCAAACACTAGTTTGTTTTTTCCCTACCTAGGTGATTACTTAGTGAAGACTGGTTTCTAGTAGTTTAGTATGGACCCAACAAAAACACCCAAACTTTTTATACTGGCCTGATGCTGCATCTGTCCCCCTCTGGCTCTGCAGTGAGAACTGATTAATCATACACCGCTCGGTTCTGTCCTCCACGCTGGGCAGAGAGCTGGTGACTGCTCTGCCCCTCTGCTCTGGGCTGTGGGCAGGGCTGGCTCAGTCTCCCAGCGGCTCACTGAGAGGCGGACCTTGCTGCTGGTTCAGGCTGCTGAGTGGATCATGACCATAATGTTGTGATCTTTTCGGAGCCTGGACTGGCTCTGTGCCGTCAGTCAACAGCGGGCTTTAGTTCTGCATTCCTGTGACCTACAGGAGAGGTATAGCCCCAATAGCTTTTGGCCATACTCCTTTTTAAATGGTTTGATTTATTTATTTATTTTTGTGCTGTCCATCTATTTTGTCTCTTTTAAATTTTTTTTTTTTTTTTTTTTATCTAATCCTTTGTAGCGAATCTTGCTGATTATCAACAGCGGATGAGTGTGTGTGTATGTAATATATATATGTGTGTGTGTGTGTGTGTGTATAATTACATTTATTATATTTATATTTTTACAGGAAGTATTTTCTTTTAGTTGGTTTTTAGGGTCACAAATGTTGAACCATTGATTTCCCAAGCTGATTCTTAGCAGTCTTTATGTAATGGGTCTCCCCTTTATAAATGTGTTCCCGGTCTCCAACGGTTTAGCATGTTTGCATTTGCTGGTCATGTTTCGTAGCATACAGTCCTTTACCAGTCACCTGCTGCATGTCTGCATTCTGATAGCTTTTTTATAATTGTAGGGTTCTCTTAACTGAGCATTGTGAGCATCCCTTTGGTGATGTCATAGAATACACTTGAGGACCGCCCTCCATGTCAAAGTTTACCACCACTGAGCATACAACAATACATAGAAGCATTTACAAGTTTTCAAGAGATTTACAGTAACATCAAGACAACCTTTCACATTCAAATCTAAAAATAAAAACTTTCAAAACACTTCACCCTCAAACCTAATTCCTCATTTTAAAACACAGCAATGTGCTCAGATTATTTTCTCAAGGCATACACACATTCTCTACATGGTATTCAATGTAGTCTTGGTCTCTAGCACCTTCTTCCTATAAAATATATATATATATAAATTGAAAATAAGAAATAAAGCAAAAAAAGAAATCTATGTTCTAATCTAAGCAAGTCCTCACTCCGTTTCCATGGTTTAAAGCTGAGTTTCATCTTAAAATTGAACTTCCGCTTTAAGCACTCCTGGCACGCTGACATGCCACATTTAGCATGTCATTTTTTTGGGGGGGGGGGTACCTAGTTTTGACAGATAACCAGCTCCCACTTCCGCCCATGGTGCCGCGCGGAAGTTCTCTCCCCCCTCTCTTCCTGCAATCTTAGACACATCACAGGTCCCAGAAGATTTCCCTGCCATTCAGGATGCGCAGTGCCCACCCGGCTGTGAAGCCTCAAGCTGTCACATCCCAGTGCCCACACTTGCAATGCTGGTGGAGAGGGAGGGAAGTGAGGCTTCAGGTGGCCGCATCGCTGGATCGTTGGACAGGCAAGTGTTTGTTTATTACAAATCAGCAGCTACACTTTTTTAGCTGCTGACTTTTAAAAAACACAGAAATGGGTGGAACTCCGCTTTAAGCTTTGTTTTGCTCTATATAATTATTATATAGAATAACTGTGCATGTTCAGTGTGTAGCGTTTAAAATGGAAAATGTATGTGGTTTTTAATGCAATGTAACTGAAGTAAAAAAGAAGCTTCCAGGAAACAGAATGACGAAAAAAGGAAAAACAAGCCTGTTAAATGCTCGTTAACCAATGAACATTAAAATGCATGGCAGCACATATAAATGCAATGCAGCATGCAGAAAATCGGATGCAGATTTGCGCACCTGCACATGTATATTCAATGTGTTGTAGTACATTTTTATATGACGTATGGTGTGAAAGTACCCTTAATCAAAAGGATTTAATTCTGCGGGAGCTTCAGGCAAACATTTGAGTACAGTTTAGTGGAATTCATAAATGTGAAACATTCACTTATTTAGCAGTTTCGTTTAGCTGTAGACTTGGATTGGTTTTGCATATTCACGTGCTTTCAAAGTGAATTTTAAATTGCCTTAATAAATAGGGTGAAACAAAAGGACCGTTCACTTTGCAAAGCTTACCCAATCCTGTGCAAGAAATATTGAAATTTTCACCTCTTATACTTGGCTAAGGAAATTTTTCTTTTTGTAAAGAAATTTTGTTAACTTGACTTACTGAATAAGGTGGAGATGTGCTGAATGTTCACTCTACTCATGTTTCAGTCTTTATTGATTGATTTTGAATGACTGGTTTCTAAAGTTTGTATTGGCAAGGTCTCGTGTCATCTGTTGGGTGGAGGACATCTAGTAGGGGTGACTATAAGTCTTGAAGTGGTCCAGGTGTTCCAACACTCATGTGCTCATTGGTGGACGTAGTTAGATTTTTTTTTTCCCCCCAGATTTGTTGCTACCTGTTAGAAATTTTCAGTTTGAATCTTCCTCGACTATTTGGTGCTACATCTTTTTCTCTTTTAATGTTCACATACAAAGTTTATACAATTTTTTTTTTTTTCCTGGCAAATTCAATGCATTCTCCGATTGGATAAGGTGGAGATTGTGACGACATCGTCCCTCCTCTCCACCTGGTCCAATCAGAAAAAGACCATTATTATTTTTAAAAAATACATGTCTTTTGTGAATGCTGAGCGAGCAAACCCTTGTGGTTTGTGTAGAAGGAAAGCCACTAGCCACAGAATCCAGAAAATAGAAGCTATCACTGTAGTAGCACTGGCTACAATGGTTGTTAATTTTCACAGCAGTCCCTCGGGTATGAAATATGCAAATTTATGTTGTGGCAATGTACAGTAAGTATGCAATAGAGATTATACCTGGTATTCAGCTTTAGGCTGCATTCACACCTGAGCGCTTCAAAGTTGAGTGTTTATACCGTGATTTTACAGCGTTTTTTTTTCTTCGATTTTTGTACAGGTCAAAAGGTTCACGAAGGTAAAAAGCAAAAAAAACGCCTGTAATCGACCCCAAAGAAGCTCATGTTCTTTTTTGAGCTTAAGGCGTTTTTCAGGCATTTTGCTTCAGGTGACAAAACGCTCAGATGTAAACAGGTGCCATTGAAATGAATGGGATTTTGTTTGGTGTTTTTCAGGCATTTTACAAGCTGAAACCACTAAGGTGTGATTGCAGACACTTGTTTACATGTAAAAATCTGTATTTTTTGCTAGAAAATTATTTTAAACCACCTAACATTATATTTTTTATATAGGCCCTAGAAAAAGGTGGGTTTTTCTTTTATTTTTTTTCTTTTATTTTTTTCCCCGGTTACACAATTTTTGTGGAAAAACAGTATTTATTTTTTTTTACATTTTTAATGCCAAAAAAAAAAATTGTTATGCCAAGTAAATAGATACCAAACGTGGCGTTTTAAAACTGCACATGGCCATGCAACAGCAACAAACTATGTAAATTTTACTATCCACAGGCAACGCATTAAAAGCCCTTACAGGTTACCACTTTCAGTTTACAGAGGAGGTCTAGTACTGGAATTACTTCCCATGATCTGACATTCGCGGTGATACTTCACATGTAGATATTCTTGTGATAGATACTCTTTATGGAGAGGCCTGGAGCCTATAAGAACCGGAATCCCTCCTCTGCCCTGAAGTGCCCTTTCACACTGAGGCGCTTTGCAGGTGCTATAACGTTAAAAATAGCGCCTGCAAAGCGCCCTGAAACAGCGGCTCCAGTCACTTTAGTGTGAAAGCCCTCACTGCAGTGAAAGCCTAAGGGCTTTCACACTGGAGCGGTGCGCTGGCAGGGCGTCAGAAAAAGTCCTGCCAGCAGCTTCTTTGGAGCGCATTAGAAGCGGTGTACTCACAGCTCCTAAAGCGCCCCTGCCCATTGAAAACAATGGGGCAGCGCTGCTATACTGCCGGCAAAGCACCACTCCAGTGGCGTTTTGCAGGCGGATTTAACCCCTTTTCGGCCGCTAGCGGGGGTTAAAACCGCCCCGCTAGTGGCCAAATAGCAATGCTAAAAATAGCGCTGCTTTACCGCTGACGCCCGGGGTGGCTCAGTGTGAAAGGGGTCTAAAAGCATTCAAAAAATGGTGCTTTTGACATCCGGGTAAACTGAAAGTGATGTCAGGTCATCGCTTCTGGGTTACAATAGCAGAGAACCGATCAAAGCCAATTCTGGCATCATCCCAGTATAACTACTTGAAGTCCAGCAATGTACAGGTATGTCGCTGGTCAGCGAGTGGTTACCAAAAGTGAATATCCATGAGCCCCAGTTCACACATGCGATGCGGGAACCAGCGCGATTACTGTGCGGGTTCACGCATCGCTTCTCCCTCGAGTGCAGTTCTGCTCTCTGGGAACTAATGTGAGTGTCAATACAAAGTTAATGAAACCCCCAGATCATTTTGCAGATCGCAGTGCGAACCGTGAATTTGGACAGGAAACCCATGCCACCCGATTCCAGTGCAGGGGGAAAAAAGGTTTCTGTACTGTATGGCTAAATTCACATTGCACAGACATCGCATATGATCGGCAATGCAGTGCGAATCACATGCGATGTCTGTGTTTGCATATGTGGGAACCCAGGCTTAAAATATGGGTCTTAACGGGCATATCTGCTCATTGCCTAGGACAACACTTTGCAGATAGAAAGTGGAAATTATCAAAAGATTTTAACATTTGCATTATAGTCTCAAATTCAAGCTGGGTAGAGCTAGATAAATTGATTAGATAGATATATAATAGATATAATGAAGTATAAGTGATCACACTTGTATCCACTCACAGCGGACAAATACTGATATTTTTGCTCTCTAATGTTCATCAAAAATATTTCTTAAAACTTTTGATTTTTAAAGTTTTTTAAATTGAACTTCCCTGCATAGTTATGACTATGGAAGCTCTTCAGGGAGTGGAAGTTACTTTACATGCGGTTTCAACCACACAGAACTGTCTGTCACTCGTGGAACTGACTTGTTCATAAGAAATTAGAATTACACTGCAGGAGCTAAGAGAGCTTCATAGTGTCAGTTCTGACTTCAAAACAAAAGTGCATTTGTTCTCCTACTGCTAGTGTGTGTATGAAAGCAGTAAGTGCCGTGTGCCTTATGAATATCACATTAGTACCCTCTGTTTTATCTTCAACTGCTTGCCCCACATTGTTTGAGTGTATGGGTCACAGACTGCTCCAAGCTCAATGTGTGTCATTTCCCATGTAAAAAGTCAGTTCCTTGAAACCAACTAGTAATGGTTTAGCTAGTTTCCCAATGGACTTTTGATAGTCTTAAAATGTTTGTTTTGAACAGCTTTGGTCTTTTCCCATAATACATCTTCTGTTTGTGATAAGCTGGGAACCTTCTCTCCAAGATCCAACATGATTACATCTTAACTTCTAAATCTAGATAAGGAACTTTAAAGGAGAAGTATAGCCAAAGCTCATACTTCTCCTGTGGGTCATGTAAGTGCAATTCGTTTTGCATTCCTATGACCCGTTTTCAGCAAAGAGCGGGCTGAAGTCTGCTCTCTGCTGACGTTACAGAAGTTGGTCCAGGGTCCACACCATCACGACAATGGAAGTTGGGATTTGCCAAGTCCCTGAACGGACACCAGGCTCAGCCTCTCGGAAAGCCGCTGAGAGCCTGAGCCAGCCGCTCTACCCCCTCCACAGCCCAGCGCTCCAGTGAGCGAGGAGGGGGCAGAGCAGAGAGCTGTGACTTGATGGCTCTCTTCCCACGGAGCTGTCAGAACCGAACGATCGGCGGTGTTTGATCACTCGGTTCTCAGTGCAGAGGCGCCGGGGGACAGCTGGTTATCCTCAGGAAAGTCTACTCTTGAGGACAGGATGTGCAGGGCTGTGTAACCCTCAGGAATGGCTGGGGGAAAAAGTGACAGGCAGACAGTGTCCAATTGCATGTGACAAACTACAGACCGCATCAGCCTGCCACTGATTTGTATAGGCCCCCTGTGCATGGCTAATTGGAAATACCAGTTGATACCCACAACAGAAATACACCAATCTGGTTATAAAATTGAGCTCTAAATTAAGAGACGTAAGGGGGTTTTTTTTTTCCAGATTTATACTTGCCTAGGTGGATGCAGCATTAGTCCGAACTATGAACTATGTTCTGACAAGCTGCATGCTCATCTCCCTCCCCTCATGTCAGGAAACTTCTCAGAAGTGACTTGTGCTGATAACCTTCTAAACTGCAGAAGTGCTAAGAGGAGGCATTTCGGGAGGTGGTGTTAATACAGGAATCACTGCTTGCAGGCAGCATGGTACCATGGGACATGTAATCCTTAGGGTAGACTTAGATGTGAGTCTAAATTTCCCTTGCCTCTGAAGACTGATCCAAGCTTAGATTGTGCTCCAGAGGCTACTGACAGATGGCGAGGAAGTGATGTTATGCCTCCTCACTGCCTGTTTTAACTACATTTTTGCCAACAAATGCCGCAACCATGTGCATTGCATGCAGTTGTAGGGTGTTTGCATCGCCTACATATTGACTGGAATGTGTAACGCTTGACTGCTACAAGTCGTGTCAACTTTTCCCTGGGCGTAAAACATGGTCGCAGCATGTAAACCCCCACATCCTCTGCTGATTGCACCTTGGGGGGTTGGGTAGCAAAAATGCGGCCCAGCTGCTTATTTTTGCCGCCTTCCAACCACAAGTCTAAATGAGGTTTTAGAAATTAAAAATACACAACAGAGGACAAGCAAACATACAGGGAATCAAGGAAGTTGTAGAAAGAGATGACCAACAGACAGGCAGAACTCGCAACAATAAAGGAGGGTTTTCAAACAAGTTTCATTTGGATTGTATAATATACCAATCGTATTGTTGTTACAATTCTGATTTTATAAAATGAAAGTGTATGCTGTGACTATAGATTTTCTTTAAACCTCATATGCTTCGCACCAATGCTGGAAGACTGAATTGTATTCACACTCTAAAGTGTAATTTTCATCAAAAGAAAAAATAAACTAACAAAACCTGAGAATATCCATAATAATGGCTTATGAGCTTACTTATAACTGTTAAATTGCTCTGTGCTGTTATTTTGTAGTTTTGAATACACAGTATCTCACAAAAGTGAGTACACCCCTCACATTTTTATAAATATTTTATTTATATTTTATTTATATTATTTTAATATTTTTCATGTGACAACACTGAAGAAATGACACTTTGCTACAATGTAAAGTAGTGAGTGTACAGCTTGTATGACAGTGTAAACTTGCTGCCCCCTCAAAATAACTCATCACACAGCCATTAATGTCTAAACTGCTGGCAACAAAAGTGAGTTTACTCCTAAGTGAAAATGTCCAAATTGGGCCCAATTAGCCACTTTCCCTCCCCGGTGTCATGTGACTCATTAGTCTCAGGTGAGTGAATGGGGAGCAGGTGTGTTCAATTTGGTGTTATCGCTCTCCCTCTCTCATACTGGTCACTGGAAGTTCAATGTGGCACCTCATGGCAAAGAACTCTGAGGATCTGAAAAAAAAGAATTGTTGCTCTTCATAAAGATGGCCTAGGCTGTAAGAAAATTGCCAAGACCCTGAAACTAAGCTGCAGCACTGTGGCCAAGACCATTTAGCAATTTAACAGGACATGTTCCACTCAGAACAGGCCTTGCCATGATCGACCAAAGAAGTTGAGTGCACGTGCTCAGCGTCATATCCAGAGGTTGTCTTTGGGAAATAGACATATGAGTGCTGCCAGCATTGCTGCAGAGGTTGAAGGGGTGGGGGGTCAGCCTGTCAGTGCTCAGACCATGCGCCACACACTGCATCAAATTGGTCTGCATGGCTGTCGTCCCAGAAGGAAGCCTCCTCTAAAGATGGTGCACAAGAAAGTCCGCCAACAGTTTGCTGAAGACAAGCAGACTAAGGACATGGATTACTGGAATCATGTCCTGTGGTCTGATGAGACCAAGATAAACTTTTTTGGTTTAGATGGTGTCAAGCATCTATGGCGGCAACCAGGTGAGGAATACAAAGGCAAGTGTGTCTTACCTACAGTCAAGCATGGTGGTGGGAGTGTCATGGTCTGGGGCTTCATGAGTGCTGCCGGCACTGGGGAGCTACAGTTCATTGAGGGAACCGTGAATGTCAACATGTTCTGTGACATACTGAAGCAGAGCATGATCCCTTCCCTTAGGAGACTGGGCCACAGAGTAGTTTTCCAACATAACGACCTCAAACACACCTCCAAGACGACCACTGCCTTGATAAAGAAGCTGAGGGTAAAGGTGATGAACTGGCCAAGCATGTCTCCAGACCCAAACCCTATTGAGCATCTGTGAGACATCCTCAAAAGGAAGGTGGAGGAGCGCAAGGTCTCTAACATCCACCAGCTCCGTGATGTCATCATGGAGGAGTGGAAGAAGACTCCAGTGGCAACCTGTGAAGCTCTGGTGAACTCCATGCCCAAGAGAGTTAAGGCAGTGCTGGAAAAAAAATATACACTCACTACTTTACATTGTAGCAAAGTGTCATTTCTTCAGTGTTGTCACATGAAAAGATATAATAAAATATTTACTAAAATGTGAGGGGTGTACTCACTTTTGTGAGATGCTGTATATATAAATTATTTCTGAAACCATGTTTGTAGTCTGATGCTGATTATTTTAATAAAACTCGTTTTACAGTAAAGAAATGCAACTTTAACGGCTTTCCAATAGTCTAGTTATTTGACGTGAAATATTACACAAGGATTGGCAAGTGTGAGTCAGACTATTCCTAACCACTTCTGTTCTTCTCTCTTTTAGTGCTCCAGTTGCGTCTGCAACAAAGGCGAACAAGGGAGCAACTTGTAGACCAGGGCATCATGCCACGTAAGTTACCAGTTATTTCTGTTTTAATAAAGGAGACTATAAACCTTCTAATGCTTGGCATAATGTAAATCTTAAAAATGAGTGTTGTTATTTTAACTTTTCTTGTATAGTTGGTCTGGAGCAGCTGCATTTGCATATATGCAGGCACTGTACAAACACTGACTGCTTATGGACGGTCCACACTGATTCTAATTTTCTCACTACAAGTGTGCGAGTGTCTTCTATGACAAAAACAGGAGAAAACATATTGTGCATCTGCTTAGCAGTGTCTGGTAAAAGACCTGGGTTGGTTAAAACCTGTATTTAAAGAGTAACTCAACATTCGTAAGGGTAAAAAAATAGCAAATAAAGAAAAGCTAATATAGCGTATACAATTGTGACACCAATCATACTGTAATTGAATATTATAAAAAATTACCTTTCCTTTTCAATCTGAAGCCGTTGAAATTTTCTGCAACATGCAATATGGCAACCTGGAGGTGTTCTGTACACAGAATGTCTATAGATCGTCCCCCAGAAACATAATTTCCTGCTTGTGTGATTGGCTCACTGATTTTCCCAGAAATCTACACTAAGGGTAGTTTACACTTGCTTCAAAACAAGGCTTCGGACCGGCTTTGTTAAAGCTCTCTGAATGCCAGTCAAAGCTCCTGTCACTAAATAAATTGATTAACTTACAGTCCTGTTTACACCTGCTTTTGCTTGGTGCTTCGATGAGACTTTGGTGGAGCTTTGCCATAGACTTCTATGTAGGCTTTGAAGCACCACTGAAGCTTCATGGGGTATCATTTTTGAAGCGAAGCCAAAGCAAAAGCAGGTGTATACAGGACTGTAAGCTAACTATTTTATTTACTGACAGGAGCATTGACTAGCATTCAGAGAGCTTTAACAAAGCCTGTCCGAAGCCTTGTTGAAGCCGAAGCAATTGTAAATGAGCCCTGAAATACAATTCAGATTTCAGGCATTCCCTGCAACAAAAATTTAATTTTTGGTGAGATACTCTCAATAGGAAAACACATTTAAAGGGATGATGGCCCATCAGCTTTCCTAGTGCCCTGCAGGTGCTGCAGCTGATTTATAATTATGAAACCACTTCCATTGGATTCATTTTCCAACATGGGCACAGGGATTTATTCAGAATAACAAAAGGTAGGAATCTGCAACCAAGTTTGATAAAATCCTTACAATGTACATAGATCACCCAGAGGGGAATGTTTTTTTTTTTTCTCAACAAAAGTAGAGTTACTCTTTAAGCCTGATTTTCAAAGGGGCAAGAACTTGGGATACTTGCACTATGTGATAGTGTGACAAATTCTCTTTAAGGGGGCATCAGGGGCCTATTGGGCTCTCAACCCCTTCATGACAAGGGTAGAACAAATCCTAATGCCTAAACACAGTATTGTAACTTTGATATGTGTTAGGAAAACTTGTGTTTTTTGTGGGTTTTTTTTTTGTTTTGTTTTTTTTAAGTTGGGCTCTGATTTGGTGATAAATGGTAATAGATATCTCCTGGTTGTTTTTTGTTTGTTTTTGTTTTGTTTGTTTTTTGTGTATCACAGGAAAACTATCCCAAAATATTAAAAACAAATCTATATTTTTAAACTTCAGCTGTACATCCCTTACCATAACCTTCCATCCAAGAACAGCACAAAATAGATTCTGCTGTTCCTACCGATCACAGAAATATGACATCTGTCTATATCCTTTGTTGTTTGTACCCGTAGTAGGCCTCAAGCAATGGTGTGGATTTTGCTTTTTTTTTTATCTTGCCTAAAACACATTGACACTGATAATTTAAAAATGGAAAGGAAGGGAATTTCCTTCAGTGACTTCTATGTTCTGCATAACGCTGTGCTCACAAATCATACAGTGTGATGTGAAGTAACATAAGGCAGATCACATGAGCTTATCATAGAAGAGAACAAAAAAATTAAGGCATTCTATGTTATTAAAATGATGCAATCTTTAGACAGATTTTAATGATTTTATTTACTTCTCAAATGTTCAAACTGGTTCATGTGGGTTTTAAGGCACTTTTAGCAGTGCAGCATTTGTATATGCTGTTTTTTTTTTTTTTTTTTTCTCCCTTTTTTGTATGTAATATTAACTGCCCAACTTGCATGTGCTGCGGCCCATTTTTTCATAACTGACCTGAGTAATAGATTCTGTGCAAGGCAAACGTAGCTTATAGGAACAGTTAGACCCGGTTCACACAGGGGCGACTTGTCAGGCGACTTAGCTGCCTGACAAGTCGCGTTCTGTACAATGGAACCATTCTAATAGGAGCGACTCAAGTCGCTCCGACTTAGAAAAAGGTTCCTGTACTACTTTTGGGGCGACTTCAGGCGACTTGCATTGACTTCTATATAGAAGTCATTTTGCAAGTCACCGCTGAAGTCGTGTTCAGGTCGCCTTTGTGAGTCGCGCTGCAAGTCCTGCTGCCCCTGTGTGAACCGGCTCTGACTCTATACTCAGATGTAAACATTTTAACAGTCTTGCTTGAATAAAAAAAATACAGCATTTGAATGCCTAAGATGTTTTTTATGCTGCTTCTGATTCCTTCCAGTGCTGCTTGTAGAACCAAAAGATGTCTATTGTCACACAAACAGCACTGGAGGGACTTCAGCAGTATTTTCTCTTGGAAAAGGAAGTATTTCAGCCCTCTGAGCTGTGGGCGATCCCTTTTGTGTCCTCATGTACAGTGCAAGGCTATAAACCCTGCATTATACTTGGAGGCGAGCATGCGACCATAGCTGAGAGCACCTTAGGCAGTAGACTGATCGCATCGATGGAGGAAGCCTGCCGAAGCCAGCAATACGATATTACACTTATCCCTGCAGCCCTAGAGTAAATGAATATTGAACTAACCCCTTCAGTGAGGGGGCCCACTCCAAAGGTAAATGTTAAGTTCACCTTTAAAGGTGCAGCAGTTAGGGCGTCTTCACACTGCTCTACTGCTCTTTGCCACAGTGCAGTGTTCCTGCAGATTTGGAGCAGGTTAACTGTGCTTTGCCTTAGACTACTATTTATGTCCCACTGTTTTGCGCGTTCTCTGAAAGTGCTCAAAAACTACGGGAAATAATAGACGTTTATGGCAAAAGCACAGTTGACCTGCACCAAAACTACGGGTTCAGTACGCTGTGTCCAAAGCGCAGCGGCACAGTGTGAAGCCCCCCTTGGTCTAGGTTACACTTGTGCGGGGGTTGTGGGTATCGCACCTCTTCCCGCAGCCACAACGCGCTGCTCTTTTACAAATGCATGGGGGGTTCCATTCATAATGGCACTCCCATGCATCTAAATACGCAGTGCGTTTATTGGGACAGGTACAGCAGCCCATTCACGTGAATGGGCTACTGTGCCCGCACAAACGTGGGCTACATCGAGTGCATAGGTGTGAACCAAGCTTTAAAAATGACACAATACCACAATTAGAGATGCATTTCTTTTCAAATAAACAAAATTACTATTTATATCATCTTGAGCTGTGTCAAAGAATGGCTGTTCCCTATAAGGTTTACCCTTAGGAGTGGCTCACACCAGATCCACGGTGCGGGAAAAGCGCATACTGTGTGAGTTTCCTGCACCACACTGGAGTTTTGGTGCAATTCACAAAATTGCATCACACAGGAATGCGCTGGAGTCCACGGGAACATGGCACATGGGTGGGGCCCCATGGAGGGGCAGAAGGGTCGGACATAGTTGGCATGCGCTACTTTTTTCTGCATTCCAATGCAATTTTCAGTCCATTAAAGTGCAGAACGAGGAGGGGGTAGTAAAGGATGGGCATAGTCTGCATTCTTGACAAGTGCCTACAACAGGTCAAGCTGTAGGGGGGGGCAGAGGACTGGGGATTAAAAGGAGGAGCCACTAGCATGAGAGATGCTTCTTATTCGATCTAAGTACCCTGCTGATTTAAAAAAAAAAATAAAACCTAGGCTTTAAACGAATGTTGCAGTATTCTTAGTATTAATTTTTTAATAGAGTGAAATTTTGGACCATTTTCTTGAATAAAACATAGCAATATATTGCCTTTTCTGTTACATTTTATGTTCATTGGCATTGAAACAAAATCTGTTATGGTTGTGGTATGGATCTATTTTCCTGTAAGTAAATGCATTTCAACAAAGGGTGTGGGAATTTGTTACATTTTCCAAATGCTGCAGCCGCTGCCAGATGCCCACACTCCCTGTAACAGCAGTACAGGAAGACGTTCACCTTACTAGCTATCACTTTTTGAAATTGGCGCGGCCTGCGGTGGTCTGCCAACGCGGCCGCATCATTAGTGCTGACAGTTGTGTGTGGGTGGCTCATCCTCCGGGCAGGTATGGCGGGAAACAGCTAGTATGTGTCGGACTGGCCCTTTACAGCACGGAGAGCTGGTTCCTGGAGGTACTGGACCACTTTGGAGAATCACAGCATGTCCAGTGAGAACCGAGGGACCGGGCAGAGAGCTGGGCTCTACTTGAGGGATTTCTGGGGGAGATTTTCACGGCTGAGCTGCCTTGTACTGAATTGTAACAGCTCAGCAGTGCGGTGGTGGCGAGATGGTATCCCGGTGTAAGGGGAGCCCCATGTGATACACATCTTTATGCTACAAGGACATGAGTATGAGGACGGGGGGGCTGTTATGGAGAATACAGAGTATGAGGACATCGTGAGGGGGTGTCTGGGGAGTACAAAGTATGAGGAGATGGGGAGTACAGAGTAAGAGAACATGGGGTGGTGGGGTGTATGGGGAGTACAGAGTGTGTGGACGTGGGGGTTGTGTATGGGGGGGGTACAGTGCGTGTATATGTATGGACATTGGGGGGGGGTGTATGAGAAGTACAGAGTATGGGGGGGGGGGGTGTTGGGTAGAGGTCGACCGATATATCGGCCGGCCGATATATCGGCCGATATTTGGCTTTTTTTACTTAATCGGCATCGGCCGATTGTGCTGATAAAGAAAGCCGATTATAACTTCAGCCGGACTTGCAAATGACTTCTGTAATAGAAGTCAATGCAAGTTTCCTGATGTTTTTTTCTCTCCTGCTCTGGGCAGCCTGCCAAATCTGATAAGAAGATACATTTGTATCTCTTCAAGTTCTTTTTATCAATAGACTGAACTCCGTGTGTAGAAGTTCTCAGTTTAACCATTTAAAGGCTAAATCTTTTTTGACACTTGTTGCTTACAAGTAAAAATCCTGTATTTTCTGCTAGTAAATCACTTAGAACTCCCAAACATTATATATATATATATATATTTTTAGCAGAGACCCTAGGGAATAAAATAGCGGTTGTTGCAATATTTTATGTCACACGGTATTTGCGCAGCGGTCTTTCAAACGCAATTTTTTTTTTTTAAATACACTAATGAAATAAAAAAAAAAAAATAAGCAGTAAAGTGAGCCCATTTTTTTTGTCCAAAAGTTTTGCTTACCTGTTTTTGTGTATTTAATATTTAAGATATAGTTATTTTTTTAAATCTAAATTATACATACATGTGAACTGATTGGAGGTTTGTTTTGTTTAATAAATGTTTAAATGTAAAAAATTTTCTGTATCACTTATTACTTAAAGCGGTTGTATACCCGCTGAACATTTTTTTTTTTTTACCCCTGTAAAGCAAAAGGCATAATAAGCTAGTATGCACCGCATACTAGCTCATTATGAAATACCTCAGAACGAATGGGCCAACGCCGAGGTAGCTGACATGTTGCCTTCCGGGTATTGCGGGTATCGCGGTTCCAGCGTTGTGAGTGGCTGGAGCCGCGATATCATCACTTTGCCGGGCCTTCAACCGAGAATCCCCCGTGCGCATGCGCCGCTGCAGTCAGCGGCTCATAGCAAGGGGAATATCTCCTAAACCGTACAGGTTTAGGAGATATTTTTTTACCTACAGGTAAGCCTTATTATAGGCTTACCTGTAGGTAAAAGTTAAAAAAAAGACTATACAACCACTTTAAGGTTGCTTTCACACTGTAGCGGGCATGCGTTGACGGTAAAACGCTGTTAGTTTTAGTGGCGCTTTACCGTCATTTTAGCAGCGCTATTCGGCTGCTAGCGGGGCGCTTATAACCCAGCTAGCAGCCGAGGAAGGGGTTAAATGCGCCCCTGAAGCGCTGCTGCCGAAACGCTTTGCAGGCGCTTCGGCAGCGGTGCGCATTCATTTCAATGGGCAGGAGTGGTGGAGGAGAGGTATACACCGCTCCAAAGATGCCGCTTGCAGGACTTTTTTTTAACATCCTGCCAGCGCATCGCCTCAGTGTGACAGCACTCGGGATATCACACTGAGACTGCAGGGGAGCCGTTTTACAGGCACTTTACAGGCGCTATTTTTAGCCCAAAAGCGCCTGAAAAACGCCCTATTGTGAAAGGGGTCTAACTGTTAGATTTTATGAGATGAAGGGAAAAAGGGAAAAAAAAATCAGCCTAATATATCGGCCCAAAAAAAATCGGCATCACATATCGGCCATCGGCCATCGGCCACCACGATTTCTAAATATCGGCATCGGCATCGGCCAGAGAAAAACCCATATCGGTCGACCTCTAGTGTTGGGCAGTGTGTGCGGGAGTAGAGTATGAGGACGTGAGGGGGTGGGTATGGGGAATACAAATTATGAGGAGTTTGGGGACTACAGAGCAAGAGGAGGGGGGGTGTATGGGTTGTACAGAGTAGACATGGGCGGGGGTGGTTGTATGGGGGAGTACAGCCCACGATACACTAAAAAAAAAAAAAACTCCTAACTTTTTTTTTTTTTTTTAACTGGCTCCTAGATTCAAAGGGAACTTGTCAAGCCCTGTAATAAAGCCATGTGTAGTTTACTTACAGTATCTCACAAAATTGAGGACACCCCTCACAGTTTTGCAAATATTTTATTATCTTTTCATGTGACAACACTGAAGAAATGACACTTTGCTACAATGTACAGGTATTGAGTGTACAGCTTGTATAACAGTGTAAATTTGTTGTCCCCTCAAAACAACCCAACACACAGCCATTAATGTCTAAACCGCTGGCAACAAAAGTGAATACACCTCTAAGTGAAGATGCCCAAATTGAACCCAAAGTGTCAATATTTTGTGTGGCCACCATTATTTTACAGAACTGCCTTAACCCTCTTAGGCATGGAGTTCACCAGAGCTTCACAGGTTGCCACTGGAGTCTTCTTCCACTCCTCCATCATGGAGCTGGTGGAAGTTCTAGACCTTGCACTCCTCCACCTTCCGTTTTTGAGGATGCCCCACAGATGCTCAATAGGGTTTAGGTATGGAGACACGCCCTTTACCCTCAGCTTCTTTAGCAAGGCAGTGGTCGTCTTGGAGGTGACACTCCCCCCACCATGCTTGACTGTAGGCAAGACACACTTGTCTTTGTACTCTTCAGCTGGTTGCCGCCACACACGCTTGACACCATCTGAACCAAACAAGGTTATCTTGGTCTCATCAGACCACAGGACTTGGTTCCAGTAATCCATGTCCTTAGTCTGCTTGTCTTCAGCAAACTGCAGGCTTTCTTGTGCTTCATCTTTAGAAGAGGCTTCCTTCTGGGATGACAGCCATGCAGACCAATTTGATGCAGTGTGCGGCGTATGGTTTGAGCACTGACAGTGTGACCCCCCCCATCAACCTCTGCAGCAATGCTGGCAGAACTGATATGTATATTTCTCAAAGACAACCTCTGTCTATGATGCTGAGCACAAGCACTCAACTTCTTTGGTCCCATGGCGAGGCCTGTTCTGAGTGGAACCTGTCCTGTTAAACCACTGTATGGTCTTGGCCACCGTGCTGCAGCTCAGTTTCAGGGTCTTGGCAATCTTCTTATAGCCTTGGCCATCTTTATGTAGAGCAACAATTCTTTTTTTTTTTTTTTTTTTAGATACTCAGAGAGCTCTTTGCTATCAGGTGCCATGTTGAACTTCCAGTGACCAGTATGAGAGAGTGAGAGCGATGACACCAAATTTAACACACCTGCGCCAATTCACACCTGAGACTTTGTAATACTAACAAGTCACATGACACCGGGAGGGAAAATGGCTGATTGGGCCCAATTTGGACTTTTTTTTCACTTAGGGGTGTACTCTCTTTTGTTGCCAGTGATTTAGACATTATTGGCTGTGTGTTGAATTATTTTGAAGGGACAGCAAATTTACATTGTTATACAAGCTGTACACTCACTACTTTACATTGTATCAAAGTGTCATATCTTCAGTGTTGTCACATGAAAAGGTATAATAAAATATTTACAAACCTGTGAGGGGTGTACTCACTTTTGTGAGATCCTGTATGTCTGCCTTGTGATGAATGTCAACATTTTGTCTAGTGCATTGAAAAGAAAATGTAGATAAAGAAATTTTTACTAGAATCCCAAGTTAAGAGTAAATCAATATATAACATGCTCGTTATCATATTCAGTTTTGGAATGATTGTAAAAGGAATAAAATAACAGGACATTCCATAAGGTCTTTGGCGTTAGATTGGACAAAAAGGAATTAGCTGTGTTCATCGGAATTAATCACAGGCCTTTGTTCTGAGGCATCTAGACATCCAGCTCTACCTTTGTCTAGACCACTTCTATCTAACGTCTGACCTTTAAACACATGAGCTAAATGAAAACTGGAGTGTGCATTTCGATGAGAAAAATGTGAAGATGTAAAACCACATTCTCCCAAAATAAAAGTTTACAGCCTGGTGAAACCAGGCCCATTCCATTAATAAGCAGCTGTGGAAATGACGAGAAGGATTACATCAGTTTAGCATACTGAAGTACCACTCCCTTTCAGACCACAAAGCGTCTCTGCAGCATACAACATTGCATGTAGAATATTTTCAATAGTGCAGTAAAATGTATCACACTATCAGCCTATATTTGATAGTGCTGATTCCAGACTTTCTTTGTTATATGTTCTTTGGATTAAGCCTAAAATTATGTTGGCTTTTGTGCAGTGAAAGAGTAGTCTCACAGATGTGCCTTCACCAGTGATGAGCTCAGGAATGTTCAGACTAGGATCTGAGCCCTATCACCTGTATGGGTCAGTCATCTGCAGCTGGGACACTCCCCACCTTGTAAGTCGTACATATACTCGCCCCTTGTATACATGTGGCTACAGGATGGGGAATGCCCGGCCGCAGATGATTGGCCCGTACAGGCGTTAGTTTCTTTGCAGGCTTGGACACATGGGTTTGGATTCTAGTCTGAACACGCTCAATATCATTGCCAGTCTTTTTATCTTTGTTGACGTAAGGAACACACATATGGACATTTGGTTGTTAGTCTCTACTTAGTTCTGTTTCTGTTTTCACAGTTTTAGGAGAGCAGACAGAAATAGGAGTCAGGAAACCACACATTTCTGTGCATTATGTAACCCTGTGCTCACAACTGTTCTGAAAGATAGAGGAACTGTCAGATGAAAACATAAAATTCTACATTCAAATACCACAGAGGTTGTTGGCTAAATGGTGTTTAGGGGCATAACTACAGATCATATGGCCCCATAGGAAAATTTAAGTAGAGCCCCCTGATGACCCCTCTCTGTGACACCTGCAGTGTTCACTGTGACAGTACTACCGCTGATCTTGGCATGAATTATGCCTAAAAAAAAAGCAGCAAGAGAGCTGACCATGTAGTCTGTCCTTGATTTAGAGGACTGTCCCTGATTTGGAACAAAAAAAATTAATGGCTGTGGGGGCGGGTTCAGAGGTAGAGATAGTCAGCGCAGGACATAGTCCAGAGGGTAGTATTGGGGGCATTAGTGGTAGGTTGACTAAAACACAAAAAACAGAGGTAACTATAGTAACAAGTCCTATTTGCAAACTCAGAACACCCAATAAGAAGACAGTATGCGACCGGTCTAAACTATGTGGCATGTTCACCAATGCAAGGAGCCTGGCAGACAAGATGGGTGAACTAGAGATACTGTTGAACGAGGAGGAGTTAGATTTTGTGGGAATTTCAGAGACCTGGTTCAACAGCTCTCATGATTGGCTGACAACTATTCAAGGGTATTCCCTTTGTCGCAGGGTTAGAGAGGGTAAAAAAGGGGGAGGGGTATGCTTATATTTCAAGAATGTACAAGTGAATGTGAGAGATGACATCAATAAGGGAGCTAGGGTGGAGGTGGAATCCTTATGGGTAGAGCTCCAAAGGGATGAAGCTAAGTGGAAAATAATACTGGGAGTATGCTATAGGCCCCCTAACCTGAGGGAGGAGGGGGAGACGGACCTCCTATCACAATTTGGATTAGCAGCAAGGATGGGAAGTGTTGTTATAATGGGGGATTTTAATTATCCAGACAGACTGGGTGGAGGGAACCACATGTTCGTCTAAGGCTCGCCAGTTCCTAAATATCTTGCAGGACAATTTCATGGATCAGATGGTAGACGCACCAACTAGAAATAAGGCGTTACTAGATCTACTGATTACCAACAGTACAGACCTGATCACCGATGTGGAAATATGGGGCAATTTAGGAAACAGTGATCAAAGGTCATTTGGCTTCAGTATAAATCACATAAATGGGAAACACAAGGGGAACACAAAGACACTGAGTTTCAAAAGAGCCAACTTCCCTAAACTACGAACCTTGCTAGAAGTTATCAATTGGGATAAATCTTAGACACAAAGAACACGGAGGAGAGATGGATTTGCTTCAAAGCGGAGTTCCACCCAAGAATGGAACTTCTGTTTTAAGTGAAGGTGACCCCCTGACATGCCACATTTGGCATCTAATTTTTTTTGGGGGGGGGGTGAGTGGATACCCTCTCTCTAGGGGCATCCAGCTCCCACTTCCTCCCGGGGCTCCACGGAGCCTGGAAGGAAGTTAGTTCACCTCTCCCCCCTCCCTCCGTGCAATCTTCTGGGACACGTCACAGGTCCCAGAAGATTGCCCGGCCAATCACAGCACGCATCACAGCTCACACATGCGCAGTGCATGCCCAGATGTGAAGCCACAGCCGGGCGCCCACAGTCACAATGCCGAGGAGAGGAGCGGGGCTTCGTTCGCCTGCATCGCTAGACCATGGGACAGGTGAGTGTCCGATTATTAAAAGTCAGCAGCTACACTTTTCTTTGTAGCTGCTGACTTTTTTATAATGGGTGGAACTCAGCTTTAAGAGCATATTAAATAAGGGCATTAGCCAGTGCATTCCATTGGGAAATACATTTTAAAGAGTGAACAAAAGTCCTGGATGGCATGGCTCTAATTTAAAAATGCATATAAAGGGAGAAGACCTTTGAAAATGCAAGGCTGAGGGATCATCATCAGCATTCAGACTTTACAAAGAATACAACAAGATATGTAAGGGTACAATTAGGGTGGCTAAGGTAGAGCACAAAAGACACAGGGGAGGAGAGCAAAAAAAAATCCCAAGAAATGTTTTAGGTATATAAACAGTAAAAAAGGGAGGACAGACCATATTGGCCCCTTAAAGAATGAGGAAGGACATCTGGTTACAAAGGATGTGGAGATGGCGAAGGCATTGAATTTATTCTTTTCCTCAGTTTTCGCAAGGGAATCGGGGGGCTTCAGTAACCAAAACTGCAGTGTTTGTCCTTATGACACATCACAGGAAGCACCCTCATGGCTAACCGAGGACAGAATTAGAAATAGATTTGCGAAACTTAACATTAATTATTCACTGAGACCAGATGGCTCGCAACCGAGGGTACTTGGGGAACTCAGTCGAGAAATTGCCAGACCATTGTTCCTAATGTTTACTGACAGACTACTGACTGGAATGGTACCAGCTGATTGGAGAAAAGCCAATGTAGTACCAATATTTAAAAAAGGTCCAAAATACATCCCTGGGAATTACAGACCTGTTAGCCTAACATCAATAGTATGCAAGCTCTTGGTGGGAATGATAAGGGACTATATACATGATTTTAGTCATGAAAACTGTATCATTAGCAGTAATCAGCATGAATTCATGAAGAATTGTTCTTGCCAAACCAATCTATTAATCTTCTATGAGGACGTGAGTTGCAATCTAGATAAAGGAAGGCCCGTAGACGTGGTGTATCTGGATTTTGCAAAAGCATTTGACACAGTTCCCCATAAACGTTTACTGTACAAAGTAAGGTCTGTTGGCATGGACCATAGGGTGAGTACATGGATTGAAAACTGGCTACAAGGGCGAGTTCAGAGGGTGGTGATAAATGGGGAATACTCAGAATGGTCAGGGGTGGAAAGTGGGGTCCCCCAGGGTCCTGTGCTGGGACCAATCCTGTTTTAATTTGTTCATAAACAACCTGGGATGGGATAAACGACACTAAGCTAAGCAGGGCAATAACTTCTCCGCAGGATGTGGAAACCTTGCAAGAAGATCTGAACAAATTAACCACTTAAGGACCGAGCCTCTTTCTGAGATTTAGTGTTTACAAGTTAAAAACAGGGGTTTTTTTTGCTAGAAAAAAACATAGACCCCCAAACATTATATATTTTTTTTCTAACACCGTAGAGAATAAAATTGCAGTCGTTGCAATACTTTTTGTCACACCTTATTTGTGCAGCGGTCTTACAAGCGCATTTTTTTTGGGGGGGGGGGATTTTGATTTAAAAAATAAGACAACAGTAAAGTTAGCCCAATTTTTTTTTATATTGTGAAAGATAATGTTACGCCGCGTAAATTGATACCCGACATGTCACGCTTCAAAGTTGCGCCCGCTCGTGGAATGGCAAAATCTTTTACCCTTAAAAAATCTCTATAGGCGACGTTTAAAAAATTCTACAGGTTGCATGTTTTGAGTTACAGAGGAGGTCTAGGGCTTGAATAATTGCTCTCGCTCTAACGATCGCAGCGAAACCTCACATGTGGTTTGCACACCGCTTTCATATGTGGGCGCTGTTCACTTTTACACGCGAGCTCGGTGGGACGGGGCGCGTTTAAAAAAAATAGTTTTTTTTTTCTTATTTATTTTACCTTTTTTATTTTTTATTTTTACACTGTTCTTTAAAAAAAAGAAAAAATGGGTCACTTATATTCCTATTACAGGAATATAAACATCCCTTGTAATAGAAAAAAAAGCATGACAGGACCTCTTAAATATGAGATCTGGGGTCAAAAAGACCTCAGATCTCATATTTACACTAAAATGCAATAAAAAAAAAAAATTAAAAAAAGAGTCCCTTTTAAGAGCATTGGGCGAAAGTGACGTTTTGACGTCGCTTCTGCCCTGCAATGATATGGAGACAGGTGGGGGCCATCTTCCCCTCACTCGTTTCCATGTCAGGCTACCGACGGCTCCGGTAAGCGGCGGAGGGCATCGGGGAGGGCGGGGGCCGACTCCCGCCTCCGATTAAAAGTGATCTTGCGGCGAATCCGCCGCAGCGACCACTTTAATCTTGAAGCGGACTGCCCGCTCTTGAAGAGGATACTGAGGTTATGGTAGCTAGCTGCTACCTTAACAACTGTATTCCTTTTCAAAGTAGCGACGTAAAACGACGGCGGGTGGTCCGCAAGTGGTTAATGAGGTGGGCAACTACATGGCAAATGAGGTTTATTGTAGAAAAATAAATGTAAAATAATGCATTTGGGTGGCAAAAATATGAATGCAAACTACTCACTAGGGGAGAACCTCTGGGGAATCTAGGATGGAAAAGGACCTGGGGGTCCTAGTAGATGATGGGCTCAGCAATGGCATGCAATGCCAAGCTGCTGCTAATAAAGCAAACAGAATATTGGCATATATTAAAAGGGGATCAACTGCAGAGAAAAAAAACGATAATTCTCCCGCTCTACAAGACTCTGGTCCGGCCGCACCTGGAGTATACTGTCCAGTTCTGGGCACCAGTCCTCAGGAAGGATGTACTGGAAATGGAGCAAGTACAGAGAAGAGCAACAAAGCTAATAAAGGGTCTGGAGGATCTTAGTTGTGAAGAAAGGTTACGAGCACTGAACTTATTCTCTCTGGAGAAGAGACGCTTGAGAGGGGATATGATTTCAATTTATAAATACCGTACTGGTGACCCCACAATAGGGATAAAACTTTTTCGCAGAAGGGAGTTTAACAAGACACGTGGCCACTCATTAAAATTAGAAGAAAAGAGGTTTAACCTTAAACTACGTAGAGGATTCTTTACTGTAAGAGCGGCAAGGTTGTGGAATTCCCTTCCTCAGGCGGTGAACCTGAACGACCGCAACATACAGGGATATACAATGTAATACTGACCTATAATCACACACATAGGTTGGACTTGTGCCTTTTTCTCCAACCTCATCTACTATGTAACACTGGGATTTTTTTTTAACAGCCACCAAAGAACTGCATTGTGCATACATGAATAGTTTCATAGTGGCTGGACTTTAGTAGATGTTCTGAGGGCAATAATCCACACTGCTTAAACAGATATGCTTCAAAATAAAAAGGAGAATCTGTTACAAGGGCAACCTTAAATATTTCCTGACATCACTCCTCTAGACGGCAAACTATTTAGCATCAACCATGTTCCTAATGGAGTTACCTTTCCACCCCCAGGCACCATAGCAGCTGCATGGGAAGCTATGACTGTAGTTACACCACTGATGGAATTTGTTTTTTCTCTTTGCCTGTGGGTTACCTCCTGGGTGCTTTGGTTTCCTCAGAGTCTAAAAATATTCTGATAGATTAATCAGTTTCCATCACAGTTTAGAAGGTCCTGTGCAGAGCCCCCCATTTTTGTGGTAGTTCGAAATCGAAGGAGCATGAGCACGCATATACCCACTTTCATAGTGGTTAAAGTATTTAATATGACTTATTTTTCAGTGGTAGCCTCCAAATATAGACTATATAGATGGCAGAAAATACTTTCTGTAGTGGCATCATCTGCAGACAGAGAATCACGAGGCACTGATGGGTCAATTCTTATGAGATGCATAGATGAGCACAAGGGGTTTTTGCATCCACTTATATTCCTCTAACAATATTACAAAAAGTCCTGCCTACACAAGATTGCAGCAAGTAAAATGTAATATCCACCTTCTTGCTACTCTAACCCCATAGAGAGCACCCCCCTAATTGGCTCTATTTATAAGGTTGGTTTCACATGGGCTTCATCTGGTATAAGAGCAGTGTGAACAGCAAGCTTTTGCAAAGATTCAAGCAGATTTCTCAAAGCCTTTAAGGTGCCATTCGGCTCCTATTTTGAAATGTTGTACACAGGTCCTAATAGGAGTTCTGGCTGTCACTTTAAACAGGCTGCTAGCAGATTTCAGCAGTGCTTCAACAAGCTTTAAAGAGGAGGTCCACCTAAAAAATATAAATATATTAAAAGCCAGCAGCTACAAATACTGCAGCTGCTGCTGGGAGTCTATTCCCAGAAGTGGGTGCAAATACCTGTATTATACAGGTATCTGCACCCCCCTCCCCCTTGAAAGGTGCCAAAGGTGACATCGGAGGGGGGTTCAGAAAAGCAGAGGTTCCATTTTTGTTTGAACCTCCGCTTTAAGTATTCCTGAAGCCTGCTTAGCAGCTTGTTTAAAGTGACAGCAATCCTATTCAGATCTCTGTTAAACCTTTACAAACTAGATCTGAATGGTACTTCAAAAGCTTTAACCGAGCTCTTTGTAAAAGCTTGCTGTTCACAGTGCTCTTCTACCAGCTGAAGCCCGTGTGAACAGGCCCGCTGTCATTTAAGGCTTGGTTTATACTGCCGCGATTTGGGATCCGACTTGTGAGACCCAAAATCATGTGGTATGTGAAATCCCATGTTAGTCAATGAGAACTGTCCTAATTAGCACTACTGAAGTCACTCTGACTTTAGAAAAAGTTCCTGTACTACTTCAAGACCACTTCTATTCTACACTTCCATCAAAGTAGTGCCCAAGGTGTGCGACCTTCAGGTTGCGGCAGTGTGAACCGAGCTTTAAGCTTTCCCTTTCCTTTAAGGATTTGCCTGCAGAGAGTGTCAGATTCACCAGACATACAGTAGGTCCTCCTTTTATTTGGACCAAGCACACCTGTCACCTTTTAGCTTCCTTGTTCAAGACTATCGGGCACCATTTCACTCCCACAACTAACTTTTTCAACTTTATCTGGCACATAGAATCAGATTTTCACTGTGCCAGAAAAATGACGAACACTAACCATAAATGGTTTAAATACTCTAAAGTGAGAGGTAAGAGTCTCCAACAGCAACCCAAACAATGTTTTTAGGTGGAGAATAGGGGAAGGATTCATCCCCTGGCAGCTTTGTATTACAGTGTATGGCTTTGTTACAGATTCTTCCTCACTGCTTGTCTGGTGAAATCATTGTCATTCATTGGTAACTTTTGAGCCAACATTAATCACCAATCGCCACCATTCTGCCCCAGATTCTGATTTGTGGCAAAACGCTGGACGTGTTTGCAATGCCATTATTTCTCAATGGCACCTCCAAAAATGGTGTGATTTTTGCCGTGCGACAAAATCGAAAAATCTGTAACTTCTTTTTGGCGTCATGCTTTTGTTTGCGCAATCTTTACATATTTCCTGTCTGTGATCCATTCAAAGTCCCATTCCTCTGAGGAAATTGGTTTTACTATATGTATATGGGGATAGGATCAACAGACAGTTTTCCATCAGTTAACAAAGGCAAATCTTTTTCTTTGTTTGAGCAATCTGTTGTGCGACAATCACAGGAAAATAACACCGCGTTTAGCGTGCCATTGAGAAATGATGGCATCATAAATGTGTCCCGCGTTTTGCTATGATTGAGTCATGGGCAGAATCGCAGCGATTCTGCCCGCGATTTAAATAGCCCAGGTGTGAACAAAGCCTTAGAATGGAGAAGATCTCTTACCGAACCATTTGGTGTTTTGGTCAGGCAATCATTTATACCTCTTGACCAGGTCTATGTACTTTATGTATTGAGTGACAGCCTCATGATTTACTGTTTGGCAATTGATTTGACCATTGGGTATATAACCGATTCAAAACCAATACAGAAAAATAAATGTTACCATTTTTTCAGTTCTCTTTTTTTTTTTTTTCTTTCTTTTTTTTTTTTTTTTTTTAAGAAGTTGCTCGAGTTGTGAAAGCTTGTCCTTAAAAATTGTATGTTAGTGCAAATAAAAAAAGTATCACGGAAAGTATTGAATTGTCTCTGTCTTGAAGTTAAAAATGTTAAAATTTGTAATTTGCTATGACACAGGTGCTTTACTTTGATTTGTGTGCCCAAATCCCAGTATTTCCAGTGCTATCCTTGCTGAAATTTTCTTCTATTATTTTTCAGCTTTAAAAAGCCCGGCTGCATTTCATGAACAGATTAAAAGCTTGGAAAGAGCCAGGGTAAGCATTAACCTAGAATTGAATTAATGGTGCGTTTTTTGTTTTGTTTTTTGTATTTTTTTTTTTTTTTTTTTTACAGTAAAGGTGTTGAGGCCTGCTAAAATATATCCAGAGAAAGAGCAGTAGCTAAAGGAAAAACAAAGAACTTCAGACGTGAAACGTCCATGTACTTTTTCTTATCAATTGAAGGCAGATTTTAGTACTTTTTTTTTTTTTTTGCATAGTCATATTGCTGTTTCATTATGAAATTGTTCATATCCTATTTAATGCAATAGAAAATGCACAATTAATGATCTCTAATGGGCCAGAATCTGCATTGATTGTACACAATGGAATATAGGATTATCCTTGTAACGTGCAATTTCAGATTTCCAGCAATTTACCTTAATTTAACGAGTTTGCTCATTAACACTAGAGATATTTGCTTCAAATATAAATTTTAAAAAAGGGACAATAAGTAGCAATTTCTGGTAGCAAACTGTAATGACAATTCCACCCATTTCTAGCAGATTAGCACTCAGTAGTAAAACTGGCATGTGTTGGATATTTTGTCACATGTGATGAACTAATGAACTGGTCTCTTATAAGACAAGTCTGGTTTTGGCTGCCAGGTAGTTTAGAATACTCATCCTATAACTGAGATACTTCTGTATGTTGCATCAATTCCCCCCCCCTTTTTTTTTCTCCCATGGACAGACTGAAAATTTCCTGAAGCACAAGATTAGAAGCCGGCCGGAGAGATCTGAATTAGTAAGGATGCACATTTTAGAAGGTAATTCTAATTTTTAGATGATGCATAATTTGTAAACGTTTTTGCCAAAATTAAATGATGAAATAATGTGTTTACACCAGTCCTTACGAGATGTTGGTTTTAGGATGTACTGACTGCCAAACGATTGTTTCTTTAAACGTTCCTTTGAGAAACGTTCACATTTGTATTATACAGAATAGAGGAAGGAGGTGGGAAATGAGCCAGACAGCAAGCTTTTTCTAAAGAAAACAATATTGATCATCTGAAAATCATTCTACCCAAGTGCCTTCCCCAAGCCCCACCAAAAATGATCAGCTAGGAGTGTCTACTGCTACCCATAAACAGTGGAGAAAGAAATACTCCAGTAATCGCTGTCTATAGTTAGCTAGATTCTGTAAGCATTGAACTGCTTTGCCTTTTCAGACCTACTCTTTCTACTGCTCTGCTATGTAAACAAATGGTGTGACATACATGGGTGTGACCTGTTTGCTGAGTACATGTCTGAGTGCACTAGGCCACTAGTTCTCCACCCTTTTCATGTCCTAGTCTGCTTGGCAAATTCCCAGCAGTAGGTATTATTGTAGGCATCACCTTTAACTTGGGTGTTATAGAGTTTACAAGATTATGCAATATGTTGTCATCTAAAAGTTGTTTGTCCTGTTTTTAGAGCAGAAGTTACATTACATGTTTATTTTCAAGAAGTTTCTTTTCATGATTGTCAGTCATTTTGACTACATGATACCATACCTGCAGCATCTAGACTATGAACCACCACCACCCCATGGGTCAGTGATGGAAAATTACAGAATTTATACATACACCGCTCCGAAGATGCTGGTAGCAGGACTTTTTTTTCCCCTCCTGCTAGCGCACCACTAAGGTGTGTGAGCCCTCTGGGCTTTCACACTGGAGAGATAGCAGCGGCACTTTCGGGTCGGTTTGCAGGCGCTGTTATTAGCGCAATAGCGCCTGCAAACCGCCCCAGTGTGAAAGGGCCCTTAGTGTGCATGAGCCCTAATGGAGCTGCCACATTCTAAGGACTGGTTAGCTGCAATATTTTTAAATGTTTTTGGATTTTGTCATACTTTAAAGAATGCCGGTGCCTTCAATACTGTACTATGGTAGTTAATGTATTGGCATAGTTTGAATGATGGAATGAAAATGCAAGCTTTTGGAACACTCTAAAACAAATTTGTCAGGCATATCACACCTGACAACTATTTGAAAACCTTGCAATTTTAGTCTTTGGGTTGTCCAAAGCACGTACTGTGGAATACATGTTCATTTGTTGCTTCAGAATGAAAACTAAAATAGAGATGCATTACTCTGTAACCAATAACAAGTTGGTGCTTTCAGCTTAGTTTGCCTGTAGTATTATGTAGGAGCTTAGCATCCCCATGGCCTCTTCTATTGTAGAAGGATTGTACAGATGGCATTCTTTGTTTTCAGTTTTGCTAATGTATAGAAATAATGAGATTAAGCAGCAAGTTACAAGCAGTTGGGGAAACATTGGCATTCTGATGAGTCACTGAATGACTGATTGCATTATTGATCTTATAAATTGTTCCTGGTAGCATAGTAGATAACAGCATACATTACAGTTAGCCTAATAATGCTTTTTGTATGCACATCTATATGTATTTATAAGAGAACGTTGTGAGTATGGGTTACAGAGAATCCAGAGACGATGTGGAGCTGTTACACATTGCAACCAGCCGGTATTGTCAACAAGAATTGATAAAATGATTGCAATAAAATGCCTAAAATAGCCCTGGGGGTTGTTGATATGATGGGAGTAGAACAACCACCTGCTTTTCAATTTTTATTGAAATTTTTAGTAAAAGTAGAAATCAACAGGTACATTGACTGCAAATAGTATACATTAGTTGCATAGCAGGTTCAAAAATTCTTAACATGGAGAAACAAAGTATTTTCAATAAGAACTCTTTTCTTCACATAAATTATTAGAAACCAGAATGGTATACAATGAAGATATTCCCTCTCAGACCCAGTCATGTCCCATCCCTCCAATTAAGACCATGTGGTGTTATGAAGGTTAGTCAACCCCTCCGCTACATTAACTTTCTTTTTTAGGCTTTTTTCCCTCTCTATTTCTTCCTGGTGATCTGGCCAGTAACACATCTCATGTAATAGACTGCCTACACTCTGGATGAAGGAGCAACAAGAGACCTCTTTGGGCAGCAGCTCTGTCAGGGGGTAGTGTTAGATTATATGTACTAGCAGATTTCGATACATTAACAAATTGAAGCCAAACTTCAGCTAACACTTTATAGGCAGTTACTTTTGAGATAAAGATTTTAAATCAATAAAATATGATCATTGTAAGTACCCTTGTCAATAATAAATGGTTTGTCTCAACCTTATAACTGCTACAGCTTGTTCTAGTGAAAAACAGTGTTACTGGCTAGATCAGCATTTCTTGGATCAGGGTGCTTTTTGGGTTTGTCAGGGGCGTGGGACAGAGCAAATGAGGAAGAAGAAATGCTGCAGTATCAGGGTGTAAAAGTGTATTTTCTTTTGAAAGAATAAATCGCTTTTAATGTTGGGTGTCTTACATGTTTGGATGATGCTGCACCATGTAAAATGATTAGTTTAGTGTTTTTTACATTTTAGAGTGGGGTCCCTCAGTCTAGATTTTCTACAATTATGAAGGGTAGCTGAAAAAAAGTTGACAAATTGTTGCGACCACATTCAACTGCCAAACTTCAGCTGTCTGGTCCGAGGCCATGGCTCAGGATGCTTGTTCATTACTAACAAATCCCTTTGTTCTCCAATAACTGGAGCTTCTGCCGATGGCCCTACACTATAGTGTCAACGGGTTAGCAGAAACCTTTTGCCAAGTATCTAGAATGGATCTTCTTTCGGTGCATATGCGGAGTATCTTTTGGCACACATGCTGGCCTGTGAAGATTCCGTTCTGGAAACATCTTGTGCAGATGCCATTCGATAAGGAACGCCTATTTTGCCAAATTCTTGGACGCCTTTATCAAGGAAGTCACAAGAGGAAGAGAGTACCTTTTTAACTCAGAAAAAGAGAGCAAAGAAGTGTGTAAACCATCTGCTTCAGAGACCAAAAGAGCTCCTATTTGTTTTCTCAAGCTTATGTCCAAGCTTGGAACACTGTTCTGCCATAAGACTGGACCCCCAAACCTGATAAGCCCAGAACTAAGCCCTCCTCTCACTTGTCAGAGTGGGGGACACTGATTTTAGTTCTCTGGATCCAAAAAGTTTTCTATTTTTTACATAATCGTATTTAAGATCGTGCTGCTGTATACATAAGTACAGCAGCATAGTCTTTTGTCAATAGCAAGCTGTACGCTGCCCCTGGCCTGCCTTGGCAGAGGAAATATGACAGCAATTACATTGAACAGGCCCTGCCACCCATATGCAAAAGCCCTTATACTCACAAAAAATGCTTGGCAAAAGCACATCTAACACAAAATCTTTACAATAAATTTCTGAATCCATTGGATACAGGTGGCCAACTGTAAGCCCATACAGCAACACATAGTCGGTGCCTCAAACTTGCATCATGGCTTACGCATTTCAAGGGTGCATCCTCTTCCTTGGAGCTCTGAGGGGCAGTGACTATGTTGCTGAAAGGGTTTTGACAGTTGGCCACCTGTATTCAGTGGATTGAGCAAGTCTCACCTCGAATGGATTTTGTGTTTATACGTGCCTTTGTCAAGCATCTTTTGTGAGCAGAAGATTTACTTTTTTAATAGTCTTATTGAAGATATCACAAAGGACCAAAGTGCTCTCTATCTGTTGTATAGTGTTGCACAAAGATTTCCCAGACTAGAGAGAGCAGCAAGGCCTTGGATATAATTATTCTGCATTTCCATGGAAATGACTCAACTGTTGAATCAAAGTAATCAATCAGCAGTACTGTACCCTTTCCACACTTGAGCACTGGCAGTTTGCATTCTTCAGTAAGTTAACATGAACCAATTAAAGATAAAGACTTGTGCTTTTTACCATTCTGCTGTGTAAAAAGAGTTCTTAAATACATAAATAAAAAGTAATATAATCTGGTACAAACAAGAATGTATGCATTAACCCATAAAAGACAGTTGGATCTTATTTGCCTGCTATAAAACTGATGAGGGCTACTTTCTGCTCGCTGTGGTTTAAATCCATACTACTTTGCAGGTTTTTTTTATGACTATGTTATAATATTTGTTTTAATACATTGCAACACACTGTGGATGGTTAAACCCGGTAGACATGGGCCAAAAATCAGTCGTTTCAGCAGGAACCGGCTGACATTCGGTCTGTGTGTACATCTGTCAATCAACCAGCTTCTGTCGAACAGTCATGCTGGGAAACCAGCATTCGATCAGTGCTCGCAGCCAGTGGCTCAGCTGGGAGAAATCGTTACATAAACATTGTTTGAACGTCCATCTGGTTGAACAAAAAAAAAAACTGTATAGGTGTGTACCCAGTTTTAGTCACTTAGCAGACCATCGGATACCAAGGTTATCTCAGGAAACAATAGCCTGGTGACTGCCAGAATCCACAGCAGCCTGTAGACATTACTTTGGAATCAATGATCTGCTGAAGTCTACATTTTCCACACACATTCTATTCTATGCTTGGGACCTGCTGGATTTTAATAATTCTTAAATCTTAAAACTAGTATAAATGTATTATTTCGATCTAGGGGGCACAGTTTTAACAGAATCGTCGAGAAGAACAAAAGGGGAATACTTTTGAGTTAATCATGAAGAAAACTTATATGTGACAATTTTTCTTTCTTCCATGTAGAGACACTTGCCGAGCCATCCTTGCAGGCAACTCAGATGAAATTGAAAAGAGCACGACTGGCAGATGATCTCAATGAAAAGATTGCTCAGAGACCCGGGCCAATGGAGTTGGTTGTAAAGAACATACTCCCGGTTGACTCCAGTGTTAAAGAAGCAATTCAAGGCATGTGTATATATAGAAAAAATAATGTGCAATATATAGAGAAAATGTGCAGCCCAGTCAAATGGACAGGATAATACCTTTCTTTCTATTGAATCTGTGGACATAAAGCTTTTGATGATATGAGTAAAATATAAAAATTTGGACCTTACCGGTCTTACCCAGTGTTTTTTTTGTAGGCAGGAAGTTTACCTGAATGTGGTACCTGTACAAACTTTGCAGGACAAGGGGTAGTTCTAGTCTCTGAGCTAAGGATGTACAATCTGGTAGAAACCACTAACCAGGCACAGTTTAAAATAATAGAATATACAATTTACTGACATTTTACTAGTCTATACAAGTCCAGTTTATGGAAACCTTTTTTCACAGACCACAACTAAATGAACCTTTATTAGTAGAAGGCTTGTGAAATGTTTATTTTTTTTTTCGTATTGTGCTTGGTGCTAAGAAGATTCCCTTACTCTCTTGTAACTTGGGTAGGTAGTGGTGGGAAATCCACTTAAATCCATCCATATATGGATCGAAATCTGTCCGGGTCAGCAGGGACCAGCTGAATTTCAATCTTTGTAAGGGCAGGCTTCTTGTACATAAATCGGTCTACCGATTTGACTTCTGTACAACCAGCTTGTCTTATTGTGCCTTTCGATCAACGCTGCCTGCTATAGTGTATAGTGAAGGCAGGGATGTCTCCCCACTGTCAGAATACAATAGCTTCTACATTGAACGTGTTGATGGAGGAATCAAGTCTTTTTTTTTTATTTTTTACTTTTTTCCCTTCAACCTGCTGGTTGACTGAAAAAAATGTTACCTGCTTTGTTCAGGACTAGCTTACTGTTTTGAGCTTGCAGAGTTGTTAGTAGTGTACTGTGTCTGTGTTCAAAGGGTCAGTAAGGTTCTAATGCAGCTCTTTACATGAAAAATCAAGAAAAGCAATGCAGGGCAAAAAAACATTTTTTTTAAAAAACACTATTTAAGGTTTAGTGACGGTTTTGTTTTTACTAACAGGTCAGAATGACTTAACAGAAAACACAGATGCTTTCTCATTTGATGATGACAGCAGCGATGCTTTATCACCAGAGCAACCAGCAAGCCAAGAATCTCAGGGATCTGCTGCTTCTCCTGGAGAGGTCAAAGCTAGCGAGTCAGCTTCTCCCATATCCAACACCAAAATTCTGGTATGATGTCTACTGTGTTTGTCAAAGTGAAACCTCAACCTAATGTTTTGATTAGTCACAAAAACTATTTTTCATTTTTTATGCTTTGATTGAAGCCTGTCTGCTGAATTACAGATTTCTGGCTGACCGCTATGCATAGCTTAAAGCTGAGCTCTTCAGCTATAAAGGATATAAATCCAGTGTGTGTGTGTGTGTGTGTGTGTGTGTGTGTGTGTGTGTGTGTGTCTTGCAAACCCAAAATTTACTTTGTAATTGTAGCAGTGACATCACTATGCTGTACATAGCTTGTGCAGAGAGCAAAGCTATGAGAGGGACCTATCAAGCTCCACCAACTACAGGCTGCCTGCAAGTAATTACGTGAGGGGGCGGACACAAAACCAGTCACCCTGCTTAAATAGAGCAGCAGTGATTGGTCTTTAATAACGTGATTCTGAAAGCTGATGTTTTTTTCATGCAAGGTGAAGAAAAAACTTCAGTATACAGCTTGTCCCCCGCCCCATCCCCCCAAGCCCGATCGTGATCCGGTGATGTGCGCAAGAGCGGCTACTCTTCCAGGTCTCTGCCGCCTCATTGGCTGACACAGAAGGGGGAGCCATTGCCAATCAGAGCCAGCAGGGTGGGGCCGAGCGCTGTTTTGTGTGTCTTATGGACACACACTGCGGGGCTTGGGAGTGAGTATGCATGAGTGTCACCATAGCAAGTGACATGCTATGGGGGCACTCGAAGAAGAGGAGGAGCCAGGACCTTTAATATCCCTTTTTAAAAGAAGCTCCTGCACAGGGGCAGCTGGATTACTGCACAGATCTAGAAGAAATCCACAAAGCACATATCATGCAAATATGCATGACTCTTGTATTTAGGTAATATCTGCTTATTCTGGAGTTCAGCTTTAATTGATCATGAGTGAGTGTTTGCAATATGACACAGGACACTATCCAAACAGGATGCAGTGAGTGAGCTTCCTAATACTTCCAAGGAAATAGTCTGTGTAAAACAATGATTCCTGTTCAAGACACTTTACCTTAAAGTACAACCATTACCATGCTACAGACACTATAAAATATTTACATAATTTTAGCAAACCGTAAATAGGCTTTTGGATAAAACATAATTGAGCTCTGTAGCCACAGATGCTGTGGAGTAATTGGTCCTCTAATGTTGGAGCAGAAACTACTTTAATTTCTGCAGCTCAGCTCACCCGTCTGTCTTCTCTCAGAAATTGGAAGCCTATTAACCAATGTAAATACAGAGCAGGAGCACAGGATGAGGGAGAGACCAAAGTGCCAAGACTTGGCTTGAAAGGCTTCTATTAAAGCTTATTTACTGCTTGTTAAGAATATGTAAATATTTGAATGTCCATAGTCTAGTCAAAGTTTTATTTAAACATTAGAAGACAGAATTATAGAAGGTCTTGTGCAGGAGCCAGGGTTGTGTTCTGATCCTGACTTCTTTCCCTTGGTGTCTGTTTTGGAGCAGCCATGTGGAGAGTAAGGTGTGAACCATCCTATATATATATATATATATATATATATATATTATGGGTGTCAGATTCACGAGGCAGTAATCAACCCAGGGTGAAGATTACAGTCTCAGAGCTTATACCTCCCAACTTTGGAGCTTGAGAAAGAGGGGCACCTTAGCGTGGACACATGTAGAGTAGCAAAAAATGGGCATGAACACATTGCTCTAAATATGTATAGTATTGCTCTCCAAATCCCCTATATAGAGCCTGTAGTCATGTCTATGAAATGCATTGTAGGTGCCCAGCTAAACAATGATTACTCTGCCCTTGCATGTGGAATTAAAGTAGTTAGGACCTAGTAGTAAGGAAGGAATATGTAGAAGTGCTGTATATAAAATGTAACATACAATATCATTTATACAATGCACGGGCCTGGAGTATGTAGTATACCATATACAGTGGAGTAGTCAGCACTATATAACGTGTAGCATGACCTATACTGTGAATGGTTCAGATGTATACAGGGTAATAGTACAATGTAGCACATGTGATTCAGGGTTGGATGGTATGAATCGTACAATAAAACAGACAGAATAAAGTGTTCAGTAGTATGTCACGTTGCTATTCTATGGGAGGAGGAAATGCTCCAACACTGTTGCTTAGTGGGAGAAAAAAATACCCTGTCAGTCGGAAAGAAATAATACCCAAGAGGGATAAAAAATGTTCTTGCATCGGTCTTCAGGAAAAACTCTCCCTGGCATGGATAAGTAGAAGGAAAAATGTCCTGGTTTCAGCAATCAATGAGGGGAAAAATGTCCTTGCATTGATGAGTAGAGGGAGAATGTTCGTTAGTAAAAATGTCTAGCAGTCAGTTTCAGTGAAAAGAAAAATGGCCCCACCATTGGTGGGAGGAAAAAATTTGCCTGCTGCCCATAGTCAGCAGAAGGAAAAAATTTAACCTGCAGTCAGTGGGAGTAAAATCTACCCAACCCTCAGTGGTCCTAAGGCCATGAAGCGATTACCGGCGAATGATCTGTCTGGGCACAGATGGTGTCCAGGGCCAACCATTTGCAGGCAATCACTCCTTGAGCAATTTACATGCCAGTGATCGTGATGTATAGACTTCTTCCTTTTGGAGGGTAGTTAGAATAGAATACAGAAGGCGGGTTGGAGCGTTAGAATAGCCTGGACTTCCACTTTAAACTTGCATAAAATTCTCCCGCTGCAGTATAAGTAATTGAAATGCATGACTTGTATTATTCTGATATTACAGAGCGGGGAGTGCTAGAAAAACTCCAGACACATTAATAAGTATACAAATCCAAATACCAATACTTATAAGGATGTACAAAGAGTTCCAGAAAGGAGCATTGATTGAAAGCGGAAGCTTACCATTCACAACTTCATAAACAGTTGATCTTATTTTCCCCTGGAATGATCAAGCCATTTTATTGCTTTTAGGAATTAAAATGTCACAAGTGTCACAACTGAACTCATTTATAACATCTGTTAATTGTCATTCTATTATGTTACCTCTTACTGTGTATGAGTAGAAGGTTATTTAATCCAATTGCCTGCCCTAAAGGGGAAGTTGTTCATACTGACAGTTGTGTTTAACGAACAAGGTATTTTATTTGCAAGATGAAATAAGTGATGTTCCTTTTATTAGCAGGGCCCTTTGCTGCAAAAGGCTACGTAAGTCATTGCGGTGTGTTGAGAATTTTCCAATGATATTCACTAGTAGTAGAAGTTACTGAAGCCTCTGAAAGCACAGCAACAGTGTCAGGAGAGATTACCATGGAAGCAGCTTGCTCAGGCGCATTGCTCTGGCCACACACCTATAGACAACATTTGACTGAAAAGTAATGCCACCGTGTCTACTTCTCATAACTACATGGAAATGTTTAAAGAGGAACTCCAGTCTCTTAAGTAAAAATTAAGTCAGCAACTACAAAAACCGTAGCTGCTGACTTTTAATAAACAGCCACTCACCTGTCCTACGATCCAGTTGTGTTCTCCCTGTGTCCTCCTTTGCCGGCATCTTTACTATGAGCACCTAGGTGTGACCACTTGCGGCTTCATAGCCAGGTGCCCGCTGCGCTCGGCTACTGGTCATGAAGTCTTCTGGAACCTGTCATGTATCCCAGAAGACTTTGGGAGGGAGGGGGACTTCCAATCGCCTAAGGCGGTTGGAGCAGAGGTGGGAGTGGGTACCTGTAAAAAACGTGTACCCGCTCCTCTTCCCCAAAAACAGGAGCTGGGGAGGAGTGGAACTTCCCCTTTTGGGTGGAGCTCCACTTTAATCATAGGATTTAAGTATGCTCCTCGGCTCCATCTAGTGGCCAGCATTTTCTGCATTCACAACATTCAAACTGCAAAGAATCTAGCCTGAGAGCATTCAATATTGCCCCATTCACACACAACAAATGTGCCAGCAGTTTTATCGGACAAACAGCATGTGAATTATATTATAAAGGCACCCCGTGATGTCTACTCTTTTATTCTAATGGCTAAATGTTTGATGATTGTCTTTATTATTTTGCATTTTGACCTCACTGGAGATAAACAGTTATAGTGTGCCCAAAGACTGTTCTTAGAGTGCAGTGAAACATGCAACCATAATCCAATAGTCCAAAAAACATTTTTAGACACATTTGGGTAAGCATGCATGTATATGCCATAAATCAAAGTTGAGGGAAAGCTGCTATTGCTAGAAGAAACTGTTTGGTTTATCTAGAATGTGCTATTAATCCTTATCCCAGAGATTTGAAAGCCAGGAGTATCTACTATTGGTCATGAGATTGACAGTTGGGTCAGGCACTAATCATCTTATGTGTATGGCTATTGTAGGTGAGAGCAGTAGATTGTGCATACATTATCTGAGCACCTGGAGGTTTGACTGGCAGTTAGTAGTCCACTATAAATGTAAGCTTGGCATGGGGAAAACTGGCCTCTCCTGTATGTGGACAGCTTTTGTCTGTTTCTGACGTAATTGACTGGCAGGTGTTATCCATGTCCGATAAACACTTCAGAACCTACGTTCTGAGGAAGGTTTGTATACATTTTCCTCACAGTAACCGTTCCACAAGTGAGAAGCTACAGAGCCAGCCTTCTGATCATTTCTTTAAGGCTATGATGTACGAGTGCACAAAATAGTTTTTGTGGAAATTGTGCAGTCACCATTGTCACCTCTCTTGGAATTGCTGTGCTAGTCATTGCATTGTCACAGTGCATATCAGAATTCTGTTTATAGGAACTATTATGTTGTAAGATAGTTTGAGATTGAAAAATATTATAGAGAAATAAGATTGAGAATAAAATACTGTAAGTTGTTCTGGTATCTGTATTAGAGGATACTTAGGCTTTAGTAGTTGGCTGTAGAGACAGGTCTACAACCTGATCTGTTCTCTATAAAATAGCTGAATTATCTGTAGTAAATCCTTCCACTGTGTATTTTAGTAAATAAACACACAGGATATCATTTAAGCTATGAACAACCATTTTATGTCATCCAAAGGCCCTCAGAATTCTAATAAGCTGGCAGTAAACTCAATGAGGGTAACGGTAAATGAATTCTATGTGTGCTGTTGCCCCCCTGAAGCACAAATTGTGTTGGGTCCTGGCACTCCACTTGTTTGTGGATGTGAGCTTTGTAGTGTATGTGTGAGGTAGCGCTGGACCTGGAGGGTAGGTTTGTGGTGCCTGGACTCTGAGGGTTTTCGGAGCGTTTCCTTTAGTTGTGGGAATATTGTGGCATGCCATGCGTGTACATTTTTTTGTATGGTGTGGAAAGTTTAATAAAGAATAAACCAAAAAAAAAAAAAGTCTTAAACTCTCGCCAGTTGGAGAACAATGATCAATTTATTTGTGTAAAATCATATAAGCAATATATTTCAGACACTGGGCTCAACCTTTGCCACAGCTTTTGGTTGTATTACATCTGATGCTCATGGACACTGCCGCCTGTGCCCTAATATGATAGCGGTGTTCCGTGTTTGTTAGGTTTATGCCATACACTGTTAAAGGAATCATTGTTCCCCAAGCAGCTGGAGTTTGAGTCTTGCTATTCTTGAATGGCACTGCTCATACACCTCCACAATCTTCACCAGTGTGTGGTTGGGCAGATGTTTCTCTGACCATCTTAAGTAGCCCACAGACTTAAGTAGACTTTTGAACACGCAGGAATGATCTACTCTCATTTTGTGTACTTGACTGATCTGAAACTGTCTAATCATGATTTCCCTATGCAAATTGTTGGCTAGTGGTGTCTGCAATGTGGCATTAAGGGCACTTTCACACTGAGGCGGTGGGGGAATCGGTGGTAAAGCACCGCCATTTTTAACGTTTAACAACTTTACCGTTGTTTTAACAGCACTTTTTTGGCCTTTATCAGCACTTTATCGGGGTGCTTTTAACCCCTGCTAGTGGCCGATTAAGGGGTTAATGGCGCCTGTGTAGCACCGCTGCCAAAGCGCTTTGGCGCTGCCCATTGATTTCAGTGGGCAGGGGCTCTTTAGGATTGGTGTATACACCACTCCCAAAGCGCCCCCAAAGATGCTGCTTGCAGGACTTTTTTTAGCATCCCGCAAGCACACCGCTTCAGTGTGAAAGCACTCAGGCTTTCACACTGGGACTGCAAGGGAGGCGCTTTGCAGGCGCTATTTTTTCGCTAAAATGTCTGTAAAGAGCCTCAGTGTGAAAGTAGCCCAAGTTGCACTTCTAATAATCAGTAATACCCATCTATGGTTTTCTGTAAAAGTACCAGAGATAATTTTATGGGACAGCAATGTGTTCCCTGTAGAATTTATAACAAGATGTTTATAGTGAGGAAAAAGACCGCTGCTCACAGGTGATACAATCGGTAACACTCCAAGGTTGCTTCTATGTGGTGGGGTGCATGCCCGGCCACTGCAGCAGAAATCATGGAACAGAGAAACTTGGGATCGGCAGCACACCCACACAGGAAGTAAAGTAGAAAGTCTTTATTGAAGCATAAATATTAAAAAAAAAGCATGGGTACAGGCAGGGGGAATACAGGTAGGTTAACAGGCAGGTGTGCTGCCGATCCCAAGTTTCTCTGTTCCAACATGGTTAATATTGTTCACCAGGTGAGAGGTTAATCCTTCTGATTTCCATGAAAGTCAAATGGAAAAAGTACAAAAAACAGAACAATGTATATAGTAGGGGAATGCATGTTGTCCAAGGAAATCAAGTGTCACCCCAAGCATTTCTATGGAGGAATTAGGATAGTATAAGTATAATTTTGTTGCTCCTTTTACCCCAATTTATCAAAAAGTTGATGACGTGTTTCTGCCATCAATTTCAAAATGACCTTCTAGTTTTTTTCTTAAAATGGTACATTTTCTAATTTTAAACATTTGATATGTTTTATATTGTTAATAAAATGTGGGTTTGAGATTTGCAAATCATTGCATTCTGTTTTTTAATGTAGATTTTAGTGTCCCCACTTTTTTGTAATTGGGGTTATAGAACTATGCTTCTGCTGGTGGAAAATGAACCCTAAGAAAGGTAGCTCATCGCAATACATGCATCTGGAAAAATCTCCCTTCCCTTATGTCACCATCTGGCAAATGTTAAATCATTCCTTCAGCAAAGAAAGGGGGCCGAAGCCAGTTAAGCAAGAGAGGTTGTCCCTACAGTAGTTAAACCCCCAAGTGTCTTGGCTTTGGATGCACTTTAAGTTGATCAGTATTTAATTTTTCTTGTTTTGAATCTCCTTGCTTTAAGGGGAATTTTCTCTGCAATGTCGACAGCAATACTACATCTCAGACTTCTTTTTTAAAAAGCAATATATACTTAAGCCAGTCATAGATGGATTGAATCTCGGCCCGTTCAGCAGGGGCCAGCTGAGATTCAATCCATCTATGGGCAGGCTGGTTGTACTGAAGTATCTATCAATTAACTTCAGTACAGCCAGCCTGTTGGATTTTTTGCATGCAATCATTTTAAAGGCTCCCAGCTTTCAGAACACAGTAGCACTGATTGTGTTGATGTAAAATCAAGCTTTTTTTTTTTTTTTCTCCTTCCAGTTGTGGCGAAAGGAAAGACGGAAAAAATGTATAATCCGATGGCTTGCTTTATGTTCATTCACAACAAAACTTAGGCAAACCTTTTTTCATAATGTATTGACGTTTTTGAGATTTTATTAGAATTGTTTAAGATACTATATTAGTACTAATGTTTCTAGTTTCTATACTATATTAATACTGGTATGGTAAGATTTTCATCTTTTCATTGCCCAACAAAATGCAATTTTCAGTGAAGAAAACGGTGCAATGTAAGTATGCATATACCAGTAGTTCAATATTTTGTAACACATTTTTTTCTTCAATGCAGAGCCCAGTAATTAATTCAGCTGTGCCGGAGTTTTTTAAACCCGCTCTAACTCCCGATCTTCCCACAAGAGCTGCTGTACCTAATATCATTTTGAAACCTGGACCAGCATTAGTAAAGGTAAATCCACTATCTAAATATATTTTCTCAAATTGTAACAAAATACCTTATCTAGGTCAACTATGCTAAGATTATTCTTAGCTGCTCACCTGTCTGTCTCATCACAGAGTGGAAAGCCATAAATACCGGTACTTCTCTTCAGTGACTTTATTTTAGAGAGAGAATCTCCATGCTGCTGTTCTGTGCGTTTTGGTCTCCTTGACTAGCAGCCCATTTGACCTGGGTGCTAGAGATTTAGGCAGCCCATACAGGAGTCTTTTTTATTTTTCTTCAACCAACGGGTTGAATGAGGGGGGGAACAAAAAACTCCATTCCTTCATATACACACTCGATGTAGATGGGGGTATCCTCCCTGCTGTGCCATTGTAGTCTGACAGCAGGGAGACTTCCCCACCGCCAGAAGGCACTGACTGGGCGGTTGTAAAAAAGTTGATTGGTGGATCGTCCTGTACAAACTTCTTACCCATACATGGATTGAAATTCGAATGGTCCCTACTGAACTGGCCGAATTTCAATCCATGTATGGCTGGCTTCAAACTTGCCAATAAACGCATCTATTTGTGCATTTAAAATGGAAAGATTATACGTGGAATATGCCTAAACGAGGACGATTTCATGGACATGCATGCGAGTGAAACATATACCTGCTGGTCTCTTACTGAGTGCTAAAGTATCCCCAAGATGGGAGCTCAATAAAGCATCAATCCCCCATTTGTTTGCTTGCCCCTCCATAAAATTATTTCCAGGTGAGGCATAGTAGATGGATGAGCCCAAGTGCCAGAAACCTAGGTCAGACTGATATTTTTTTTGTAGTGTTCTTAGTTTCAGGGCACTTTGAAAGAATTGTGCTGGTATGCCTTTGCACTTTTTGGTACCTGCATTTTCAGTTAATGAAGTACAGTGACATGGGAGCTCCTATCCCTATCATAAGGTTCCTTTATGCGCATGAAAAATGGACGGTTCCTTAAAATGTGGTCTTGTTTTTTTAAAGTGGAGAAAGAAAATAATTAAATTTTATTTGTTGCCAGTTGCAACCATTTAATTTTCCATTTTTATTTTGTAATGGAAAAATTAAACCACCTGATTGGTCACTCTGAGATATAGCACTGCTTTATTCAGTTTTATAAATCTGCACCATTTAAAAGTGGTTGTAAACCCTTACATAACCACTGACGTGACTAGTCTCAGGTTATACACAAAGATGAAACAAATCGTCCTACATAAGTTGTACCTGTTTGTCTGTAGATCTCTCTTCTCTGCAGTCTTTTAAAACACACAGTTTAAAGGTAATTTCTTAGCTCCAGCAGGCAGGGATCTGAGATCACACACTGCATAGCATACAGCAGGGAACCAAGTAATCTGTGACCCGAGTGGACTTAATGAACACTCAACCCCTCTACACAGTCTCGTAGGGAAACCTGCACCGCAAAGGTTGTCAGTCACCTTATGTGTGCTAGTGTGGGGGAAGTGACACTATAAAAGGATATGCTCTGTTCATTTTTCATTTCAGATGTTTACAACCTTAAGTAGAATGTTTGTTTTTTTTTTAAAGGGAATCTCTAGCTTTGCTCAGGGCAAAATGATATGTTCTCTTTACAGGTCTCCCCTAAACACTGTTATAGACTTCCCCTGCAGCTCCATTTGCCTGCAGGTGCACTGGATCTAGAGTTCCCTGCGTGTGTGGGTTCCCGGATCAAGAGAACCTGTTATTGTGCCCTGAATAGGCAAAGTGACAGATTCTCATTAAGTACCATCAGCTGACCCTTTTCAATGCAGATTTGTTTTACTTCATCTTTCTTTTTGAATGCTTCAGTGTACACATTTTTTTTTGTTCTAGTGACTCTCTTGTTCTCATTGAAATTTACATGCACATATACATAATAGGTGACTGCATGATGTGATTCTATAGCACAGAGCTGAAAGCCAAGTAGCTTTGTAAGTATTTTATGAAAACAACCATTACTGAAAGTTGGCTGTCATCGATGTTCTTTGTGAGCTTCATGTACCATGTATATGAAACAAGGTAAAAATGCTTATTGTTTCTGACTTGGTCGAGGAAGGATTGTAGATTGACTCCCTGAAGTTAGCCTTGAAACAGAAAAATGAAAGTGTTGGTAGTATTTGTGGTTAATAGGAAATGGCAGTATTTTGAGTATTTATATTTATGCATAAAATTATTTAAAATAAATGTGTGTTTTTCTTTATAAATGTCAGTTTTGCTGCAGCAGGTTCTACACACGGTACAGATGCACCACTTTACAGGCAGACTAAGGGAACCCCCAGGCACTATTTAAAGGAATTTTTCATTTTTATTGTTTTACTTTAAGCATCAATAAAATCACTGCTCCTTTAAAAATGGCCCATCTCAAGCTATCATGTCAATATGGACCAATATCTCCAACATTTTTCCAACACCATGTTGAATCTATGACAAGAAGTATAAAGGCAAAGGGGGTCCAACCTGGTACTAGCAAGGTGTTCCTAATTAAGTGGCTGGTGAGTGTATGTAAATACATGCCATCTGTCAATCAACTTGTGCACAACAAGCCTGTTGGGTTTTTCCCAAACCATCAGCTATAGCCGGCTACACCGATAATTGTTTTCTGCCCGATGAAACAATAGGACAGTGCTGTGGGAAGGCATCCCCATCAGCATTGATTGCGTTGATGGGGGAATCCGCACATTTTATTTCAGGTTGAAAGAAAAAAAAATGTATAATGTATTGCTTGTCTTAGTACACATAAGACATTGAAGGGTTCACATGCAGTTCCTGCCTTCACCCTGCATTACCATATTTTTTTTTCTATTGATACTACAAGACACCCCTAAAGCTTCAGTCCCTCAAAGGTGTAAAGTATAACTAAAGACAAAACTCTTTTAAAGTTTTGGATAGAGTAGAGATGGATTAGAACATCTGTCAGTTTTTATTGCTGTCTGTGCAGCCATTATGGAGATTCACCCTCTCTATTTGTCCTGTTTTTATCATTTTAATTATCATTTAACGTGAAAGAAAAATCCCAAATTTTGGGTTGTCCCCAAAAAGTAATAGAGGGGAAATCTTCAATTGGGGGGACCTGGGGACCCCCAAGGAATTCCCTTCACTTGCAGGGATTTCCTCTCACTTCCTGTTTGGTTATGGGACAGGAAGTGAAGGCAAATCTCTGCAATGGGACAAAGATGGAGAAAAGAAATCTGTTAGAGGTTATAACCCTCCCTTACTCTATCCAGAATGAAAAAAAATTGCCTATAGTACTTTACTAACTGACAAGTGATTCAGTCCAACACTGTTTGTTTAATTTCTATATATCTTTTATGGACAGACAGAGCTTTTAGTTATGCAAGCTGAAGGTACCTCAGCTCATTTCAAATCTGCCTACTACTGAACAATTTGTGTACTAAAATGTAAGTGGTAGAGTCACCCATTCTTACTGCTCCTTAGTTTCACTGGGATCAGAAGCCATAATATTAGATTTTACCTGCAGAAAGCCCACCGGTTAAATTTAGTATTGCAGCACTGCCACTTGGTCGTCTTGCACATCTGAGCTCACTTGGCTGCATAAATAGCAGAGAGATGAAAATACTTCTGTTGCTCATCAGGGGCCTGTGTGAGGGGTGGTCTCTCTGTGGTCAGATCTGAAATGATTTGAAACAGTGAACATTTTTTATAAAGGCCTCAAACATGTTACATATAAATAGAATTAAGACAATGGACCAAAAAAAAAAATCTATGTTAATTTGCTAAGAATTACATTGCCAGTATGTCATTGAATAAGACTAAGGGTTTTCTATACTATTTTTTAATTGCATTGTTACATTTTTGTGTGTCTTATGTAATGCAGTGTATATGAATATTACTCAGTGGGTGATTACTTTATATAACTGAGGTTTGCAGTGGGTGTAAAGTGCAGCGTAACTTGTGAAAAGCATTGATTTTATTAGGTTGTGTGGAGAAGAGCATACCAAGTAATTTCTGTCTATTCATTAGAAGATCCATATCTATTATAAACAGACTTTCTAAGATACCAGAAGAGTGTAAAGGGGGATGCCTGTGTCAAAACCTAACCAGAGCCTGAACAAAGAGAATAATTGCTAGTTGAGTTCTGCTAATGTCTTGGTTTCAACAGATTTGTCGTTGATCTGTAATTACATTGTGTCATTTTGGTTTCTAAACAGCAAAGCCAGCCGAAGAATACAAATGAAAAGTCTCGCAGTAAAAAGTCAAAGGAGCCCAAACCACGGGTAAAGAAGCTGAAATATCACCAGTATATTCCACCTGACCAGAAAGGGGAAAAAAATGAACCCGAGATGGATTCCAACTATGCACGTCTGCTACAACAACAGCAACTCTTCCTCCAGCTTCAGATTCTCAGCCAGCAACAGCAACACTACAATTACCAGACAATCCTGCCTGCACCGCTCAAGTATGTCACAGTACTAGCCCCCACCCCCCTCCCCTCCCTTGTTCTTTTTGCTGAAAAGATTATATATCTTGATAGCGTCACAAATTGTGAGCGCGTTTACTACCAGTATACACTTTGGGGAAGTAAAGTTGCAATTTTTTTCGTCTTTACAAAGAAAGGATTTATATATATATATATATATATATATATATATATATATATATATTGCTTTGGCTATTATAAAATACTTATACTTATTCTATCACTTGCCAATTCAGAGCTAAATAGAGCCCCAGTGTCTTGAAAACTGAGTTTTTTTTCTTGTAACTTCCAGCTTCCCTTTGTACCAATATACCATTATTGTACCTCTGTTGCAGAAAAGAAAACGTTTTCTCTGTCTTTTAGGAAATGTAATTTAGGACAGAAAAACGATTACAAGGGGGAGAGTAGTTCAGCAGCTGACCTCATTAACACACACCCTGCACCTGCCCCTCCCCTCCAGGAGATTGCTCTCATCCACCTTTGCACTTGCATGTTTTTCCATTGTAGGCAATGTCATTGAGTTTCTCCCTCTATACAATAGCCATCAATAGTTTTGTACTTTACCTTCATCTTGCATAAATTATTTGTTTGACAGAATGTGCTGGAGCTGAGCGATCACATAGCCTATGTGGAGCAGAGCTGTAATATTAAAAACAGGAGAAGTGTTCCCTGGAAGTCTGTTAAGCTCATCATACACTATACAATCTGTACAATCTACTTTGGATCTTCCATCAACTATTTAGTGCAAGGACATGCCTGATTGGATAAAGAGTTATTGGATAGATGGGGTGTCCTACTATATAGTTTTGGTAAATCTAAAGGAGATTGTATAGTTTACCACCTTTATACCTAAAATGAACTAGTCATGCTTTCGGTGCCATTAATTATTAGTGTCACTCCAAACGCAGAAGTAAACACAAATTTTGCCACATGAAAAAACGAGCGACAAATGCAACAAAACGCACAGTAAAAAAAAGTCCATCCGCAACACACCAAGATGTCTCATGGACTACTTTGCCATGTGTAGGGCAGCCCATTGAAATCACTGCCCTATGCGTGTCGCTGGAAAAAACAGGCAAAAAAAAGTGCACTCCCACTACACTAGATGTGAATGGGGTCTGAAAGTGAAATTATTGTGTTACCATGAGAACATTGAGGCTCTATTCACATCTGAGCATTTCAGAACGTATGGCAAACTGCACAGAAAATGCACGCTTTGCCTTAAGTTTTGGAAACGCAAATTGCAATCGCATTGCCATTAAATGGCACCCCAAATGCAGACGCGTGTCTGCCATGGGACTAATGCACTGCAAGTGCAACAAAAAGCATGGGATGTTAGTCACACACAGGGCAGCCTATGCACATAAATGGGCTGCCCTATGCATGATACTCTCCAAAAAAAAAAGTGTGCGGGGGCGGGAGTTCCCTCTACACGGAGATTCGAACGGGGCCTGACAGCTGAGTGTCTGTCCACTCCCTCCTATGCACGTGTATGCAGATGGCCATACACTATGCAATATTGATTGTACAATCTCTTTACAATATCCTTTAGATTTACCAAAACTATGGAATATGAGGACCCACCTGGACAATCTATTCAATTTGTATCAAATCAGTCAGGCCCTTGCACTATATCGCAGTGGTGTGAAAATTCAAAGCTGCCATGGATGAGGTGAGAGATCAGCACATTGGGATGGTTTGGGCAGAAAAGACGTGAGAAAAGGCCTCTATTATGAAAAGTGAATTTCTACTTGAAAAAAGTGAACTTAACCTTTTAAGGTGCTTAATAACACTAGAGGGTGGTCAAGCGCACATTTGCAATATGTCCACTATCGGGCCTCTTGAGTCCTTTGGTGTGGTCCTAAAAATGAATAGGTAAAAGGAACTTGTGCCTATTCTAACTGTACTGTGAATAATGACTTTTTCAGTCACCCTAGCTCAGCCATTTCCAACCAGGGTGCCTTCTGGGTTCCTCAGGGGTGTCCTGAAAATTGCCCAAAAATGATGTAGCCAGCAGGTGGATAAAGTCTTTTTTTTTTTGTTACATAAAGCCACAGGTTTCCTTGTACAACGTCGCAGACTTGGGCGTTGTGCTGGCCTGTACATCGGCACCTCTTTGTTTGACCCCCCTCCCCCCCCCCCCATCTCTCTCTGTCAGCAGTGGGGTCACATTATCTGCGTGGGGGAGAGGGAACAAGGAAGAAGAAATGCTGGAATCCTAGTCTGTATCAGAAAAAGTGTATTTGCTTTGAAAAAAAAAATCACCTCTAGTGTTGGGTGTCTTACATGTGTGGATGATGCGGCAATATGTAAAACAATTATCGTATTTATCGGTGTATAACACGCACTTTTTTTCCACTGAAAATAGGGAGCAAATCACGGGTGTGTGTTATACCCCGATAGTCCAGTGTTCTGTCTATCACAGGAGCTTGTCTAGTGCCAATGGCGGAGGCGGGACTGTGTGTGTCTGACTGCTGAGTGAGAGCCGAGTAAACAGGAGATGACGGCTCTGTGATTACCTGCGCTGGTGAGGCTGCAGATGAGCATTGGGGCTAAAAATGGGCATTAATCAGGCTGCATTGATGAGATGGGCTGCAGATGGGCATTGTTCAGGCTGCTTTGATGGGAGATGAGGAGGCTGCATTGATGGGCACTGACCCTTATTTTAATTCAAAGTTGTTTATTTAAAAAAAAAAAAAAAATTTCCTGAAACTTCCCTTTTAAAATGAAGATGCGTGTTATACGCCGATAAATACACATTTCCACATTTTTAGTTTTTTACATTTTAGAATTGGTTGCCGTGAGATTGTGCATCATTCTAAAGGGTGCCTTAACTGGAAAAAGGTTGAGAAACACTGCCCAAGCTGATCAGCTGGAAAATAGATTTCAGAAAGTTTATTTTCTACATTAAAATAAAATGCGTATCCAGGACCAGACATTTCACATTTGGCATAGCTGCACTAACTGTGACATACAATTTAGATAAAAAAGAGAAGGTGTAGACTATGCTGATCAGACTGTTGATTGTTTTTTTTTTTTTTTTTTGCTTTAATAGATATAGAAAATATGTTGCTATTCCCTAATGTTAAGACAATGCTCACTCTGTGCAAAAGTTAAACATTGACAACATTGTCAAGAAAATACATAAGGCCACCCCAGATCATTTTGTCCTGGAATTAGTCAATCCACAAAAAAAATTAAGGTTCTCTAATCTGTTTTCCCCTAGATTAGCTCCACGATTGTTGCTTGATTTTGCCAAAAATATAAGGGGTGGGTGATTGTCATCTTAGGCTTCATGTACACGGGACGTTGTTCAACCTCTTCTGAACGATTTAACTTGACAGCTAGAAACCGGCGTAAAAACTGCCGTTTAGCCGAGTTTACATGCTGCGTTTGTGTCTAGAAGCATTTGAAAAAATATTTTTTTTTTTATCGTACATCATGGGACACAGAGCCTTAAGTAATTAATGAGTTATAGGCCACCTTCAGGTGTTGACACTGGGTATACCCAATCAAGGAAGTTCACTCCTTTCTATAACCCCTTCTCCTTCCAGGAGCACATCAGTTTTTTCGCCAGTGTCTAAGGTGTTGGTTACGAGTGAAGATGTGCTCTGTGGAGCTCCACTGGAGGGATCCATGCTGGATTTAAATAATTTGATTACAAATTACAGGAGCATCACAAACTTGGAATGCAATTATTTCTTACAACTTTGAGAAGGTACCAATAATTTTGTCCAGTCCATTTTGGAGTTTTGCCTGGAATGTGTCAGATTTGGCTTTTTGCTTTTCCACTTTTTTGTGTCATACCAAATCAAAAAGAAATAAACATGAGCATGCCTAAACGTTTGTAATTGCAGCAAGTTTCTGGGTGAAGTGGTGCATTATTTTACAGAAATGCAGGGGTGCCAATATTTTTGGCCATGACTGTAAAAACACCTATGTATTTCTTCCATTAGGGAAAAAATGATGTCATGTCTTAAATCTCCACTAGAGGGAGTCTAGGCACATACCTTAATCTGTTGTCTTCACTGTAAAGCTCAGTGCAGCAGCGTGTGGAGGTTGTTTTTTTTCACGGTAAAAAAAAGTCTCCAAAAATGTTTTCTTTCTCCCCCTGATGGGACCAGAGGGTTAGGGGGACAGCAGTGCTGTACCCCCCCTTACATTCCCCCGGAGGTCCCGCTAATTGTTTTACTGTGGCTGATTTCACTGTTGTTTGTGCCTGCAGTTGGATGGGTCCCTGCTCCTCTCCAAACATCGCATCCTCCATTCAAATGGATTAGAAGCGTGCTAGATCCCCCTCCCCCACTTCAGAACCTTTGCAAGGGGAACAGTAGGCACAGGATGAGGTGTTACCCTTAGTCAATCAGGAGGAAAAACAAACCGATGATTCCTCTGTGGAGGAAACAATGGTAGATGAGCCTTTTTCAGGCTTTCAATCTGAGAAATTGATACAATCTCTTACGGAGATGGTTCGTTCTACTTTCATGATATCCCTAACGGAGTCTCCTGAAAGTTTGGTTTATTCCTTGGGTTCCTTAAAACCCTCTCAACCTTTGCATGCGTTTCCTGCACATGCATTACTAGAACAGCTTATTTTTGCTGAATGGGATCACCCAGATAAGCATTTTCTCCCTCCTAAGAGATTTGCAATTCTCTATCCCCTGGAGGAGAAATTCTCCAAAAGATGCAAAATACCAGCAGTTAACGCTGCGATTTCCAAATTGAATAAAGGCCTAACTTGTCCAGTAGACAATGCACAGATACTTAAGGATCCAACAGATAAGGAGTTGGAATCCCTGGTAAAATTTACTTTTTCCATGGCAGGTACCGTTACTCAGTCTGCAGTCGCTGCAATAAGCGTCTGTCAATCCCTAAAGGACCAATTTAACCACTTCAATACCAAGGGCGTCATATGACGTCCTTGGCTTTGAGCGGGTATATCTGAATGATGCCTGTAGTTACAGACATCATTCAGATATTGCCGGTTTCAGCTGGCGAATCTCTACACCATAGGAACGATCATAGCGGGCGTTCCGCCGCTTGATCGTTCCTATGGGAGGCGAGAAGGGACGTCCCCCCCTCCCGCTGCCCTCCGGTGCTTGCTCCGACTCACCGTTACGATCGGTGAGGCGGAGAGTGGATCCGCCGGCGCCGGATGTAGATCATAGAGATTTCTATGTCTCTATGATCGTCGGAGGCCGGGCACGATGTTATGACGTCACGCCCGGCCTCTCCATTCAAAAAAACTGCGCCGCTTCGGCTGGGAAGCGGCGATCGTTTTATTATTTTTTTTTATTTCAGGCTTCCCAGCCTAGTGGTGAAATATGGGGTCTTATTGACCCCATATCTCAATATTAAGAGCACCTGACATGTCATATTGCTATTACAAGGGATGTTTACATTCCTTGTAATAGGAATAAAAGTGATCATTTTTTTTTTTTTTTTTTCAAAAAAGTGTCAAAATAAAAAAAAAAATAATATATATATATATATATATAATTAGCACGCAGAAGCGAATGCATACGTAAGTCCCGCCCACATATGAAAACGGTGTTCAAACCATACATGTGAGGTATTGCCGTGAACGTTGGAGCGAGAGCAATAATTTTGGCTCTAGACCTCCTCTGTAACTCAAAACATGTAACCAGTAAAAAAATTTAAAGCGTCGCCTATGGGGATTTTTAAGTACCAAATATTGGCGCCATTCCACGAGCGTGTGCAATTTTGAAGCGTGACATGTTAGATATCTATTTACTCGGCATAACTTCATCTTTCACAAAATGCAAAAACATTGGGCTAACTTTACTGTTTTGTTTTTTTTTTAAACACAAAACAGTTTTTTTCCCGTTCGAAAAATTCCTGCGCAAATACTGTGTGAGATAAAAAGTTGCAACAACCGCCATTGTATTCTCTAGGGTCTTTGCTAAAAAAACATATATAATGTTTGGGGGTTCTATGTAATTTTCTAGCAAAAAAATGATGATTCTTACATGTAGGAGCAAAGTGTCAGAATTGGCCCGGTATTGAAGCGGTTAAATAGGTCCTTAGAGAGCTTCCTACACAACAAGCTCGGGATTTGGCTGAACTACCAAAAGCATTATGCTTTGCCATAGATGCTATTAAAGATTCTATTCACCAGGCGTCCCGCCTTACGCTTATGCTTGTGCATATGCGTAGAGTCCTGTGGTTAAAAAATTTGGTCAGCTGGAGCACCATGTAAAGACCTCCTAACTGGGCTCCCTTTTTTATGGGGAGCGACTATTTGGAGAAGTCTTGGTCAAATATATCCTAACAATTTCTAGTGGAAAAAGTGCTCTTTTGCCAGTCAAAAAAGTATAAACGCCTTTCATTTATACGGGCCTTTTCCCCTATGCCAGGGGCTTCCGCCTCTAGGCAGGGGCGAAGGCCACCGCCGTCAGACTCTAGAGGAAGATCTCAGAGTCAAATCCAGGCTCAAAAGAAGTCCTGGGGTCGGAAACTTGCAATCCAGAATCCTAAAGCCTCATCATGAAGAGGCAACCCGCTCACCAAGATGGGGGGAAGACTTCTGCAGTTTTCAGAAGTCTGAAAAGAAGAAATTCAGGACAGGTGGGTCATCTCCATGGTAACGCTGGGGTACAAGCTGGAGTTTGGGACTTTCCACAGTCTCGCTTCCTGAGGTCAAGCATTCCCAAAGATCTAGAGAAAAGACAATCTCTATTTCAGGCACTAGACCGATTAATATCTCAAGGGACGATCATACAGATCCCCACAAAAGAGCAAGGTTTGGGGTTTTATTCAAACTTTTTTTATGGTACCGAAACCAAATGGAGATGTCAGACCCATTCTAGATCTAAGAAATCTAAATCAGTTCCTGAACATCCGCTCCTTTCGCATGGAGACTATCAGGTCAGTAGTTTCTATCCTTCTAGGAGGAGAACTTCTGGCATTAATCGACATCAGGAATGCGGTTCGAGTTAGAAAAGCAGCATTTTCAGTTAGCCCTTCGGGCTAGCCACAGCACCCCAGGTGTTTACAAAAGTGCTGGCCCCACCTCTAGCCAGGTTAAGGGCACAGGGCAAAAAAGTCATAGCGTACCTAGACATTCTATTACTAATAGATCAGTTGGTGGCTCGTTTGGAGCAAAGCGTACGCACTACAACCAATTATCTGGAAAATTTGGGTTGGATTCTCAACCTAGAGAAATCTTCCTTAAATACCGCTAAAAAGGCTGGAGTACCTGGGTCTGATCATAGACACAGCCCAGGAAAAGGTGTTCTTGCCTCAGGCAAAAATCAACTCCATAAGAGAGCTGGTGCGGATGGGTCAGGTCAAAAGGCGATCCCTCCATTCGCCTTTGCATGAGGTTGCTAGGAACCATGATGGCTTCATTCGAAGCAGTTCACTATGCCCATTTTCATTCAAGAAAAACAGTATCCTGTCTGCTTGGAACAAAACAATTCAAGCTTTAGACTTGCCAATGCAGCTGCCCCCAAGAGTGTCCCAAAGCCTCACTTGGTGGTTACTAACCCAGAATCTGCTGAAAGAAAAATCCTTCAGACCAGTCATCTGGAAAGTGGTAACGACAGATGCCAGCCTTTCAGGTTGGGGAGCAGTACTAGAAAAGACAACTGTCCAGGGACAGTGGTCAAGAACCGAAAGAACCTTGCCCATCAATATCCTAGAGATTCTGGCAGTGCATCTGGCTCTAAAGGCCTGGACTTTCAGGTTACGGGATTGTCCTGTCAGGATTCAATCCGACAATTCCACAGCTGTGGCCTATATCAATCACCAAGGGGGCACCAAAAGTCTCTCAGCACAGAGAGAGGTGAACCATATTCTAACTTTGGCAGAAAGGAATGTTCCGTGCCTATCAGCAGTCTTCATTCCGAGAGTAGAGAATTGGCAGGCGGACTACTTCAGTCGCCAGGAGTTATTCCCAGGGGAATGGTCTCTTCACCCCGACCTATTTCGGGCTGTTTGCCAAAGATGGGGGACTCCGGACGTAGATCTTCTAGCGTCCAGGTTCAACATGAAGTTAGTCAACTTTGTGGCCAGAAAAAGGGATCCATTCGCATGCAGAACGGATGCGTTGGTGACCCATTGGGATCAGTTCTCACTGATCTATGCATTCTCCCCTATTCAGTTGCTTCCTCAAATTCTTTGCTGGATCAAGCTGGAAAGAAAGCCCGTAATGCTGGTGGCACCAGCATGGCCCAGAAGGTCATGGTATGCAGAAATCGAAAAGATGGCAGTGGAGGGCCTATGGTCCCTCCCACTACGGCCAGATCTGCTCTGACAGGGACCGATATTCTATCCTTCCTTACGGTCTCTAAATTTAACGGCTTGGCTATTGAAACCCACATTCTGAAGAAGCATGGGCTTTTCAAATCAGTTATCTCTACCCTGATTAGTGCAAGGAAGCCAGCTTCCAGAACTATAGAGTCTGGAGGGCTTGTTTCCTGGTGTGAATCCAAGGGTTGGCACCCTCCGAGATATATCATAGGCAGAATTCTTGCCTTTCTACAAATAGGGGTAGAAATGTAACTGGCCTTGAGTACTATTAAAGGCCAAGTCTCAGCTTTATCGGTCTTATTTCAAAAGACCGCTTTCTACTCATTCTTTAGTCTAGGGTTTCATACAAGGGGTGACATGGCTTATTCCGCCCCTCAAACCTCCTTTGAACCCTTGGGACTTGAACTTAGTTTTATCTGTGTTACAAAAACAGCCATTTGAACCAATACAACATATTCCCCTAGTCCTTCTGACAAGGAAGTTGGTATTTTTGGTTGCTATATCCTCAGCAAGGAGGGTTTTGTAATTGGCTGCTCTTTTTTGTAAAGCGCCATATTTGAATTTTCATGAGTGGTGTTACGCCCTCGTCCAGACTTTATCAAAAGTGGTTTCAGGTTTCACCTGAACCAAGATATTGTCCTGCCATTGTTTTTTTCCCATAACCATGTTCCAGGGAAGAAGTCACTACATTGTCTTAATGTGGTGAGAGCAGTGAAAATCTATTTTAAGGCAACTGCTCAGATTCGTAAGACTGATGTCTTATTTATTCTGCCAGAGGGTCCTAAGAAAGGACAGGCAGCGTCGAAATCCACTGTCGCTAAGTGGATTCAGCCAGTGGTAATTAAAAACTTATGATTTAAGCGGTAAGATTCCCCCTTTTCAAGTTAAGGCGCACTCTACCAGGGCAGTTAGTGCTTCTTGGGCAGTGCGTCATCAGGCCTCCATGGCTCGGATCTGTAAGGCTGTAACTTGGTCTTCAGTGCATACATTCACAAAATGTTATCAGGTGGATGTAAGGAGGTATGTGGATATCGCCTTCAGGTGCAGTGTGCTGCAGGCAGCAGTATAAGTCCTCAAGTCTGTGGGTACCTTGCGAGTTGTCTCTCTCTCTCCCCTCAAGTAGCATTGCTATGGGATGTCCCATTAAGTAATTACTTAAAGCGGGGTTCCCACTTAAAAAAAAAAAAAAAAAATTAAAAGTCAGCAGCTACAAATACTGCAGCTGCTGACTTTTAATAATCGGACACTTACCTGTCTCGGGGTCCAGCGATGCGGGGGATCAAAGCCCCGCTGGTCCTCCCCTCCGCTCGGCGGCGCCGGCATTTTAACTGTGGGCGCCTGGCTTCATAGCCGGGCACCCACTGCGCATGTGCGAGCCGCACGCCCTCACTGGCCGCGCAATCATCTGAGACCGGTCACCTGTCCCAGATGATTGACAAGAGGGAGGGGGAGAGGCAATCTCCCTTCCTGCGCCGAGAGAAGTGACGTCAGGAGCCCAGGCGCCGAAGGAGGCAGACTACGAGGGCCCCCCTAGCAACAGGCATTTAGAGGTGAATAAAAAAAAATAAAATTCCTCCAAATGTTTTTTTTTTTTAATTTCTTTTTAAAGCACATTAATATTTTTTTTTTGGTGGCGGTGGAACTCCACTTTAAGGCTCTGTGTCCCATGATGTACGATAAAGAAAATAGGATTTTTATTACAGCTTACATGTAAAATCCTTTTCTTGGAGTACATCATGGAACACAGAGGTCCCACCCCTCTTTTGGGATTAAGTATATTGCTTTGCTACAAAAACTGATGTGCTCCTGGAAGGAGGAGGGGTTATAGGGAGTGAACTTCCTTGATTGGGTATAACCAGTGTCAACACCTGAAGGGGGCCTATAACCCATTAACCTCCCTGGCGGTATGATTATTTCGGATTTTAGGTGCTGAAAGCGGTACAATTATTTCGCATGGAAATTTGGCATTTTATATTGTAGGTCTGTAATTCTTAACAATAACACACTTAAATCTGTGAAAACCAGAGTCTAGTAGATATCCCGGGTATGATAAAGTTTGAAACACAAAAACATAAATTATAATATAATAAAAAAAAAAAATAATTAAAAAAAATAAAAATAAATAGTAATAAAATAAATTTCCACATGATTCACTATCGCTCAATTCTGCAAGTGTTCTAATTTACTATCGCTGTTTTCTAGCTGGTCTAAAGCCATTTTTGACGTAAAGGGACACTTTTTGGTTGCTATGGACAATCTTCAGTTTCCAGGCAGAAAGAACAGTATATGCAATATAAAACTGAATGCAGGGCATGGGCCAAAGCACTGGGGACAAAGGGGATGTGAAATCATTTCATACAGTACTGTAATCTGTAAGATTACAGTACTGTATGTGTTATGATTTTTACATTTTTTGAATTTGCTGCCAGGCTCCGCCCCCGTGCATCGCGACGCTCGCAGGGAACGGAGCCTGGCACAGAGAGGCTTCGGAGGAGGACGGAGCCCACGGACACTGCGGCGGACATCGCAGGATCCCGGGGAAAGGGTAAGTAAAGCCAGACCAGGATCCTGCGATGCAATCCCGAGTGTGGCTCGGGGTTACCGCTAATGGTGCTGAAATGTAACCCCGAGCCACACTCGGGAAAACCACCAGGGAGGTTAAGTATGTAGTGTGTCCCATGATGTACTCCAAGCAAAGGATTTTACAGGTAAGCTGTGATAAAAATCCTTTTTTTTTTTTTTTTTAATAGTCTGTAAACTAAACGCGAGTTGCTGCGTTTGGCGCTTGAAATGCCTCTAAACACAGCTTCTGAATGCATTTTTTGGGGTTCCAAAAAAAGCCTCTAAACGCAACTGCCTAGAAACAACTCTAAACTAACCTGTGTTCTTGTACTGATAAGATAACATAGAGGAGAGTTCAGGATCAGTAAAAAAAAAATGTCCAACTGCTCCTAAACGTCCGTTTACCAACAGCAGTGTACATGAGGCCTTATGTCTATGGTTAGCTTAAAGTATTTGTTACCTCAACACTTCATATTACTGATATGTGCCTGCTGTACCATGTACTTGTATGAAAAAGTATCCTGTTCTTTCTTTTGCTTTCTTTTATGTGAAATCCCTGGTGTTCCTGTTAGTCCCTCTACTTTTCTATTAAAAACTGACCACACTAAGCAGGAGAGCACAGAGTGGTCAGTTCTCTAGCTATGTTGGGAGCTCAGTCTGCTCTCCTCCAATGATCAGGCTTGTCCGGTCATGCCCACACTGCACAGCCATTCACTGGAAAGCTCGGTGTGCTACTGCTTTTCCTCCTCCTCCTCCTAGCTCTTATGCAGCTGAGAACAGAGGGGATGTGATCATTTATAAAAAAGGATAGTTATATATATATATATATATATATATATATATATATATATATATATATATATATATATATATATATATATATATATATATATATATATATATATATATATATATATATATATATTCTATACAAAAACCTTTGCCTTTCATTTCTATTTTAAACTGAATGGGTTGTTTTATAAGGTGATCGTTTACAATCACGTTAATTATCCACTTTGCGCCAAAAAATGTTTTATTGCGTTTTAGTGTAAATATGAGATCTGAGGTCTTTTTGACCCCAGATCTCATATTAAAGAGGTCCTGTCATGCTTTTTTTCTATTACAAGGGATGTGTGCAGTCCTTGTAATAGGAATAAAAGTGACCCAAAGTGTTTTTTTTTAAAAAGACAAAAAAATAAATAAAAAGTAAACTTAAAAAAAAAAAGTGTTAAAGCGCGAGCTCGCATCCAAAAGCGAACGCATACGTGAGTAGACCTCCTCTGTAACTCAACTGGTAACCTGTAGAAATTTCTAAACATCGCCTATGGAGATTTTTAAGGATAAAAGTTTGTTGCCATGCCACGAAAAAATGGTTTTAACTTGTAAAGTGTCAAAAAAAGGCTCGGGGCTAAAGTGATTAAAGCGGAGGTTCACACAAAAATGGAACCTCCGCTTTTCTGAACCCTCCCCCCCTCCGGTGTCATATTTGGCACCTTTCAGGGGGGTGCAGATACCTGTCTAATACAGGTATCTGCACCCACTTCCAGGAATAGAGTCACGCCCCCTCCCGCAGTGAAGCCGCAAAGCTCCACTTCCTGATTCCCTCACCGAGAATGGTGGCGGCAGCAGCCGAGAGCCGAGCGATTGATCGGCTTCGGCTGCCGACATCGCTGGACTCCAGGACAGGTAAGTGTCCGTTTATTAAAAGTCAGCAGCTGCAGTTTTTGTAGCTGCTGGCTTTTAATATTTTGTTTGTAGGTGGACGCCCTCTTTAAGAACTATACCTGCATTCAAAGTCTGTGTTTTGTTTTTTAAATGCAGATGCACCTACCTTGGGTTATCTTTTTGTGTACTTTTCAGCCAAATGTTCTGTTAAAGAAACTTCTTGCTGCAGCTAAGTGCTAAACCCTGAGGCCCTGGATGATATGAATTTAGGGAAAGGCTTATCACGGTCATCAACATTAGGTTTATGGAAAAGACTTTGAATAAAGATATGCTCTTTACATAGTGTTCGGTGCATGGCTGTGCAGTTAAGGCAATACCTTTCCTTATAAAGAGCCCTCTTTTTTACATTTTTACTTTTTTTTTTTTTTTTTTTTATGGCTGACATATTGTTTGATTTTTTTTTTTCCGATCTTGTACTTCTGCACTCAAATTCACAAGTACTATGTTAAATAGATTGTGGTAAATTGGAAATCACAATTTGAATTTGCCTTTTTTCAAGGTCCTTGAATGACAAACCAAACAATGGAAACACTGCAACCAACAATGTGAACAACAACACCGCCTCAGTCCAGAATACAGTGAACAGACAAAACAGTGTGCAGTTTAAAAAAGCAGGACCCCTGCCCTCTAACCTGGATGATATGAAGGTAAATAATAGCAATAGTTTATTATGCATATTGCCACTTGCATACAATATCTCACAAAATGAGTACACCCCTCACATTTTTGTAAATATTTTATTATATCTTTTCATGTGACAACACTGAAGAAATTACACTTTGCTACAATGTAAAGTAGTGAGTGTACAGCTTGTATAACAGTGTACATTTTCTGTCCCCTCAAAATAAAACACACAGCCAGGGGTGGACTGATAACTCATGGGGCCCCCAGGCAATCAGAGATTATGGGGCCACACAGTATACACACACACAGTATACAATCACACAGTATACACATACATGTAAACACAGTATACACAGACAGATGTAAAAAAAACACAGATTTATACATACTGTCCCTTGTTTTACTGAGGCTGCCAACCCTGATGGGGCCCCCTAGTGGCCCAGGACCCTCGGGCAGTGCCCGACTGGCTCAATGGTCAGTCCGCCCCTGCACACAGCCATTAATGTCTAAACCACTGGCAACAAAAGTGAGTACACGCAAGTGAAAATGTCCAAATTGGGCCCATAGTGTAAATATTTTGTGTGGCCACCATTATTTTCCAGCACCGCCTTTAACCCTCTTGGACATGACGCTCACCAGAGCTACACAGGTTGCCACTGGAGTCCTCTTCCACTCCTCCATGATGACATCACAGAGCTATTGGATGTTGGAGACCTTGCGCTCCTCCACCTTCTGTCTCAATAGGGTTTAGGTCTGAAGACATGCTTGGCCAGTCAAACCTTTACCCTCTGCTTCTTTAGCAAGGAAATAGTTGTCTTAGAGGTGTGTGTGTGTGGGGTCGTTATGTTGGAATACTGCCCTGCAGCCCAGTCTCCGAAGGGAGAGGATCATGCTCTGCTTCAGCATGTAACAGTATGTTGGCATTCGTGGTTCCCTCAATGAACTGTAGCTCCCCAGTGCCGGCAGCACTCATGCAGCCCCAGACCATGACATTCCCACCACCATGCTTGACTGTAGGCAAGACACACTTATCTTTGTACTCCTCACCTGGTTGCCGCCACACACGCTTGACACCACCTGAGCCAAATAAGTTTATCTTGGTCTCTTCAGACCACAGGACATGGTTTCAGTAATCCATGTCCTTGGTTTGTTTGTCTTCAGCAAACTGTTTGCAGTCTTTCTTGTGCATCATCTTTAGAGGAGGCTTCCTTCTGGGACAACAGCAATGCAGACCAATTTGATGCAGCGTGCGGTGTATGGTCTGAGCACTGACAGTCTGACCCCCCCCCCTTACACCTCTGCAGCAATGCTGACAACACTCATACGTTCATTTCCTAAAGTCAACCTCTGGATATGACGCTGAGCACGTGCACTCAACTACTTTGGTTGACCATGGCAAGGCCTGATCTGAGTGGAACCTATTAAACCTCTGTATGGTCTTGGCCACCGTTCTGCAGCTCCATTTCAGGGTCCTGGCAATATTCTTATAGCCTAGACATGCCATCTTTTATGTAGAGCAACAATTCTTTTTTTCAGTTTCTCAGAGTTCTTTGCCATGAGGTGCCATGTTGAACTTTCAGTAACCAGTATGAGAGCACTAACACCAAATTGAACACACCTGCTCCCCATTCACACCTGAGACCTTGTAACGCTAACAAGTCACATGACTTGGGCCCAATTTGGACATTTTCACTTGGGGGTGTACTCATTTTTTGTTTCCAGTAGCTTAGACATTAATGGCTGTGTGTTGAGTTATTTTGAGGGGGCAGCAAATTTACACTGTTATACAAGCTGTACACTTTACATTGTAGCAAAGTGTAATTTCTTCAGTGTTGTCACATGAAAAGTTATAAAATATTTACAAAAATGTGAGGGATGTACTCACTACTGTGATTTACTGAACATGCATGCTTGTAACTGAAACAAAAAAGGTTTTTGGAGGACTTGCTAAACCAGAACCCCCAGTAGACCTTAATTGCTACAGGGGTTTGTAGTTAGCATGTGGAATCCAGAAGTATAAGTAGGGAAGGCTTCAAGCAGCCCTGGCTCACACCACTGCGGCTTTGAAATCACGCTACTTCAGTGCAATTTCAAAGCCACAGATCAGTGCATCACATACTAGCACATTATGTGAAACTTACCTGAAAGCGTAGCCTTCCAATGATGCAATGCCATCGCTGGAGTCAGCATCCATGTATACCTGGTCTTCTACGGTTTGTGGCTCTGACTTGCCAGAGCCACGATGACGTCACTCCCCCACATGCGCGCGGGAGCCGCCAGTCATGGCACACTGTTCTGCAGAAACGGCGCGGGCTGCAGTTCCCTCAGAGCGCATGCGCCAGTAATGTCTTTGGCTGCTAGGACAGTAAATATCTCCTAAACAGTGCATGTTTAGGAGAGATTTACACTACCTATAGGTAAGCCTTAATATAAGCTTACCTATAGGTAAAACGTAAAGATGGAAGTTTACTTCCTCTGTAAAGTGATTGTAAAGGATCGTTGTTTGTTATTTAAAAAATAAATAAAAAAATGTTATACTTCCTTCCTCTGTGCAAGGGTTTTGTACAGAGCGGCACTGAGCCTCCTTATCTGGGGTTGCCCGGTGGTACTCCTGGCTCCTCCTCCTCATCGAGTGCCCCCCACGGAGAGTCGCCACTCCATTGGGACATTCGTGCGGGCACGCTCCCGAGTCCCGCTGCTGAGTCCATTGACACAGACAGTAGGACTCAGCCCTGACTCCCGTGTAACAGGATTTGATTGACAGCAATGGGATCCAATGGCTCCTGCTGCTTATCAGTCTATCCACTGAGGACCCGAAAACCGTGGCTAAACATAGACAACATAAAACTTTTTTTTTTTTTTTTTTTTAACTCTGATCAAAATAGAAAAAGTTTATTATTTGATTAGTGTTGATGACACTAACATGATGATTCTGGTACATAGCATTAAAAAGATATTTAGCAATGAAATAAAGGTCTCTTTTCTTTCAATTTTGCACTTTTATTTAATGGGATTTAAGAAAAAACAAAAAAAGTTTAAATATTAATGGTTAGGCATATAGTAACCAAATCTAAGAAAATAACAAGTAAAGGGAAACATGGAAGAAGGAGTTAGTGTATGTCCAGCCAAAACCTTTTCTAGTTTTTAATAGTGCTTAAGCATTTGCAGCAGATGTGGATACCCAGCAATGCCAGACCTTTTCAAACCTTTTTTTGGACATCCCCTATTGAAGTGTGTAATTTTATAAAAGGGTAATACTGACCTGTGTACGTTGATGATTTTTGGGGCATTTTTGCTACTTCCAGTGTCCCAACAGGTCAACTATTTTTCCATTTACTATGCTGGATTGTGGCAAACTGCTGTTACCCATCTTTTTAATAAAATTATTAGCTTTTAGTAATTACAATTTAATACATATTAGAATATAAGTTTTCAATACTGTCTGCAAGCGTTGTTCCTAGATACATCTGAGATTGTTTATGTATATTATATTTATTCACCATTTGATAAGACTGTATTGGTTAATAGAAAAGGATAAAGAGAGGTGGGTTTGTGGTGATATAAGCAATATTTCAAGAAGTTTAACCAAGTCTGCTGGCAAATAGTCTCTGACTTAGGGCTTCCATATTTTCTTGACTGATTGTTTTATCGATCATAATTCAGGAGTTCTGGGTCTTAACATATGACCGTTGTGGTTGTCCATGACTGTACTATAACCTGTTTGATGGCCATAAACATTCGTTTTGACGTGGTATTTGGTGATCTCCTATTGAGTTCCTTATTCAGCAGTGCCTAATAAGAATGTTTCTGTATTGAATGTTCGAACAGCATATGTAGTATGTTATATACTCTATGCCAGGGATATGCAATTAGCGGACCTCCAGAGGTTGCGGAACTACAAGTCCCATGAGGCATAGCAAGACTCTGACAGCCACAAGCATGACACCCAGAGGCAGAGACATGATGGGACTTGTAGTTTTGCAACAGCTGGAGGTCCGCTAATTGCATATCCCTGCTCTATGCCATAACCATTGGACCAGGGGGCATGTTTATAAAATATAGGCAAAGGTCCCTGATTCAAGCAGCCACGAAAGCAGTGTGGGGATTCATGTGTAACTCAGTTCCAGGTACTATCGAAGTAGTATTTTGTTTCTATAGTACAGATGTTTGTGAGTATGATTTGGTAGCATTCCATGTTTGTACCTAGTCGTTGGCTTCCCATTTATGCATATACTTTGTGTTAAATAGACTAATAATGTAGTGAAAAAATGTCAAGACAACGCCAATGACCACATATCTCTTAAGTTTAAAATGTAACTAGTATCTCTTAAGCTGGCCATACATGGTCGAATTTGGAAAGAATTTTCTTTTGAAAATCAGAAAATTTGTACGTTTTGTGATCCGATGATGTCACCATTGATTTTGAAATTTGGCCAACCAAGCCTTCAATTTCACCTCATGTCCTACAGAAAAGAAGTGGCTGGGAATCTTCTTTTCTTTCCAGGAATTTTCTTTTCTTGCACATGCGCATTTCTTTTTTTATCACATTTCTCGCACGATTCTCCCATCATTGATTAGAAAATCATTCGTTTTTCAAAAAAATTTCCAACATGTCAGATTACTCAAATTTGATTGCCGCACGAAAATCTTCTGTTGCTGCATCCCACTAATGGTGCGAAATACGAACGAAAATTCTTAGATTAGATTTTCGAAAGAAAATTCTTTCAAAATTCGACCCTTGTATGGCCTGCCTTATTTCTTTTTAGCTAAATGTCTAACAAATTTGCATGAGCATGCAAAGCATTTGTGTACAACTCATATTTTATTACTTTACTTTTGTTTGTTTTTTCAGGTTGCTGAACTTAAAATGGAATTGAAAATTAGAGGCCTGCCAGTATCTGGCACAAAAACAGATCTTATTGAACGTTTGAAGCCATACCAAGATTTAAATAATAATGGTGTAACTGCAAACACTTCAACAGTTGCCACCACAGCAACCAGTGCTTCTACAGGTAGTGGTGCCACAGAAGATGCTACAATTACATTTACTGCAGCAAATTTTAGTAGTTCTGCTCAAAATATGAATATAGAGACAGCCTCGTCTACAAATGGAAGCAGCCAAGCATCTGTGGATGCCATGAACTCCCCATTACCCATGTCTCCTACCCCTTCTGAACAATCCAACTTTAGCACTGAAGACACTAACATGACGGACACTTTTGCTGAAATTATGACCATGATGTCACCATCTCAGTTCATGAATGCTTCACCCATTAGAGTCGGTATTAATGAGGACAGCATAGGGGCTACCAGTGTTAGCACTACAAGCATGGACTTAGATGCTGCAGAAAAGGACCGGAAGCTTCAAGAAAAAGAAAAGCAGATCGAGGAGCTTAAGAGGAAGTTGGAACAGGAGCAGAAGCTTGTTGAAGTTTTGAAGATGCAGCTTGAAGTAGAAAAACGTGGCCAGCAACAGCCATGTTCTAAGATTTTGGTAAATGTGGATCAGAAGCACTTCACTGCTAATATTAAGGAGGAGAACTCTATGTCTGACTGCCAGAATTCTGCTACAGCTATTTTGAGTGGCCATTTGATAGGACAGCCCACAGTAACTACTGGAGGCCAGAGTATTCTTGCCAACAATGCTGTTGTCATCAAACATGAAGTTCCCAATCCTGAACATCAGAACATTATCCAGCAATTCTATGTGACTTCTCAAAGGCCACAGCAAGCTGTGGTAGCTCAGTCTCAGGCACTGTTAACCACTCCAACCGCTCAGATTTTACTTCCTGTCTCTATCAAAACTACCAATGCAATGCAGTTGTCAGTAGTTCAGGTGTGTCATTTTTCCTTTCCTTTATATATAGCAGTAATCTACTATTATATTGTAAGCAATTATGTTACTGCATAAAGTCAGTTCCTAAATTTTGTATTAGACACAAAGAAGAAGTAATATTTTTAAACTGCAGAATAAATACAGTTTAGTGTCATACATAATTTTCAGGGAAGAGCTATAAAAGTATCACCCTGTTCCCCTTTGTGCGAAATGCTATTAAATTAAAGGGAAAGTTCTACTTTTATAAAAAAAAAAGCAATGCAAACTTTTTTGCAGGTTTAAATTTTTTTTTTTTTTTTTTTTTACACTGGAGCCTCTAAAGCATTGCACCTGTGATTAGCAGACTGCAGGTGTAATGCCAGAATTCTGCAGACTCTCAGTACACTGTCTGCCTGTACCTCTGATAGGGGCAGGCAGTTACTGAATTGCAGGAGAAAAGAATGAACTACGAGGACGCTCACCACCATCCGTGCAGTTCATTAAGAAGCAGTTCATTGAGAACTTCTACTAGAAATCTTTTTGTAAATTATGACAGCAGGTGTGGGGAGAGGATCCCCGCCGCTTTCACAGGGAGGGGTTTCTGGGGGCCGAGGGGGGAGGATGCAGGAGTTTGAACGTTTTACATGTTGCACCCTAAAAACATGTAACATGTTCCAAAGATGAACTTGGCCTTTAAACTAATTGCGACAAGCTATAGTCAATCAGGGATGTTTTAGTGTGCAAAGAATGTTCTCAGAAGCACGAAAAGCAAATGCCAATAATTCTTATTCACTGGATAAATTAACTTTAGTTTAGAAAATGGTATTTGCAAATCATCCCTTCCCTCACAAACCAAAAAAGATTTTGTTTTTTGTTTTTTCCTCCCAGCATTCAAGAATTGAACAATGCCATGCAGATCATTACTTTGTCCCTGGGGTTATTTCCCGTGCATGCGCATGGGAGCCATCAGTCACGGCACTTGCTAGTGAAGAAACGGCATGGAGGGCCGTTTCTTCACAGCACATGTGCCAATGATATCGGTGCACTGCAAGGGAAATATCTCCTAAACGGCGCATGTTTAGGATATCTTTACAGTACCTATAGGTAAGCCTTATAGGCTTACCTATAGGTACAGGTTGCATAGAGGGGTTCACAACCACTTCAAATTGACAGTGTACAGTCGTCTTCTGATTTCCCAACAGCTGTGCAGTAAGTGAGCCTGCGTAAACAATCCATTCAATTCACATCTAATCAGGTAGGTAGACTCACATTACTGAGATGTTTGTAAATCTAAGGATGTACAGTCATAGAACAGCATGTGTGGCCAGCTTTACCAGTGAGCTAAATGCCTAAAGCAGAGTTTTGCTTAAAAAAAAAAAAAAAAAAAAATTAAGTCAGCAGCTACAAATACTGCAGCGTCTGACTTTTAATAATCGGACACTTACCTATCCCAGGGTCCACCGCTGGCCTCCCTCTCCTCTCTGCGGCACCGACGTTGTCACTGTGGGCACCCGGCTGTGGCTTCACAGCCTGGCATGCGTGAGCCGTGCGGCACGCTGTGACTGGCCGGGCAATCATCTGGGACCTGTGACGTGTGACCAGGGGGGAGAGGTGAACTTCCGGCGCCCCCGGAGGAAATGGAAGCTCCCTCCCAAAAAATGACATGCCAAATGTGGCATGTCAGGGGGTGTCACCTTACCTTAAAGTGGAAGTTCCATTTTTTGGATGGAACTCCGTTTTAATGTAAAAGCCTATAAGCAGAGACCTTATCTGGTCTAAGTTTACTCCAATGTTTGAGGGGGACACCGTTATATTGGTTGCATTTTTTTCTCCAGTCACAAGAACAGTGAAGTCAGAATGCATGCTGCCCATTAGAATTGCTGGAATGGTCTTGCATTCAGCACAGATAGTGGTAAAACATATGTATTGGGCGGCACAGTGGTGTAGTGAATGGCAATTTCGCCTAGCTGGAGTTTGCATGTTCTCCCTGTGCCTGCGTGGGTTTCCTCCCACACTCCAAAGACATGCTGTGGTAGATTAATTGGATCCTGTCTAAATTGTCCCTGGTATGTATGAATGTGAGTTAAGGACCTTAGATTGTAAGCTCCTTGAGGGTAGGGACTGATGTGAATGTACGATGTATATGTAAAGCGCTGCGTAAATTGATGGCGCTATATAAGTACCTAAAATAAATAAATGTATGGGGGGGGGGGTTCTTGCCATGTTCTGACAATGTCTTATTAGGACCATTGTAACCGATGTCAGTACAGGCTGTATATTACATAAACTACTGTGCAAAAGTTTTAGGCCGGTGTGAAAAAATGTTGTAGATTAAGAATGCTTTCAGTAATAGAAGTGTTAATTAGGTGTTTATTTTTTTTAGCATTTAACAAAATGGAAAGTAAAAGCAGAAGAGAAATCTAAATCTACACCTTTTGTCTTCAAAACAGAATCAGTTCCTCTAGGTACACTTGCACACAGTTTTTGAAGGAACTTGGTAGGTAGCTGGTTTCAAACATCTTGGAGAACTAACCACAGATCTGACATCTGTGGTTATAGGGAGCCTCAAATCCTTCTGTCTCCATGTTATTCCAGAAATATTTGATGTTGAGATTAGGGCTCTGTTGGGGCCAAACCATCACTTCCAGGACTCCTTGTTCTTTACACTGACGATGGTTCCTAATGACATTGGCTGTATGTTTAGGGTCGTTGTCCTGCTGCAGAAAAAAATTTGAGCCAATCACACACCTCCTTGATAGTATGGCATGATGTATAGGTATCTGCCTGTATTTCTCAGCATTGAAGACACAATTGTTTGACCAAATCTCCCACTCAGTTTGCAGAAATGCAGCCCCAAACTTGCAAGGAACCTTCGCCATGCTTCATTGTTGCATTCAAAGACACTCCTTATTGTACCGCTCTCCAGCCCTGAGGCGAACAAACTGCCTCCTGATACAGACAAATATTTAAAATTTTGACTCCTCAGTCCAGAGTATCTGTTGCCATTTTTCTGCACCCCAGCTCCTATGTTTTTGTACATAGTTGAGTCACTTAGCCTTGTTTCCATGTTGGCGATATGGCTTTTTGGCCACAATTCTTATTTTGGCCAGATTTCTCTGGACAGTAGATGAGTGTACCTCAGTCCCACTGGTTTCCGCCGGTTCTGTGCTGATGGCACTGCTGGACATTTTCTGATGTGAAAGGGAAGTAAACATGTCGTCTCATCTGGTGCTTTGTTTCCTTGGCCAACCAATTGCTTTTTCTTTGTGCTTCTTCAAAAGCGCTTGAACAGCACATCTTGAAACCCCAGTCTGCCTTGAAGTCTTTGCCTGGGAGTGACCTTGCTGATGCAGTATAACTTCTTTGTGTCTTGTTGCTGTGCTCATTCTTGCCATGATATATGCCCTGTGACATAACCTGTCTTCCACAACCTCACCTTGGTAGCAGAGTTTTGCTGTTCCTCACCCAGTTTTAAGCATCCTACACAGCTGTTTCAGTCAATGATGGATTCAACCTACAATTGATGATCATTAGCACCTGCTTAATATAATTGGTTAATCATTCATCTGAATCTAATCCTACAAAATCCCTTTGTAGGAAACTTTGTGAAAGTTTAGAAAGTGTGCAAGTGTAAGAATTGATGCTGGTTTGAAGCCAAAGAGTAGTCACACCAAATATTGATTTGATTTAGATATTTCCTCTGTTTGCTCCCTTTGCCTGCTGGGAGTCACGAGTCCAGAAAACGCATACAAAATTCATCAATGGGGCAGTGTAAAATGGCCCTTGTGTATATATATTTCTGATTTACGCTGAGAGGCAAAACCACATTTCAGCACCTAGTTTCTGTACACTCTAGTCAAACAGCACCTGATTCTCCATAGCTAAAGCAAACTCCTATGGCCCGTATATGAAACTGGCTAAATCTAATAAGACTACATATGTACAGATTGATTTGCTGTTCCTCAAAGGTTTGCACTCCTACGTTTTTCGCTGATATTTATCCCATGAAAAAGGATTTTAAAAAGAAATGGTCTATTCCGATAGTGGACCCTGCCTTTTCAGTTTCTAATAAACACTTTAGAGTTTCTGTTGAGGATGTTCCCTTTGTTCATGATTCTGTTGATTTGGTCATTTTGAAGCCCTTTAAAAATGCCTTGTTTGCTCTTTTAGGTCCAGCCCTGCAGCCAGCTGTTGCTGCCATGTCTATTTTCCAGACTAATGCCATAAGAGACTATAGCTAAATCGAGTAGATGCCTGAATAGAGCCCAGGAACCTTTCTTTGAAGACTTAGAACATTTACATTTGATGTCTTTAGCCCAATTGTTTTGTGTTGAGATTCTTAAAAATGTAGTTTGACAAGTCTCGAGAATCTCTTATGGCTAAAAGCAAGCTTGGTATGCTGAACATGCTTGTTAGAAATGTGATCTGTCAATGCCCTTTTGATGATGAATGCCTTTTCGGGAAAAAATCATAAAGGAAGTTACTGGAATTAATGTATTCCTACCCCACAGGGGTAGCCTAAACCACCTACTCCTACGCTTCTTCCCCACTTAAAGAAAGTGGTCCCACGTGTCAATCTCAAAGACCATGATAAACGCTTCTTTTCCTATTAAGCCTTCCCAGAAGCCTTCCTCAAAAGGAAGGGGGGCCCCTATTCATCTGGGGGGGGGGGGGGGGAGACACACACGTTGGCATTTGCCCCACTCTGGATCTGAGATGTCCCAGACCACTGGGTCCAGATTTTTTCATGTTCAATATCTTTGGATAGAATCTAGAAGATCTGTTATTGCTTTCTTTAGAAGAAGCGGAATTTCTTGCATCATTAGACATACAATATATCTATCTTGAGTTTCCCATTTTTCCATCATATCAACACTTTCTGCATTTGGGTGTTGGAGACCAGCACTTTTTTTGCGTCACTGCCATTCAAACTCTCCTCTGCACCCAAAGTGTTCACAAAAGTGCATTCCCTTCTCTGTGAACCCAGGACATTCATGTCAAAGGTTACCTGGATGACTCCTTGCTGAAGGATTCCTCAGTCAGGTTCTTGTCTGGCAATGTCCAAAGAACCATCCAATTCCTTCAAACTGGACATCCTGGTCTCTAGGTTCAACAACTGAACAAATCTTGAGCTTAGACCAGGTATCTAGCCTTCACAGTAGATGCTCTGTTGATTGCTTTGACTCATTTCCAAATGGTTTATGCAATTCCTCCATTAAAGATCTTAAAGAGGAGAAGAGAGTTTGATTCTCCTTGCACCAGTTTGGCACGTGGTGCACAGACCTATTTTTCTGGTGGATGAGCTTTGCCCTCTTCCAGACACACCAGACTTACTGGCCCAAGGCTCCCTGTTCCGTGCTGCTTTTCATGCACTTGAAACCCAAGTCTAAAACTTGGAGATAGGGATATCTCTGCCTCACCTTTTTTGCCCTTTAGTAGTATCCCTATCATGTGTTTCAGTGATTCATCCAAGAGATTTATTTAGTGCACATTAAGGGATCCAAGCATCCTCCTCTTTCATGATGGCATAGGGTGGGCCTTCTTCCTGGACTGAGTGGCACTTGCCTAACAATGTAATGTGTTTAGTCCTGGAGTACTGTGAGCCCAGACTGCGTGATGATTCTCCTCTGGGTGGGGGTTTCAGTAAAGGGCTCGTCCCACAGTCCTGCACAGTGCACCTGCGATTTTTGTAAGCGTTACCAATGCTTTCCTATAGATTTCTATTCGGTTTGGTGTTTTCTGAAAGCTCACCAAAGATGCAGCATGCAAAACTTGGTGCGCTTTCAGAAAATGCACCAAACACACCCCGATCTAAGAGAAGTCTATGGGAAAGCGTGGGAAACCCACACGAAAACCGCGGATACACTGCTGCGGAGAAACTGCACCAGAGCAGTGTAGAGGCAACCTCAATGGGCAGAATGATGCAACTGTCCTGCCCAAAGAGGACCAGTGGCGCTGGACCGAGAATGATATTGGAACAGCGCTGGAGCATGTAGAGAAATATGTGTACATCCTTGGGTATTTTTTTAAATAAGGAAGGGGGGGGAGGGTTGTCACAGGAAAACAAAAGGAAACTCGGCGTTGCATTTTGAAACTTATAGAAAAAACTCCTTTGTTGGCGCTTTTTTGAGCTGCTTAGATGGTTGGCTCTTGTAAAATAAGCCTGGCATTTTGTGCAGTTATCCAATTTCTTAACGATGTAGTATGGCGTGTGTGTGCAAGTGAAAAGCCAACTGCTATGTTGTATCAACAAGTTAGTTGCATTAAGCTTGGGATAGTTATTGATATTGTTCTGGTTTTCTTTATTAGTTTTCTTACGTCAATAAAATGCTCCAGGAAAATATAACAACCACATTACAATATAATTATCAAGATTTGTCAAAGGTGCCCCATGTTTGTCTTTAGCAAAGTAGATATTTTTTCATTTGAATATGACCCATGTTCTTTTATATATAAAAATAGCTGGTTTCAAGCTGTCCGAGTTTAAAAAAATGTTTTTGTTTTGGGCCCAGCCACAACCAGCAAGCACAGCTCAGCCTCCTGTTCTTACCACAACTGCTCCTGCGTTGGTCCAAGCACCTTCATCTCAGAAACCGTCTGCACCTGCAGCTCAAGACAAGTTCACAACACATGCGCTGAACAAGAACCAGCAAACAAGAAAGGTGAGTGATCCAACAGATGAGAGAATAAATGGAAAAATGGAGGAGCGGGTGGGGTAGGAGAAGGGTTGGAACCTCTGATGGGTTTTCCTTTCAAGAGATTCTCTTCTTTTCCTAACCTTTTGTTGATACAAACTGATTGAAAACTGCCTATACAGATAAGGGGCAAATGTAGATAAAAACAAACGGTGCAGCTCTGATGAAAGATGAATAAAGCCCTTGCTATAGGTGAAGGCCATTTACATTGGATGTAAAAAGTCTACACACCCCTGTTAAAATGTCAGGTTTTTGTGATGTAAAAAAAATGAGACAAAGATAAATCATTTCAGAACTTTTTCCATCGTTTAATGTGACCTATAAACTGTACAACTCAATTGAAAAACAAACTGAAATCTTTTAGACACTTCTTTTTAGGTACTTTGAAGCACATTTTGATTTTATTACATCACTCAGTCTTTTTGGGTATGAATCTATCAGCATGGCACATCTTGACTTGACAATATTTTCCAACTCTTCTTTGCAAAAACACTCCAAATTTGTCAGAAATATGTGGTTGCATAAACATGCACACCCTCTTATAACGGGATGTAGCAGTGTTCAGAATTAAGCAATCACATTCAAACTCTTGTTAAATAGGAGTCGGTACACGCCTGCCATCATTTAAAGTGCCTCTGATTAACCCCAAATAAAGTTCAGCTGTTCTAGTAGGTTTTGACTGACATTTTCTTAGTTGCATCCTACAACAAAAGCCATGGTCCGCAGAGAACTTTCAAAGCATCAGAGGGATCTCATTGTTAAAAGGTATCAGTCAGGAGAAGGGTACAAAATAATTTACATAATATTAGATATACCACGGAACACAGTGAAGACAGTCTCCAGATGGAAAAAATATGGCACAACAGGGACATTACTAAGAACTAGATATCCCTCCGAAATTGGTGAAAAGACAAGAAGAAAACTGGTCAGGGAAGCTGCCAGGAGGCCTGCAGGAATATCTGGGAAGTACTGGCTGTGTGGTACATGTGACAACAGTCTCCCGTATTCTTCATATGTCTGGACTATGGGGTAGAGTGGCAAGAAGGGTGCCTTTTCTTACAAAGAAAAACATCCAAGCTCGGCTAAATTTTTCTAAAACGCATCTGAAGTCTCCCAAAAGCATGTGGAAAAATGTGGTATGGTTTGATGAAACCAAGGTTGAAGTTTTTGGCCATAATTCCAAAAGGTATGTTTGGCGCAAAAACACTGCACATTACCAAAAGAACACCATACCCACAGTGAAGCATGGTGGGGGCAGCATCATGCTGTGGGGCTGTTTTTCTTTAGCTGGAACAGGGGCCTTATTTAAGGTAGAGGGAATTATGAACAGTTCCCAATACCAGTCATTATTGGCACAAAACCTTCAGAATTCTGCTAGGAAACTGAACACGAAGAACAACTTCATCTTTCAGTATGACAACGACCCAAAGCATACATCCAAATCAACAAAGGATTATCTTCACCAGAAGAAGATTAAAGTTTTGGAATGGCCCAGACCTGAATCAGATCAGGTGAAAATCTGTGGGATTATTTGAAGAGAGCTGTGCACAGGAGATTCCCTCGCAATCTGACAGATTTGGAGTGTTTTTGCAAAGAAGAGTGGGCTAATGTTGCCAAGTCAAGATGTGCCATGCTGATAGACTCATACCCAAAAAGTCTGAGTGCTGTAATAAAATCAAAAGGTGCTTCAAAGTATTAGTTTAAGGGTGTTGCACACTTATGCAACCATATTATTTTTGTTTTGTTTTTTATTTTTACTTTCCTCCACCTAAAAGATTTCAGTTTGTTCAACTGAGTTGTACAGTTTATAGGTTGCATTAAAGGTGGAAAAAGTTCTGAAATGATTTAGCTTTGTCTCATTTTTTTTACATCACTGAAACCTGCCATTTTAACAGGGGTGTGTAGACTTTCTATATCCACTATACATGCCTTACAAAGCCTGACTGAAATACTCCCAGGATGTTGCGAAGTGAGGCCTAGTCATCACTGCTCACCTCCACCATCAGGAGTAAGCTCTCAAATGCTGAGCTTGGAGCTACTGCATCAGAGGAGAGCGAGTGCATGTGAGGGGGTTTGAATCCGAGAAAGAGCTCAATCCTGTGAAGGTAGGCAGTGATGACTAGGCCTCACTTAGCAATGTCCTGATAGTTTTCCAGTCAGCCTTCATAAGGTATGTAAATGGCCTTCACCTATTACAAGGGTATTATTCATCTTTAGTCAGAGCTGCACAGTTTGTTTTAATCTACAAACATCCCTTACCTGCATAGACATATTTTTTTTTTTTGTAAAGGTGAACTATCCTTTTTAAATAGAGTGACTTATGCAGCACTGGGTATATTGCATGTCTATGTTTACCCACTAATATACAAATTCTTTACTAAAATCTAAAGTAATTTTGATAGATCTTTTTGAATAAATCGAAGTTTTACCTATCTTGTACGTGTCTATGAGGTACCGTAATAGTCCATAACCATTTTTGTGGATGAGGTAGGACTTAATTGGAGAAGTCCTGGTCATTCCCTCTCCAAACTTTCCCTAATATATATATATATATATATATATATATATATATATATATATATATATATATATATATATATATATAATGACACCAGCATGGTTTGGCATTTAAACAACGAATAAATCAGAAATGCACTCCCACTACACTGAGAGCCTACACTCTTTACCATCTCATATTTACATGTCATATAGCAGACAAATCAAAAATCTCTTAATCTTGAACAGAACAAGCCAGCAGCTTGAGCAGCAGTACTCAGGGGCATAAAAATGCTAAACGCGCTTAAGCACTAGATGCATTTTAGCACTTCAGCGTTTATTTCAGTGGCCACTGGCCAGAATAAATTAAAAAACTATAGCTAGTGAAATAAACCCCGGTTTAAAAAAAAAAAAAAAAAAGCGGCTTAGATGAGTTTTTAATGTTAATTTTCTTCTGTCAGGAGAAACCGCATTTACAATAAACCAGTGTACATGAGGCCTAAAGGACGAATGATTTTAAATGTATAGTCTCTTACCGATGAAGAGGTGCTACTGTACAAAGTATTCGTGTTATATATATATATATATATATATATATATATATATATATATATATATATATATATATACATACATACATACATACGATCAAAGCTGTCCTATTTCTGATATCCAGTAGGGGGAGATAATGTTTTGCCATACATCTCTCTCCCCCTAAACTGTTTGGCGGGGAAGGGATTCATTTAAAGTTTATTTATGAAGAATTAACGTTGTACAACATATGAAACTGTACAAGGATGATTTATAAAACTAGCCAATGCATAGTTATTGTAGATGATGGGAATATTATGGGTAATTAAAGGGTTATCTGTATGTCTGTACAACTGTCTAATTGTTTTGCAAATTTAGGCAAGTTTTCATTATTTCATGAATCGGTACAAAACCTGATGAGTTATTTGTAAGAATGTTATATCATTGTATCTGTTTTAATGTTTTATTATATATATATATATATATATATATATATATATACCGTATTTATCGGCGTATAACACGCGCCGGCGTATAACACGCACCCAAGTTAAGGAGGGAATTTTAAGGAAAAAAACTTTTAGGAGTAAAGTTTAAGGAAGAAAAACTTACATTAAAATGCCCATCAATGCAGCGTTATCGGTGTCCATCTGCAGCCTTGTCAGTGTAGCCTTGCCCCAGTGTCCATTGCAACCTTGTCAGTGCAGCTTTGCCCCAGTGCAGAATTGTCAGTACAGCCTTGCCTCAGTGTCCATTGCAGCCTTGTCAGTGCAGCTTTGCCCCAGTGCAGCCTTGTCAGTGCAGCCTTGTCAGTGCAGCTTTTCTCCAGTGCAGCCTTGCCCCCATGCAGCCTTGCCCCCCCGTGCAGCTTTGTGGGATCGCCGCGATCCCTGCCGTCATACACAGCCGTGTGTAAATTTAAATATGGCGCCGAGACTGCAGGGACTCGGCGGAGCGCTGATACACATAGCCGAGAGTCCTCGGGTTTTCTCGGCGCCGCTTACAGTCCCGCCCAGTTCCGCCCTATGGGCGGGACTGTAAGCGGCGCCGAGAAAACCCGAGGACTCTCGGCTATGTGTAGCTCCGCTCCGCCGAGTCCCTGCAGTCGGCGCCGTATTTGAATTTCCACACGGCTGTGTATAGAATATAGAAGCTAGAGCACACAAATAGACATTAATATTATCTCTTATGCCGCGTACACACGGTCGGACTTTTCAGCTACAAAAGTCCAACGGACGCTGACGGACTAAAGCTGGCTGGTAATCCGATCGTGTGTGGGCTTCTCCGGACTTTCAACGTACTTTTTTAGTCTCAAATCCGACGTACTTTAGATTTGAAACATGCTTCAAATCTTTACGTCGTAACTACGACGGACTCCGAAGTCCGCTCGTCTGTATGCTAGTCCTACGGACAAAAACCCACGCTAGGGCAGCTATTGGCTTCCTTATTTTAGTCCGGTGTACGTCATCACGTACGAATCCGTCGGACTTTTGTGTGGTCGTGTGTAGGCAAGTCTGTTTGTTAGAAAGTCTGCAACAAGTCCGCCGAAAGTCCGCCGGAAGTCCGCCGGAAGTCTGTCGGACAGGCTGTCGGACTTTTGTAGCTGAAAAGTCCGACCGTGTGTACGGGGCATTAGACATTCAGGCCCATGTGCTATGTAGTTGTCCACGCAAAGTCTGTAAAACAGAACTACATTAAGGTGAATTTGTGAGTAAACTAACAAAATATCAGCTTAAAAATGTCATCTTTGTAAACGTGAGCTGCAGTATTGCTTGTGCTGGTTATTAGAAATTACTTCACATCTGAGTAGAGAGTTCTGTTGGCAGAAAGGCTACTGTTGAAGCAAACTGCTTTGTGTGTAATGGTCAGTTTACATTTTTTTTAGCACAAAAAAAAAGTTATTTTAATAATATACAATGAAAGACACTCAACTTTACTTTTTAAACAATACATCTAGAAGGAAATAGCTGAATTATGTAAATTACTATTCAAATTAATACATTTTGTAATGAGCTTGTGTTTTGGCTGGAGCTGTCATTTAAAGAATTTCTAATCTCAGGGTGTGACATCTAAAGAGTGACGTTTTAAGTGAAAGGACCCCACACTTCTAACTCATGGTAAAAGGCCCAAGGAAATAAGACCCTGTTTAGTGTTTTTCTGTCGCTCGTCTAGGGCCCAGACATAAGCAACTTAAGTGTGATGCTGTATTGATAAAGCTGATCACATCTCTGTAGCCAGTGCATAGCAGTCATAAATTGTATGGATTGATAACAATGCACAGCCATGAGGAACTCTGGGTTAGCTAATCATGTTGGCAGATTTTGGATATTGGACACCTTTTGGTTATTGTAATTCATTTTGTACTTTGTATACAAGTATCTAAAATCTATTTTTCTATTTCTATCCGTGATATAATTATGATGACTTTTTTGTCTAACTGGTTTCCAGGTTTGTGCTCCGACAACATCAAACAATGTATTTTCATATCCGCAAAATCCAGTTACCAAAGTTCCACCATTATTTAATGCCAGCGTGTCAACTACATCCCAGCAAACAAGGACACAGCAGGCTGCTCCGGTGCAGAATGGTCCCTCAACAGTTCAAGAGGTCAGGCATTCTCTGATGAAATTATACTTATGTCTGAGAGCATAGATTCTTTTACACATGGTTGAGAAGGCTGGATTATATCTATATTTTTTAGTGGGGCGGGCTCTGTCGCTTTTTCAGAGTCATAGGACTTTAAAGTGATACTAAACACAGTGTCTAATTTATACTGTCCCTTCTATTTCTGTATATGGATGATGGTACTGTAATTATTTTAACTAAAAAATAATCTAAGTACCCTTTTTCTTAATCGGTATGCAGCTATCACATGACCCAGATCTTTCCCAGCCTGTCTGCAAGGAAACATAAGAAGGAGGAGCTTCTAATCCTCTGCTCCTGGTCACATGTTCAAAAATAAATAAATAAAACAGCAGCTTTTGGAATACAAAGTAAAAATAATTAATATTAAATATAAACTATTTTAAATTGTCATACACATATATATTTGAAATCAAGTCTTTATTATTTTTTGGCAATACCATGGTGTGGGCGGATTTCTGCCATTCACAGGCTGTGTCACTCCCCTCCTGCCTCAGTAATAGGAAGACAAAGCCACTATTAATCTACATGTAATATCCTACCCCCATTGTGTTTAGCTGGTAAGGTTGAGCTCAGGCGTGTTTGCAACCCGCACGTGCAGAGCCCGCCAGGAAGTCGGCATTGCACAGCACTAATCGCAGGCAGTGAGACATTTTCCCGGTCCGCGGCTGCAGAGATGGAGAAATGTCTCATTGGTTGTGATTAGCTCTGTGTAGTGCCGACTTCCTGGAGTTGGAGTTTTTGTAAGCTTTGTTATTTTCATCTTAATGTATGTAATCTGTGCAGTCCAGTGTGCTTTTGATATTCATTTTTTGACAATTTAATTGTAAATATTTCCTGAGTTCAGAACTGGCAAGGATTGCTAAGGGAACTATTCCGAAAGCTTTCCAGAATGTAATTTAGGTTGTAAATCTTGGTATGCCCTTTTTTGCATATGCTTTAAAATTATTCTCTGTTTAAACACTGAATGACTTATCCATGAATATTAAATCAATTAAAAAAAAATACAGGTTTATTTAAAAAGTACACTTGATAAAATCTGTTTGCGATTGCAGTAATCTAGTTGCAACCAATCAAAATTAAATGTATTGTAATCAGCCATTAGAAGATTAATACCAATTGATCAGGTTTTACCTTATTTTACACATGCTAATATATAGCTAGTGATATGCTAATTATTTTTTCTTGTTAAAGAAAGTCTGTTTTTATTAATTGCATCTGTGTCTGTCCCCATAAGTAAACCTGTCCGATTTTTACCACTTGTGATGTTGCTGAACATTTGATGTAAACGCAGTGCAGAAAACTTTAGTCTTTCATTGATTTGCTACAAGTGCTCCAATGGTGGGCTCTGTAGCAAGAGTAGAAGCCTGGGAGTTGATTGTTTCAGCTCTTTGGCTTCGTGCTGGCTGCCAACTGTCACAGACAGCCATTGGTTCCAGCCTGCTCCTGTACATGGACCTGCAAGGGCTGCCATTTTAAAATAGTGCTAGAACGAATGGCGTTATCTCAGCGCAATTTAAACCCAAAACCAAAAATGTTATATTAGAAAAATAATTAATAAAAATTAAACCGCGCTCTATAGAGTATGTGATTTAAAGTGCAAGTGCTCAAAAGCAATAAACAATCCCTACATTCAAAAATATAAAAGCTTAACATCAGATATATATAAAGAAAAAACAAAAAAGGGAGAACAAAGGGCGTGACTTTAAATGAAGCACATGGGAGCAGATACAAAAATTAAACACAAAACTAATTTTAATAGATTCAAAATAATCACATATTTAAATAGTATCATTGCACATAGCTAATAAGAACTTTGTATTTCATCAAAAATAAACATTCCAACATGGACTGGTTTACAAATACATAAATTAAATATCTAAAAAGGTACAATGATATAAGGTATGTGACACACAGGGGTGTCTATAAAGGATTACAAAGGAAAAACGCAGATAAAGATGGAACCTATGGTAGTTGTAAGCTCTACGCGTTTCGGGACCTTATAGCCACTCATCAGGAGCAAAACCACAAGGGTTACCTAGGGATACGAGAAACAGCCATACTTTAAAAGGTTGAAGGAAAAGGGGGTGGGCAAATGTAGAATATGTCCCCAACAACTATCATAGGTGTACCTAACCAACGATCATGTATGGATGTTCCATCTTTATCTGCGTTTTTCCTTTGTAATCCTTCTTTATGGACACCTCTGTGTGTCACATACCCTATATCATTGTACCTTTTTAGATATTTAACTTGTATTTGTAAACCAGTCCATGTTGGAATGTTTATTTTTGATGAAATACAAAGTTCTATTTAGCTATGTGCAATGATACTATTTATGTGATTGTTTTGTGTTTAATTTTTGTATCTGCTCCCGTGTGCCTCATTTAAAGTCCCACCCTTTGTTCTCCCTTTTTTGTTTTTTGTTTTTTTGTTTTTATATATTGAACCGGGATGGGGGAGGGGATTTGAACGCCCCCTTTAACCTCATTTAAAGTCCCAACTTATTTTTCTGTATCTAACTTAACATCAGATATACCAATGTACAATGTAGATTATATGTGACGTCACAAAAAAAGTGATCAAGTGCTTATGCAATATAGTGTATATAATCAAAAAGTTCATTCAATTTTCTGTGATTCATTCCGGGTCCTGGTAAAACAAGGATCTTTCCACCACCATCACCACCTGCCACACATCCTACTCACCGAAATCCCATGACACCCATTGATCTGATGTTGAGCTTATGAGCTGATGATCTGATGTTAAGCTTATATATTTTGACTGTAGGGATTGTTTATTGATTTTGAGCAATTGCACTTTAAATCACATACTCTATAGAGAGCGCGTTTAATTTGTTTTTATTAATTTTCTAATTTACATTTGCTTGCAACGAGCTACTCTCATTTTGTTTATCACCAATTGCTCAGGTTGAGTGCTATCTTCACTTATTATTTTAAAAACATTTATATATTTCAGCTTGCGAATCATTTGGTGTGGTGGCTACAATCGTTTTTTTTTTTTTCTATCTGTTTTCATCTGGTGATTTGGCCAGTAACCACCTCATTAGCGTAAACAGAAATAATTATATACAGTTGTGCTCATAAGTTTACATACCCTGGCAGAATTAGATTTCTTTGCTTACTCTTTTTAAATCATATTGGCAACAGAAACTACCCAAATGACCCTGATCAAAATTTTGCATACCCCAGTTCTTTATACTGTGTATTGCCCCCTTTACCGTCAATGACAGCTTGAAGTCTTTTGTGGTATTTGTGGATGAGGCTCTTTATCTTCTCAAATGGTAAAGCTGCCCATTCCTCTTTGCAAAAAGCCTCCAGTTCCTGTAAATTCTTGGGCTGTCTTGCATGAACTGCACGTTTGAGATCTCCCCAGAGTTGCTCAATGATATTGAGGTCAGGAGACTGAGATGACTACTCCAGAACCTTCACTTTATTCTGCTGTAGCCAATGACAGGTTGACTTGGCCTTGTGTTTTGGATCATTGTCATGTTGGAATGTCCAAGTATGTCCCATGCGCAGCTTCCTGGCTGATGAATGCAAATGTTCCTCCAGTATTTTTTGATAACATACTGCATTCATCTTGCCATCAATTTTGACCAGATTTCCTGTGCCTTTGTAGCTCACACATCCCCAAAACATCAGCGATCCACCTCCGTGTTTCAGAATAGGAATGGTGTAGCTCAATTTTGGTCTCGTCACTCCAAATGACTTTATGCCAGAAGGTTTGAGGCTGGTCTCTGTGCTGTTTGGTATATTGTAAGCGGGATACTTTGTGGCATTTGCGTAGTAATGGCTTTCTTCTGGCGACTCGACCATGCAGCCCATCTTTCTTCAAGTGCCTCCTTATTGTGCATCTTGAAACAGCCACACCACATGTTTGAAGAGTCCTGAATTTCACCTGAAGTTTGTGTTTTTCTTTGCATCCCGAATAAATTTCCTGGCAGCTCTGGCTGAAATTTTAGTTGGTCTACCTGACCGTGGTTTGGTTTCAACAGAACCCCTCATTTTCCACTTCTTGATTAGAGTTTGAACACTGCTGATTGGCATTCTCAATTCCTTGGATATCTTTTTTTTTTTCTATCCCTTTCCTGTTTTATTCAGTTCAACTACCTTTTCCCGCAGAACCTTTGACAATTCTTTTGCTTTCCCCATGACTCAGAATCCAGAAATGTCAGTGCAGCACTGGATGAAAGATGCAAGGGTCTGTCAGGAGTCCAGAAACTCATTTACCATTTATACACATAAACTAATTACAAGCAAACATCACAGGTGAGGATGATTATCTTTTAATAGCCATTCAAACCCTTTTGTGTCAACTTGTGTGCATGTTATCAGGCCAAAATCACCAGGGTATGTAAACTTTTGATCAGGGTCATTTGGGTAGTTTCTTTTGCCATTATTATTTAAAAAGAGTAAACACAGTTGATAATAAATGGCTTCAGCCAAACATTAACCCATGAATGAAAGAAAAGTTTTTGTGTTATCATTCATATTCTTTGAAAAATGGCCAAGAAATCATCAATTCTGCCAGGGTATGTAAACTAATGAGTACAACTGTATCATAGGAATTTAAAAGTGCCAACTGTGACATAACCTAATCCGTCAGATAAATTTATTTATTCAAACTTTGCCATGACAAAATATAGTTGATACTATTGTAGTCTTTTCAACGCGTTTCATGATGAGCTTCTTCAGGAAAAAATACTACTTGACAAGAATATATCACGCCCACTCAAGGAGGATGTATGGTGTCAAATGTCACAATGAGACAGCTGCAGCCATTGCTACAGCAAGGACGTAAGCAGACTGCAAACGGAGCAGACAAGAACCAAGTACCCGCTATTTAAAATCAAAATAAACAACATAATGGGTTTATGTGATTTGTTACAAGCATCTCTGCACCCTAAATATAGTATTTGTATGAGACTTTTAATGGTTTATATATATTGTAATAAACCACCTTTTAAGCATTTACTGTGTGCTCTATTCAGCTGGCACCTATAACATCCCATTATTATTATTAAAGAGCTGCGTAAACTGTTGGCGCTATATAAATCGCGTATAATAATAATAATAATTATTATTTTCATGAGAAGTGTTTCCAGGTTTATTGTATTGGGAATGTGGTACCCAAGTGACTTCCCATTAATCTTTGTATATCATTACTCCTGTATTAGAGTGCCTTCACTCTGGATGAAGGAGCAACGGAGAGACTCCAGGGGACGGGAGTGTTAGATGTACTAGCAGCTTTAGATGCACTAAAAAATTTAAGCCAAACTCCAGCTAACTCTTTTCAAGCAGTTATAGCAAACAGTTTTGTTCCTTTTGGGATAAAGGTTTTACATGCAATAATAAAATCTGATCATTGTAGGCACCCTTGTCAGTTTGTCTCCACTTTAACTGATACATCTGTGGGACAGGTTGTTCTTTTGAAAGACAGACTTACTGGTTAGATGAGCAGATGGAAATAAAAAGCCTTAAGACCCCTTTCACACTGAGGCAGTTTTCAGGTGTTTTAGCTCTAGAAATAGTGCCTGAAAACTGCCGCCCGAGTGCTTTCACACTGGAGCGGTGCGCTTGGGGGACGTTATAAAAAGTCCTGCAAGCAACATCTTTGGGGTGGTTTGGGAGCGCGGTATACCGCGCTCCCAAACCACCCTTGCCCATTGCACTGAATGGCCAGCGCTTCTGAAGAGCCTGAAAAGCACCTCAGAAGGGCCCCTACCCAGACATTTTTAACCCCTTTGGCCACTAGTAGGGGTTAAAAGCGCCCTGCCACTGGCCGAAAAGTGCTGCTTAAACAGCACTAAAGCGCCGCCAAAACTAGCGGCGCTTTAGCGCTTACACAGCCACGCCCCCAGTGTGAAAGGGGTCTAAAGAAAACTAATGCAGCCATCACATCTAAGAATTGGTAAGATGTATTATACAGCGCAACCTCGGTTTGCGAGTAACACGGTTAACGAGCGTTTCGCAAGTCGAGCACTGTATTTCTAAAATTCCTAACTCTGTTTGCGAGTGTCTCGCAAAACGAGTAGGATTCAGGCCAAAAGCAGTGTGCAGTACCACTTTTGGCCTGAGGTGGGGGGTGCCGGAGCAGAGCTGAAAGTCGCCGATCTGCGCCGTTCAGAAATGCACGGATAGGCCTGAGGACAGTTCAGCTGACCTCGACAAAACTCGGAAAGGCTTGTGAATGGAGTCTTTGCGAGGTTTGCCGAGGCTTGCCGAAGTTTACCTTGGGCCTTTTCGGACGTTTCCGAGGCTCTCCGGAGCTCCCCGCCTCTGGCTGCATGCGGTATTGCAACCCATTGAAGTCAATGCAGGACGAATTATTTTTGTTTCCATTTAATTCAATGGGAAAACTCGCTTTGATATGCGAGTACATTGGATTACGAGCATAGTCCTGGAACGGATTATGCTCGTAATCTGAGGTTCCACTGTAATATAATGTTTGTTTTTGGGTTTAATACTGCTTTAAGTAACAAAGCTGTTATCTGTTAATGAAACGTAAAAGTGTGCCTAAGTATGTGGATTTCAACATTTCCTAAATCAATAGCTGGCTAAAGTCACCCTGCACCTACCTACTGACCAGGAAGACCACCATAAATGTTGATGGCACAATAAAAATATTTGGGAGGATAGACGGAGTGGGCATCTACCCTGCTAGGCAGTGTCTACATATTCCTATTCAAACACTCCAGAGTTGGAGACCACTGAGATACTTACACACATGTATATGTGCAGGTGATTAATGCTTTTGATTTCTGGGTCTAGTTTGGGGACTTGCCTACAATGTCAGGTCGCTTATTTTATGAGCACTTCTAAGCACAAAAGTGATTTTCACGTTCCAGCACAATTTCATATTAAAAGGCTGTCATACTAACATTGAGAAATAAATCATTTTCATGCACTAAATCCGAGAGTGCTTCCAGAGTGCAGATCAACACTTGTAAACCCCTTTAGATTGTTCAATTTGTTATCTTTTTATTAACACTGTTTTGTTTTCTTTCTGCAGTCCAATTCCACATCCCCATCCCAGCAGTATGTTCGGCATTCTTTGTTCAACAACTCCAGTGCTAAATCAAAAGACCCTCCACGCTATGAAGAGGCCATAAAACAGGCACGTAGCTTACCAAAATCTGCAATTACAGATCAAGCCATCTCATATTCTTGTTTCCTCTTAAAGGGATAAGTAAAGATTTGATTTGTCTCAGGAAAATACTTCAAAAGTATCCGCTGCCCAGCATTGTTCTTTAATTTCTGAGCACATTATATGTCTGAAAATGTCATTTTTATTTATCCAATTTTATTAAGATGAATAATTTCCATTTAAAGCAGTATTAAACCTAAAAGCAAACTTTTTTTTTATATTGCAGCTTACCAATACTTAGATGTGATGTCTGCATTAATTTTCTTTTTTAGGCTTTCCTCTATTTTCACCTTGTGATCCAGCCAGCAAGGCTGTTGTTTTTTAAAAGCACAAGCTCTCCAGCAGATTGTATCGATTTACAGGGATGGAACAAACCACTTTACACTGGCAGGGGTGCCTAAAATCAGGTTTTATTTAATCATGTAAAACCTTTATCCCAAAAGGAAAAAAAGCTGTTTGCAGTAACTGATTTTCAAGTGTGAGCTGGAGTTTGGCTTAAATGTTTTAGTGTATTAAAATCTGCTAATATGTTTAACACTCCCCTCCATCCAGACTCTGTGCCTCCTGTGCTTACTCCTCCAGTGGTGTCTCACTAATACCGGAGGAGTATTACTGGCCAGATCACCAGGTGAAAACCGAGGGAAATAAGCTAAAGAAAAGAGAACTGATGCAGCCACCACATCTAAGTATTGGTTGGCTGCAATATAATACATTTTTGGTTTTGGATTTAATGCCATTTTAATTATGATGAATGTCTAACCTTAACGTAATGAGAGCTGCTGACTTTCTGAAGTTCTATTTTTTTTTTTTGTTTTTTTAGGGATAATTGAAATGTAATATAATCCTATGCAAAAATCTGACATGTATGCTTTTGAAATTGATTACGTAGGCCTATCCCTTTGTAACTGTTAAAATTGTCATGCTGTGTTTCCTGGATATTTCCCTTTTTTCTAGCACAATCTACAGTTACATATAGTTTAAAATTTCTTTCTCGAGGATTTTTTGATCACATTAATTTGGTATTTGGATTGTGATGTCAACTTTACCAGAACCATATCATCAGGTGGTCATAAAAAACATTTTTTGCACTTCTCACAGCCCACCATCCTATAGCCTAACTAATTGCCCCCCAAGTTCCATTAAGGTTAGGTTCACAATTTTCTGTAGAGGTGCGTTTCCACACATCATGTGCATTTTTGTACCATTGATTTTGCATGGGATCAAATGCACTAAAGTTATGCATCTCCAACACGCATGCCTTGTAGCACACGTTGACGCACTACAGTGCACTGTGTTGCCAAAAATAATGCGTGTTTGCTTTTTGGGACATTGTGGTAAATAGACTGCCTTAACCCACTGCAAAATAGCTTGTGAAAAAATGAGTGTGAACACAATGCAGTCCAGCAGAAAATTGTGATTCTAACGTAATAATATTTCTGATTTCTATAACTTCCATTAGGGCACACAAGCCTAAAAAACTCAAGTTGGACAAATTACTCTCAGGTTGGAGACTTTTTATTCTAAATGCCTAATTGGTCATGGGGATTATAGAATGATGATCTTGGCTTTAATCCAAGTCCTTGGAGGAGGGATGTAAACCCTTGTCCGTATGACAGTGACACAAAAATCACTTTATGTTCTCTGTTATTCTTTATAGTTTTGAAAAGAGGGTTTTTTGGTTCAATTTGACTAATAATATCATAATAATAGTTTTCCCTAGAGCATGTTGCTCCTATATTTAGAGTGTAGCATGGTACTATGCCAACCCAATCCTAAACTGACTCCCCCTCTGACAGCATGGGGGGCTCTTCTCCCTAGCGGCAGCTGTCCTGGATTTTTCGCAAGTGTGTATGTGGCTGCGTCCACACAACCGCATCATTCATTCACAGAAATCTGTGAATTAACAATCTATAACTTGTGGTTTCAGTGGAATTTAAGTGTTGTGATTACCACACCCATAGACCATTAAGGCTCTGTTTTTAGGCGTTTTTGGGCGTTTTTTCTGCTCTAAACCTCAGCTCTAAAAACGCCCAACAAGACAAATCATTCACCATTCATTTCAATGGCCCCTGTTCACATCTGAGCGCCCGTTGCTCAAAAAAGTACATGAGCTTCTTTTTTGGCAGATTACAGGCGTTTTAATGCTTTTACATTGGTGACCTTTTGAACTTCAAAACGCCTGTACAAAAACGCCAGAAAACCGATTATAACATAGCAACGCCTAAATGTGAATAGAGCCTTATGCCTCCTAGCTCTCTAAAGTTGGCCATAGGCATAGTTCAGCAGGCATCGGCCGAGATTCAAACCATTTATGGCAGGCTTATTATCCCCAAGTTGATTAATCAAATTGGCTACAACCAGCCTGTCAGATTTTGGGGGAATCAAGCGTTTTTGTTTTGTTTTTTACTGCAACCCGTAATTGCAGGAGAAAAAAATCACTCCACATCTATGTGCAGCCTAACTGAAAGAATTAGCTGGAGGAAGAGTCTGTAGGAGCCTGTGCATTGCACCCCCTTCATCCAGTGTTAATGCTTGCAATGCTGCAAAAAAAAATACAGATTTTGAAAATGTTGGTGTGTTTATTATTTATTTTTTGCAAAGGGGAGGGGGTTAACTTTTGAGTCACTCTTTTTTTGTTCCTTAGCACTGGGTGGCATGCTTTTATTTCTTCTCAGATTTAGTTTACAGTGCTTTCTGTTTACATTTGAGTATCCTAGGCTAACCGAAGATAAATGTACATCTTTTTTCCTCATGCCTTCCTGACTTCTTTATGTTCCTATATACAGGCTCACATATATAAACACAGATGCATTTTCAGTGCTGATACTCTAAAACACAGTGCCATTGTAGAAAGGCTTACTTGTTCCTGTGAGTCACAGCTCAGGTATTAGAAACATCTGCCAGACAGCACTGGAAACCATTGAATGACTTCACCATCTATGCTGGACAAAACGGAAATCAATATAACTTCCCTGAAAGAGTCTTGTTTTCACAGATACAGGACAACACCCAATACATATTAGCATTTAAACACATGTTAAACTGTTTAGGTTGGTGTTACATGTAGAATAATAAAGAATACTCAATAGAGTCAGCAGATAGTAATATATAAACTTAGGGATGCACCAATACCATTATTATTTTTTTTTGTTTGTACTCGCCGATACCAGTTACCAATACCTACCGCAACAGTTTTGTTTACACTTCAGCTGACAGAAATGGTGCAAAGAATTGAAAAGTTATTTACCAATGAAATACTTGTTTTTTTTGGGGGGGGGGGGGGTTTACATGTTGCACTTTTTTAATGTTAATATATGTAAAAGGTGTAAAAATATTAACGAACAAAGCAAACTAAAAAAAGTTTTAATTATTATTAGCTTATAAAATAGACGTGAACAAAAAAATAAGAAGGAAAAATTAAATGGAGGAGAATAAGGAGTTAAATAAGGCTGATTAGCGTAAATAGAATGTAAAGGCAGAAGGTTCTTTTTAATCTAATTGCAATCAATTTAATTTGCAATTTTATCAATATTTTTCTCTAATCTCTACATACTTACCATCTGTACCAGGTTATTATGGGGAACAGTTTTGACTACAAAATCCAAATTTACACATATCAGAAGCTAGGATTACAAATCTGTACTTACACAAATGTATCTTTCTCTTTCGTTCATTGACAGACACAGTGCTTCATTATATTTAGAACCACATGGTTATATCGCCCCCTACAAGAGTAGGACACTAGGCAGAAAAAAGACTTGGCTACTCCTATGGGCAGTCCTAGGTGATCTACACCCACCTCTCTGCTATAGGCATTCAGTTTTTTTCTGCCTAGTCAGGAGTAAGGACCTAGTTCCCTTCTGGGATCTCTGGTCCTGTCATTTTTTTGTTTTTGCTTTTGCTTTTTAAACTATTTTTTTTTCTCTTGGATTTTTTCCTTTGAGATCTACAATCAACTGCTGGACTGGACGACAGGCTGGACACTAGGATCCAGTGGTCTTCTCAGTCTGGCCAGCAAGCACGTGCAGACCGCAGCTACGTGCTAGATCGGCCGCGACATAGCCCCACTGGACGGGGGCTGGCCCTGTGGGTTAAACGTCTCGCGAGGTCGCATACGACCGGATCTCGGCCTGAGTCGCAGCGTTCCTCATGGCCGACAGCCCCCCCACTTCGGTGGCGAGGAGGATTCAGTCTTGGAGCGTTACCCGCGCACTTGCTGGAGCGGTAAGGGGCCCCCTCCTCTCCTTCCCTGGAGTGGTGTGGGACGCGGGTACTCCCTAAGGGGGGGGGGCGTCCCTCTGCGTTCTCCTTGTTGTCACTTTGGGGGGGTACACCTTGACACCTGCTGGATGGTTGGGTGGATGACCAGGCAGCCACAGTTCCGCGCCCCCTGCAGTGGCCCTCCACTAATTTAGGCTTTGCGGCCTACCCACCAGGAGACGTGTGGGGTGGCCCTTGAGCTGGCAGTGAGGCCACTACTTTCCGCTGCGGGCAACCGCCCTCCTTCCTCGGCTCTAGCCTGGTCTGGTTCCCTGCGGACCTGTGCACTCGTGGAGGGCGGCTGAAAATTTAGGCCGCAGCCCGCTATTCCGCATGGCCATGCTGGACGCCCTCTTCCAGGGGTACGGCGCTGTGGGGGCTCTGAGGCGACCCTCTTTTAGGGGTGGGGTGTTTGAATGGGCCCTCCGTAGGCGCCCCCTGTGAGGGGCCTTAGTGGATGCCCCCTGTGAGGGGCCTCAGCCAGTGCCCCCTGTGAAAGGTCCAGTGGTGTCCCCTGTGCGGGGGGCATCCATAGGCACCCTTTGTGCGTGGTCTCAGCCAGAGCCCCCTGAGCGGGGTTTCCGTGGTGCCCCTTGTGCGTGGTCTCAACCAGTGCCCCCTGTGAGGGGGTCCAGTGGTGCCCAATGTTTGGGGTATCCGTAGGTGCCTCCTGTGTGGGGTCTCAGCCAGTGCCCCTGTTAGGGGTCCAATGGTGTCCCCTGTGCGGGGTCTCGGCCGGTGCCCCTTGTGAGAAGCCTTGGTCAGTGCCCCCTGTGTGGGGCCTAGGTCCGACATCCCCCGTGTGGGACCTGGGTGATGTCCATGTGCGGGGCCTAAGGCGGTGGAGGTTTCAGTCAGCGGCCCCCCTGTGTCCTTTGTCTTTTCACAGGTGGCGCTTAGGCATATAGGCTAGTAAATGGCACCCCCGCCCTCCCATGCCTCTTCGGTCTCGACTGCTCCTATGTCTGGCTCTGCCATTGTGGATGTGGCCCACCTTGCGGGGTTGGTGGCCACAATCCCTGTCCTGTCGGTGAGGTTGTTCCTCCACAACTTCAGTGACGCACAAGAAGGTGCTGGTTGTCCCCCTTATTACATCTGTGCGGGAAACTTTAAAGCTGGAGGATGCAGCTGTGGCTGCGGTGGAGGTGCCGGTCCCCTTGGCACCCATAAACTGTCTCACACAACAAAAGTGTTCCCTTCTCCCTCCTATTTTGGAATATTTGTTCGTATAGACTGGGAGTGTCCAAAGCGTGCGTTTGTTGAGCCAAAGACGCTTCGCTGTGAGGTACCCCTTGTGGTGGACTGTTTCACCAGTAGTGGATCCCCCTGTCTCTAGGTTGCGCAAGGCAACCATGATTCTGGTAGAGGAGTTTTCGGCTTTTAAGGATCCAGCTGACATACCTGGAGGGGGAGCAGATTCCCTCTGCTTTTGCTGAGTTGGCAGACCAGTTGGTCTGGGGGCTGCAGTTTGTAAGCAATGCCTTTTGGACACAGTTCCCTTAGTTGCTAAGCTCTTTGTTTCTGCAGTGGTGCTTAGACATGTATTGTGGCTTAAGTGTTGGTCTGCTGGACTGGGCTTCTAAAAAAAAAAAAATCTCTGACTGGGTTACCATTTTAAGGCAATGTTTGTTTGGGGCTACCCTGGATGACATTGTTACAAGTCTCACAGGAGGGAGGTGTACATGTCTTGCACAGTCTGAAATGGGGAAAAGGTCCTCTTAGCAGATGCGGTCCTAATCGGCACGCAATGGACCTGATCTGGCCAGCCGAGATTGGGGTCCCTAGACCCATGGACAAGGCCCCTTCAGCATCAAGGCATGCCCTCACCTATGGCCTAGTGTTCATCCCTTCGGTGGCATCCCTTCTTCATGGGGACTTTCAGGCTTCTGTCGACATCCCGGATGCCGGTTACGCACTCCAATAGGTGACCAACACTTCCTCCATTTTACTGTGGGGAAAAGAGCATTTTCAGCTTGCGGAGTTAACTTTTGGTCTCACCTCCCACCCCTTTCGTACTCACAAAGATGTTGGCCCCAGTTCTGGTGTGGTTACATCAGCGGGGGATTGTGGTCCTGGGCTGCTTGGACGATCTTCTGCGAGCAGAGTCCTTGGCTACCCTGAGGGGCAACTTAGCTCGGTATACAGACTTTAGTTTTCAGTTGGCTTCTATACTACCTGACATTTGCTCCGGCTCCTTCCAGAAAATTGGATTATCTGGGCCTGACTCTGGTTTCATCTCTGGCCAGAGTGTTTCTTCCTCTGGACAAACTCCAGAAGTTGCATGCTGCGTTTCAACTACTGTTGTCTCGCAGGTGGGCCTTCTTGCAGTCCTGCATGTGGGTGTTGAGCTTGATGGTTATCTACCTTCAAGGCGGTTCCATGTGCACAGTTCTATACAAGCTCCTTTCAAGTGAGATCCTGGCGTAAAGTGCCCAAGGTGTCTGGGCTATCGGGTTCGGCTGAGCCAGAAAATCAGGGGTCCCTGGTCTGGTGGCTTAGCTCTCTGGGATTTCGGCAGGGCACAACTTTTCTCCCTTTGTATTGGACAGTGGTCACCACCAATGCCAGTCTGTCTGGGTGGGGAGGTGTCCTGGGACTGGGTTCTGCTCAGGGTCATTGGACGCTGGAGGTCACGGACTGCCAATCGATATCCTGGGACTTTGAGCGATAAGACTATGTATGAATCATGGACGTAGACTTCGGGGACTCCTGTTACGGATCCAGTAGGATGATGCCACGACAGTGGTCTATGTCAATCACCAGGGCGGAATGAATAGTGTGTTTGCAGCCCTGACAATAGCCAGCAACCTCTGGTGGGCAGAACGCCTTGTTCCGGCCCTCTCCGCAGTATTCATTCTAGGAGTGGAAAAATGGCAAGCGGTTGCCACAGTCGGCTAGTGTTGGTTCATGGAGTGGTCCCTTCACCAGGACATTTCATCGGATATGTCTCCGATAGGGCACCCCCAAGGTAGACCTGTTGGTGTCATGGCTTAACGGAACGGAACTTGACTCTGGTCTATTCTATCAGGGGTTGGGTTTCTCCTTTTCCTGTTATGGCCCATTCTACTCTACTTGGCTGCTTGTTGCTTCTTGGGCCTTCCATCAGGCGTCAACTGCGCTGGTTTGCAAGGCGGCCACTTGGCTGTCGGTGTACACTTTCACAAAATTCTACAGCGTGGATGTGCTGCATTCTGAAGATGCTTCTTTTGGTGTTGCAGGCTGCTGTTTAGAGGGTCTATTCCCTCTTGAAGGGCTATTCAGGTTGGGCTCCAGTTTCTGTGTTTGAGTTTCTGTTACCTGGTTGTCTCTTGTGTTAGCCTTGGGGTTTTTCTTTGTCCCACCCCTCATGTTTGGCACTGCTTTGGGACATCCCTAGGACTGCCCATAGGCGTAGCCAAGTCTTTTTTTCTGCCTAGTGTCCTACTCCTGTAGGGGGTGATTTATAACCCTATGGTTCTGAATAATGGAGCGCTGTGTCTGGCAATGAACTCAGAAATGGACTTTACGGTAAGTCAAAAATCCCAATTTTTTTTAACCTAGTATGACTGTATTCCAGTCTGTTGGGTCTGTCCCAGTTGAGTGCAAATCTAAGATCCCTTTCACACTGGGGTCTCGGCCACATTAGTGCTAAAGCGCTGCTCGTTTTAGCGGCACTTTAGTGCTGTTTAAGCTGCGCTTTTCGGCCGCTAGCGGGGCGCTTTTAACCCCAAAGAAGGGGTTAAAAACTCCCATATTGCGGTGCTTCTAAAGCGCTGCCTGTTCATTCCAATGGGCAGGACATACAGTGCTCCCAAGCCGCCCCAAAGATGCTGCTTGCAGGACTTTTCAGGACGTCCTGCAAACGCACCGATCCCCCGCCACCCTTTTCTAAAAAGTCACACTGGAATGAATGTGAGGCGGGTTTCAGGCGCTTAGCAGAGGCTATTTCTAGCACTAAAGCTCCTGAAAACTGCCCCAGTGTGAAAGGGGTCTAAGAAAATAAAATCTATTGTGCGCTACAATTATATATTCTAAGTTGTCTTGGGGCTGATTCACACAAGCGGCTGTTCTAAACACACAGTGGTATATACTAGGAGGACATAGGCTGAAGTACTGATTCTGGTGCATCACACACATGTACACACACACAAAAAATTTATTGAAATGTAACAAGTTCTGTTCACACAGCTGTCTTAGAATATGGTGATTTTCACAGCCGCCTCCTGCATTGAAAAAAGGAATTGTATGCAGTTTTTTTTTTTTTATTTGCATGCACACCACCACAGCACAGTGATGTGAACAGAAACCATAGGAAACCAGGCAAATTGGCTCTGTCTGGAGCATCCCAACGCAAATTATGTGAATGGACCCTTAGAGTTCCTGTATTGCTGGACGTTTTCTCCTCAGAATGTATCCACTTTTTTCTCTATTCTTTTAAGGTAGTTTCTTCTACTGATAAGGTATGCCAGGGCACGCCCCACCCCTCAACCCGTTCTTGCATTTGGTGACCAGCAAGATTTGAGTTTCTGAATGCTAAAAAACATATTGTGTCCTGCGTTACTGCATTTTGATAGCAAGCATGACTTATGTAAGCCATAGGACAGCTCTCACAAACAGCTACTGCAAAATAGCAAAGGGATCTGTATAGATCCCCTCTATTGCATAGTTCCAAGACCCAAAATTTAGGTAAATGGGAGCCACTGACAATGTTTCTTTGGAAATCATATTCCTTCCAGCAGTTTTTATGCAAATGTAAACACAGCTGAATACAATAATAGACCATTTTTAGCACCTAAGTCAAATACCAAGGTATTGGAAATTCATGGAATGTGTTTTACCCTGTATAGGTAATGAATGCGCACAGCCAGCAGATGGATGACCTGTTTGATATTCTCATTAAAAGTGGAGGTAAGATATCTTGTGTTAGAACTTCATCATGGTTAATTACTTTGCCATTGCAATTTCCCTTAATTGTTTATTAACTTTGCTGACCTTGCTTACTATGTCTACATTCGATTTTGGAAAGTCATTTGCACAGAAAAAGAATGTTAATGATTATTTTCCAGTAGGTGGTGCAGGTGTGAGATTTCTGTATTCAGATATAGGACAGACTATTTCTAGTTGCTATAAATGCTTGGAACTCTGATTTATTAAAAGCGAAGTATGGCCAAAGCTTGCGGTTGTACTTCTCTATTGGGTCACAGGAGTGCACTTGTTTGTTCCTGTTACCCAGAATCAGCTGACAGCAGGCTAAAGTCCGTTGTCGACAATGTCGGGATCTACCCAGATGCCTTGCAAGCAGCTGGCTCAGCCTCTCAGCCTGCCATTGAGAGTGGACCTGAGAAATCAGCGATCATCGATCAGGTGATAGCTCAGTTCTCGGGCTTCGAGCTGGCAGCTGCAGCATTTGACCAATTCACATATTTCACCTTTTAGGAAGTTTGATAGAAACCTTTGATTATACCATTGGTACGTTTAAGTAGTGCTTCATTCATGAAATATCATATTACAATTTAACATTTTTTTTAAAAATTACATACAAGTATTTTATCTTATTCATAGAGTACAGGACAAAAAGTATTCATAGACCCTGGGTTATAGGCTTGATTGATCACGGGCAAAGTTTTTGGAACACGTCCATCGGGTGCTTCACCTATAACCCTACCCCAATCCATGAGTTCTCATTTTTGTGCTGGTGTCCTAAGGTGATGGCCCTCTTCTCCTTCATGGAGAAATCCCTCTACACTAGTTTATAACTTTCCTTTATTATTTTATCTTTGGATTCTTTATCAACTTGTCACTGACTTGTAATACCAAAAATAGAAGCAGTGCCTCTGGATCGGCACTGTAAACTTCAAGGAAGACACCTTTTTGGCGAGACACTTAACCAGTTCATTAACCACTTCAGCCCCAGAAGGTTTTACCCACTTCCTGGCCAGGCCATTTTTTGCGATATGGCACTGCATCGCTTTAACTGACAATTGAGCGGTCGTGCAACGATGTACCCAAATAAAATTGATTTACTTTTTTCCCACAAATAGAGCTTTCTTTTGGTAATATTTGCGGTTTTTATTTTTTGCGCTATAAACCATAAAAGACCTACAATTTTTTTTTTTTTTTAAAATATTTTCTACTTTCTGCTATAATACGTATCCAAAAAAAAAAAAAAACGAGTTTCTTTATCAATTTAGGTCAAATATGTATTTTGCTACATATTTTTGGTAAAAAAAATCTCTAAGCGTATATTGATTGGGTTGCGCAAAAGTTATAGCCTCTACAAACTATAGGATAGATTTATGGACTTTTATTTTTTACTGGTAATGGCGGCAATCTGCGATTGTTAGCGGGACTGCGACATTGCATTGGACAAATCTGACCCTAAGACCCCTTTCACACCGAGGGCGTTTTGCAGGCGCTATAGCGTTAAAAATAGCGCCTGCAATCCGCCCTCAAATAGCTGCAGCACTGTCTCCAGTGTGAAAGCCCGAGGGCTTTCACACCGGAGTGCTGCGCTGGCAGGACGTCAGGAAAAGTCCTGCCAGCAGCTTCTTTGGAGCGGTGTGTTTACCGCTGCTCCCCATTGAAATCAATGGGGCAGCGCTGGGATACCACTGGCAAAACGCCGCTATTGCGGGCGGTTTTAACCCTTTCTCGCCCGCTAGCGGGGGTTAATAGTGCCCGAAATGCGTCGCTAATCCGACGGTAAGACGCCGCTAAAAATAGTGGCGTTTTACCGCAAACGCTATGGGCGGCTCGGTGTGAAAGGGCTCTAAGTGTCACTTTTTGGGGACCAGTAGCACTAATACAGTGATTTCTCTCTTTTCCTCAATGACAGAGCAGCGGTGTGCTCTGTTTACATCGGCGCACCGCTGCTCCGTGCCTCTTCTGAACCATCGGTGGGTCACGGCGGCCGCCGCACCCGCTGATTGGCTCCCGCTGTGTCCAGTCACAGTGGGGGAGCGGTGCTCGCACACCCCCTAAATTGCATGGGCGAAATCACGTACAGGTAAAAACATAGACCACTTAATTGCTCTACCCAAGTTTAAACTTCCACACCTAAGTTTAATCATTCAATTTGACGCAAGGCTTGGACCACAAAACCCACTAAGCCTTCCTCAAAGCCCTCTTCCCAATGAAGTTGACATCTGGTGTAGTTTGCCTCACTGGGTCACAGATGTCCCAGACCTGTGGGTTTAATGGCTGATTTTAATGGGGTACAAAATAGAGTTCAAAACTACCTCCTCACTGCTATCTTCCTTAACCACTTGCCGCCTGAAATAAATATATATAAATATATATATATATAATATATATATATATATATATATATATATATATATATATATCGATTTGCAAGCGGTTTACCGGGGTTATGGCTGTGTTTTTTTTTTATCTTTTCAGCCGGCAGCTGGTTTTTTCATGAAAGCGATCCGAGCGGCTCATTAGCCACTGGGTTGCTTTCCGAAGTGGCGGGAGGGCACGTTCCCCTCTTTCCATCGCTCACAGGTATTTCTGTGGCCTATTGTTTTTACCGTGACGCCCGAGAAATGATCCGAAGGTGGGGCTGTCTGGTCACAGAGGCATTGAGAGACTAAATAGTGGCGGCACCAGAAGTCTTGCAGTCTTGAAGGAAGCAAACCAGATAGTCTCATGGATGGAAATTCACTGTCCAGTGATTGCTGTGGTTCGCATACCAGGAGTGGAAAACCAGTTGGGTGGAAGTTTCCTGGACATTTCGGCACCAAGGCAACTTAGCCTTTGTAGGGCTGCCATTTAGTCCTGCACAGTTCTGTTTGCCTAGTTGTTGCCCTCCCTTCTCATTCATTGCTTGGGGATGTATAAATACTGTGCATGTGTCCTGTACTATATGGTTAAAGAGGTTGTAAAACCTGATTAAAAAAAAAAAAAACCCTGTAAGACAAAGGCATGATAGGCTAGTATGCATCGCATACTAGCTCATTCTGAAATGCCTTAGAACAAAGCCCTCCGGAAGCATCCACACACCACTAAGATGACTGACATCTTCCCCGGTGTTTCTTTAGGGTTCGTGTGCTCCGGTGCTGAGAATGGCTAGAGCAGCGATGACTTAACTGCTGCTGCCATTTACGGTACAGGCTCTGAAGGTCCGGCACGGCACCTTCGGATCGCATGTGCCGATGACATCGGCTGAATGCACTCTGAATATCTTCGAAACCGTGCAAGTTTAGGAGATATTTACAGTACTTACAGGTAAGCCTTTACTATAGGCTTACCTGCAGGTACAATAAAAAATTAGAGTTTACTTCCTCTTTAAAATAAGAGGAGTTTTGGCTTACCTGTAAATTCTATATCTTGAGGTACAGGACAAAAGCTTCCTTCTCCATTTCTTGGTCACTCTGCATTGCTTGCTACAAAACGGAGGACTCAGAGCGGGGTAGGGTTGTGTCCTCAAAAGCTTTGCCCATTTTCATTTACCTGAAGGTAAAAGCCTATAAACCAGGGTCTATGAAAGCTTAGCCTGTGTCCTGTACTCCAATTTATGGAATTGAGTGTGGAAGAGTTAGAACTTACAGTATCTCACAAAAGTGAGTATATCCCTCACATTTTTGTAAATATTTTATTCCATCTTTTCATGTGACAACACTGAAGAAATTACACTTTGCTACAATGTAAAGTAGTGAGCGTACAGCTTGTATAACAGTGTAAATTTGCTGTCCCCTCAAAATAATTCAACACACAGCCATTAATGTCTATACCGCTGGCAACAAAAGTGAGTTTACTCCTAAGTGAAAATTTTCAAATTGGGCCCAAAGTGTCAATATTTTGTGTGGCCACCATTATTTTCCAGAGCTGACTTAACCCTCTTGGGCACGGAGTTCACCAGAGCTTCACAGGTTGCCACTGGAGTCCTCTTCAACTCCTCCATGACGACATCATTGGAGACATCATTGTTGGAGACCTTGCGCTCCTCCACCTTCCGTTTCAGGATGCCCCACAGATGCTCAATAGGGTTTAGGTCTGGAGTTATGCTAGTCCATCACCTTTACTCTCTGCTTCTTTAGCAAGGCAGTGGTTGTCTTGGAGGTGTGTTTGGGGCCGTTATCATATTGGAATACTGTCCGTGTGGCCCAGTCTCCGAAGGATTGGGGGATCATGCTCTGCTTCTCTATGTCACATGTTGGCATTCATAGTTCCCTCAATGAACTGTAGCTCCCCAGTCCCGGCAGCACTCATGCAGGCCCAGACCATGACACTCCCACCACCATGCTTGACTGTAGGCAAGAGACACTTGTCTTTGTACTCCTCACTTGGTTGCCACCACACACGCTTGACACCATCTGAACCAAATATGTTTATCTTGGTCTCATCAGACCACAGGACATGGTTTCAGTAATCCACGTCTTTAACACGAGCAAGGGGGATTGTTTGAGGGGAGGGTGGGACTTTATATGAAGCATGTACCAGCAAGAAGGTAATAAGATGAACATAGAGGAATTTATTGACATAATACCAAAGCGTACACGTTGCAATCGTAAAATGCATACAGTGTAAAACAATCAATGCATAAAGAAGTATAATATAATATACATGATAATGTTCGTACAATTGATAAATAGGTAACAAGGATAAAAGGTTAGGTAATGGTGACTCAAGATACCACCTAGGACAAATTCCCTAGTACATCACAATCAGGGTTAGGTAAATTGAAATTAAGAACCAGTAATGCCTGCTGGACCTAAGGCCTCGCTAGACCTGTGGGGGGGTTTAAGTATGGTATAGTTGATAGGAACTGGATAAACAGTTAAACACGGCGAATAGTGGCTCAACGCGTTTCGTGGCTTCCATGCCACTCGTCAGGAGCGAGCCCGTGTAGTATGTTGGGGTAATTAGATATATAACAATTGGACAAAGGGCAATAATAATGGGGGAGCGTGGTATAAAAGCCCCCAAGCCGATGTATGGATATACTCACTGGGAGACTGTGCACTGATGGTGTAGCAGTGGGACCCCATAAGCCATCCGGGTCACCCCCAAACGGGAGCCGAGGCGGGGAGCCCCGCGGAGATGACAGCGAACGCCAACCAGGGTAGGCATAGGAACCGAGGAGTGTCTAGAGAAAAGTGAATGAAGGTGAAGATATGCTGGGATGTGGAAAGAGCGAATGAGAAAGGGGAGAAAGAAGGGAACCCCCCCAGGTGTAGGTAAAGTGGTAGGGAAACGGTGAAAGACGTGGGAAGGAGAAACGGACCAACAGAGGGTAAAGCAATGATCAGTGAGGGTGAAGAAAACACAGAGGCAAAATAAAGTGGTAACCAACAGTAAAGGAAGTGATAAGTGTACCTGAAAAGGAATCGGACCCCTGGGAGGGGTCCGATTCCACGTCTTTAGTCTGCCTATCTTCAGCAAACTGTTTGCGGGCTTTCTTGTGCAAAATCTTTAACCGCTTGCCGACCGGCGCACGCTTTTCTCCTGGACACCCATTACTGTTGGGAATGGCTTTCCTCCATGGCTGACGATCTGAGAATATCCACCTAGCACTCCATAGCGGAACCCATCCACAGAAGGTACAGCATCCTAAGAGGAGATCGGTAGACACGCACGCACGTACTGCGCATGCGCGAACTTTCGTTATCCACCGGAGCTGTTTTTAAACTCTTCCTTGCAAGGATCTTTGTATATTGAATGGCTATATGGCGGTTTTAATAAAGGAACCATAAGCTTTATTACACTATCGGAGCATCTCTTTCTTTTCTCCTGGACACCCATTACTGTTGGGAATGGCTTTCCTCCATGGCTGACGATCTGAGAATATCCACCTAGCACTCCATAGCGGAACCCATCCACAGAAGGTACAGCATCCTAAGAGGAGATCGGTTCATGCCTTTTTCTATAGGCTATCCGGTAAGCCTTTAATCTTTCTGAGGTGACGGGATTCACAGTGGTGGAAGTCGGTTATCCAACAGCGATAATTTCACAATTTATGGGCTTTATATAAATGGATTAGCAATTTTATTCACACTCAATATTCACGGACAATATTTTGGTGGAATAATGTGCACTTCTCTCTACTTATAAGTGTTTGCACATAGCACAAATTATTTTCACTATATGTTATGTATTTTTGTGAACAATTGTGCACATTTCTTTGCTCATAATTTTAAAAGTATTGGCACATAGCACGATATTTTGTTTATATCCAGCGTTGCGCTCTTTTGTTTATATGTTTAGTGGTGCCCCCTATCAGGGTTATAGCGTACAGCTGCAGGATACCTTTTCACAGGTTTATATTTTATTCATAGGTTTATTTCATTCACTACATCTGTACACCTAGCGCAAATTTTCTCTTTTAAAAAAATTTTTTTCAAAATTGTCGCTCTTATTTTGTTTATAGCGCAAAAAATAAAAATCGCAGAGGCGATCAAATACCACCAAAAGAAAGCTCTATTAGTGGGAAAAAAAGGACGTCAATTTTGTTTGGGAGCCACGTCGCATGACCGGGCAATTGTCAGTTAAAGCGATGCGGTGCCGAATCGCAAATAACGCTCTGGTTAGTAAGGGGGTAAATCCCTCCGGGGCTGAAGTGGTTAAAATAGGCTTCCTTCTGGGACGACAGCCATGCAGACCAATTTGATGCAGTGTGTGGTGTACAGTCTGAACATTGACAGGCTGATCCCCCACCCCTTCAACTTCTGCAGCACGTACACTCAACAACTTTGGTCGACCATGGCAAGGCCTGTTCCGAGTGGAATCTGTCCTGTTAAACCGCTGTATGGTCTTGGCCACCGTGCTGCAGCTCAGTTTCAGGGTCTTGGCGATTTTCTTCTATCCCAGGCCATCTTTATGTAGAGCAACAATTCTTTTTTTCAGATTCTCAGAGAGTTCTTTGCCATGAGGTGCCATGTTGAACTTCCAGTGACCAGTATGAGAGAGTGAGAGCGATAACACCAAATTTAACACACCCGCTCCCCATTCACACCTGAGACCTTGTAACACTTAACAAGTCACATGACATCGGGGAGGGAAAATGGCTAATTGGGCCCAATTCAGACATTTTCACTTAGGGGTGTACTCACTTTTGTTGCTAGCAATTTAGACATTAATGGCTGTGTGTGTGTTATTTTGAGGGGACAGCAAATCTACACTGTTATACAAGCTGTACATTAACTACGTTACAGTGTAGCAAAGTGTAATTTCTTCAGTGTTGTCACGTGAAAAGATATAATAAAATATTTACAAAAATGTGAGGGGTGTACTCACTTTTGTGAGATACTGTATGTAAAGGTTTTATTGCTGCCTGAATATCTAGTTGGGAAGACTTCCTTTATATGTTCCAGTGAGAGTGTTCATTAGAACGAGAGGTGAGGGGAAATATCCTAATTGTGGAAACAGATACCAATAACAAACCATGCTCTGAATTTCTGAATTCTATGAAAAAATTAGATTTGTATTATGTTGTGAAATAATTACTTGCAGTATATAAAGGAGAAATCATCAACTACATTAAGATGTGCAGAATGCTTCATAGACTTAATTTTGGACTGCTTTTTAATATGCAAAGCCCGTATGCAGGTATTTTTACTAACCAACATCCAAAGTTTTTGGCTAAGCACTTTTTTTTTTTTTTTTTTGCGCTTTTACATTTTCTCACTAAAATAATTGTATATCAGGAGTCTGAATTCAGACTTTGTTTTTTACATTCGCTCTTGCTGAGAGTTTACCAAAGATAGGGGAGTGACAGACTAGTGTTACAGGCAGGTTGGCCGCTGACTTGAAGACTGGAGCCAAAGTTAAATAAGCAACAGCTGAAGAAAAATTAAACCATGAATTGAGTAGGCACAGCAGCCTCCGTTTTGTATGTAGAAGAACTCAGCTTATCAGATCATTTCTGTTAACCCCTAGGTTGGAAGCTTTCACTGCTAAACCGTTTATGAAAATCCTTTTTCTTGTATATACATAACAGGACACAGAGCCTTTGATAATTAGTGGGTTAGTCACCATCAGGTGATTGGACACTGGCAAGCCTAATTACAAGGCGAGTTCCTCCCCTATATAACCCCTCCCATATGGAGAGCGCCTCCTGGGGCCTAGGAGCTATAAAACCAGATCCATGCTTCGGGCCAATAAATACGCCTAAGATGGATGGTACCTGGGCCTCGTGAAAGAAGAAATGAGGTTTTGCCTGTAATGTCTCTCTTTGAGGAGTGGGCTCTAGGATCCAGCGCTTTGGTGCACAAATTTAAGTTGCACGAAAAGTTTCTGGCAGAGTCTTTTACAGGTCCAGGGAAGATGATCCTGTGAGTAGTAACCCAGAACCCTGAAGGTTGGCACAACGCTACCCGCCGTGATGGGTTAAGGTTGGATCTGTCTGTTCTCAGCAGTTCCCGCGGCAGGGATAAGGTATATGTAGACAACCCTAAACTATGCACATCATGGATTATTTTCTTTTGAGTAGTTTGCATGTCTTACCTGGTTTCCGCCACTAGAGGGCGTAAGAGACATACCTGGTGTATAATTACATGCCATCCAGGATACATGCTCAGTGAAGCTGGTCTGAGAAGCCGCTCACCTCGTCAGCTGCAGGCTCTGCTGCATAAACTGAAAGGGGGGATCCCACGCAGTCTGGGGGTCCCGTACAGTCCTCAGGTGGTCTCCTTTCTCTCCCCCGGCCACCGCCATGACGATCCTACGCGCGTGCAGGGGCCGTGCTTTTACGGTGGTTTCGGCGGGGAAAGAGGGGAGGGGCGTGGTTGCGGTGCCGTGCATGGTGCACAAGTGCGCGGGCGCAAAGCAGCTATGTTTAAAGCCCAGTACGCCGGAGCTCCTGTAAGTGGTGGGACACAGAGCTGTGGGCAGTAAGCATCTCAGTGGATTCGGATCTAGGCATACCCAAGACACCTACTCGGCATCAGGTTGTGCAGACAGAGCTAATATTAATATTGTAAGACTAAGGCACAACAGTGATTGCATTTGTGCTAGTACCTCTGCTTTGCAGCTTAGGACTATGTCTCCCCGCAAGAGGGCTTCAGGGGGAGGTAAAAGAGGCATTAAGAAATCAATGCCTAGATCTAGGGGTTCTGAATATGCCTGCAGGATACCATCCCTCCCTGAAAGACTGGAGGCAGCCTCACTGGATGAGTCTGTGTCCCTGTCAGGCTTTGCAGCCTCTCCCAATGTTACAGTCCCTGTATATGTCACTGAAGACACTATGAAGGCTGCATTGCATGGTTTAGTAAGAAGGATTACTAATTTTATCACAGCTTCCTTAAAGAGTAGCAGAAAAAGGGGTAGATCCCCTCCCTCTGCTCTGGGTTGCCTATTGGATGAGCATTCTGATGATGATGTAATATCCCTATTTGGGGATGGGGATCAGGAGCAGTCAGACGATTCAGGGGAAGAGGAGAAGCTCTCTTCTGCCTCCTAGGCCCTCAAAGTACAGGTGCAATATTATACTGAGTTGGTGCATACCACATACAGATTGCCCTCTGCTGAGGCTGCCATATACTCTGTTTCCTCCTGCGTATACCTTCCCAATTTATCCCTTGCTGGAGAAATTGTATGATGACTGGGTCACCCAGATAAACTATTTTCTCCCCCTAAGAAGTTTTCTATGTTTTATCCGGTGGAGGAAAAGTTCACCAAGAAATGGGGTTGCCAGCAATAGATGTGATTATTGTGTGAATAAAAGCCTGACCTGTCCTGTGGACAATGCTCAGGGGTTCAAAGATCCAACTGATAAGAAGCTGGAAACTTTATTTAAAGCCTCCTTTTCTATGACTGGTGCTGTGGTCCAGCCTGTGGTCGCAGCAATTGGCATGTGCCAGTTCCTCAAGGAACAAATTAAGCAGGCGGTTGTTGTTACCGGTTAAAAAGAAGAATAAACGTCCCTTATTTAGACGTTCTCTTTCCCCAGCCCCTGGAGCCTTGACCTCCAGGCAGTGGCGACGGCCTCCCCAGTCCAATACTAGGGGAAAGTGCTAGTCCTAATGCCCCCCTTTGAAGAGCCCCCCCCCCCCCCTCAGACGAGTGGGGGCAAGGCTGCTGAAGTTTGAAGGCGCCTGGCGGGAAGAGATTCAGGACAAGTGGGTAGTCTCCACGGTGTCTCTGGGCTACAAGCTGGAGTTCCGGGAGCTTCTGCCATCTTGTTTCCTAAGGTCAAGAGTCTCCAAAGATCCAGAAAAGGTGAGGCCCTTGTTTCTGGCCTTATAATGTCTATTACCCCAAGGGGTAATTAAAGAAGTGACCCCAGAAGAGCAGGACTCGGGGTTCTGCTCAAACCTCTTTACGGTTCCAAAACCGAATGGAGTTGTCAGACCTATTCTAGATCTAAAAGACCTGAATCAGTTCCTAGACATTCATTCTTTCCGCATGGAGTCAATCCGCTCAGTAGATTCCACCCTTCAGGGTGGAGAATTCCTGGCATCAGTAGACATCAAAGATGCATATTTACATGTGCCAATATTTCCCGCTCACCAAAGATTTCTAAGGTTTGCGGTGGATCAACGCCACTTCCAATTCGTGGCCCTACCTTTCGGTCTTGCTACCGCTCCTTGAATGTTCACAAAAATTCTAGCCCCACCCCTGGCAAAAGGAAAGGCTCGGGGCATAACCGTGATAGCTTATCTGGGCGATTTGCTACTCGTAGAACAGTCCCTAGCACGCTTAGACCACAATCTGCTCAGCACAGTAGAGTACTGATGCAGCGTACACACAAGCGGACTTTTCGACCAGACTGGTCCGACGGACAATCCGATCATGTGTTGGCTTCAATGGACCTTCAGCGGACTTTACCAGTTGAAAATCTGATGGACCGTTTGTGGTGTAGGGAGCAGCAACACTGAAGCTAGGCCTCTTCGGAGTCCCTGTTCTCTGAGCTACTCGTACTTCCCCTCACACTGTCCCTTTCTCCTCAGTGTTGGTTTTAGATTATTTACATTTCCAGTTTTAAGATGTCCGTTTATCCATTCAATATTAGTTTCCATGTTGCGCTCCTTGGTGGAGACTTGGTCTGGTGACTAGGGAGCCGGGGGGGGGGGGGGGAGGGGGGGGAGGCCCCTCAGCCACAGCATGATCCCTATGGGGTGGCTGGGGGTGCTTCTTCTCTCCCCGCTTAGTCAAGTGCTTACTGACAACTTTCCCAGACGCACCTGGCTTTATCAGTAAGCTTATCACTCTGTCCTATAAACTTGATAGGATATACATGGTTTATTGATTAAACTCTACCTTTTTAATATGATTAGTTATCTCTTGATGTAATCTAAGACATGTCTCCTTTAGCTATCCTGTATATTGGTCCTTGTGGACCTTTTTGCTATGTTTTATATTCGGAATTTATGTACCAAACGTTCCCCTCTTTCCTTGTTTCTGGAATGTATGCCACATTTGTATCTACTAAACTTCTAATAAAAATTTATTATAGGAAAGTCTGATGGACTTTAGATTTGAAACGTGCTTCAAATCTTTCCGACGGATTCGAGTCCGGTTGAAAAATCCGCTCGCCTGTATGCTAGTCCGACTGACGAAAACTCACGCTAGGGCAGCTATTGGCTACTGACTATCAACTTCCTCATTTTAGTCCGGTCGTACGTCATCACGTACGAATCTGTCGGACTTTGGTGTGATCGTGTATAGGCAAGTCCGTTCGTTCGAAAGTCCGACGGACTTTTGTTGCCGAAAAGTCCGCTCGTGTGTACGCGGCCTTAGAGTACCTAGGCTGGATACTCAATCTAGAGAAATCTTCCTTACAGCCCCTAAAAAGTCTGGAGTATTTGGGCATGGTCATAGACACAGTGCAAAGTAGAGTAATTTTTACCCGGATCAAAAGCCAAAGCCATAAATGATTTGGTCCGGGTAGTCATAGCAAGGAAAAATCCCTCCATTCGACTATGTATGAGATTATTAGGGAAAATGGTGGCCTCTTTCAAGGCTGTTCCTTACGCCCAGTTTCACTCAAGGCCTTTACAGAGAAGCATCCTCTCTGCCTGTAACAAAATAGTTCAAGCCTTGGATCTTCCAATGTGCCTATCTCCATGGGTACGCCACAGCCTCAATTGGTGGTTACTGACCAAGAATCTACTGAAAGGAAAATCCTTTGTTCCAGTTACTTAGAAAGTCGTAACCACAGATGCCAGCGTAATAGGCTCGGGAGCAGTTCTGGAAGAACAAGGTTCTGCTAGCACAAGGGTCAGATGCCTTAAGGATTCCATGGGATCAGTACTCTAATCTATGCTCTTACTCCAGTTCCGCTTCTCCCGCGATTCCTTCGGAGGGTCAAAAGGGAAGGAAAGCCGGTAATTCTGGTGGCCCCAATGACCTTGTTATGCGGAGATCGTAAAAATGGCAGAAGGAAGACCTTGTGTTCTCCCGCTGTGCCCAGATCTACTCTCACAGGGTCCAATATTCCATCCTGCCTTATGAAGTCTGAATTTGACGGTTTGGTGGTTGAGACACACATCCTGAATGGTTGTGGCCAGTCCTGTCCACTCTTGTTAATGCTAGGAAGCCGGCCTCCAGGCTCATCTACTACAGAATCTGGAAGGCATATGTTTCCTGGTGTGAAACCAGGAGGTGGCATCCTAGAAAGTATGCCATTAGCAGGATTCTTGCTTTTCTTCAATTAAGGGTATAGATGAAACTGGCCTTAAGCACTATCAAGGGCCAGATCTCGGCCTTGTCGATTTTCTTTCAAAGACCACTTGCCTCTCATTCCCTTGTCCGGGCCTTTGTTCAGGGGGCACTGCGCTTGAATCCGCCAGTTAAGCCTCCTGTGTGCCCATGGTATTTTTATTTGGTTTTGTCTGTTTTACATGAACAACCTTTTGAACCATTGCATCATGCTTCTTTAGTTCTTTTGACAAAGAAATAGTTTTATCCTAGCCATATCCTCAGCTAGAAGGGTAGTTGGCAGCTCTTTCTTGTAAAGAGCCATATTTGATTATTCATAAAGACAGGGTGAATCAAGATGTGGTCCTACCGTCCTTTTTTCCAGATCCGCAGTCCGCGGAGAAGTTGTTACTCTTTAGATGTTGTAAGAGCAGTCAGGATCTATCTGCAGGTAACGGCTCAGATACGAAAGACTGTCGATTTATTCTGCCAGAAGGCCCCAAAAAGGACAAGACAGCGTCAAAATCCACTATCTTTAGATGGATTTGACAGGTTATTGTTCAGGCTTATGGTGTAAAGAAGAAGATTCCTCCTTTTCAGGTTAAAGCACACTCAACTAGAGCAGTTAGTGCTTCATGGGTAGTGCATCACCAGGCTTCCATGGCTCAGATATGCAGGGCTGCAACTTGGTCTTCACTCCATGCATTCACTAGATTCTATCAAGTGGATGTAAGATGGCATGAGGATGCCGCTTCTGGGCGCAGTGTGCTGCAGGCAGCAGTATAGGTCCTCTTGTCTGTTGGCGGTCCATGTTTCTGATCTGTGTCTCCCTCCCCTCAAATTTGGGCATTGCTCTGGGACATCCCACTAAGTAATTATCAAAGGCTCTGTGTCCCGTGATGTATGAACAAGAAAATAGGATTTTTTAAAAACGGCTTACCTGTAAAATCCTTTTCTTGGGAATACATCACAGGACACAGAGCTCCCGCCCCTCTTCCGGATTATACGTTGGGATACTTATTGCTTTGCTACAAAACTGAGGTGCTCTCCATTTGGGAGGGGTTTAATAGGGGAGGAACTCGCCTTGTAATTAGGGTTGCCAGTATCCAATCACCTGATGGTGACTATTTAACCCACTAAGTAATTATCAAAGGCTCTGTCCCGTGATGTATTCCCAAGAAAAGGATTTTACAGGTAAGCTGTTTTTAAAAAATCCTATTATCTCTGCATGTCGGTGTTCATTTTGCACTAATGCAAAATGTTTTTTGTAGCAATACATCTATAAAATCACAAAAGGGTAAATATGATTTGATCCATAAGTTTTTTTTTTTTCCTGTAATCACTGCCAGTGTCTATAACCTCCAGGAGAGCCAGGGGGGTTCCCCCACTGACTGTGTTTATGATAGAATCAAGCAATATTCTTTCCTTCCACCCATGGTGGAAGGAAAGAAATTTGCATAATCGATGGGCTGCTTTAGTCTAAAATGTAGACTAGGAAACTTGGTTTATGTTACATAGTTAGGTTTAAAAAAGACACAAGTCCATTTAGTTCAACCATAAAAAAATAAATAAATTTAAAAAATATAAAAGATATCATACAATCCCATATACCCACATATTGAATTTAACTTGCATCTCATCCAGATGTTTCAGGAAGTGACAATAGTAGCAAACAGCTCTGGCTTGTATAAGACACTTTTCTGCATGCCCACATGTAATTTAAAGTTTGTCAAGCCTACTTATGTTTATGCTTTGACACCAGTGAAAACTCCATACAGTGTTTCCATACAAATATCCAAAATGTATATGCTGTTTTCATAAGTTTTCCTGGCTGAGAAGCCTGAACTAGCCAAAACCCCACAGATGCCAAATTATCAGTCTTCACATGCCTGCGAGTGATCTCTACTTGTATTGTGGTAAGTTCCAGAACCACTCCCTATGCAGGTATATTCTGCAGTGGCTTCTGGAAGAATACAAGAGTAGTTTTACTTCCTAAGCATAGCAAAGTCCTGATGGATTGCATAAAATAGCTCTTGGAAGTATCTGGGGCCATTTGATGCCTGTCTACTCTTTATTTTAAACTACTTACCAGTAGTGATCATAGAATGTCTTGAGCCCAATGACTGTAAAGTCAGGAGACACTGGTTTGTGAACAGTAAGAGTGATCAGTGAAAGCTTTGTTCATGTATTATCCAGGGTCAGCATTTACTTCTTGGAGTGAGACACTAGCTCTGAGGCAACAGTCTTGTAAATTGTTGTATCTATGCACAGATGACCCTGCCTGGATGTTGACAGAGCAGTGAGGGTCTACCTAACTGCAACATCTTCCTTCAGAAAAACTGAGCCTTTTTTTTGTCCTCCCTGAAGGTCCAAACAAAAGACATCCTGTTTTCACTTCCACCATTGCTAGGTGGCACAGACAGATCATTTTCAAGACTTAAACCCTCAGGGATTGTTTCCTCCCTTTCCTATCAGGACCCATTTCATCAGCTCTGTTGGTGTTTTCTGGGCCTTTCAGCATCAAACATCTATTTTGCAGGTTTGCAAGGCCACCACTTGGCTTTCTCTTCATACTGTCCCAAAGTTTTACTGGGTGGATCATCAGCCTCTGCTAATATGTGCTTCAGCCTGTCACCTGAGTGTTTCAAGTCCACTAATCCTTAGTTTTTGTGGGCCTGTTTGCCATGTTGTCATGGGGACATAAGTTAATGGGAATTTTGACTTAACTGTAAATTCCAGTTGGGATTCAATACAGGACACTGTTCTCTCCCCTCATCCCTCTGTTTCTTCTTGCTTGCTACAGAACTGAAGTCCTGCAGAATAGTGGGTGGGTTATATGGGCGGGGGGGGGGGGGGGGGGGCACTGGGGGCATTTCCAGAAAAGCTTTTGTTAGTGTCTGATCACTTAAAGGTAGCAGCATATAACCCATGGTCTGACTTACTGTTGTGTCCTGTACTGTACTCCACTTTACAGCTAAGTCAAAATATAATTTTTCGCTTTGTATTGTGACATGCGAGGAATATATTCATATAGACTTGCTGAGTTACTGAATAGATTTATCTCCGCATGCAACATTAAATGAAGGTTGAATGTGAAGGCAAAATCCAGCCTACAAAGAACTTAGAAAAATATTTCCATAAACATTTAAGTTTTTATTGGCTGAACATGCATGTTTATGCCTATTTAGGAGAGAGGGGAAGCACTCAGCAGACACCCGTAACCTGGTTAAATCAGGGGAAAAACCAATGTGATTGGCTGGAAAATTTCAACTGGACAGCTGACAGTAAGTGACTGTATCAGGCAATGAGAGAGTCTTATCTCTGTGGGCACTTTAACCATAAGCTGATATATTTTCCAAATACTGTCTAAGTAATCGGTTGTTAGATGGGCCAGTTTGCTTGGTGTATTTTGCTTTTGCTACAATACAAAACTGTATAATGGGTATAAAGTAAGAGGCCCATCTTGTGCTGATGTTGCTAGCCCTACAAACGTGTTGGAGGTCTATGAAGACCATTTAAGCACTCTGAGAGGACTTCCTAGGCTGGCGTGACCCCACCAATATAGAATAATGTTATCCATAAGCAGTTTTTTTGATGTGTAGGATCAGATGTTAAAAGAAAAATATTACACAGAAATAGTGCACAATATTTCTTTGGCTGAATTTTCGTGATCTCATTTTTGCAACACTTTTACACTAAGTTACATAGGGCATCTCATATAATTACTGTGGCTCCATTCCTATGCAAAAAAATATGGATAGTTTTTATTGTGTGTACAATTGCTGTAATAACTGCCTATTGCTTTAGGTTACATTACATTGCCCACAGACATAAGTTGATGGCTGCAAAATCCAGCCAATGTTATCCTAGTCAGGAATTGAGAACCTACCTCATGGTACCATATGTCTTTAGGTCAAACTCCAGCAACTGATATTTGAGAAGGATTTAGTCTGTTGATTTGGGTTTACCTTAATGATCATGGAACAAAAAGATAAGACTAGTGCTGTGGGTGTCTAACCCAGTGCTATGATTACCAGCAGTCAGATCATTTGACCATCATCTCAATGAAAATAATGGCTTTCTGCTTAAAATATTAGGCTTTACCATGATGTCAAAGCTTTTTATCCTAAGACATTTAATCTAAGCAGCCATATGACATTTCTTTTTCATACATCATGGGACACAGGCTAATATTTGTTACCTACTGGGTTATACTTCATGTCCAGGTGAATGGACACTGGTAGACCAAAGGTCTTTTAGACAGGAAGTGATCCCCTATATAACCCCTCCCATACAGGAAGTACTTTTTTACAGTTTTTTACCGGTGTCTGCAAGGTGGATGGCACGGTTGATTGAGCTCTCTGAGCTCCAGGTCTCTAGTCCCACAAATGGTTCTTAAATGAATCGAGGAATCGACCGATCGTATCCATTTGATATAGGCTCTATATGCTTAGATAAATGGTACCCGAGCGAAGACTCAAGATCCTGCTAGGTTTTGCCTGTAATGCAGCCTCCAGGTGCTGGACCCTGCAAAGTGGATCCTGGACACCACAGTGCTAAGGCATTCCTGCAAGGTGCTGTACAGGTCCAAGGGAGTGGACCCTAAACATGAAAAGGGTACTCAATCCTTGAAGGTCATGAAGTGACAAGAACCCGCCATGATGGGTGAAGATTGGGCTCTTAGTTTACTAAGCTGCCCTGTGCCTGGACGGGTAAGTGAAACCCCTTTAATTACTTATTGTGGGGTGTCCCAGTGATTGTAACAATCAGTCAAGCTAGCTAGAGGCTGGACACCTGTGTGTGGTGACAATACGAGTTTTTGGCTCGCTGTGGGTGTTTGCAAAGTGTACCTTTTTTTTGCTTGTCTGGCTGTTTTTTACCTGTATGATGGCACACGACGGTGCGCCATTTTGCCTTGGTTCGCCATGACGCACGTGCATTCGTAAAAGCGCCGCTGTGCTTAGCGGTTTGTTTGGCAGCCATGGCACACACGACTTTACCGCACATGTGCCGTAGCCCTTATCTGGGCGCACAAAGATTTACATCATACGCGAATACAGTCACACCTGTTCACCGGGACCGCGCACGTGCGTGTGCACACATGCATAGAACGTTTCGGCGCACAGCCAGCTTATTTAAGCTGTGTATGCCAAACATGAGTTGCTTCCAGAAGGCAGCTGTGGGACACATAGCAGGCCCTAAACTAGGCATTTGCAGAGGTTCATTTTTTTTTTACCCGGGTCATGCGAGTCACCAGATGTTGCTTGGCAGCCTAAAGGTGCTTAGCAGGATTGTTGCATAGGGGCTTGGTGAGCCCTATGAAAGGGTATCCCTTCTGAGGTGTGTTAATACTACACCCAGGTACTCTTTTTGTGGCTAGTAAATGTCTTAAAAAAAAAAAGGAGCGGGACTAACACTACAGGGAAGGGCACACCTATGTCATCAGTAGTTCCTGATGAACTTAGTCATATTCCTAGTGTTGTATCCCCTGAAAGACCAGAGGCTTCCGGGCAATCTGAGCCGCTGCGCCTATCTGGTATTGTGCCTGCTGCTTCGCCCTTTATCACCAAAGATAAACTGTCCTTGTCCCTAGCCGGATTAGAGCACAGGATTGCTGGCATGATTGCCTCCATCCCATAGGATGGCAAGAAGCGTGACAGATCCCCCTCCCTGGAGCCTTCTGGGTTTGGAGCAGGATTTGGTTGAGGATGGGGAAGAGCTAAAAGCTCAGGATTCTGTGGAGGGCTTGGCGGATGAGTCTGCTTCCAAGCAAACTGGACAAGAAGATATCCGGTTAATGTCTGCCTCTCAGTTGCAGAGGCTTTTGATCCTGACTCTTACCGAAATGGTTTGTTCTGCCTTTACGTTGCCTCTTGCAGAGATTACTGAGCCCCCCTGGTCCTCTTTGGGGTCCCTGAGGCCTCTTCAGGCCGCACAGGGTTTCCCCTTACACCCTCTGATAGGATTTTTGTTCCTCCTAAGAGGTTTTCCCTTTTATATCCCATGGACGAAAAGTTCAGCCGTAGATGCAGAAGTCTCTTCCTTAAACAAAAACTTAACTTGTCCGGTAGATAACGAACAGGGCTTGAAAAACCCTGTTGACAAGAAATTGGAGTCATTATTAAAGGCCTCCTTTTCTTTGGCCAGTTCAGCTATTCAACCAGCTGTTGCAGCAATTGGTATCTGCCAGTCCATAAAGGATCAGGTCAGACGGCCTGAGGGAACTAACTGGGAGGATGATCTGGCTGAAAATAAGACAGATATTCCTCGAGCCCTGTGTTTTGCTGTTGACGCCTTAAAGGATTCAATACTGCAGGTTTCTTGTTTGGCTCTCTTGTCTTTATATATGCGCAGACTTTTGTGGCTTAAGAACTGCTCAGCCGAGCTTCCTTGTAAAAAGTTATTGGCAGGTTTCCCTTTTCATGGGGATCGTTTATTTGGTGATCATTTGGACAAATATATCCAAAAGATTTCCGGAAGGGAAGAGTTCTCTACTTCCTGTGAAGAAAAGCACCAGGCGTCCCTCGTTTAAAGCCTCAGATATGGCTCATAATATGGTGGGTGCTGCAGCGATTACCAGTTGGGTCCTGGTAACATCAAGCAAGCATATATATATATGCCAGCACACCATGGATCGACAACTTCCGTCCTAAGGTTTCTTTAATGAAAGAGATCACATCACAAAGAAAAGTGCAACGTGTTTCAGAGCCACCCAGGGCCCCTTCATCAGGCATGTGATGATCATCACATGCCTGATGAAGTCTAATGACGGAAGTTGTCGATCCATGGTGTGTTGGCGAATACGTACACAGAGCCAGGGGCAAGGCCAGGGCCACAAAAAGCCCTTGGGTCCAAAACTCTTCTAAACCCAGCACCAAGCCCTCCTTTTGAGGGGACGCCCCCACTCTATTGGGTGGGGGGAAGGCTGCGCACTTTGAGGATTTGGAGAACAATAGATCAGGACGAGTGGGTCACCTCAACTATGTCCCGCGGTTACAAGCTGGAGTTGCGGGGGGTTCCCCCTCAGAGGTTTCTAAGATCCTGTGTTCCCTCGGATCCTCCAAAAAGAGACTTATTGCTTCAGGCACTACATCATTTAGTGCATCAAGGAGTGATAAAAGGCACGGGGTTTTACTCAAACCTGTTTACAGTTCAAAAACCAAACGGGGGACGCAAGGCCCATTTTGGACCTAAGATCCCTGAACCAGTATCCACTGATCCAGTCCTTTCAGATGGGGTCTGTCTGCTCAGTAGTAGCCTCACTCCAGATGGGAGACTTTCTAGCCTCCATCGATATAAATGATGCGTATTTACACGTACCTGGCTTTCAGCCCCATCAGAGGTTCCTGCGATTTGCAGTAGAGGAACATCATTTTCAGTTTGTGGCTCTACCCTTTGGGCTTGCTACAGCTCCCCGGAGGTTCACAAAGGTCCTAGCACCAGTACTGGGCCTTTTAGGGCCCAAGGGATCCTGGTGCTCGGGTATCTGGACGACCTCCTGCTCAGAGATCACTCACTATAGGCTCTAGAACAGAGCATAACATCCACAGTGCGGTATTTAGAAAGCTTAGGCTGGATCAAGGCATGGCTATTGAAGCCAGGGTGGGACCGTGGCATCTCGGGACCAGTGGTGTCTACCCTAGTGAATGCTAGAAAAGCTGTCGCTGGGAAGATCTATCATAAGGTCTGGAAGACTTTTATATTACTTGGTGTGAAGCCAGAAAATGGCATCCTCCGGAAATATGTGATTCGGAGAGTTGTCTCTTTTCTACAGTCAGCTGTGTAAATCATATTGGCTTTGAGTACAATCAGAGGTCAGATTTCAGCCCTGTCTGTATTCTTCCAAAGCCCTTTAGCGTCCCATTTGCTTCCTGATGGCCATCACCTTGGCTAGAAGGGTGTCGGAGTTGGCGGATTCGGCTTTGGGCCTCAGTGTACTGCGGGCTGCCGTATAAGGTCTGATGGCTATTGTTTGGCAGGGTGTCTCCCTCCCCTCAAGGCTATTGCTCTGGGATGTCCCAGTAGGTAATGAATATTAGCCTAACTCTGTGTCCCATGATGTATGAAAAAGAAAATAGGATTTATTGTCATACTTACCTGTAAAAATGTTTTCTTTGAGTACATCATGGGACACAGAGGTCCCTCCCCTCTTTTTGAGGATTCAGTGCTTGCTACAAATCTGAAGTACTTCCTGTATGGGGAGGGGTTATATAGGGGATCACTTCCTGTCTAAAGACCTTTGGTCTACCAGTGTCCATTCACCTGGAGATGAAGTATAACCCAGTAGGTAATGAATATTAGCCCAACTCTATGTCCCATGATGTATTCAAAGAAAAGGATTTTACAGGTAAGTATGACGAAAAAATCCTATTTTTTAGACCTACTTGGATCCTGCAGTCATCAGCATCTTGACAGAGTTGCTTGTGTTCAAATGTTCCCATCAGTCATTTCTTTAACCGCTTCAGCCCCGGAAGGATTTGCTCCCTTCCTGATTAGAGCACTTTTTGCGTTTCGGCACTGTCGCTTTAACTGACAGTTGCGACGTTCTATCCAAACAAAATTGACGTCCTTTTTTTCCCACAAATAGAGCTTTCTTTTGGTGGTATTTGATCGCCTCTGCAGTTTTTATTCTTTGCGCTATAAACAAAAAAAGAGCAATAATTTTGAAAAAAAAAAAATATATTTTTTACTTTTTGCTATAATAAATATCCCCCAAAAATATACATTAAGAAAAAAACTTTTTCTCCTCAGTTTAGGCCGATATGTATTCTCCTACATATTTTTGTTAAAAAAAAATCGCAATAAGCGTATATTGATTGGTTTGCGCAAAATTTATAGCATCTACAAAAAAGGGGATAGTGTTATGGCATTTTTATTATTAATTTTCTTTTATTAGTAATGGCGGCGATTTTTATCGTGACTGCGACATTATGGCGGATACATCGGACACTTTTGACACTATTTTGGGACCATTGTCATTTTTTACAGCGATCAGTGCACTTTTATAGCACTGATTACTGTGTAAATGCCACTGGCAGTGAAAGGGTTAACCACTAGGGGGCAATGAAGGGGTTAAGTGTGTCCTAGGGAGTGATTCTAACTGGATGGATGGGCTTCAACACACATGATGACTGCTCTCTATGACAGAGAGCAGTGATCTCTGTCGTGACACTAGGCAGAACGGGAAATGCTTTGTTTACAAAGTCATCTCTCCATTCTATCTCTCCGTGACACGGGACCCGCGGTCACGGAGAATGCGGCGGGCGCGAGCGCCCACAGTGCGGCTTCTTAAAGGGGACGTACCTGTACGCCCTTTTGCCCACCCGTGCCATTCTGCTGATGTAAATCTTCGTGCAGCGGTCGGGAAGCGGTTAAGGAAAGGCAAGCGCTGCTGCATACTCTTTTTCAGCATGTAATGAATGTGCGTGGCTGATGACATAATTTCCCTTTTATATATTTGGCACCTAAGGGAGACAGAGCAAGACCTACAGCTTGAGAATCCATTACAATACCCAGTGGTAGAAGCGTAGGCTGATTATGTTCATGGCAAGCGGTCAATTTTCAGCTCTGTTTCATCTTGCTGTCAAAGAATGCTGATGTTAATGAGAGTGCTGAGATTTAAACATTTGATAGCTAGCAGTAAGTTTGGATTTCAACCACTTCCTTAGCACGGTGCAATTCTCCTCTTGTTTCAGACCCAGGTTATGGAAAAAGAAGTACTTAAAAAAATGTTAAAGTTTATGCATTGTTCTGAACCCAGATATTTTTCTAATGTAGCTGGGTTACTTAAAGTGGTAGTAAACTCTCTCCAATATATATTCCCCATTTAAATCATTAATAAGCACCGAACAAATTGCTCTGTATGGATTGATTCTTACCTGCTCTCTTTTCTTGTAATCTGCCCTGTTCATTTTCACAAGTTGACATCCATATAACTGGAAAAAAAGAAAAAGTCCAAAGGGGGAAAGAATAATGCAAAATGTTATGGAAAGCTTTATAAGACTGCATTTATTAAGGAGTATTTGAGTTTACTACAGCTTTAGTAACGTCAATTTAGCTGACTGTTCTATATACCTAATGTAAACTGTCCCCCAAGTTTTATTGCATATAGAAAGACTAGTGGACATCAAACTTGTAGTATTAATTTTTGTTCTTTTATTTACCAACGTCAATTTATCTAATGTTTGAAAATTTTTTTTTTGTTTTTTTGAGAAATTAATGCAACTTAGTCTGCAAAGTCTGCTTTATTTTTTGATTTTTGACTCCGCTGTCTATGTAGAAATGACGCATTAAACACACAATAAAACCAAATACACAAAGTACTACTAGCTGAGAGTATTAAAGAAACCCTTTAGAGGTCGTTCTCAAGGAGAGGATTACCGTTTATACTCGAGTATAAGCCGAGCTTTTCGGCCCTTAGGCTGAAAGTGCCCCCCTCGGCTTATACTTGAGTCATCGCCGTCTGCCTACATGATCAGCGTGTCATGCAGACAGACGGCGGCCATTCCACTGTTCAAAAGCCGCGCCTCCTAGTCTGATAGGCAGAACACTCCATTTCCCAGCATTCAGCCTATCATGGGCATCCTCTCATCCTCATCCGTGGTACGAGGATGAGCGGATATTCGTGATGCGCTGACTGCTGGGAAATTGAGTGTTTTGCCTATCACAGACAAGGAGGAGGTGCGGCTTTTGAACAGTGGAATGGCTGCTGAATGTTATCACACGCTGATCGGTGGATCGCTTTAGGGACACATGCACAGGACACATGCACAGGACACATGCACGGGACACATGCACGGGACACATGCACGGGACACATGCAGGGGACACATGCAGGAGACACATGCAGGGGACACATGCACAGGACACAGGTGGGGGACACATGCACAGGACACAGGTGGGGGACGCATGCACAGGACACAGGTGGGGGACGCATGCACAGGACACAGGTGGGGGACGCATGCACAGGACACAGGTGGGGGACGCATGCACAGGACACAGGTGGGAGACGCATGCACGGGGGACGCATGCACGGGGGACAAATGCACAGGACACGGGTAGGGGACACATGCACAGGACACGGGTAGGGGACACATGCACAGGACACGGGTAGGGGACACATGCACAGGACACGGGTAGGGGACACATGCACAGGACACGGGTAGGGGACACATGCACAGGACACGGGTAGGGGACACATGCACAGGACACGGGTAGGGGACACATGCACAGGACACGGGTAGGGGACACATGCACAGGACACGGGTAGGGGACACATGCACAGGACACGGGTAGGGGACAAAGTTCTTCTGAAAACAGTATATCCTAATGGCAATCACATACATCTTTCTGACTAAATTCTTATTCATTAAAATGCAGTGTCAGGCTTCTCAAAAAGGTAGTACAAAAATGCATCAGTTCAGTTCACAAAATAAAGATCATCAGTACTGATCATCAGACACACAACATTGTGAAAATGTCCTGTAGGATTCACAGAGGTGGACACAGCTGTTCTAATACTATTGTACACAAATAGTGTATGTAGTATATGTAGTTGACCATATTTGCTAGTACAAGCAACTAGCTTGGTTGATAGCATAGTATTACTTAAAGCATAATTTCTTTCTTCTCTGCATCTTAAGCTGAGTATACACATGTCAAAATTTGGCTGGGTCAGCAGGAACTGGCCAAATTTCGATGTGTGTAGCCCTCTCTGTTCAACAGAAGCTGACCATTAGGCCAGCTTCTGTTTAACGATCCTGCTGGAAAACCAGCATTTGATCAGCCCCTGTGACAGCAGAGGAGTCCCTGTTGTCAGAATACAATAGTACAGCGTGGGAGATCCCTGAATCCACGTTGCATGTGTGGATGAGGGAATCAGAATTTTTTTTTTTGTTTCGTTCTCGCTAGTTGAACAAAAGGAGAACTTGGTGTATACCCAGCTTAATTTTGAGTAAATGTGACTGGTAATGAAAGACTAGATGGTGATCTGCTATTTCCCTCTTGACCCTGTGTCTCTCCTTTTGGCTTTGAAGAAACAGGACAGGTGAGAAATTTAAAAATATCAATAGGTTCAGAACTAGCAGGCAGTTGTAGCAGATATTTGCCAATTACTAGGAGAATGTGACACTATGACAGCTGAAGTATGTTTGTTAGAAGAAGCTTAATTAAAGTGATAGTAGAGTTACTTTTTTTAAAAAAATAAAATCACTAAAATGCTATACTTGCCTGCTCTGCTATACTATTGCACAGAGCAGCCCTGAACCACCTCCTCTGTGGTCCCCCGCCTGGGTTCTAGGTGGCTCCTTTTTATGAGTGCTCCTGTAGCAAGCACAGAGGTTTTTATCTAAGGGATTAATGTATACCAACAAAAAAATGTCTGCCTTTAGAGCCACTTTAATATCTAACACATTTCCCTTTGAAAATAGGAAAAATGGGTACCTTGATAAACACGAACTGAAATGCAAGACTGGTCAGACTATTGGCAGATACCTGCCATTTATTGTAAGACCAATGAAGCATTATTACACTTACCCCTCGAAAACAATCAGATTTCACTCTGCTATAGTCAGACCAGTGCACAATATGTTCTGATTATAATCTGAAATATCCGTAAATTAGTAGTTAGCAAGAAGAGCTAAAAGTTGAATAAGATAAAATAGTGTTTGGGCAGTGAGATTTTACTCTTCATACGGTCCTTTTGTATTTTTCCTAGATTTACATCTTCAATGAAACCTGTTTAATGCAGCTTATGGCAACATTTTTGTGTTCAGAGACCAGGATATATATTCTCCGTTGATTTAGTATGTTCTATATTTCCAGAGGATTAGGCTCCACTTTATTTAAAAGCTTTGTTCAGAATAGACATAATAACAATGCAAGTGCTGTATATGTTCCCCATGACATGCAAAGCAATGACTCCTCTAGTTTGGAAAATCTATTAGTGCTGAATGTTGGTTGTCTGTAATTTATTACCAATGGGAATACAACAAGAGTACAAGACTCAAACTATGAGAAGAGGCTTTCTTGTGCAGAAGGATAGTGGACGTGGATACATGTACACATCTGGGAAACAACATAAGTGTTTAATATTTCCGCAAAGATATTTGAGTGTTTGACAATTGTTAATGGTAACCACTTATCTGAAATGTACTGTAGATAATCAAGTAATTCACCTAGAAACCTAATAACTATCGCATGGTGAAATAATCACACCCAAGTCTACTTGAATTGCTGTGGTGTTCTGTTTACAGCTATAACAATCTGAATAATATATTTATGTATTTGTCAGCCCCTAAAATAAACATGTTGATCTAAAAATGTTACAAAAACCGAAAATTAAGTTAAGCCTCTTGCCAGTGCATGAGCATTCCTGTGGGTATTTCCCCGAGACACTGGTTCACTCATGCCACCTTATCGGACTCTGGTGCAGCAGCCCAGACTGGATTCTTCATTTATTTAGCAGGGGATTTGAGATTACATGTCATTCTTATGCCCGGGTGGGTGGAACCAGGATCCTAACTAGTGTTTAAATTGAAGGAAATTGCTGGAGTAACATTTTTTAGAATTCAGCAGATACGTTGTATGCCATATGCATGATTTTCCGCTTTGTTTATTCTTTGTGATGCAATATAGATAGTAAGCTAACCTTATGTAAAAAAAAAATCTAAGAAAAACCTTCCATGTTTGTATTCTGTTTTCAGAGATTTCCCCTCTTGTGAAAGAAGAGCCTTCACCAATTTCAAAAATGCGACCTGCGACTGCCAGTGTAACCACCATGCCAGTAAACACAGTGGTATCAAGGCCACCACCGCAGATACATGTAGCACCTCCTCTGTCTTTGGAGCCCACAAACAGTCTGTCCATTAGCTTAGAAAGTCAGCTGGAGGCATTTTTAGATGGCACGCTGCCATCAGGAGCTAACATTCCTCACCTGGATAGTCACAGTGACGGCAGAGATACATTTTCTCTTATAGATGACCTGAACAATGATCTCCTCCAGCACCATAGCATACTGGACCATGATCCAACACCGATGGAAACCACAGAGACTACATTCACTGCAAACAGCTGCTTGTCTCTAGACCTTCAAGATACCAACCTGGACAACATGGAGTGGCTGGACATTACCATGCCCAATTCAGCCTCTTCTCTTACTCCCTTGGGCTCGACCATTCAAAGTATGTTCTCCACTGACTTTTTGGATACTAACGACTTGCAGTTGCAATGGGAATAATCTTTTTCTGTGGGTTTCAGAATTGGATTTCACTTTTAAAAACATGGGCTGGACGTATGGCTGTAACTATAGAAATTACACAAATAACAGAACAGAATGAGGTCTACAGTTTTTAACTGCACTGGATACCCATATCTGTGTGTTAAGGCACCACTAGGGAGGGTAGCTATGTTTAAAAAGAAAAAAAAGGTGACCAGTGAACCAGTAATGGTAGGTCAGATTAGATCCAGAGGGATTATATAATATACCATTGCAATGATGAGTGGATCATTTGTACAGAAATTTAGGAATTAATGTTTCAATTTATTTTTTGTTTTAAAGAAATAACTGCACTTGACTGTTCCTGTGAACAGGCTGAGCCAATAGGAATACATGGCAAAGCGCTGGCTGGTTCAGGGTTCTCATGATAAAATCGTTTGCGGAGTTGAGGCACACATGCTATAATGTGTGATTGGCTTTATGAATCTCTTAGACAATGTAACCTTAGTGATATACTTTACAGTCGTTTTTAGGATGTAAAAGAAACTACAAAAGCCCACATTTTCAGAATTAGTTGAAATTGAACTTGTAAAAATAAAAGATAATCTGGGCAGTAACTGTAATTCAATTGCTGGAAAAAGTGGAATTTATAAGTGATTGGGCGCTACATTTTACAGATGTTTATTGAATGAAATCTCATTGGCTCTGTTTATATTTGCTTTATTTTTTATTTCATTGTTCTTCTTTATGTTTCGTAACAAAGGGATTTTTATGGCCACTACTCCGAAACAAGCTGTAATATAATTGTACAAAAATGTATTAAATGATTTTATAAGAAAAGCTTACCTGCTATGAATTGAGCGCACAAGTTTTGCTTTTTTTGAAAAGACACAACACACCAAACAATGCTTGGCTCAGTTATTTATTTTCTAGTCCAATATCTAGAAGTGAATAGCTAGTTAGAACAGTCTGGGAGAAAAAATGCTTAAGAATATTTTTAAGAAGTTAGAAAGCCATGTAGACAGGATTAGGATTTCTTTAAGTCTGAATGGATAAACGGAAACATAAATACGCAAATCAAAGAAAAATCAAAGTTTTGTTGAATAAGAATAACAATGTACTAGTTCTGCATGTTATAGGGGGTAAGTGCGTATGAAAGATCGTTTTTGTAGCTTAATATTTTACTTTTGCAGGCTTATATTCCTTGAATTTTCTATCACTTCAGGCATGAGTTAATTAAAGGATACCACAGAAAAAGTGGCAATTCATTTTTACAAGAAGGCTAGCTCTTCCAAGTTCACTATCCTTTTGGGCAAAACAATACTAAAAAAAAGTCTCCTAACCTTCTATTTTAAAAGTGTATTTAGGATCTTGATATAATAATAAATACCTTGGAAATACTCAAAGCTAAGCTAGATGTAAAGTGAAGGAATCCAGACACTTTTATCATATTATTTTCATGTTGCAGGCTTTCCAATTAAGAATTGTATCAGTTATACAAAGTTCTTTTTCCATAACCTTTTGGGCTCAATCGCACCAAGACCTCTTACCAAGCTTTTTTTTTTGTTTTGTTTTTTAATGACCCCTTTTTTAGCTGACTTGAATGAAAAAAATGCAAGTCAAGGCACCAAAGAAGCAGAATGCAGGACACTTTTTTTAATGCACCACAATGCAGCATGTTATATGCCTTGTTGAAAAAAAAGGATTTCATAGTGTATTTTAAGTGTGCTTGAAAATGAAACAAAATACATGAGATCACATCTTGTGTGAGTGAGCGCTTGCTCTCCTGTAAAATGTAGATGAGGGTTGTATTTGGTGCTTTTGTTTATAAGTTGTATTTACAATCCAATATTTGCAATAGCACCTAAAGTAGCCATCACCTTAACATGTTCTTGTAAAAACTTACAAAGAAATGAAACATGCCCACCTAACTGGCAAAAGGACTTAGGTGTTTACAGTCTGGGATTTCTGAAAAATTTTATACAGTTGGCCTTACTATGCAACATAGTGTATTTGTTCTTAAGAAGTCAGGTTCTCTGAAACGTACTTTGAAATATATTAAATCATTTGAGGTTAAACCTAGTAGATTGATTCATTTGAAATCTCTGCTTGGTGGAAGTTAACATAGAAAGCGGATATTGCTGCATACATGCTCTATAAAAAGAGTAAGGAAGAGTGTGTCAATAGTGAGGGCATCCAGTGCATGTGTGCACACACAGTGTAAGGCTGGCCGTACATGGATGTTTTTTTTTTAATCAGCCAGTGGTGTGATTGAAAAATAAAAAATTAACAATTGACCCCATCCACGCAAGCAAAGTGGATGGAGGAATCCTCCCTGCTATGCTAGTGAATTTTGACAGTGGAGTCACTCCCGCTGTCAGAATACACAGTTCAGCGCGGCAGCCGATTGGCTCCAGGTGCCAATCAAATGACTTTTCCAACAGTCCCGTTCTATTCTAGAGTAATCGATCATTACATCTCTCTCACTCTACCACTCTGTCAAGCGTGAACAGCCATTGATGGATTAAAATGTGGCTGGTCCCCGAATTTCGATTTATCTATGGCAACTTAAGACCTTCCACTGAGATTTACCAGATTCCAATAATCTTCTATCACAGTTCTGTACTGGAGGTAATCAAACCTACTGAGATGGAAATCGGAACGGAACAGCACAGAATTGGAGTTGGCACAATGTTAACAACAGGTCCATATCTTACAAGGCTGGTGCTGAGGCATGTTTCCAGTAAAATGTTAAAACATACTGTATGCTATGTAAACTTTCAATAAACTTTAATTGTGATAATAAAAATAAAACATTAGTAGTGAAAATAGGACTACTTTAGAAGTGAAGTGAACTAGCCCTATCATTTTATGACTAAACTTTCTACACCCTCAAAATTGTGCCAAAATGAAAGGTATGGAGGTATAGATCCCATCATGTAAACCAATCTTATTTGTACTTTAAAATATACATCTATTATGATCTATCTGTTCCTAAAATGCATGGAACAAGATTTTACGTTAGAAAAGTTTTATGCAAATTCTTGCTACTATCAGGCTATGTATGGAGTGTAAAATGATCACAAATGCCAACATTTCTAGACAGCAGACAGGTTGCAGTGGTTGTGGAATACCCTAATACTCTATTCACCTCTGCTGAAAAAGTATAGAGGAACAGATACAGCTTAAAGCGAATTCCAGCCCGCTTGTGTTTTAGAGTCAGCAGCTACACTTCTTGTATCTGCTGCCTTTTATTAACCACTTCAGCCCCGGACCATTTGGCTGGCCAAAGACCAGAGCATTTTTTGCGATTTGGCACTGCGTCACTTTAACTGACAATTGCGTGGTCATGCGACGTGGCTCCCAAACAAAATTGACGTCCTTTTTTCCCCACAAATAGAGCTTTCTTTTGGTGGTATTTGATCACCGGTTTTTATTTTTTGCGCTATAAACAAAAAAAGAGCAACAATTTTGAAAAAAAGCATAATTTTTTAGTTTTTGCTATAATAAATATCCCCAAAAAATATATAAGAAAACATTTTTTTCCCTCAGTTTAGGCCGATACATATTCTTCTACATATTTTTGGTAAAATAAAAATCACAATAAGCGTATATTAATTGGTTTGCACAAAAGTTATAGCGTCTACAAAATAGGCAATAGTTTTATGGCATTTTTATTTTATTTTTTTTACTAGTAATGGCAGTGATCAGCGATTTTTTTCGAGACTGCGACATTATGGCGGACACGTCGGACAACTTTGACACATTTTTGGGACCATTGGCATTAATACAGCAAGCAGTGCGATTAAAAATGCATTGATTACTGTAAAAATGTCACTGGCAGTGAAGGGGTTAACACTAGGGGGAAGTGAAGGAGTTACTGTGTGCCCCGAGCGATCCCGGGAGCCCGGTGGTGATAGAGACTGCCGGCACTCGCATCGGCTCGGGCGGCGTGCTCGCGCCCCATAGTGGCCATCTATGGTACCGACGTACCATGACGGCGATTCGCGCAGCCGAGCCATGTTGCCGCAGTATAACTGCGGCGGCTGGTCGGCATGCGGTTAAACACACACTCACCTGTCCCATGGTCCATTGATGTGGCGGCAAATATGGCATGTAAGGAGTGCTTAAAGTGGAACTTCCACTTTTGGGTGGAACTCCGCTTTAATGCCAGTGCTTTTTCTGCAGGAGCAGTGATGAGATTCTATGGCATGCAATTGAATATTGGATGTTCATATTTGATGACAGCGGGAGTGAGAATCTGATCATTTCCAGTTACCACCAGAAGCACTGGGAGGCTGGAGCCACCAGTCTTAAAGGTGGGACCCCACATGTACTTTTTTTTTTTTTTTTTACAGAAATGTCACCCTATTTTAAATGTGATGGGGACCATTTTTCCTTTAAAGCAAAAAGCAAGAATGTTTTTTACCGCCTAGGAAGCACTGTTAGCTACAAGTCCGTTATGACACGCACATTTAGCATATTGGCCATTGAAGGGTCAGTTTATTTCTTTTAAGCAGCAGGTTTACCAGGGAAAAAAACAAACCAATTCCACCAGCCACACTTTTGAGGTGAATGGGGGAACCCATCTGCTGTGTCATTATATTCTGACCACTGGATGTCTCCCTTCTGTCAGAATACACAGATCGAGAGGAAATTTTCCAGCAGGGCAGTTGTACAGAAGTTGATTGGTAGATCGACTTCTGTACAACTACAATGCCCATACATGGATCGAAGTTCAGCCAGTCCCTGCTGAATCAGCCAAATTTCGATCCATCTATTGGCAGCTTAATGTGCCTTTGCTAACTGTCGTCACCATTAAATTTCCTTTCTAAAATGTAATAATTAGAAACATTGAAACAATAGCAATCTGTAGAATCAATACTGGCAACACTCTATACATTTACATTTCTACTATATCTAGTGGGCTTTTGAATACTTGGGTCATATGTAGTACAGATGGAAAATAACACTTTTATCCAGTTATGTACTGATGTTAGCTTTGTTAGCTTTGTTAGCTTCCTTTAATCCCCTGCACAATTGGGCTAACACTGGGGATAGGGAGAGACCTGCAATGTGACCCAATCACTGTACTGCATGGCATAATGCTGTCAATTTAACACTGGGAGATTGCTGATAAGTAGAACAGTAAGCAGTCATTACACACCTTTACAGTCCAGTCCGCATTCTTGGGGCAAGGCAATAACCAAGCGGTGTTGCATCGCTGTAGTGGAGTCATCGGGGTGCCTGAATTACAAAACTTGACAGATCAGAATTAGAGAAATTAACAGGTAAGCCTGCAGACGTGCTTTAACAGTGTATTTACCTGTTTGCTTGGGAGTTCAGCTTTAAAATGGTATTGTAACAAGCTTATTAGTGCACTGGAAAGCATGTTTTCTTGGTTCAGTTACTACCAGATACCACGATAGGCTGTATTACAAAGCCACATATAAACACTCAGTAACAGTAAGCTTTTGTTCTACCTTCCTTTTACTATGAACTACCAAAAGACCTGTTAAAACGAATGTTCTGTATCTGTGCTAAGTGAAAGCTGTACCAAAATGGCTTCATATGGGCCCTATTTTCAATGGACCACAATATTAATGCTGTAGCCTGGGCAGGTACCATGTACACAAACACATTTTTATTGTAAACATTCCTATGCATCACCAAAGCACTTGTGTGTACAAGTTGAACTTAGGACTTTAGTTCAGGTGTACAAATATGGAAGAATAGGATTGTTTCTACATGTAGTAGGTACATAATACTTGCTGCTATCGGCATATTTGTAGATATCCAGAAGAAGGGACAATGAAGCTTTGAATGCTTATAGCATTCTCCAAAATTGTAAATGTAAAATGTATGGCCCATAAATGTAAAGTACTTTGTTAAATTGTTGTAGCTTATACTTGCTCCTACACCTTTCAGCTTTAAGTTGTAATGTTAATGTGCATTGCTTACAAAACTTTTTCGTTGGCTGGAAGCTACATGCTAGTCGTGGTACTGCTCACCAGTCACTCGATTCTCGCCTTTCTGGTCAATATATATTAAGTGACTGAAAATAAGTAATAAAGTACGATTTTGATGAAATCTACGTCCCGTGTACATTAAGCCTAAAGAGGGAATCAGAATTTGGGTGAACAGATATTATGCCCATATCTATGCTCCATAATGATAATTTAAAAAAAAAAAAATTAGTAGGGCATTAAAGAGAGATTATTCAGTTGCCTCTGCTTCTATGCTTCCCAATAGTATCGGATTGCATGACCCTTAACCAGATAAGAGTTCAGGGTCAGGCAAGATAAGATAAGACCTCTTACAGATAAGAGTTCTGTGGGTTGCAAGCCAATGGGGTCTTTCTTTGTGATCCATCGACTAAAAGCAAAAGAGTAGAATAAGTCACATATGGGCCGCCACCTGCTTTTCAGCAATGCAGGAAGTTTCACAACCTATTGGTGTAGCGAGACGAGACTTGTATTTATTTTGTAAGAAAAAAATATGCTTGATATAATGAACATTACTGAAAAACATCTTTACATGTTGCTGAAAAAAGTACTTTGGAGATTTCTGTAAAGTTTTAACAACACATTTGTGGGTTTTGCTGATTCCTGCTATTTTTGTTTTAACATAATCAGAAGATCAGTTTGCATCAGTCCCTTCTGCTGCTTTACAGTTACTGTGATTTCGGTGATTCTTTCATTAAATTTATAGCCATTGATTGTGCAGTATGAGGACATGAACGTTTTAGGTAGGAGACCATCTGCAGTGATTATTGGGACTGCAGTGAAAACCTCCCATAGAACTGAAGAAACTGTACAATCAGAGGACAGCAGTTGCGACCTTGATCAGGGGCCTGCTCATGTATTCATGCCTTTCTATGAAAAGTTTTGATGCCTTTGTACATGCAATTTGCACCCCCTGCAATCAATTCCTTAACATGATGTTCGAATGCCAGATGTTTTGCACATTGTATATATGTAATGCATACTGTATTTTTATATGTGTAGCACATTTATCATTGGATATTTTGTACATAGTGGCAGTGTTGTAGCTACTGATAAATTGTTGAATAGGAGCATCATGTTTCTGCATTTTTGTGTTCAAGAGTAAAAATAAATATACCTTTCTTTTGAAACTTGACTTGATAGTTTTCTTTTACTGTGTATTATCTGTATAATAGTAGCCCTGGGATTATGTTTTAAGCTGGGTATACACAAGTAGATTTTGATCAGAAAGTTTTCATTCGTTCAATTTTCTAATTGTTACTGTGGTCAAATTGATGTTCAATTTTAACCAGTGACCAGAAAATTTGAAGGCAGCAGGAAGGAAAATTTTTCTCAAATTTCTAACGGTATTTTTCATTCTGGAAAGTCAATTCACTCAAATCGAATGTTTAAAGCAAAAAAAAATTTTTACTTTCAAATGACATTCATCTAGCTGTCAAATGTACTGAGAGTGTTGTATAAATATTTGTTTAAAAATCTATTAGTGTATACCCAGTTTTGAGTTGTTAAAAAGTTCCCAGGAAAACATGTAAAGGATGTGAAACCTCGAAGCCATAGCCTGCTGTGACAAACCCAGATCAGACCACTGCCCCTTTTCACCAACTTGCGACAAATGAATGGTCAACCTCACACCATACTATCACTGATACACACCAATGACACTCTCAGCCTCACACTGTACAAAGATTTTCTAGCTTTTGGGACCACAATCTTAATGCCAACAGACTGTGAGCGATTGTCACAGGGTGGAGTTAGCTAAGCAATTAATCCTTTACACCCCAAACTGCCACCAGATAGCTTGGGGTCCATCAACCCTTCACAATAACCGCAATGAAAATTATAAATCTAAATAAACATCTACATACATTGTCACCACAGACAGGTATATCCAGAGATTTATATCACAGTAGCACTCCTCAGAGACCGGGATTCTTTTAATTTGTATTAGAGATAGTTTTAACACTTTCCAAAATATGGTTTAGCTCTGGTTCACATTGGTATGATTTAACATGTCAAATCGGCGGCAATGGCACTGTCCTAATCGGTGCGACGCTGCATTTGCGGCGTCGCACCGATTTCAAAAAGTCGTTTCTGCACTAATATTTGCGATTTGGAGCTGCGATTTACAATGACATCTGGGCAGAAACCTGCACAGATGTCCCTGAAATCTCGTCCGAAATCGGGACTGACATGTGGGAGTGAAATTGTGCGAGTTCAGCTGAACTTGCATGGCTTCATTCCTGCAGCTCATTGTGAACCTGGGCTTAATAATTAAAAGGTAAAAAATGGTCCAATAAAATATTTACAGAAAAGGGGTATTACAAAGAGACAAAAATGCAACAGATAATTAAAGGAATTGAGAGTGGGAATACTTAACAATGTTCTGGTTCAGCAGAGTCCAATCAATCAATCAAGCAAGATGGTACATTGGCTCTCATAGGACTTTGTTTGCTGTTAAACGAAAGCTGACTTCAGGGGCAGTCCCCTTTTCTTGTCATTGAGGGGAGTGTTGTCATGGGATGTCTCTGTGCTTACAAACATGCCACAGATCTGGTTTTCTATAAGTATTAATATCTTTGAATACCTACAGGTTACAGTCTAACATGTATATTATTGTCCAGCATGGAATTGCATTAGGAATGGATATAGATATGACAGATTTTGGTTGTCTACTTTAGCTAGCAAGGTTAATATGCTTTGTTGGCTCCCCATATTGTCCTATATAGGGGTGTTTGGACTTAAAACATTATTATTTAACTGATGGAGGTAAATATGTTCATTATTCTAGCTGTACTGTCATATACTGAACTTTGAGTTTTTGCTGTCTCTCAGGAATGTGTTTTGGGTATTCCACCAGCTGAGCTCTACGACTGTTAAATGACTCATAGACCTGGGACAAAGGCAAGTATCTCTTAAAACTCTAGTTACTCAGGCTTGCGAGTCCGATGGTTTTATTAGGGGTTCTAGACACTGTGTGGATTTGGCTAATAGGCGTGAGAGGGTCTGCATCTGTCCTCTCAAAGATCTGATTAGGAGGTTTTGGCAGTTTATTGTATGAACTGAAGGAGAGGGGAGGTCACTACAGCTGAGTGTCTCCTGTGAAAAAATGGCATGGGTGACTTCGGACCTGAACAAAATGGCTTCCCCGCACAGCTTTTTGTGTACCCAGTATGCAGGACCATTACATCTGCATTTTCAGAGGTGAAATAATACAATGTTTATTTTAGGGTACATATCCACTGCTATATTTCCTGTGTGATGGTGAATCTTACTGCATAGTAATGCTTCCTAAAGTGGACCTTTCTCCATTTTTTCATCTGCCTACAGCTCTTCATGCTCGTATGAAATCTTACATTCATTAGTTAAACTTTTTTGCTTTTACTTACAATTAGTGTTTTTCCACTTCCTGGTTGAATGAGGCACAGGTGATTATAACCAGACCTCACAACTGCATCCTGGGAAGTTCCTGTCATGTGTTCCAGGAGGCAGACCCAGAATTCTTGGCATAGTTTCTAGGAAGTAAAGGGAGATGGATTCATCTACCCTTGGTAAAAATGCCCAATGTGCGAAGAATGTGAAAGAAAAGAATAAGGTATGCAAATAATAAAACACCTGTAATTGAGTACTGTATATGTTTGTAGATTGCCATTACTCAACCTCTCTAAAGGTGTCTTTGTTGTAACTTTTAAGATACGTTAAAGTTCCTTTTTTAAATGCTTCCCGTTTTATGAGAGTATGCCCTAGGACAATCTGCTGGGGTTTAGTCACTAAAGGAATTGAGACTGAGCAAATGTTCATTTAACAAAGTGACTTTTCATTATTTCTTAAAAGGTGTTTATATATGTGTTTTTTTCTTCAACATATACAGCAGATTAAATCATTATTGAGCATGTCACCATTTTTCTGGGTAAATATATTTCTAAAGGTGCCATTGACCTGAAATTTTCATCGGTAAAAACTCAATCCATACATACAAAGAAACCAAAACAAATAAGTTCAGAAATTAAGTTGTGTAATAAATTGGAATAACAGTGAAAAAGTATTGCACACATGAAGAAAGGGAGGTGCAAAAAGGCGTGTAAAGACAAGACCCTAGCTGAAATCTATCAGAAAGTAATCCAGCCCCTTGTCAGTGCAAATTAATATCAGCTGGTTCAGTCTCAACTGATGGCCTATAAAAATGTGTCTCATTACCAAGGTGTCACACAAACATCTCATGATGGGTAAAAGCAAAGAGCGCTCTCAAGATCTTTGCATCCTTATTGTTGCAAAACATACTTGGCATTGATTAAAGCAGAATTTCTAAACTTCTAAATGTTCCAGTGAGCACTGTTGGGGCCACAACCCAGACGTGGAAAGAACATAATTTCATCATAAACCGGCCACAACCAGGTGCTCCTTGCGAGATTTCTAACGGGCGTGAAAAGAATTATCAGAAGAGCTGTCCAAGAGCCAAGGACCACTTGTGGAGAGCTTCAGAAAGACTTACAATTAGCAGGTACAATTATTTCAAAGAAAACAATGTAATGTACTCAACTGCCATGGCCTGTATGTACGCTCACCACGCAAGGCTCCATTGCTGAAGAAAAAGCATGTTGAAGCTCGTTTAAAGTTTGCTGCAAAACATTTAGACAAGCCTGTGAAATACTGGGATAATATAGTCTGGTCACATGAGACCAAAATTGAACTCTTTGGATGCCATAATACACACCATGTTTGGAGGTCAAATGGCACTGCACATCACCCCAAAAACACCATACAAACAGTGAAGTTTGGAGGTGGGAACATCATGGTGTGGGGCTGTTTTTTAGCATACGGTACTGGCATACCATTGAAGATAGATGCATTGAAAAATGTACCAAGACATTCTTGATAAAAATCTGCCTCCATCTACCAGGATGATGAAGATGAAACGAGGATGGACAATTCAGCAAGACAACGATCCCAAACGCAAAGCCAACAAAACTCTCATTTGGTTTCATAGAGAAAATAAAGCTGCTAGATTTGGCCCAGCCAATCGCCTGACTTGAATCCAATAGAAAATCTATGGGAAGCACTAAAGATCAGAGTTCATAGAAGAAGCCCACAGAACCTTCAAGATTTGAAGACTGGAAGAATGGGCCAAAATCACACCTGAGCAATGCATGTGACTAGTTTCTCCAAACAGGAGGCGCCTTGAAGCTGTCAACAAAGGATTTTGTACGAAGTATTAAATACATTTTAGTTAGCGTGTTTAAAACTTTTTCCCTGTCATTCCATTTTATTACACAACAAAATTTCTGAACTTAATTGTTTTGGTTTCTTTGTATGTATGGATTGCATGAGTTGTTACTGACCTGTGGTGAAAAATTCATGTCAATAGCACCTTTAGAAATATACCTAGAAAAATAGTGACCTGTTCAATACTTATGTCAACTGGTTCATTGTATACTCTTAGGTGTAATAACATTCAATCCGCACCTCTACAGCTGATCAGGAATCTTTTATCTTAAACTAACTTGTGCCACAAAATGAATTAACAAATCCCTGATGGAGAGGATAATGCTTTCCCAACATTAGCTTGCCAAGCCGGATTTCCAAGTACATCAATGCAGGGTTACCAAATCTTAGAAGTCTTTTTTGAGGGCAAGCCCTACTATTTTTATACTATTTTGAATTTGGGTACAAGAGTGTCTATACCCCTCTTTAGTTGAGTTAAACGCCGTGGAGTTGTGCTTTTCAATTTTAAAAAAGTAAGCCTCCTTGCATTGAACATAATAGAGAATGAATTACAATTTTTAAATTGTTGGACCATTTTTGTCTATCAAACCAAGCAAGCCAGTCTTGGGAATGTTGGGTCCCTGGAAAGCTAGGGCAGTTTCCATGAATCCATACACTGGTTCCCAAAATTAGACCGCAGAGTAACATGTCCAGAACATATGTAATGTATCAGCAGGTGATATTGAACATCTGTGGCATGTAGCAGTGGGGATTATTCACACTTTTTTTTAAATAAAATTGAATGAGCAAATCAGCCATGATGAGAGTATCTTTAAAATATCTTCGTTCCAGATCCTCCCATTAATCTTCTTTCAGGGATGATATTAAGTGTTTCCGTTTACAAAGCTGTCTGGGATGGCCAGGAGCTTTTAGATTGTAGATAGGAGTATACAGCTGTGGCCAAAGGTTTTGAGAATGACACTAATATTAATTTTCACAATATCTGCTGCTTTAGTGTTTTTAGATCTTTTTGTCAGATATTACTATGGTACACTGAAGTATAATTACAAGCATTTCATAGGTGTCAAAGGCTTTTATTGACAATTACATTAAGTTTATGCAAAGAATCAATATTTCCAGTGTTGACTCTTCTTTTTCAAGACTGCTGCAAATCGCCCCGGCATGCTGTCAATCAACTTCTGGGCCACATCTTGACTGATGGCAGCCCATTCTTGCATAATCAATGCTTGGAGTTTGTCAGAAATTGTGGGGTTTATTTTTATTTTTTGTTAACTCGCTTCTTGAAGATTGACTAAAAGTTCTCAATGGGCTTAAGGTCTGGGGAGTTTCCTGGCCATGGACCCAAAATTTTGATGTTTTTTTCCCCAAGCGATTTGGTTATCACTTTTTCCTTATGGCAAGGTGCTCCATCGTGCTGGAAAAGGCATTATGTCACCAAACTGTTCTTGGGTGGTTGTGAGAAGTTGCTCTTGGAGGATGTTTTTGTACCATTCTTTATTCGAGGATGTGTTCCTAGGCAAAATTGTGAGTAAGCACACTTCCTTGGCTGAGAAGCAACCCCACACATGATTGGTCTCATGATCCTTTACTGTTGGCATGACACAAGCCTGATGGTAGCGCTCACCTTTTCTTCTCCGGACAAGATTTTTTCCAGATGCCCCAAACAATTGGAAAGTTGAGTCATCAGAGAAAATTACTTTACCCTAGGCCTCAGCAGTCCAATCCCTGTACCTTCTGCAGAATATCAGTCTGTCCCTGATGTTTTTCCTGTAGAGAAGTGGCTTTTTTGCTGCCCTTCTTGACACCAGGCCATCCTCAAAGTCTTCGCCTCACTGTGCATGCAGATGCACTCACACCTGCCTATTGCCATTCCTGAGCAAGCTCTGCACTGGTGGTGCCCCGATCCCACAGCTGAATCAACCGTAGAAGACAGTCCTGGCACTTGCTGGACTTTCTTGGGCGTCCTGAAGCCTTCTTTACAAATGCTGTGACAATGATTTTTATAGGATTATGTTCATTTTCATGGCAGAGGGATTTTGCAGTTAATCACAATTCATCTGATCACTCTTCTCAACACTCTAGATTATATGCAAATTGCCATCCTAAAAACTGAGGCAGCAGACTTTGTGAAAATTACCATAACAGTTGTCATACATTATCCAAAGATCCCTTGTTCATAAAGGTTTTCAACGTGATGTTGCCAAGGCGATAGCCAAATTGAGAGTGAACGGCTTGACATAAAGTAATGTATCAATAGAGCTGTTTGTTAGTAATGGATAAAGCTTGTTTAGGTTGGTCAAAAGAAATGTTAAGTTCAGCAAAATATATGAAAGCAGGCTAATGTCATGACTTGACCACAACTTGAAATCTGGATGCCCATAAGTTCTTGTAGGCTATTGATGTTCCATTAGAAGAGTTATAGGCAAGAAATAAGAGCCTTGAAGATGATTTATCCTCAAATATGAGACATATTTTCACTGCTGCATCCTCAGTGGTGAGATTATTGTATGTCCTAGGTTTTTGGGTATATAATCTATCAACCAAAGATACTTGCAACCCACATGGATCTATCAGTAAAGCAGTAGTTGCAGAAAGACGGTGCAGCAAGTCATAGACATAGGATAACTGGGATGCCAAAAAAATAATTTCGAAAATTTGGTTGGGCTGGACTTTTATCTGTTGTGGCAGCCTGTAATTCTCGTTTAGCTATACGGTGGGGTTTTTGCTCCAGATTAAGGATGATATAGAGTCTATATTTAATAAGTTTTTGGGTACAAATATAGGTGACGCCTTCAGCATGTGTAAAATTTTAGAAATCGTGTTTATAAGATTTATTTTACCAATCAAGTTAAGAGGAAGGGTATCCCAAATTTGTAGTAGGATTGCATTTGGTTCATTCTGGGTTCCAAATGAAATAGGATACATTTAGAAAAAGTCACTAGAAATTTTTATTGAGCTAGTTGCGTTAGTTGTATAATGCATGATCAGACAGGGAACGTGGTGGACCTTTACAGAAAGGCTACATAATGTCAGGTGTCCCTGTGACTGTTCACTTAGTAGTAGATTAGGCTGAAGCTGTGTTCACTTTTAATACGCAATTGTTTGCTCACGTGGTGGAAATCAACACAGCTGAACTTCTTACTTCTTCACTATGGGAAGGCGTGGGGAGGGGGAGGGTTTAGTTGTGCAGAGAGGCAGCTGTGGGAAGGTTGAGGGTTTGGTGCATATAGGTGAGAGCTGAGTAGAGTGAAATGGGAAGGTTGTGCAGAGGCGAGAGCTGTGGAGAGGTGTAGTTTGTGTGGAATTGATAGCTGTGGAGTTTGAGTTGTATAGAGGTGAGAGCTGGGAAGGGAAGGGTGAGATTTATACTGAGGTGAGAGCTGGGAAGAGGCAGGGTGATCTGTGCAGAGGCTAGAGCAGTAGGGGGTTGCGCATGTTGTGGAAATGAGAGCTGTAGAGGGGGTAATTCGTGCAGCGTTAAAACAGCTTTGGGGGGGTGCAGAGGTGAGAACTGTGGAGGGCGTTTGGGGAAATGATGAGCTATGGTTGGGGATGTAAGCTGTGGATGGAGGGGTGCAGAAGTGAGATGTTGATGGGGGTGTGCTAAGGTGAACTGTGAACAGGGGGAAAGAGGTGAGCTGTGGACAAGGATTGCAGAGGTGAGTAGTGGATGGGGGGGGGAACAGAGTTGAGTTGTGGATGAGGGGCGCAGAGGTAAGTACAGAGGGGAGCGATCAATGATTCCTTTGGGGGGGTGAGATACTTGAGGAAAGGGGGGGGTTCATTGACCAAGAGTATGTGATATATAGCACAGCATGCTTCTCGAGAGAGAGAGAGAGAGAGGAGCGCAGGGTTGGGGATAAAGAATTGACCAGGGAGAGGGAGGGTGAGTTTCCTGCACCTATTCCATCAGAGAAAAGGCCCACTTTAACCATGATCTGTGAATATGCTCTGCTTGTGTCACACATTTCACAGAGCATGCCTTCTAGACTATAACTATACTGCAGAGTAGACATAAGCAATCCGTTTCGTAACAAATCGAAATTCGTCCGAATGTCGGAATAAAAAAGTAACGAATTTCAACTAATACGAATGAAATTCGTATTGGATTCGGTAATTCGGTAATTTGTTAAAGATCTAATAAAACAAAAGTTCAGCTCAAAGTAAATCTTACAGTCCAATCAGCTGATTAATTTTGTGCTCGAGGTTGGATTACTGGCAAAGTGCATTCCTGAGAACTAAGTGAGAAGGGTGTTGTATTGTATTTGAGCAGAGGAGAAGAAATATTGTCATTGTGTGTGTTAATAGATTCAATAAACAAACGACTTTCCAAACTACGAATCATTATGACAAATAAATATACATACATAAATATCGAATTACAACTAATACGAAAGAAATTAGAGCGGATATAACTAATTAATTCGACATGATTCGAGATTCAGTATAACGAATATCGACACTACAGAAATAACGAATTATCCGAAAACGAATTAACGTAAAATAACGAATATAACAGAACGAAATTATGTATTTTACAAAAGACAACGAACCGAAACTAAGCAAAATTTTTGGTTGTGCACAAGTCTACAATTCAGAGGTGCTGAACAGAAGTGGTTTCTCGAGGCAGTCAGTACAGGAAATATGCCACATCATTATTGGTTGCAAGGTACCATGAGATATGTAGTCCTTAGAAATTGAGAGTACATGGACAGAGGAAAAACCGCAAAGCATGCAGGCAATCTAGGAAGTTGTGGAAAGAGATTGCAGACACTGGACAGATAGGCAGCACTCACGATATGAAAGTGCTTCTACAATGCTGATGTAAAATGAAAGCATGTGCTGTGACTTTAGATCTTCTTTAGCCTGGTTCACACTAGCTCGATTTTCCTGCGACATGTAAAATTGTAGGTCAAGTTAAAACAGATTGGTGCTGTCTTAATTGCTGCGTCTTTAGTGGCGTCAAAAATGATTCTTCTGGCACTACTTTTGAGCCATTCTTGTGCTGCACGACTCCCATAGACTTCAATGTAAAATTGCCAGCAAGTCATACATTTGTCTTAATTGCAGCGACTTTGCTGCTACTTCTTAAAGTTTTTTTTTTTTTTTTTTTATTTAACCCACACATCTCCTCCCTGGTAATCGTTGTTAAAAAACGTACACCCTAGCACATTGCATTCACAGCTGAGCATAGCAGAAATGCACGTTCCCGCTCATTTTTTTCCCAGTTTTTTTTATGTGTAAACACGCCTCGCATATAGGGCTGCCCAGTGCGCGACAAATGCCCCAAAGTATCTCATAAACCTTTTCAGTTGTGGCACGTTGCGAATTTTGGCAGCAAATCACACATCAGCTAACCGCGATCGGTGGTTATTAACAATAAGCCAGCATTCACATCTACGCATTTCCTTACGTGCAGCAACTCGTGTTTCATAAACACGTGGCAAATGCACGTCCCACTTGCATTGCCATTTTGGCAACGTTTGCATCTGCACATTTCTGAACAGCCACAACCTGTTTCAAAAACGCGCATCTCACTTGCGTTACCATTTGTCCAGTCACATCTCCCCTGTGTCAGCCAGGGGCAGCTGCAGGGGAGAGGAAAAAGCACCCCAACAATGGTTAGTAAAGCCTGGAGCGCTGACATCACCCGTAGATTTCAATGGCCCATCTATTGTCAGCACTCCCCCCTCTTTCCTGAAGTGGCCCGAAAATAGGTAAGTATATACATCGTTCTTAAACGGATTAGTTAGCATAGGTGCTAGGAGGGGGGAGGGAACAGTTTTAAGGCTGGTTAGGACTAAGCTGGAAATCCACTTTAAAACTATGAAAAAATCAGGGACACTTTTTTTCCCAGGGACAGTCCCCTAAAATTGGGGACTGTCCCATGAACATGAGGACATCTGACCACCCTTCCCTATCAGTATACTGAGCCCTGATCGGGGGTCCTCCAGAACCACAGCAGCTTGTTGGGCTGTTTCTCTCAAATATACTGTTTTCTAATAAAAATATCCAGACTTAAATAATTGGTTTGACACTCCCTTTTCTAAATCTCTTGGATTTCATCTAACTTGTCTATCTCTCTTGGAAGCGGGTGTTTTGCAGAACATTAATGTGCAGTTTAACATCACACCAAGAGAAGCCGCTGAATAGTTTTGTGGTTTCTCTGCACACCTGAAGATGACACACCTTGCTCACCCAACACTTACCTATACACCTTAAAGTATTTCAAAGAATTTATTAGGCCAAGCATAGCCTAATAGGAGAAATTATTAGCAAGTATACATATACGACAGGCGGCGGCTCCAGACAATTTCTTTAGAGGGTGCTGTATTGGTGCTGAAATGCTAAAATGGGGGGGGGGGCTAAAGCGGAGCACTCTTGTAGGCATGTCAAGTTTGGGCATGACCAAAAAGTGGGTGTTTTTGCATGGTCTATCCCCGTGTGTAGACAAAATACAGCCTATAAAAGTTGACGTAAACTTTGTGTAGTGCACTCTTATCACACAGGAAACTGTACCATGAAATAACTTACTGTCTATGTCCCATGTATGTCCCATGTCAAATGTCCCTAGGCCACTCCTGAGTCTTGTGCTTGTCAACAAACTCTGAATATGCTTTCATGTAATGCTTTATGAATAATGGTCCTTGTTATGTGCCATCTCACCATTAAGGTTAATGTTTTGATCTGATTTCTGGACTGGTACATGTTTATTCCAGTCTCTGCTCCTTTTTACTTAGCGGTGATATACTGATCCACACTTTTGATCTGTTGCGGTACGTTAAGGCAGCCCATTCATTATGCTGCCAATGCACCACAATGGATCAAAATCCTCCATCTCCTCTCTTTTTTTAATCAACGCAGTGCACCATAACACATTAGTGTTAGTTGAGCTGTGGTGCGTTGTGTGTTTCACTTTATTCTACAGTGCATTGGGGTGACATTTCCCAATAAATGGCACATCAACACACCACGCAGGAAGTATGTATGGAGTCTTAAACCACTTTCCTAATTTATTTATTTCTATTTTTTTTTCTGCCTACTTTGGAATGCACTTTGACCTTTTATAAAATTCCTTTTTTTGTGATTCTGAAGAGAAGCTCTAGATACAGACAATGTGGCGCTTATTTTAATGTTTTGCTAGTGGAAAACAATTGTAAGGCAACTGTGGCCTTATTAGGTAATTGTTCATCAGTGTAAATTTTGAGCTGTAGCAACTGATTAAATGCCTACATAAACAATATGTTTCAATTTATCTTGTTTTCTAAGAAAAGAACATTATTGCATTACAAATTAGTTTGGCTTTCTATTCTTTCACATAAAATTTTGAAATGGGGGTTAAGTATAGAACAAGCATGTGGATATGTTTTGCAAGGCGTAGCACATTACATTTTCTGCGCAAATGCATACAGGTCATCTGTGCTTGCGTATCAAAAATGTAACCTCCTGCACTCAGGTGTAGTGCACAGCCATCTTGCTGTCCTCTCAGGATTGCGGGTATTATTAGGTAAACTACAAAACAACAAAAAAGAGGGTACACAGAACTAGTGCATTATCATAACTCAATTTTTTATTGAAGCAATAAATAACTGAATACTCACAAACGCATGTCATGCACAAGCATAGACAAATGAATAAGAGTGCCCCCAAATTCAACACACTCTGCTGAAGGCATGGGAAGACCTCATAGCATCCAAGTACAGCGGATGTGTTCCGAGGGTCAAACCCTCTTCTTCAGAGCCAGAAGCATGAATTGACAGAACACCAACTTATATACTGAAATGTAGGGTTGCACTGCCACCAAGTATTTTTGAAAGTCTTTAATCTATTTGTTTTTGTATAATTGAAATAAAGATAAACTAGTCCTTTATACTTTTGTATCCTTTCTGAAGAATACCTTTGGAGACCTCTGTCCCTATCTTTTTTGAATATATATGCTTTTGTATTCAGAGGATCGCCACCCGGTGGCCTTTGGTCCACACACAGGGAATGCTTTCTTTCTAAGTTTATAGTAACAGGTCTAGTGTTCGATGACGTGGACAACTACCCACCCCATCGAGACCTGCCCTATAGGACTTCCTTTTAGATGAGTTTGGCTTCCAGGTTTTTGTTGTTTTAATATTTGCACCGCCACCAAGCATTTGCATGAGTATCGGTACTCATGCAAATGCTTCGATACCTGAAACCAAGCCTGGAAGTGATGTCAGCTTGGGGGTGGATAGTAGCATCGCAAGCGGGATGCAGGCTGCACCTGGGTGACACCCGCATGTCCAAGGCAGCTGCAGTGGCTGGGCTGCTCCTTGAGCCCACGCCGGCCACCTATTCAATTCACTGCGCGGCCGTCGGGACCGGGGGGGGGGGGGGCCAGGTCAGCTGACCATGAAGGGAATGAGAATGAGCTGGAGAGGAGACCCCATCGCCGCATGGCGGGATGGGTGTCACTGCAGACACCACGGACTGCAGAAAAAGTGCTGCTTTGTCAGTTCACCACGAGTTTGTCACATTACATAGAGATAACTGCTGATAGGAGGATGCTTTGGTCACTGTGTGTGTGTGTCTCTCTCTTTTTTACAATGTGAGTGATACTGAACAGAGGATAAGAGAAGGTAAAGTGAAGGCATCGGAGATCAGACGTTGCCTTCACTTTACCTTCTGTTATCCTCTGTTCAGTATCACTCACATTGTAAGACAAAAAGGTGTCCAGCATTTAACCACTTCCCATCCGCTGCACATTTATGGACGTCCTCAGAGGGGAAGGGTGATATCTCAGTCATTGCTGCAGCAATGATCGAGATATCATTCTTTAGTCCCAGCGATTCTGCGCTAGATTAAAGTAGTCCAGGCAACTGGATTACTTTTACAGGTGGTGGAAGGGGGTTCCAACCCCCCTCCCACTACCACCTCTACCAGGCTCCCCCATGCCACCGGAGAGCCCAGTAGGGATATGACCGGCGGCATCCAGCTCTAGACAGACAGTGAGAGGAACAGATGTTGTCGCGCCCCCCCCCCCCACTGTGTGACATCAGAAACAGGAAGCGACGAGGATCTTGTCAGTTTCTGTTTCGGCTCTTTGTTTACCTGGCCGTTAGTGACCAGTGAAGCAACCGATCAGACCGATCTGTGTCTGATCGGCTACATTGGAGGCCAGAAGAGAAATCTGGGGTCTAATAGACCCCAGATCTCTCCATAAAGAGGTCCTGCCATGGCCCATGCTATTACAAGGGATGTTGTTCATTCCCTTATATTAACAATGAAGTTGAAAAAAAGATAGAGTGTTAAAAGAAAATTTGAACAAAAAAAAATAATAAAATAACAAAAAAATTAAAAATAGGTATTGGTAATTGCTATCGGCGAGTACTTGTGGAAAAGTAATTGGTACTCGTACGTGGTCTTAAAAAAACTGGCATTGATGCAGTCCTACTAAAATGTACCATTACCAGTTTCCAAGGTCCCTCCCCTCTGCCCCCCCTGGGGGGGAGGAAGGGGAAAAGAGGGAAGAAACCTAAATCAAATAAGCACAAAACCATAATCACAGCGCTTTCTAAAATTCCTGGGTGTCAAAAAGTGTTTCCCTGGTTCAAGGAGGGAGGGAGAAGGAAAAAGTAGAGTTGGGCCTTAAATTTAACCCCATCCTAGTTTTGCCCCTCCTTTCCTGTCTTGTTAACCACAAAGGAGATTGGAGCAAAAAAAAAAAAAACAATCTCTCGCACACCTCTGGTGTCTATTGTCCATTGTATTCGTATAAATACTGGTAAAACAAAATACTTTTTACCAATGTTTTTCTTGTTCCTTTGTGGTACATATTTATCACATATCACCAGAACAATGTTTCTATAGACTTATGCCAATTTCTAAAAATATCCTCAGTAAATCTGGCTTTTATACTCTTTGTGGCCAGAAAAAGATTTCATCCATTCTGATTTTATGCCTTGCACACAATGCTGTGTAAGCGGTTTGTGAAAAAATAAGACATCCATGGATGAAGCTGGAACGACAGGTTTTGAGAGCTACAGCCAAGTTTTATATTTGGTGTATTTAACTATACTGTAATTCAAGTCTGGCTCTGTAAAAATAACTATATTTCTTCAGTCAGGAAAATACACCAGAGTCCTAACTGATTCCGTTGTATCTTTATGAACTTTTTACAAAAGGAAAGAGCTATACATAAGTATACTTCAAACTTATCTCAACATTGTGCATATTGCTTAACATTTGTTCAGTTTAAAGATTATTGCAACTGTTCTTCGGATTATAAATATACCTGTCACATGATAGCATCAAATTATCTCATGTTTAGTTCTACTAAACTTTGTCCCTTTTTTTCCTTTGTTCAATATTGCTTAAAGGGAGGGTGGGGGGAAGGGTAATTAAGGGAAAAAAACAGGCTACATTGCGGTGGAATAGTAAATTCACAGCAGTAAAATGATACAGAAGCACCATCCTATATAAGGATAGATGTCATTGTTTAGTCCACAATGATAGATCTGGGTCTAAGAAGTAAAGTATTATGGAACAATGTGCCTACAAACCGTTGTGACTGATGTCTATATGCGTCTCGTATTATGATGACATGGCTGAATAATAAAGTGTTTGTAAACCTAAAAACAGAACAAAATCATGTTCCTGTCTCTTTATGGCACGATAAACTGCATATTGATCCTGAAATGTAATTTAGTCCTTTCCATGTTGTATAGTACCTGGTTGATCCTGCCTGTTCCTGTCTGTAAACTAAGCCCTCTAATCATGGCTGCCAATTCATGATAGTGTGGTCAGTTTGTTTTTCATCATTAGCATCTCTATACAGTGTGTCTGTATCTCCCTCCCATTTCCGTGGTCTGTGTAAAGCCGCTCCCCTCCTGGCTTGAGGAATATCAGCCCATCCCACTGTAGTCCCTCTGCTTGGAAAAGACAAGAATACCAATGATAATGATAATGAAAATCACATGACCGCACAGAATTGGTGCTTAAAAAAAGGTATTTAGCGATGTTATAACAAACAACAAAGCAATGTCATTGCTATTGCCCTAAAGAAGAAAAGAATAATGGCAGTCTTGAGGCTTTACAGCTACTTTAACTATTGTTAAGTTGAACCTGATTGCTTGCCCTTGACTAAATAAAGAATTAAAAAAACAAATTCCCAGAATTAAAGTAATTCTGGTACAAATCTGGACAATTCACAATGAGGTTATGATGACAGAATGCATAAACAGAAGCTAACTTCATACCCCATCATTGGTGTCAGTAGGAGGAATAGTGCCCCAACATTGTTGTCAGGAGAAGGGATAGTGCCTCATCATTGGTGTTAGTGGGAGAAACAGTGCCTTGTATCAGTGGGAGGAATAGTGTCCCAAGGGCAGGATAAAATAAACACATTTGATAGCACAACAAACTTTCTGCCTTGCTCCTTCTCTCTCCTGCAGTGTGCCTATACACTGGAGATCAAAATTAGAGAACACTTTTTGAACACTTGATTTTTTCAGAAATAATGTAATTTCATTGCTCAACATTTGATGGAAATTTTATTGTGGCTATGCTATGCTAATAGAACAGTGTTTTTTCACAATCTCCACCTTGTCCAATCAGAGAATGCTTTACATTCATTGAGAGGTTGCAAAGTGTTTTCTGACTGGCACCTGTCTCAAGTGGGCAATCCCCTGTGTTCACAATGTAGCAGGGCAGCAACTTAACAAGGGACCCTGAAAGCCAGTGTAGATTATTGTAGCAATGGTGCCTACTACAATGATTTCCAGCTTCCAGGGGGTCAACCAGATATGATGTACGCATAGTTACATTGGCTGGACCAGTATAACTATGTAAAAATATCCATACCTGGAAGTGTGCTTTGTTAATACCATTTTCCTTTACAATGGATACTGTTTATGTAAACAACCTTATTGTGATAAGACAGTTTAGTTTCCATGGTAAAAGCCATTACATCCCTAAAAAGTTAAAGCGTATGTCAAGGCATTATAAAAAAAAAATGCATCTGTGCAACACATGCAGTTTCCTGTGTTTTTTCCCAGACCTCCCAAGTGCAGAAAATTACCTATTGATCTGAAATAAATGCACTCTGCTAAAGTATTACTAAAGTCCTTAGGATTTTAAATAAAAATACACCCCTCTTTACCTGCTATTCACTAGATAATTGATGATTATTAAAAACAATGTTTCTCTGACTCACATTCAATTCATTTAACTTGCACAGCCTCCACATTCCTCTGTGCGGCTTCACAGAACTTCCAGTCAGGGAGTGTGCACTCTGAATGTGAACAAAAGTCTCCTGCTTGGGACTACATGTCCCATCATTACAAGTGTGATCACACAAGAAATAATTCATTGTTTCTGTGCTTTGGGCTACCTGAACATGTCAATTGCAGGCAGCCTGTGCACACAAGAAGGATAGAAAGAAGTTACATTCAGAAGATGCAGAACACTATTGTGAATTGGATGCAGGTTTCCCCGCATCCAATTCGCATGTCAGGAGGTATGAAGCCGGTTCACACATCTCCACAGCGGCTCCAAAACGAATTGCACATGAGTCCTGTGCGTCTTCTTATCCATTTCAAGTCCAAATTCAGCCAAAAAATTGGACTGAAATCACACCTGAGACAGTGAACGGGGACACACCGGACCCCTGCTGTGAGCCGCTCCGTGCGGCAGTGTGAGCCCAGCGTTTGTCTTCCCATCAGCAAGACGGGAAGACTAAGTCTTCCCATCTTGACTGCTCCACCCCTCGCCGATGCGTGTGGCAGCGATGTCTGCCGGCCACCCGCAATCGCTCCTCAGAGACGCTGAATGGGGATCTGTCAATGTAAACAAACAGATCCCTGTTCTGTCAGGGGAGTAGAGAGAGATTGTCTGTTCCTAGTGATCAGGAACAGCGATCTCTCTCTACTCCCTGTCATTCCATTCTCCCACAGTTAGAAACACCTCTCAGGGAACACTTAACCCCTTGATCGCCCCCTAGTGTTAGCCCCTTCCCTGCCAGTGTCATTTACACAGTAATTAAGATTTAATATCACTTTAAGCCCTGTTGGGGACTGACAACAGCATTTTTGTGCATGGTTTGCTGGAGTTTTTTGCCTTCCTCTGAATCAGCTGTGGGTGAAGGGTTGTGTATATAGGATTGCATGATTTTTATTATTTTTTTGGTTGAACTGGATGAACTTGTATCTTTTTTCAAGCTGACTAACTATGTAACTATGTGTCAGCCTTGCCCAGTGTCTTTTGCTAAACTACTCAACCACTCCCATCCTAAAGGCTAAACATTTCATAGTCCAACATAAGATTTAGAAGGGCTCTTTGACAGGAAGTGCACACAAGACAGAAAACAGCTCTGAATGTTTGAAATGATCAACATTTTTTTTTGGACTCATCAACCAGATATAACAAAATGCTTCCAATGATACATTAACCACTTGCCGACCAGCCGCCGATATATGGCGGCAGGTTGGCTCGATTGCACAAATCACCATACCAGTACGGCAGTTCGTTTGAGAGCTATAGCAGGCGCGCACCCTCGCCGATGCGCGTGGCCAGTGGCCGTGTTGTCCGCAATCGTTCCTCACAGACGCTGAACGGGGATCTGTCAATGTAAACAAACAGATCCCCGTTCTGTCAGAGGAGTAGAGAGATCGTCTGTTCCTAGTGATCAGGAACAGCGATCTCTCTGTACTCCGTCAGTCCAGTTCACTCGCCTCACAGCTAGAGACACCTCCCTAGGCAACACTTAACCCCTTGATCTCCCCCTAGTGTTAACCCCTTCCCTGCCAGTGTCATTTATACAGTAATCAGTGAATTTTTATAGCACTGATCACTGTACAGGCATACCCCACTTTTAAGTACACAATGGGGTTTATTTACTAAAGCTAGAAAGTGCAAAATCAGGCTCACTTCTGCATAGAAACCAATGAGCTTCTTACCCCAGCTTGTAGACCCTTTAACTTTTGCGCAATCCAATCAATATATGCTTATTGCCTTTTTTTTTTACTAAAAATATTTAGTAGAATACATAATGGCCTAAACTGATAAAGAAATGTGTTTCTTTACATCTTTTTTGGGATACTTATTATAGCAAAAATTAAAAAAATATTGTTTTTGTTTCAAAATTGTCGCTTTTTTTAGTTTATATCCCAAAAAATAAAAACCGCAGCGGTGAACAAAATCCAACAAAAGAAAGCTCTATTTGTGGGAAAAAAAGGACATGAATTTTGTTTGGGTACAGCATTGCATGACCGCACAATTGTCAGTTAAAGTGACACAGTGCTGTATCACAAAAAATGGCCTGGTCATTAAGGGAGCAAATCCTTCCAGGGCTGAAGTGGTTAAACAGACCAAAGAGAAGCAAATAAGATAAATCTATTATTAGGGTTTACATACACTTGAAAACATTCAAAAAATGTATCTAATATTATTTGGACATACTCTGGTGAATTCAAAAATGTAGAGGTATATTTGAGTCAAACATGAAAATTCAGGTGATCTAAACAATGTTCAGTTAAAGGAGATGTACAGCCAAAGCTCGTTTGGCTGTACATCTCCTGTGGATCACAGGAGTGCAATTTGTTCTGCACTTCTGTGACCTGTTTTCAGCAGACAGCGGGCTGAAGCCAGCTGTCGGTTGATGTCAGAGAGCCAGTCCAGGCTGGGGAAAGATCACAACCATATGGTCAGGATCCACCAAGAACCTTGGACCGGCACATAGCTCAGCCTCTCGGCAAGCCACTAAGAGCCTGGGCCAGCCACTCCCGCCCCCTCCACAGTCCAGCGCTCTAGTGAGTGCGGGGGGGGGGGAGGCAGAGCAGAGAGTGGTGCCTGATAGTCACCAGCTCTCTGCTCACGGAGCACTGAGAACAGAGCGATCAGCGCTGTGTTTGATTGGTTCTCAGTCTTAGAGCCAGCGGGGGACAGATGGAGCATCAGACCAATGCTGTAACCACCAAGGTAAGTATGATTTTTAAAAGGAAGAAAAAAAAATCCCTGAACTTCTCTTTTAAGCTATAATTAGTTTTGTTTTATCCTGGCATCATCCTTCACTATATTTTGCAGCTTTCAGCCCATCGCCAAAACCGACTAAGATTGCCAATACCCTTACAGAATTATACACTGCTCCCACTAGGGATCTTGGTCACGATCCGCCTTATAATACACTTCCAAGACTGCAGCCTTGTCTGGCCACTGATACAAAATGAAATAAGGACCAGATGGTCTGTACAGGTACTTGCCAGGAAACAGGAGGTTTAATATTTTTTCATATTAAGTGCAGGCATTGTAAGTAACATGCAAATGAATTTACAGAAATCACAGTACTCCCAGTTACTTATTTTACTTTGTTCGCAAAAATGAGGCTGCCATCTGTGCTCAGACACTGTCCAGGGACAACATTTAGCCCCGGTTCACACTATAACCCACATGTGCATTACAAAGGAACCACACCGCATTCCTGTGCTATTCACATGCAATTAAGTGCAGTGCAATTTGGGTCTATTCGATTTGAATGGGCTCAAATCACACCGCATTGCACCAAAGTGCAGGCACCTTTTTTGGAGCCACACTACAGCCACATCACATTTTGTACCATGTGATCCGGTGCATGCAAACCGCACTGCGTTTGTGATCCCTTTGGGGTGTTGTTAACTTTGTATTGACACCTGCTGCATATTGCAAACACAGTGCAATTGCAAGTGGGTGAGGGAAATGCACAGGGATCGCAGCATTTCCTGCACTCATCAAACTTTTCTTGACAATCCATGCCAGTACCAACAACTCAAGTTGGAAGGCACTGTAATTAGCAAGACTTGTTCGGTAGGGTGTGGACTCTGGCCATTCAAATGTACCTGTACCTGGGAGGAAATGCTCTACACACAGCCAAAATGTTTATTGTTTTGGATTGGGTGGGGTCATAGGTGTGCGCAGGGGGTGTGCCAGGTGTGTCTGGGCACACCCTAATCACTCTGTGTGGTGTCGATTTCCCCTACTGCCCAGGCTTCTCCTGTGTTGCGCCCCCTACTACCACAGTGCTGCTAGCTTCCCACCTCTCCTCTCCACCTGGCTGCTGTAGGGGATGTTTCAGGATGGAGAGCGGGGAGAAGGGGCTAATCAATATGTAATTTACCGGCCCCTTCATTTTCTAAATGAACACAGTGATCACACTCACTCACTATGTTCAATCACAACTGAAGCATAGTGAACTGTGTTTACTATGCATCAGTTTGTGAATGAACAGGAGGCCGCTCAGCACAGAGCACTTCCCATTCATTCACTGTCCCGTGCAGCTGAGGCTGAAAAGAAAGGTATGTGTGTTTGAGCTTTGGGGTGCACACTCTAATGTGATAGGCTGCGCACACCTATGGGGTGTAGACTGCACACTGGTGTAAACTGTGGAAACATGGCGAGAAGGAATCAGTGTCTGGTTTAAATCATGCATTCTTTCTGTTATGTATATTATAATGTAGTGCATCTGATATTAATACGCATACATCTTTTTTAAATGTTTTCATATTGTCTGTTTTTAGTGTTTTCATATGAAATGTGAATAATAAAGATGTACAAATTTTTTATATACACTGTATTGCCAAAAGTATTGGGACACCTGCCTTTACACGCACGTAAAGTTTAATGGCATCCCAGTCTTAGTCCGTAGGGTTCAATATTGAGATGGCCCACCCTTTGCAGTTATAACAGCTTCAACTCTTCTAGGAAGGCTGTCCACCAGGTTTAGGAGTGTGTCTATGGGAATGTTTGACCATTCTTCCAGAAGCGCATTTGTGAGGCCAGGCACTGATGTTAGACGAGAAGGCCTGGCTTGCAGTCTCTGCGCTAATGCAAGAAAATATGTGGCCCCTCTGCGCTAAGACTGGGCTGCTGTGAGGCCACATATTTGTGGGCAGTTGGCGCCTAGGGGTTAAAACATTTAAAAACAAAAATAAAATACATTCTAGTTTGCCAGTCCTTAGATGTGATGACTGCATTAGTCTTGTTTTTTTTTCACCTGGTGATTTTGCCAGTAACACACTTCCAGTCCCGGGATAATGCCCCACTCGTCTGTATCAGTACAACAGAAACAAGATGGGACTATGAAACCCTGTCCTCTACTATTCTTCATAACATAGAGAGACATGCTTCTGTAATACTCTGAGATAGCTAAGACCACTGTAATTTATAACAACACAGGCGGAGAGCACAGTAAAACAACCCATTCAGTTTAAAATAGAAATAAAATGCAAAACATTGTTGTATAGATATAAGATATAACTTATCTTCTATCTATATAGATATAACTTTTATAAGTGATCACATCCCCTCTGTTCTCAACTTCATAAGAGCTGTGGGGGGAGGAGAACCAGCAGTACACTAAGCTTCCCAGTGAACGGCTGTGCAGTGGGGGCGTGTCAGGACAAGGTTGATCATTGGAGAAGAGTACACGGAGTTCCCAGCACAGCTAGAGAACTGACCACCGTGTGCTTTCCTGCTTAGTGTGGTCAGTTTTTAATAGGAAAATAAACGGACTGGCAGGAACACCAGGAATTTTACATAAAGGAAGCAATACAAAGAGAACAGGATACTTTCTCATACAAGTACATGGTACAGCAGGCACGTATCAGGGATATTAAATGTTGGGATAAAAAACGCTTTTAATAGCGAACACATTTTTCCAACAAGATCAACAGTTATTTTCTGGAATTATCAAACAGATATAACAAAATGCATTTATTGGTATATTTAACTGACAAAACAGGTAGCAATAAGGGGTTTTTTGTTAGGGTGTGTTTAGAATTGAACTAATTTTAAACATAAATTGTCCACTTGCACCATGATAGGTTGGTTTTCACTATTCCATTATGCCCTTACATATTTCTACATGTGAAAATTTAGAATATTTAGAGAAGAAAATCCTGTTTTAAAAAATCTCTCTAGTTTTTTTTAGAAATCGTACACAAGTGCCTAAAATAACTGCAAATAGCAGATGGATTGTTACCAAAGCACTGCCTAATCTGAGCCATAAATATAAATATGAGTGCCTGTACAATAGAATTAGCCATTATGATGGGAAATTTTTTCATGCTTTTAAGAGGTGATTGCCTGACTTCTGATGCTACAAATTCATAAATCAACTTTACAATATTTTCAAATTTAGAAAAAAAATCTGTGGAAACAACATAAGTAGCAAATGTGGAACATATTACCATGCATGCAACAAAACGATACCACAACTTTCAGAATGTCTGTATACAGTATATGTAAGCACGTACAATGGAATATATTCTTGGCCAATATGGAAAGCAAGAAATCTGTAATTTAAACAAGATGCTCATCTGACAGCTTAAATTATGAACAGTAGGATTTCATATTTAAATTATAGTTTAATATTCAATTGGGAACCACATCTTGTGCTAAGCAGGATACGGTCAGAGTCAGTGTTCTAAAAAGAAACCAGAATTCTTTCCACAAATGTTTTCTAAGCAGAAACTGGCTTATGTATAAAAATTTTACCAAACAGAAAATGTCTTGTTGCCCTAATCAAAAACCTTTTTTTTCAGATCATGGAATGTAGAAAATACAAATTAGAAGCTCATTGGTTGCTATGATACTAAGAAAATTTATTGGTAACAAATGTATGCATACATAATAATCTACATAGAAAATTGCAGTAAAATCAAGTAAATGGTTGCAGAGTAATTGTCTTAACCACTTACGGACAGCCCGCCGTCATTATACATCGGCTCTTTAAAGTGGAATATAGCTGCCATAACCCAGGTATCCACTTCTTCAGTGGGCGGTCCTTTTTCAGATAAAAGTGGTCTCAGTGGCGGACTCGCTGCAAGATCACATTTATTGGTGGCGGGAGAGGGCCCCCCCACCTGCCGAGCTGCAGTGCCCTCTGCTACTTACTGGAGCCGCCAGCAGAGGCGGAGGCGATCGGGTCCTTTCCCCTGCTTGGCATGGAGCTGAGTGAGAGGAAGATGGCCCCCACCCAGCTCCATACCATTGCAGGGCGGAAGCGACGTCAAAACCTCACTTCCGCCCATAGCTCTTAAAGGGACAATTTTTTATTTACTTATTCTTTTTCAAATGAAATTTTTTTTATTGCATTTTAGTGTAAATATGAGATATGAGATCTTTTTGACCCCAGATCTCATATTTAAGAGGTCCTGTCATGCTTTTTTTTCTATTACAAGGGATGTTTACATTCCTTGCAATAGGAATAAAAGTGACACTTTTTTTTTTTTTTTTAAAGAACAGTGTAAAAATAAAAAGTAAAATAAATAAGAAAAGAAAACATTTTTTAACGCGCCCAGTCCTGATACATGAGTAGCGCCTGCATATGAAAACGGTGTTCAAACCATACATGTGAGGTATCACCGCGTTCGTTAGAGCGAGAGCAATAATTCTAGCCCTAGACCTCCTCTGTAACTTAAAACATGCAACCTGTAGAATTTTTTAAACGTCGCCTATGGAGATTTTTAAGGGTAAAAGTTTGTCGCCATTCCACAAGTGGGTGCAATTTTGAAGCGTGACGTGTTGGGTATCAATTTACTCGGCGTAACATCATTTTTCACAATATAAAAAAAAAAAATGGGCTAACTTTACAGTTGTCTTATTTTTTAATTAAAAAAAGTGCACAAATACGGTGTGACAAAGTATTGCAACGACCGCCATTTTATTCTCTAGGGTGTTAGAAAAAAATATATAATGTTTGGGGGTTCTAAGTAATTTTTCTAGAAAAAAAATGATTTTAACTTGTAAACAACAAGTTTGAAAAATAGGCCCGGTGCTTAAGGCCCCTTTTACACGAACAAACCGTTCAGGTCTGTCTGTCAGTTTTGTCGGCGGACCTGAACGGGCGCTGAATGTTAGTCTATGGAGCGACGGATGTCAGCAGTGACATGTCCGCTGGCATCCGACCCGGTCCGATCCGCTAAAATCAGAGGGATGGCCCTACCTTTGCATCTGTCCCTGGCGGGGCGGATCAGATCAGGTGAGATCTGATGAAAATGGACACATTGTCTGTTTTCGTCTGATCTCTCCATAGCAACCAGCAGCGCTCGACAAGCCCCTCCCCGCTCAGCGAGCAGAGAGGGACGTGTCATCCGCCGGCTTAGCAGAGATCAACTAAGAGATCTCCCGCTGAGCTGGCGGACCGAGGCGGACTCTGTGGTAGTGGATCTGCCTCGTGTGAATGAGGCCTAAGTGGTTAAAGTGCAGAGAAAAGGTTCATATTCTAACATTCAAAAAGAAAAAGGGTAATATACATAGTGCAATAGCCCATATCAACCAATCAGAATCTTTGTGTTAGAGCATGGCTCTTAATTGAGACAAGTACACACTATAGAGGGATGTGCTATGTTCATATTTCATATCTGAGGTTTACAACCATTTTAACTCTAACACCAAACTTTTCATTATTTGCTCCCTTCGGAGCAACAGTATTTTATTTTACAGTATTTAAAATATTTGTTACATCTGTGCTGTAAGTGCAAAAAAATACTTATTGACCTTTCCAGAAATCCAGTGAGCTCCAAACTTGTAGTGAGCTCACAACGCTAAATTATCCGTCAAGAATTATCCGACAAGTCGAAAACCAGTCCTGGACCTGCAGCGATATCACTGATATTCCTATCTTAAAGTATTGATGCTGATGGTTTACTCAACTTGTAATGTAACAAAATAGAAGTTAAAGTGCCTCACCACTGCTAAGAGTTCCAGCTACAACATTAATCCATTTAAGAAATGGGGACAATCCAAAAAGTATCCAACACGTTTCGGGGGTTCAAGAGTGCCCCCTTCAGCAGGGCTTGATGGACAAAAATGTTTGTAGACTAGAAGTGAATTGGACCTTTAGGCTGGGTCCACACTGCACGCCGGAGTGGCTCACAACAGGGGGTCCGGTGCATCCTTGTTCACCATTTCAGGTCCAATTTCAGCCTGAATTTTGGGCTGAATTCAGACCTGAAAGGGACCAAAAGACACACAGGACCCCTGTGCAAATTTGCACCAGAGCCGTGTGAGCCGGTCACAATCTCTGACATGTGAATTGGATGCAGGGAAACCCACATCCAATTCAAACTAGTGTGAATTCTGCCTCAATGTTATTTTTTCCACTGTAATTCCAAGCACACGCCTTAAAGGCTAAGTTCACCTTTTTTCTTTATCATACATCACGGGACACAGAGTTAGGCTAATATTCATTACCTACTGAGTTATACTCCATCTCTAGGTGAATGGAGTTAGACAGAAAGTGAATATATATAACCCCACCGATACTGGAAGCACATCAGTTTTTTACCAATGTCTGCAAGGTGGATGGGCACGTTTGTGGAGCTCTCTGAGCTCCAGGTCTTTAGTCTCACAAATGGTTCTTAAATGAATTAGTGGACTGACTGATCGGATCCATTTGTCACAAGCTTATATGCTTAGATAAATGTTACCCGAGCCTCGCAAAGAAGACAAGGATCCTGCAAGGTTTTGCCTGAAATGCGACCTTCGGGCGCTGGACCCTGCGTAGTGGAATCCTGGACAGCACAGAGCTAAGGCATTCCTGCAGGGTGCTGTACAGGTCCAAGGGAGTGGACCTAAAACATAAAAAGGGTACCCAGTCCTTAAGGTCCTCAAGTGACAGTAAACCGCTGTGGTGGGTGAAGATTAGGCTTTTAGTTTCTACAGCTGCCCTGCGCCTGGACGGGTAAGTGAAGACCTCTTATTTACCTATTGTGGGGTGCCCCAGTGATTGTAACAATCAATCAAGCTAGCTAGAGGCTGGACACCTGTGTGCGGTGACCACAATAGCTGTGGGTGTTTGCAAAGAGTACCTTTCTTTTTCTTTTTGTCTGGCTGTTTTTACCTGAAATGGATGGTGCTCCCACGAGGGTGCGCCATTGCGCATCTTGTTTCGCATGGTGCACATGCATTCGCAAAAGTGCTCAGGAGTTTGTGGTTGTTTTATGACCATGGTGCACGCAGCTTCACCACAGGCATTGTGCGCACTCGGAGTCGCCCATGCGTCGCAGCCTAATCTGGGCCCTTGAAGATTTGCGTCATATGCGAATACAGCCGCCTCCATGCAGAACGTCCCGGCACACAGCGAGCTTATTTAAGCTGTGCATGCCAAGCATTCAGGGCTTCCAGAGTGCAGCTGTGGGACACAGAGCAGGCTCTGAACCAGGCATTTTCAGAAGTTCATTTCTCCTTACCCGGGTCACGTGAGTCACCAGGTGTTGCTTGGCAGGCTAAGGTACTTAGCAGGATTGTTGTATAGAGGCTTGGTGAGCCCTATTAAGGGGTCTCCCTTCTGGGGTATGTAAATAATAAACCCAGGTACTTCCTTGTGGCTTGCAATGTCTTCAAAAAAGAGGAGCGGGGTTAACACTACAGGGAAAGGCACATCTATGTCGTCACTAGCTCCTGAGGAGCCTAGTCGTAACCCTAGTGTTGTATCCCCTGAGAGACCAGAGGCTTCCATCTGGGCAATCTGAGTCGCTGCTCCTGTCTGGTATTGTGCCTACAGTCAACGCTGCTGCTTCATCCTTTTTTACCAAGGATGAACTGTCCTCAGCCCTAGCTGGGTTAGAGCACAGGATTGCTGACATGATTGCCTCCATCCAGCGGGGTGGCAAGAAGCGTGACAGATCCCCCTCCTCTGAGCCACCTAGTTTGGAGCAGGAATGGGTCGAGGATGGGGAAGAGCTAAATGCCAAGGATTCTGTGAAGGGCCTGGCAGATGAGTCTGCTTTTGAGCAATCTGGGCCAGATGATGTCCAGCTGGTGTCTGCCTTTCAGTCGCAGAGGCTTTTGATCCAGACTCTTACTGAGATTGTTACTGTACAAAGTAAGGTCAGCTGGCATGGACCACAGGGTGAGTACATGGATTGAAAACTGGCTACAAGGGCGAGTTCAGAGGGTGGTGATAAATGGGGAATACCCGGAATGATCAGGGGTGGAAAGTGGGGTCCCCCAGGTTTCTGTGCTGGGACCAATCCTGTTTAATTTGTTCATAAACGACCTGGAGGATGGGGTAAACAGCTCAATCTCTATATTTGTGGACAACACTAAGCTAAGCAGGGCAATAACTTCTCCGCAGGATGTGGAAACCTTTCAAGAAGATCTGAACAAATTAATGGGGTGGGCAACTACATGGCAAGTGAGGTTTAATCTAGAAAAATGTAAAATAATGCATTTGGGTGGCAAAAATATGAATGCAATCTACTCACTAGGGGTGAACCTCTGGGGAAATCTAGGATGGAAAAGGACCTGGGGGTCCTAGTAGTTGATAGGCTCGTAGTAGTTGATAGGCTCAGCAATGGCATGCATTCCAACAGAATATTGGCATACATTCAAAAGGGGATTAACTCCAAGGATAAAGCGATAATTCTCCCACGCTACAAGACTTTGGTCCGGCCTCACCTGGAGTATGCTGTCCAGTTCTGGGCACCAGTCCTCGCGAGCACTGAACTTTTTCTCTCTGGAGAAGAGACACTTGAGAGGGGATATGATTTCAATTCTCAAATACCATACTAGTGACCCCACAATAGGGATAAAGCTTTTTCGCGGAAGGGAGTTTAATACTACATGTGGCCACTTACTAAAATTAGAAGAAAAGAGGTTTAACCTTAAACTGCGTAGAGGGTTATTTACTGTAAGAGCGGCTAGGATGTGAAATTCCCTTCCACAGGCGATGGTTTCAGTGGGGGGCATCGATAGTTTCAAAAAAACTATTAGATAAGCACCTGAACGACCGCAACACACAGGGATATACAATGTACTGACATATAAACACACACATAGGTTGGACTTGATGGACTTGTGTCTTTTTTCAACTTCGCCTACTATGTAACTATGGAGTCATTATTAAAGTCTTCCTTTTCTTTGGACAGTTCAGCTATTCAGCCAGCTGTCGCAGCAATTGGAGTCTGCTAGTCCTTAAAGTATCAGGTCAGACGGCCTGAAAGGCCTAACCAAGAGCATGATCCTGCTGAAAACAGAGCAGATTTACCTCGAGCACTGTGTTTTGCTGTTGATGCCTTAAAGGATTCAATACAGCAGGTTTCTCGTTTGGCTTTCCTATCTGTACACATGCGCAGACTTTTGTGGCTTAAGAACTGGTCAGCCGAGCTTCCTTGTAAGAAGTTAATGGCAGGGTTCCCCTTTAATGGAGAATGTTTGGTGATGATTTGGGCAAATATATCCAAAATATTTCCAGAGGGAAGAGTTCTCTTTTTCCTGTGAAAAGGAAGACCAGGCGTCCCTCGTTTAAAACCTCAGGGACCACTTCCTCAGGTGTCTCAGGACCAAGGCAGTACCGACACCAACAGGGCGCTAGAGCCAGAAGAAACCCTGGGTCAAAAACTCTTCTAAACCCGGCACCAAGCCCTCCTTTTGATTGGAAGCCCCAACTCTATCGGCTGGGGGGAAGGCTGCTGCACTTTGCAGACATTTGGAGAACTGTGGTTCAGGACGAGTGGGTCACTTTGACAGTATCCCACGGTTACAAGCTGGAATTACAGGAGGTTTGCCCTCAGCGGTTTCTAAGATCCAGCATTCCCTCGGATCCTCCAAAGAGAAACTTATTGTTTCAGGCACTACATCATTTAGTGCATCAGAAAGTGATTGTACAGGTTCCTGTATCCGAAAGGGGTGCAGGGTTTTATTCAAACCTGTTTATGATTCAAAAACCAAATAGGGGCACATGGCCCATTTTGGATCTAAGATCCCTGAACCAGTATCTATTAATCCACTCATTTCGGATGGAGTCTGTCCGCTCAGCAGTAGCCTCACTCCAGAGGGGAGACTTTCGAGCCTTCATCGATATCAAGGACGTGTATTTACACGTGCCTATCTTTCAACCTCATGAGACGCTCCTGCAATTTGTAGTAGAGGAACGTCATTTTCAGTTTGTGGCTTGCCACAGCTCCCCGGATGTTCACAAAGGTCCTAGCACCAGTATTGGGTCTTTTAATGGCCATGGGGATCTGGTGCTTGGGTACTTGGACGACCTCCTGCTCAAAGATCACTCACTATAGGCTCTACAACAGAGCATAGCCTGCACAGTGCGGTATTTGGAAAGCTTGGGCAGGATCATAAATACCGAAAAGTCAGCCTTGAGACCAGCTCAAAGTCTGAAGTATTTAGGCCTTATCCTAGATATGGTCCAGGCAAGGTTTTTTTGCCACCCATAAGGATCTGTGCCCTGAAGGATCAGGTGCGTCAGATACAGGGCACCAGACAACCCTCCATTCGGCTCTGTATTAGTTTTCTAGGAAGAATGGTGTCCTCCTGCCCAGTTCCATTCCAGGCCTATTCAACAAATAAGACATCTTGTTGGCTTGGAACAGGAGAGGGCAAGCCCTGGATTATCCTATGTTCTTATCTCTTTGGGCGTGCTTAAGCCTAAGCTGGCGGTTGCAGGATCAGAACCTGCGAAAGGGAAGATTCTTCCCCCCCCCCGGTATCTTGGAGACACAATTGCCAGTCTCTTGGGCTGGGGAGCAACCCTAGAGAACCTGCCCATCAACATCCTGGAGTTGCGGGCATTACATCTGGCCCTACGGTCCTGGACGGTGGAGCTTCAGTGTTCAGTCTGACAATGCCACTGTAGTGGCCTATATAAAGCACCAGGGCGGTACCAGGAGTCATTCAGCTCTGAAAGAGGTGAACCACATACTAGCCTGGGCAGAGGGACATGTTCTATAGCGGTCCAAATCCCAGGAGTAGAGAACTGGAAGGCAGATTATCTGAGCTGCCAGAAGGTCTGCCCGGGGGAATGGTCCCTACACCTAAGGATGTTCCAGAAAATTTGCCAGCGTTGGGGATGGCCAGATGTCGATTTATTGGCATCCAGGTTCAACAACAAGCTACATCAATTTGTGTCCCAAACAAGGGATCCTCTGACAATCAGAGCAGATGCTCTGGTAGTTTCATGGAGCCAGTATTCCCTGGTTTATACTTTCCCCCGATCCCTTTTCTTCCACATTGCGCAGGATTCAGAGAGAGGGGGTTCCAGTCATTCTGGTGGCACCAGCCTGGCCTAGAAGGCCCTGGTTCCCGGAGATTGTGAGATTGACAATAGACGGGCCATGGACGCTTCCACGCTGCCCCGATCTACTGTCTCAAGGTCCTATATTCCACCCCAATTTACAGTCTCTAAATTTGACGGCTGGTTATTAAAGCCAGGGTGCTGAAGGATCGTGGCATCTCAGGACCAGTGGTATCTACCCTAGTGAATGTTAGTAAAGCAGTCACTAGGAAGCTCTATTATAAGGTCTGGAAGACTTATATTGCTTGGTGTGAAGCCAGAAAATGGCATCCTCTGACATACGTAATTGGGAGAATTCTCTCTTTTCTACAGTCGGCTGTGGAAATCAGGTTAGCTTTGAGTACAATCAGAGGTCAGATTTCGGCCCTGTCAGTATTTTTCCAAAGGCCTTTAGCCTCCCAACTCTGTGTCCTGTGATGTACTCAAAGAAAACGATTTTACAGGTAAGTATGATGAAAAAATACTATTTTTCTTTTCTAAAATCCAGCTCCCCTATGTACCAATATACCATTAATAAACCTCTGTTGCACAAAAATACAAGTTTTCTTTGATTTTGAAAACAAGGCCTACCTCATCCATGGCTATTTTGCAGATTATTTCAGAAACTTCCTGGTATACAAACAGGACAGACAAGCCAGTACGACCCAGGAAGGAGTTTGCCAGCTGAGCTTCACCCATCAAATATGTTTTCACAGCATCCCCGGCATTCCTCTACGTAGGCATTTGCATGGCTATCCCAGTGTTCCTTCAGATGGGTTCAGGGTGCATGTTAAACTCCCTGGGGCCACATGCAGCCCACGGGACACCCCTGATATAGTGCAAGAGCCTGCCTGATTGGATACAGAGTGATTGGATAGATAGTGTGTCCTCCTATGATATAGTTTTGGTAAATCTTAAGGAGATCGTACAATTAGATTGTATAGTGTATGGCCACATTTATACACCTAAAATTACCTAGATGCGCATTCAGTGTTGTTAGTTGTTAACGGCACACCAAACACAGAAGCAAACACACATTTTGCCATATGAAAAAACAGGTGACAAATGCAGTAGAAGACTTACAAAAATGTCCCATGAGCTACTTTGCCAGGTGTAGTGCAGCCCATTGAAATCAATAGGCAGCCCTATGTGTGTCACTGAAAAAACGAGCCAAAAAACATACGCTCCCACTACTCTAGGTGTGAATGGGGCCTGAAAGTGAAATTGATGCATTTACATGAGAACAATGAGGCCCCATTCACATCTCTGTGTTTCCAAACGTATGGCAAACTGCACAGAAATTTGCACTTTGCCATGTGTTTCAGAAATGCTGCAAATGTGAATTTTGTTTGTGTTGTCATTACATGTTAAAGCCACCCCAAGTGCAGCAAACACACCGAAAACTGCAGTAACACACCATGCGCCGCTCCAAAAATAATTCTGGAGCTTCTCTGGGGCGATTGTTGCCTGTAGGTCAGCCCATTCAAGTGAATGGGCTGCCCTATGCGTGACAAGTGAAAAGGCTCCAAAACAAACGTATGCGGGAATGTTCGTTTTCGCTACGTGGAGATGTGAACAGGGCCTGACAACTGAGTGTCTCCGTCTGCTCCCTCCTATGTACTTGTATAAAGATGGCCATACGCTATGCAATCTGATTGTATAATCTCTGTACAACTTTTTTCAGATTTACCAGAACTATGGAATAGTGGACACACCTGAACAATCCATTCAATTTGTATCAAATGAGACAGGCCCTTGTTCTACATAGCTAATGGGAGATCTAAAGGAGATTGTACAATCAGATTGTATAGGAAGTGGGTGGAAGGTGGTATTGTAATGAGGGAGATGTGGTCCAGAGTGGTGAACACACCCAATCACACCCTATTACGCCATCTTCTGTGATGCAAAAAAAGTAGTTAAAGTAGTTGTAAAGGCAGAATGTTTTTTATTTTAATGCATTCTATGCATTAAGATTAAAAGCCTTCTGTGTGCAGAAGCCCCCCAATACTTACCTGAGCCCCTTCTCTATCCAGCGATGTCCTTGAGTGCCTCGGCTTTCTGTGACTCTCCCTCTGATTGGCTGAGACACAGCAGGGGAGCCACTGGCTTCTGCTGATGTCAATCAAAGTCAGTTAGCCAATCAGGAGAGAGAGGGGGCAGGGCCGAACCATGGCTCCGCATCTAAATGGACACACAGAGCTGCAGCTCGGCTCAGGGGCCCCCATAGAAAGCTGCTTGCTGTGGGGGCACTTGACAGGAGAGAGGGGCCAGGAGAGCCGAAGAGGGACCCAAGAAGAGGATCTGTGCTGCTCTTTGCAAAACCTCTACACAGGGCAGATAAGTGTGACAACGGGACTTCACAATCACTTTAAAAGGCATCAGCAGCTGGTTTGGTAGCCTAAAGAGACGTTCTTGGACCCCTGAAACGCAGTAGATACTATTTGGAAATGTCACCATAACTTTTGTTGGAGTAAAGTTGCATATGGAACTCTTAGTAATGGTATGGCTCTTCATTTTCCAGTTTTGTTAAATTGAATTCTCAAATAGTGTTAGAAGCCCTACTTGAGTTAGCAGATGAGAAAGGTGGGGGGGTCTGTAGCCCTTACACACTGCTGTAGGGTGGGAACACTGCTCCTCCAGTGATACTGTACAGTGAGCGAGTGCTGACATATTAGGGCAAAAAAAACCACTATATTACCAAAAGTATTGGGACGCCTGCCTTGACACGCACTTGAAGTTTAATGGCATCCCAGTCTTAAGCCCCATACACACGATAGGATTTTTGTACAAAGGGAGTTGGCCAGAAGTTTGTCTTGCATACAGACGACAGGACTTTTCCAGCCAACTTTCACCATATCACGTGGTTTTTCAGCTCTTTACCACCACCCTTTGGTCAACTTGTTTATTGTTGTCTGATATTGTGTCAATCTCGACACTTTTATTGGCGAGATTGACACCTTGCGAGCCGGGTTGACACTGGTGCAGGGATCTGACTTGGATCCCCGCCAATGCCAGGCACTGTTTGGTAGGAATCTTGAGGGGGCCCCCAGATCCCGGCCCCCCACCCTATGTGAATGAGTATGGGGTACATGGTACCCCTACCCATTCACCTAGGGAAAAAAGTGTCAATAAAAAACCACAGTACACAGGTTTTTAAAGTAATTTATTAGGCAGCTCCGGGGTCTTCTTCCGACTTCGAGGGTCCTCTTCCGACTTCGGGGGTCCGGACCACCGCTGGCAAAAGAGCGCCAGAAGATAGCGGTGGAGCCGGCAGAAGATGCGGACACCGGGGAAGACGCCGGAGAGACCCCCGAAGTCGGAAGAGGACCCCCGAAGTCATAAGAGGACCCTGGAGCTGCCTAATAAATTACTTTAAAAACCTGTGTACTGTGTTTTTGTTTGACACTTTTTTCCCTAGGTGAATGGGTAGGGGTACCATGTACCCCATACTCATTCACATCGGGTGGGGGCCCCCTTATTAAAGGGGGCTCCCGGATTCCGATAAGCGCCCCGCCCGCAGACCCCGACAACCAACGGCCAGGGTTGTCGGGAAGAGGCCCTTGTCCTCATCAACATGGGGACAAGGTGCTTTGGGGTGGGGGGCCGCAGGGCGCCCCCCTCCCCCAAAGCACCCACCCCCATGTTGAGGGCATGCGGCCTGGTATGGCTCAGGGGGGGGGGGGGGGCGCTCGCTCGTCGCTCCCTTTCCTGACCGGCCAGGCTGCGTGCTCGGATAAGGTATGGATTTTGGGGGGACCCCACGCCGTTTTTTCGGCGTAGGGGGTTCCCCTTAAAATCCATACCAGACCGAAGGGCTTGGTATTCCCCAGAGGGGAATTCCCTCTCGCGCCCGCCGCAGTAGAAAAATGTGTTTTTCCTATTGCAGCTAGCGCGAGATGTACAGTACCCTGCCGCCGAGAACCATCGCGATCCGATCACGCTGGAAACATTCTCGCGGCCGCGTACTGTAGTTTGTACAAAAGTCCGATGGCTTTGTGTACACACGATCGGACTTTGCTCCATCGGACTTATGTTGCCGGAAAGTTTGTCCGTTCGCACAGCCAACAAAAGTCCGATGGAAACTGAAAAAGTTTGTCCGATGGAGCGTACACACAGTCGGATGTTGCTCCAAAACAGCTCATTTGCATGTTTGTTGTCAAAAAGTCCGATCGTGTGTACGGCCCTTTAGTCTGTAGGGTTGAATATTGAGTTGGGTTTCTGTTCTTCTGGGAAGGCTGTCCACAAGGTTTAGGAGTGTGTCCATGGAAATGTTTGACCGTTCTTCCAAAAGCGCATTTGTGAAGTCAGGCACTGATGCGGACGAGAAGGCCTGGCTCGCAGTCTCTGCTCTAATTCATCCAAAAGGTGTTCATCCCCAAACTGTTCCCACAATGTTGACAGCATGAATTTGTCCAAAATGTCTTAGTATGCTGTCGCCTTAAGAGTCCAACCCCTGAAAAACAAACCCACACCATAATCCCCCTCCACCAAATAATTTGGACCAGTGCACAAAGAAAGGTCCATAAAGACATGGATGAATGAGTTTGGGGTAAAGGAACTTGACTGGACTGCACAGAGTTCTGACCTCCACCTTATAGAACATCTTTGGGATGAATTGGAGCAGAGACTGTGAGCCAGGCCTTCTCGTCCACATCAGCGCCTTACCCCACAAAAGCTCTTTTGAAAGAATGGTCAAACATTCCCATAGACATACCCCTTAACCTTGTGGACAGCCTTCCCAGAAGAGTTGAAGCTGTTATAGCTGCAAAGGGTGGGCCAACTCAATATTGAACCCTATGGACTAAGACTGGGATTCTATTAAAGTTAATGTGCGTGTTAAGGCAGACGTCCCAATAGTTTTGGTAATATAGTGTATTTTACTGGCAGGAACAATAGGTGAAAATAAATGTAGAAAACCTATAAAGGAATATCACCTGTGGTAAATGTTTGGTGAATGTCAAATCCACTGCTTGATAAATATACCCCTAAATGTTTATTTAAATGTTGATAAGATATGGAAGTAAATTAGGGACATAAAAATTATGAGTTTCTCGTTGTAGCCTAATACAACTGTCCCTGTAAAGATGAACAAGAAAGCAGTTATATTTAGCCTTCCACACAACTATCTGTTCACAAAGATTTTGGCCAAACCTGACTTAGGTGGTGGTGGTATACATCAGGTAAGTGATTTACTGAGACTTGGCATTATAATCCAAGGAAAGGCAATAAAATGTTTACTGCAATAACAGGGATTAGAAATATTGTCCACTGAATTATCAGGAATGGGTAATGTATAGTTGATATGGTCTACTTGGGTGTTCCAGCATAAATCCTAACAGACTAGCCAAGCTACCCACTGCCATTTGGTTGTGAGGGGATCCATTAGAGAGCAGAAACCACCTAACAGGCCTACCCCACCACTACCCACAAAGTCTTGGTGGAGTTGTTATTTACGTAAGAAATAGCCATTCAATACCCTTTTGCATGTATTCCTGAAGAGTCGAAATATTGTTGATAAAGAAAGAAAATGCCCTTAAATGGTGTTTGTTACCCTGTGTTAAACAAACTCATAGCTGTTATCCCTACTTATTAAACTACATGCTCCTTTTAAATGTTTCTTGTTATACATACAGTAATGCAATAGAGATTTACCATCTCTGTGAACCTTCTTTCATTTTTCCAGTCCTTACAGGTTAGGGCCCTTTCACACTGGGGCGGGGGCGGCGTCGGCGTGAAAGCGCCGTTATTGTAAGCGGCGCTTTACCATCAGTATACGGCCGCTAGCGGGGCGGTTTTACCCCCACTAGAGGATGAGAAAGGGTTAAAAACCACCGCAAAGAGTCTCTGCAGAGGCGCTTTTCCGGCGGTATAGCCACGCTGTCCCATTGATTTCAATGGGCAGGAGCAGTGAGAAGATGCTCCGAAGATGCTGCTGGCAGGACTTTTTTTCCCGTCCTGCTAGCGCTCCGCTCCAGTGTGAAAGCCCTCGGAGCTTTCACACTGGAGACAAAGCAGCGGCTCTTTCGGGTCCGTTTGCAGGCGCTATTATTAGCGCAATAGCGCCTGCAAACCGCCCCAGTGTGAAAGGGCCCTTAGAAAAATGCTTCTCCTTTTTTTTTTATAGTGGCTGTAACATAAATTATTGTATAGGATTAATTTGACTGTTATTATTTTTAAACTCTACTTCTGGGGATGACAGCATTCCTTGCTGCCCACTGTGGATCTATCCACTGACCCCATGGTCACAGCATGTTACAGGGCTCAGCAGAAGACACCAGAGAACCGAAAATCTTTCAGCAATATAATCTTTTCAAAGCAGAAGAGCTTGACAGTGAGGGCATTGGGATGGGTGACTACTAATGTATAACTAAATTCTTTATAAAATATTCCTGGTAACTATGTTTTAAAGCAGAAGAAACTGTGTATATCTCTTTTGCAAAATAAACTGTCTTACCTGCCTGCCAGCATTGTTTTTTCTAAATGTACACTGAGCCGCATATGCGCAACTAAGCTTTCAATTCGGACATCTGCTGGGTGCTGGAATTAAAGTGATTGTAAGGGTATTTATTTATTTTTTTAAATAACAAACATATACCTACCTCCACTGTGCAGCTCGTTTTGCATAGAGTGGCCCTGAACCTGCTCTTCTGGGGTTTCCACAGCAGCTCTTGCGGCTCCTCCCCACATCAGATAACCCCCTGGGAGAAGCACTCTCCCAGGGGATTACCTTGCGGGCGCGCTCCCGAGTCCAGTATTCGGTGTCCATAGAGGCTGAATGCAGGACTCGGCCCCGCCCCTGTTGCATGTGTCTATGGATTTGATTGACAGCAGCAGGAGCCAATGGCTGCGCTGCTATCTATCTATCCAATCAAGAGCAGGATGCATAGGATGCATTAAGGTGAAAACACACGTAGGTTTACAACCATTTTAACTCACATGCACAGGAGTTATGTTGACCCAGTTTGCCAATCAAGGCTCTGGAGGGGGCGCTTTGGGAGGTAAGTCTGTCATAATATGCAAACATGCTGTGCCTACTTGCATATTATGGTAAAAACCCTGGGGCTGGCAAGGTTGCTTTGCAAGGAATGGTAGTGTACTACAGTACTTTAATAAAAGCGACAGTGTCCCTTAAAATTTAGAAATTGTAGAAAAAGCCATTGTTTAATGCAGTGTTAACCACTGTTTATGTAACTAAGTCCTAGAAATTCAAGAAACCTTGGCAAATCCTATTATATGTATCAATTTATCAAAAAACAGGTTTAACTTTTATCATATTTTGTCCATTTCTTGCTTCTGTTTCACATTATCTGGATCAACTCAAACTCACCCACTACATGGAACCCCCACCCCCTTTTTTTTTTACTTTTTTCCAACCTTATCTTTTTAAACATTAACCTTTTCTAATATTATCTCATCTAGTGGGATTTCTTGTTATATGCTACAGATGGTTAGCCAAATTGTATCTAAAAGCTAGGCAGAAAAACCTCTTGAAAATTCATAGGTGTCAATACAAGTATGCTTAGAAATAAAAGTCTAAAAATGGAGCCCTTCATAAACATAAACTGCTGTTTGAGTCCCAACAGAACGGCACTAGATTACAATTTAGCTATACAATTAGGCATGTTATTATTTTTAAAAAATGTCTGTTGTCTAGTTGATACATGAAAGAGAGGCAATAAGAGTATATGTACAGTATTGTGCTGTTACATTTGCCATTTCAAGTAGATACTTATTAGCTACAATAAATTGTAAAAAAAAAAAAAAAATATTTGTCTGATTAAAAAGGACATGTAAGCAGCCATAGGAGTGCGCAGCCTAAGGCTCAAACACACATGCGTGCGTGTATGTATATAGTGTGTGTGTGTATATATACAGTATATATGTGTATATATATGTATATTTATAAATATATGTAAACAAGCATTTTAAAATGTATGAAAACCTTTTTAAAGTGATTGTAAATTCTTGTTTTTTTTTTTCAATAAAAATAACAATACAATATTATACTTTCCTGCTCTGTGTAGTGGTTTTGCACAGAGCAGCCCCAATCCTCCTCTTCTCAGTTCCCTCTTCTGTACTCCTGGCCCCTCCATCCTGCTGAGTGCCCCCACAGTAAGCAGCTTGCTTGCCACTTATCACATGGCTGGAAGTAGAGGATTCCTAGGCTGCCATCTCTGCTTTGCCTCCTTCCCAGTTACAGCTGTTCAATCAGCCAGAGCAGCCACAAGTGAGTGTGGATGAGGGAGAGTTGGGCCACACCCACGCCCGCTCACCACCTCAGCCAGGGGAGATACTGCACAGGCTGCAAGTCTCAGCGTGATGTGTGCCGGGCACTATAGGTAGGAACTCTGCAGCTGAGGTAGATACTTAAAGGCAGACCTTGCTGACCCATTGACAGAAATGGTCACAGAGCTGGGGGTTAACCCAAGCATCCCCCTGGAGCTGCCCCTGGATTAAGGTGTGCCCAGGCAGACCCCATGTGCACTACTTGAAGCAGCTAAATACACAACTGAATTTACAGAACACTATAGATTTTTTAAAAAGAGTGCATAGCAGTGGTTTTTCTTTTCACAACCTTACAAAATTTAACATTGGGCAGAAATATTTGCTATAGAGAAGAGAAAGAGACACATCTCTGGTTGAGCTACTGAGCTCTGTAAACAGCTTTTTACAACAAAGGAGTTGAGAAGATGGAGGAAACATGTTAAATGGAGTATATCGTTTCACCTGCTCTGCTTCATCTCAAAAGGAAAATAAAAAATGTCAAAAAATAATAGTTCATATCTTTTTTTTTTAATTGTTTATTAACATTTTACAGCACAACAAATAGAATAAGAACAGTTCCAGATATAATTCCAGAAAACTGAAGTATCACCTTTCAATCATTGTTCCATGTTTGAAAAAAGGACAATGACATCTTATAGTAGAAATCAAACAAAACAAAACTGAAATAAACAAACCCCTATGGTAGGAATCTATACAATAGACCAGGGATATGCAATTAGCGGACCTCCAGCTGTTGCAGAACTACAAGTCCCATCATGCCTCTGCCTCTGGGTGTCATGCTTGTGGCTGTCAGAGTCTTGCTATGCCTCATGGGACTTGTAGTTCTGCAACAGCTGGAGGTCCACTAATTGCATATCCCTGCAATAGACAATCAGGTTCGATGAGCATGGCTTTTCAGTAACACAGGGAAAGAAAAACTTATAATCCACATCAAATTATAAGTAACTCATTTTCTTCTCTATATGTGAAGATCTAATCTTAAATTTCAGGCAATGTACAGGTTTCAAAAAGTTTTATCCAGGGGCCTTAGATTTTATTAAATTTACGAGGGCATCCTCTAGCCTCATAAATGAGCTTATAGGTCTGTAATACCTGATTGATCAAGGACTTCCATTCATTAAGGGGCACTACTGTTGATTGCAATGTCACCATTTTTCTAGCATAAAACAATAAAAAATGCAGGAATTGTTTTTGATATGAGCTTAAATCAATCTCCTCCATCACTCCCCATATGCACCACTTTGGGCTGCACATATTGTGAAGATCAAAATTTGTGGCTATAAAGTGAGTAACATTAGACCAAAACGGTCGTATTTTTTCACAATTCCATAATATATGAAACACATTTCCCTCACAGCTATGGCACTCGTGACAGACTGAACTATCCCTCTTGCGAATCTGGAAGAGCCAAAGTGGCGTATAGTAAATTCTGTGAAAAATGCGTAAATGGATCATTTTATCTCTAGCTGAGATAGTAGTAGCAAAATAAGTATCAATAAACTCCTCCCAGTTTTCCTCAGAGTGGTCTGGAATATCTGATGACCAGCGGTCTCTCAAAGATTGCAATCAGGTAGGCCTATGCTGTTCTAAAGTGTTGTAGTAGGAGGAGATCAAACTCACATGCTTTGGTTGTAATAAAACTTTTCAAGGATAGAATTTTGAAAATGGACTGTGGCCTTTGCTGGGCTCCAGCTGCATGTTTTAACTGTATGTATCTAAATCGCCAGGAATTGGGGATTCTGAGTTCTTTTTGCAGTGTGATGAAAGTTTTGAACTGGCCCTGGTCATACAATTGGTGCACATATTTCAGTCCCTTCCCCGCCCACAAGCAAATATCAGGAAAATGTAAAAAAAAATGTGGAAGGGTTGAATTGAACCAGAGAGAATGGTTAGAAGAAATGACATTTGAAGTATCTGACACTAGAGTTAAACAGTGCTCATATATTTTCAGGGAGACTTTTAGCATGTCTGTGTACCTTCAGTGACATGTACCGTTTTCTACTAAACCAAGTTAGTCAGAGACTTATAAGAAGAGAGCAATAGTGCTTCAGGTGTTTGGGGTACCACAGAAAGGATGATAGGAGAGAGTCAATCTCTTGAAAGAGCTTGTGACGGGAGTCACTTTGGGTGGGAGGCTTGTGGAACCCAGCTTACTTTGGTGAGCTCTTGAAACTCCTTATCCTGCTTCCCCAGACCCCTCCTATGTGTAAGTCACCCTGTGTCTATTTGGGGCACAGGGTGGCCGAGAACCCCAGACTCACTGTACAACCTCACCAGACTCAGCATTTTGCTTTAACTGTGTTATCCAGGGTTCTATATGTGTGGTTTGGGTTGAAAGAAGGGGTTCATTCACTTGGGACAATAATATTTTTGAGCAATATCCTTCAAGAAATGTGTGAAGATGAATGGTTTCACCTTTAAGACTACTACATCGTTTGAGGTGGTGTGGGGGTTGGTATGTGTTTGCTCAGTGGCTGTATTTCATTGTTCTATTGTTTGTGTCTGCCTTGGGAGCAACCTATTATGGGATGTATGTCTATGTGGATTAGCTGTGAGAGGGGAGGGGGGATTTCTTCTGCAGCCCCTCCCAAAGACGGTCTACTATTGGATAGTTGAATACCTGTGTGTCATGCTACTGGTGGAGGTAAAGTTTACCCTTCCCTGAATCCAAAGGGAGGGGGGATTGTCCCCTGAGTGTTACATGTGTTTCAATAAACAGTCTTAAGTTTCACCCCATACTAAGTTACGACTAGTGATTGGGTGGGATAAGGGGTCTTGGATCATATTGGTATCGGACAAAGGAAGCATTTATGGCGGAGATACTCATCTTGAGTAGGGGGGTCCGTGGCAGAGCCCTTAGTTCATATCTTTTTAATTAGAAAAACAAATATTTTTTACATTTCATTTTTTATTCCTGACAGTTAAAAACATTGAGAAAGAAAATATGTACAAAACTAAAATACATTCTCTTTAAATTTTAGGGTTTATTGCAAGGGCATAGGCAGAATTGCATTTGAGGGAGGGGGAACTGCTAGTTGCAGCCTGAAAGGGAATCAGTCATGTTTAGGCTTATGCAAGAATTTTGCTATGCAGTCTTTATTGCAATTGGCAGACTTATCAGGCAGTTGATATGTCACCAATGCTAAGGTTTAAATCAAGTAAATCAGACTTAATAAGGGGGAACTGTGCATCTTTCATAAATAAGGCTACACATGTACATATTGCACACAGATGCACATGCAGTCAATTTGACTAGTTTGCTTTACAGATAGTTGTTACAAAATAGTTTTTACAAAACTTCAACATAAAGTGCACATAAAAATATATTTATCCATGGCAATGTGCATATTTTGGACCAAAATCTAGACTCCACTATCCCTCCAGATCCTACTACAGCACTCCCTATTAGCTTTTATTAGAAGTAACTATAGCCACCAACCAATGGCCAAGCCTAGAAAAGTCCTAGACTCTGCCTTTTTGCAACTACAAACAGAATTACCTAAGCAATGAAGCGCTGATCCAGAGCATGGTAGTATACTGCAGCCTGTGATAGTCTATATGATGACAGTATGCTGGGGGGTTTGAGCCTATACCTTTCCCTCTCATAATTATATGGGTTAAGGTCATGGTGGGTTTTTAGGTGTAAGTGGTAGGTTTTAAGAATTACTTCTATGTACTTTTAGTTTAGTGTAGAGTCAAGTTCATTTTAAATTTAAGAAGTGGTGGCTGGTGCTCCATTTTTTAGGGGGGCGGCAAACAAACCCCCATGGCCTGCTCGCTCGCCCACCCACACTTACCCTATTCAGTTCTCTCGCAGCTTCTCCGGCTTCCCTGGCTTCTCTTCCCAGCCAATCCGGTCTTAGGATCCACTTCCAGTCCTGATTGGTCAGAAGGAGAAGCAGGAAGACAATGGCGAATGCTGATTCCCTAATGTCACAAGTGGGTGGGCAACCATTTGAAGCCAATTAGAGCCTAATCGTGCTTAGAAAAAAAAAACCCCTGTAGAAATCCATGTGTCGGGCGCTAAAAAGCCTGAAAAAGCTTCAGCTGCAAACCCATTGTGAAAGCCCACTCTGGGGCGCTGTGCTGGCAGGGCGTCACAAAAAGTCCTGCCAGCAGCTTCTTTGCAGCGGTGTAGGAGCGGTGAATACACTGCTCCTACACCGCTCCTGCCAATTGAAAACAATGGGGCAGCGCTGCTATACCGCCGGCAAAGCGCAGCTGCAGCGGTGTTTTGCAGGTGGATTTAACCCTTTTAAGGCTGCTAGTATGGGTTAAAACCATCCCGCTAGCGGCCGAATAGCGCCGCTAAAATGACGGTAAAGCGACACTAAAAATAGCGCCGCTTTACCGCCGACGCCCGGGCGCTTTCAGTGTGTCATTGTTTCATTTCATATGATTACTAAAATGAATTAAATTATTTATTTTTTTAAGTATTATTATTATATCTAAAACCCACTGATCATGTTACATTTATTTCAAGGGTTCATCCAGGGTAAAAAGTTTGAGAAAGGCCACCAAGTTTGGAAATGAGAAGTCTGCTACTGAGAATACAAAAAAAAAAAGAATTTTATCAAAATAAATCTCTCTTTTTTCCTAAATAAGAGATACTTTTAGTTCATCCCATTTGGAACTCTTGGAAATAGAATAGCAAAGTATTTTTAAAACAAACTTCTATTTTTTTTCTCCTAAATTATTGTCAGCCCCTGGGTTTTAAACCAAAATACTTAAAGGTATTTGTCAAAAGAAGGCTTTATCCTGGTATAAAAAGTACAGAGTGGGTCGGTGTATGTTCTTGTAATATACTACGTGCTTAACACACACACTACCCTCATCCACCTACTCCTTCCTCACATAACACATGAAATGCAGCCTGTACCTGTATGCTAAAGCCACGTACACACGAGCGGACTTTACGGCAGACTTTCCGACGGACTTTCCGAATGAACGGACTTGCCTGCACACGATCAACCAAAGTCCGACGGATTCGTATGTGATGATGTACAACCGGACTAAAACAAGGAAGTTCATAGCCAGTAGCCAATAGCTGCCCTAGCGTCGGTTTTTGTCCGTCGGACTAGCATACAGACGAGCGGACTTTTCGACCGGACTCGAGTCCGTCGAAAAGATTTGAAACATGTTTTATTTCTAAATCCGTCAAACTTTTGGGGAAAAAAAGTCCGCTGGAGCCCACACACGATTGAATTGTCCGACGGACTCTGGTCCACAGGACCAAGTATGCCGTAAAGTCTGGTCGTGTGTACGCGGCATTAGTCTTTCTTTGGAGGAAGTGTCATGTGCATCACCCATGCTGACTAACTGCTGCAGGAGGCAGGCAAGCTGTTTCTAAAATCAAAAGGGATGCTAGGGTTTAAAACAAAAGCCCTCTGTGACAACACACCTACACATGCTTAAAAAGTGCAGAAAGTTGCAAAGCTGCTTATTATCTATCAAACTTTATGTGTAATTAGCTAGTTACATTCATTGTGAGTTGTGCAAATTGATTCTTTCAGTTGCAGTACTCATGACATATACATAAATGCTAGTAACCTAAAACAGGGCACTGCAACACAGCTAGTACTTTTACAGTTAATATGCGTGCCTTGCCTTGAGTTTATTGCCAGCCAGCACTACCTTGCTGGTATTGTTGCACAGCAGCCCCTGCAAACATGACAGGCGCACAGACCGCACTTTACTCTGGGATTATTCCAGCAGTGCTTGCACTCAAGTCTGCTCTGTTGCTCTTGGGGGCTCTTGAAGTACAAAGTGCAAGTGCAAACTGTTAAGCTCCTCAATTTTGAAAATCTCATTACCAGAAAAGATTGACAGGAGGATGAGGTAAGGAGAATGAGACTGTCAGCAGAAGGTAGGTGAAGAGGAATGAAGGTGGGAGGCTACAGGAATGGGAAGAGATGCTGAGATAAAATGACATCAGGAGGTGGTAGGTATACAAAAAAGACAACAGAGGGTGGATAAACAGGAATGACACTGGGCACAACAGAAGGGGTCTTCTTAGTCAGATGACAGGCCTTGTGGGAGGTAGCCATGCTAGCTTTTAGCATCAACGAAATCACAGATTGAGAGATGCCCATCTCTCAAAATCTCCACTTCAACAGCCATGTGGTTTAGACCAGCGACAGGAAGCGCCTTGCAGATGTGCTGGATGCTGGTACAGGGGAAGGGGAGTAACTGGTTGGGCTCATGAGATCTAAACCCCCTCCATAGGGGATGACAGGCACAAGACCAGTCACTGGAGCAGCTAATGCGATGGCGTAATACATGATCGATGGACTGGTAAGCAGGCAGGCGAGCAGAAGAGATGGAGGAAGCCATGTCTGGCTTGAGGTCAAGCAGATCAGGTACAGAATTGATAGCAGATGCAAAGTCAGGTTCCAAGCGGATTGGTATCAGATGAGCAGATCTAGAGCAAGAGAAAAAGGCAGAAGAGTGGTCGCGGTGCAAGTCAAGGGCATGTTTATGCACACAGTTGCACACATTTTCATGTACACATTTGTCCACCAGCAAACCCGCTCATATAGAAGCACTATCTTACATTATGTTGTTACTTACTGTTATGACCTTTCTGACATTGTCCCCTATTTAGGGGCAACCTCTGGGTGCCCAACTGAGCCAACTTCTCTGTGTGAGCCCAGCCAAACGCCTGTACTATATCTTCTGTGTGGATATTGCATTCTGGTTCCCACAAATTATCTTCAGGTCCAAACCCTTTCCATTCAATCTGAACCTGATTTCTCCTTTTTTTGCAGTCTAGAATGGGTTTGACTTAGACATAGAATGAACATAGAATGCAGTAAGATAAAAAAAAACCTTTTGACTTTACAACCCCTTTAAGAAGTTTGCAAATCCCACAAACCACTGGATCCCCTTCTTTTCAGTCAGAGTTGGCCATTCCAGAATGATTGTGACCTTCTGAGGATCCATCTCAATACCCCTTGTAGAAATAATCAGTCTCAGAAATAAAATACTTTGTTGCTCAAATTTCACATTTTCAGGTTTAGCGTTTAATCCATGTCGTCTGAGTTGACTGAAAACCTTCTTGTCATGTACCTCTAAGGAGGCAGAGAAAATTGGGATATCATCCAGATATACAATGAATAAAAGTTTGAGAAAGTCTCTGAAAATACAGAAACCACCACAGTGCACCACAAGCTCCAGCTTTAGTATTCAAAATCATTGGCACCAAAAGGTAAAAAAAAAAAAAAGATCAGCGTTAGCTGTTGTCTCGTGGTAACATTTACGTGGTGGGAATAGGGGGCGGTATGGTTTTCAAGGACAACCCCTTCTTCCTCAAGCCTCTAAACCAGGGATATGCAATTAGTGGACCTCCAGCTGTTGCGGAAATACAAGTCCCATGAGGCATAGCAAGACTATGACAACCACAAGCATGACACCCAGAGGCAGAGGCATGATGGAACTTGTAGTTTTGCAACAGCTGGAGGTCCACTAATTGGCACTTTTTTGACAGCTTTCAGAGCAAGATCCCTGTATGTCGGCTATGAGATCGGGAGCTGCCTCTACTTCAGCTTAGCCTGGTTATGTGTCTAACACTGAATGCTACTCAACCTCTGAAGGTATGCTGTGGTATCTGGCACGAAGCCATCGGTAGCTTTGTGTCCTGTAAGCTGCAAGGTGGGGCCACCATTAACTTGATTTTCCAGGACATCCCACAAATTGGATTAAGATGTCAAGAATTTGGAAATCAGGTCAACACCTTAAACTAGTTGTTGCGTTCCTCAAGCCATTCTTGAATTCATCAGACCAGGCCACCTTCTTCAATTTCTCCATGGTCCAGTTCTGATGCTCACGTGCTTATTGTAGGTGCTTTTGGTTGTGGACAAGGGTAAGCATGAGCAATGTGACCGGTCTGTGACTACACAGCCCCATATGTAAAGGACTGTTGTGAAAGACTAAAGCAGTGCTCACTGCAGATGTATAGCTTATGGACATATGTAGCCTCAGCCGATTCCTGGTCGAAAGAGTGACCAACAGGGAGCTGAGAGCTTTATATACAGCCTGGAGCATGTAATAGCATGGTCCTTTGCCTGCTGGACCCACAGGTGCTTTTTTACCACTACTATTCCTTTATATTGGCTTTTGGAATTGACAACTGCAGCAATTTAGAAATCGGATGAAAGGTTTAGCCCTGTAAAACACTTTTTGATGGATAAGTAGTGCATTTTATATACAGCTATATACGTAGATCAGAATAAAATGAGGGACAAATGAGGAGGAAAGAGGGACAGAGGGACTTTGTTCCGAATGAGGGACAGCCCCTAGAAATCATGGACAGTTGGGAGCTATGCTATGTCAGCTGATACTGGAAGGAGGCTTCCAAGTAGCCAGAGACACAGTGAGGAGATCTGAGAGAAATCCTGGAGGAGAGACTGTTGCCTTTGTGCTCCCTTTTTGTTGGACTGTTCCAGACCTGTTTCCACTCTGGGATTCCCCCTGTGCTGAACTGGTCACGTCTATTTTTATATAGAAGACAATTATACAAAAGTTATCTGTTTGCTAGATAGTGTCGTCAATCAATTTTGTTGGGTTCTGTGTATCCCAAGGCCCACCCTAATCCCTATTTTAGTTCTACAAACAATAAAAACCACAAAAAGACACTATCTGCCTGCTCACTGTGTAAAATACTAAGAGAAATTCTGTGCACCAGGATGAAAATACTTTGTGACTGGCTGCTTTGCACTAAACTGGGATCAGAACCTTTGTTAAACAGTGGGACCAGGTTGAAGGCATGCTCTATGCCAGAATAAACTTTTTCAGCAATTTGAGTAAAAATAGGTCTTCTATTGGATCAGACTACACAGGCCAGACGTCACTCCCCATATACATCAATAAGCCTTGGCCGCCCATGTGCTGTTCTGGGTTTTTGTTACTTGGACCACTTTTGGTAGGTCCTCCTGATCATTGCACACCAGGAACATCCCACAACAGCTGCCGTTTTGGAGTTGCTCTGGCCATTACAATTTGGCCCTTGTCAAAGCCACTCAAATCCTTAGGCATACATGAGTAATTTTTTTTCCCTTAACCCTCCCGCTATGCTACTGTATTCTGACAGTAGGGCTATAGCCGGCTGGCCTGACCAAGAGACAATTTTTCAGCAGGCTGGTTGTACATAGAGTTGGGCCAAACATCCCCTGGTTTGGTTTGCACCAGAACTCCCGAACATGGAAAAAGTTCAGACCCAAACGGCAAATCCTATTAAAGTCTATGGGACCTGAACTTGAAAAATCCCCATTTTGAAAGCTTATATGCAAGTTATTGGACATGGGTATGGGGGGCTGGGTACTGCCCTGGGGACATGTATCAATGCAAAACAAACCAGTTGCCGGCTGCCTAACTGTAAATGTACGTCATTACTTTGAGGATAAATACCAGGGTAATGGCTGCAGCTAGATGCCATAACCCCAGTATTTTTTTTTCCTCAGGCGGTCCCATAAAAGTGATCCAAATCGTGGATTCGAAGCGAGATTACTTTAAAATAACAGCTTCCTGGGCTAATGTTACCCATCGGTAGCTCTGAGATCTATCCGGCGTCAGCAGGGGTTTCCCATAGAGATAAGTGATGGCTAGATGGCCACCGCTCATCCATATGCCCTTGGAGGACCGGAGTGATGTTGACATCAGTTCAGGTTCTCGGGCCATTTAAACATGATTTTCTTTTAGACCCCAGATTTCTACATAAAGAGGACCTGTCATGCAGTATTGTTATCGCAAGGGATGTGTTACATTCCTTGTGATAGCAATAAAAGCGATCACAAAACTTTTTTTAAAGAGACAGTGTAAAAATTAAAATATAAGAATCTTTCTTTTTTAAAGTGCCCCCATCCCCACATGCAGTAGTGAACGCATACGTTGGTCACGCCCAAATACTGTATGTAAATGATGTTTACACCACACATGTGAAGTATCGCGGCGAACGTCTGAGCGAGAGCAATAATTCTAGCACTAGAACTCCCTGTAACTCTGAACTGGTAACCTGCAGACATTTTTAAAGCGCTGCCTATGGAGATTTTTAAGTAGAGTAGTTTGGCACCGTTCCACAAGCACGTTCAATTTTAAACTATGACATAATGGGTTTCTATTTACTCAGCATAACATCATCTTTCATAGTATACAAAAATATTGGGGTATATATTATGTTATTTTTTTTTTAGTTCATTAAAGTGTATTTAAAAAAAAAAAAAATTGAGTTTAAAAAACCGCTGCGCAAAAACCATGTGACATAAAAAATGTCAACAGCTACCATTTTATTTTCTAGAGTCTCTGCTTAAAAAAATATAGAATGTCTAGGGGTTTTAAGTAATCGTCTAGCAAAAAAATACTGATTTTTAACTTGTAAGCAACAAATGTCAATAAAAGGCCCGGTCAGCAAGTGGTTAAAAAAGATTGTTTTTAACCACTTAATGACCGGAAGATTTCCCCCCTTAATGACCAGGCCATTTTGTGCGATACGGCACTGCGTCACTTTAACTGACAATTGCGAGGTCGTTTGACGTTGTCCTCAAACAAAATTGACATCCTTTTTTTCACACAAATAGAGCGATCTTTTGGTGGTATTTGATCACCTCTGCGGTTTTTATTTTTTGCGCTATAAACAAAAAAAGAGTGACAATTTTGAAAAAACAGCAATACTTTATACTTCTTGCTAAAATAAATATCCCCCCCAAAAAATATAAAAAAAAATTATTTCTTCCTCAGTTTAGGCCGATATGTATTCTTCTACATATTTTTGGTAAACAAAATCGCAATAAGCGAATATTGATTGGCTTGCGCAAAAGTTATAGCATCTACAAAATAGGGAATAGATATATGGTATTTTTATTATTATTACTGTTTTTTACTAGTAATGGCGGTGATTTGCATTTTTTAGTAGGACTGCGACATTGCGGTGGACAGATCAGACACCTAACTGACATTTGTGACACTTTTTTTGGGAACCAGTGACAATACAGTAATCAGTGCTAAAAATATGCACTGTTATAGTACTAAATGACAATGCCAGGGAGAGGTTAACATCATAGGTGATCAAGGGGTTAAATGTGTTTTCTGTAGGTGTGTTCTAACTGTATGGGGGATAGGCTGCCTGAGGAAACACACAGATCCAGCTTCCTGCATAACAGAAAGACAGGATCTGCATACCTCCCAACATTTTGAGATGGGAATGAGGGACACCTACTAGAAAATGTATGTAGGCATAGGATACGTCCCCTGCCACACCCCCTTAAAAGAGAATTGACCAGAAAAAAAGGTTAATTAAATCCACTAGGCTTTTTTTTTACCACTACTATTCCTTTATATTGGCTTTTGAAATTGGATGAAAGATTTAGCACTGGAGAACACTTTTTGAAAGAAAAAAGTGATTTTTATATACAACTATATAGATCAGACCAAAATGAGGGAGAAATGAGGGGGAAAGGGACAGAGGGACATTGGTCCAAATCAAGGACAGTCCCTCAAAATCAGGAACAGTTGGGAGCCAAGGATCTGTGTGATCTCCCCTGTCAGAACGGAGATTTGCCTTGTTTACACAGGCAGATCCCCGTTCTGTCACTGCGGGGAATGATCGTGGGTGGCCGGCAGACATCGTGTCCACCCCACCTGCTGATTGGCTCCCACGCTGGAACTATAGTTCCCGAGCTGACGTACAATGACGGCGATTCACGGAACGAGCCGACCTGCTGCAGTACAATAACGGCAGCTGGTCGGCAAGTATTTAAAGGAGCAGCGATTTTAATAATGCTTAAAGTGAAACAATAAAAATTAAAAATTTGTTTAACCACTTGCTCACTGGGCACTTAAACCCCCCTCCTATCCAGACCAATTTTCAGCTTTCAGCACTGACGCACTTTGAATGAAAATTGCGCAGTCATGCAACACTGTACCCAAATGAAATTTTTAGGATTTTTTCACCACAAATAGAGCTTTTTATTGGTAGTATTTGATCACCTCTGCAGTTTTTACTTTTTGTTAAAAAAATGTAAATGTTATAAAAAAATTAAAACAGGTAATTTTTCTCCTTCATTGATGTACGCTGATGAGGGAGCAGTGATGGGCACTGATAGGCGGCAGTGATGGGCACTGATAGGCGGCAGTGATGGGCACTGATGGGTGGCAGTGATAGGCACTGATTGGTGGCAGTGATGGGCACTGATCGGTGGCAATAATGGGCACTGATCAGTTAGACTGATAGGCAGCACTGCTAGGTGGCACTGATTGGCACTACTGGTGGGCATTGATAGCTAGCACTTGTGGGCATTGATAGGTGGCAATTGTGGGCATTGATAGGTGGCACTTGTGGGCACTGTTAGGTGGCACTGTGGGCACTGTTAGGTGGCACTGATGAGGCAGATGTCCCTCACATCTGAACCGGTGATCGGCTTTTTTTTCTACTCACGCTGTCAGCGTGAGTAGAAAAAAAAACGATTACCGATCTTTTGTTTACATCATGTGATCAGCTGTCAAGGCGTGTGCACAGGGGAGGCCGTCATATGACGGCCTCCCGGGAATTCAGGTCTGCGCTGTGGCCATCATTCGGCCATAGCACAGATGTCTAGTGGTTAAATATAGTGCCTGGGAGGTCCCCTTAGTCTGTCTGTAAAGTGGCGCATCTGTACCATGTATAGAACCTGCTGCAGCAAAACTAACATATATATAAAGAAAAAACAATGACATTTAAATAGATTTTCCTGGCTGCAATTGCCGGCAATACAAAAATGTAATAAAAAACGAAAATGGCGTGGGGTCCGTCCGTCCCCCCCCCTTCATGCATACCAGGCCCTTTGGGTCTGGTATGGATTCTAAGGTGAATCCCACACCAAAATAAAAAAAAAAAAAATGGTGTGGGGCTCCGCCCCCAAAATCCATACCAGACCCTTATCCGAGCATACAGCCAGTAACCGGAAGTGACGTGATTAGAGATCTCAATGAATTTGCTATTTTGACAGAACATAGGCAATAGAAAAATTAAAATAAAAATGGAGTGGGAGTCCCCCTCCAACCCATACCAGGCCCTTTGGGTCTGGTATGGATTTTAAGGTGAATCCCACACCAAAATTTGAGAAAAAAAAAAGGGTGTGGGGTCCCGCGCCCAAAATCCATACCAGACCCTTATCTGAGCATACAGCCTGACAGGGCAAAAAAGGGGAGGGTCGAGCAAGGGGGGCTTTGAACTGTCAGATGGGGAGTAGTCAATTGGCGGTTAGCCTTCGTCGCGGGCAGAACTTTTTCTTTCTTTGAGTCCGGCAGGCGTTGTGTTTGGTGGGAATGGATTTTAGGGGGAACCCCACGACAAGAAGAAAAAAAGTGGTGTGGGGTCCCCTCCAAAATCAAGAGGAAGGCGGGGAGAGCGAGCCCCCCCAAAGCACCTTGGGGGGCCCCCAGATCTCGCACCCCATATGAATTCGTATGGGGTACATTGTACCTCTACTCATTCATCAAAAAAAGTGTCAAAAAGAAATAAAAACACACACAGTTTTTGACAATTCCTTTATTACAAATAAAAAAACAATGTCCCCTGATGTAGATACATCGTCAATCACAACGCCCGCCGAACCCCAAGAAAGAAAAAGCTCTACCCATGATGAAGGCTCACCGCCGATTACCTGCTCCACCATCTGACAGTTCAGAGCCCCCCTCGCCCCAAAGCAACCCCCCTATGCTGAGGGCATGTGGCCTGGTATGGTTCAGTAGGGGGTGGGGGCGCTCGCTTGCCCCCCCTTTTTTGGCCTGCCAGGCTGTATGCTTGGCTAAGGGTCTGGTATGGATTTTGGGCGCGGGACCTCACACCTTTTTTTTCAAATTTTGGTGTAGGATTCACCTTAAAATTCATAACAGATCCAAAAGGCCTGGTATGGATTGGGGGGGGACCCCACGCCATTTTTTTCAAACTTCTCTATTGCCTGTGTTCTGTCAAAATAGCTAATTCATCGAGATCTCCAATCACGTCACTTCCGGTTACTGTAAAGCATCAGTAATTGGAGACTTATGGCCCGTACACACAATACAAAAATCGGACAACAGGTCATCCGTTTTTTTTTTTTGCATGCTAGTCGCATATGGAAAACGGAGAGGTTACTAAAGTTATGAGAATTCTCGTACGACAGAATAAAAAATTTGGAAGTGATGTCATGTGTTGTAGTGTATTTGTATTCTATTTTTGGACGACAACTGTACTGATTAAACGAAAATCGTACAAGAAAAATTTTCGTGTTTGTCCGATTGGATAATATCGGATGAACTGTCGTGATTGGCTCTCGAAAGCTCTGTACTAAGAATCCGGTTATCATACGATTGCTTCGAAAGTGGTATTTTTCATCCAATTTTCGGATTGTGTGTACGGGCCATTAGACAAGTTTCTGTTGTGACACAACACCGACAAGCGTGTACACTCCGGTACACAAAGAGTTTGCTGTTTTGACAGAACAGTGGCTAAGGAGGAAAAAGTTGTCGCCGCCTTGGAAGCGGCCATGTTGCTGGTTAGTATCGGGCGGACAAACAATGTTCGCTCAATATCGTGTAGTGGAGTGTACACACTTGTCTAAATCTCCAATTACTGATGCTTTACAGTAACTGGAAGTGAGGTGATTGGAGATCTCGATGAATTGGCTATTTTGACAGAACAACGGTAATGTTTTTTTTCAGCTGTCAGTGGGCTGATGACTGATCCATTGTTAAACACATGGCGGCTGGCTTCCCAGCCCACTCCTTAACAACTGGCAGCTATTCACTGTGCGCTCGGCAGGGCAAACATCCCGCGGAACACACAATGTTTGCCGAACATGCGATGTTCAGGCTGAATTTATATTCGGCCTAAACTGCTCGCTCAATACTAGTTGATCGATAGATGTGTTTGTGTACAACCAGCCTACCCATACATGTATCAAAATTTGGCCGGTCCCTGCTGAATTTTAGTTAATCACTTAAGGACCGGAAAAGAATTTCCCACTTAATGACCAGGCCATGTTTTGCGATATGGCACTGCGTCGCTTTAACTGACAATTGTGGGGTTTTGCGACGCTGTACCCAAACAAAATTGACGTCCTTTTTTTCCCACAAATAGAGCTTTTTTTTGGTGGTATTTGATCACCTTTGCGGTTTTTAGTTTTTTGTGCTATAAACAAAAAAAGAGCAACAATTTTGAAAAAAACCCAATATTTTATACTATTTGCTATAATAAATATCCATAAAAAAAATCTAAAAAAATAAACTTGTTCCTCAGTTTAGGCCGATATGTATTATTCTCCATTTTTTTTGCAAAAAAAATTGTAATAAGTGTATATTGATTGATTTGCGCAAAAGATATAACGTCTACAAAATAGGGAATAGATTTATGGCATTTTTATTATTATTTTTTTTTTAGTAATAGTAATCACGGCGATATGCGATTTTTAGCGGGACTGCGACATTGCGGTGGACAGATCGGACACTTTTGACACATTTTTGGGACCATTGACATTTATACAGCTATCAGTGCTATAAAAATGCACTGATTACTTTGTAAATGTCACTGGTAGGGAAGGGGTTAACACTAGGGGGCGATCAAGGAGTTAAATGTGTTCCCTGCCAGGTGTTTCTAATAGTATGGGGAGGGGACTTACTAGAGGAGGAGACATATTGCCATTCCTACTTAGTAGGAACAGACAATCTGTCTCTCCTCTCCTGACAGAATGGGGATGTGTGTGTGTTTACACACACATCCTCGTTCTGGCTCTTGTGCCTGCGATCGCCCTTTGCCGGTGGACATCGCGGCCGCATGGACACGCATCGTGTCCCCCGCCGTGCATCGGGCGCGCGTGCCTGATAGAGCTGTTTAAAGGGCCGACGTACAGTTACGACGAATCGCAGGAACGTGCCTACCTGCCGCAGTGTAATTAGATGAAAGGTTTTGTCCCTCAAAATCAGGGACAGTTGGGAGCTATGAACATGTTCATTTGCTAGCTAAAATATCCCACTGACTTTCAGATGGCATTGTATCAAGCTAATATTTACCTTATAGGTAGATTTAGACAGGCGTCTAAATCTCCCTTGCCTTTGAAGCCCAATCCACGCTCAGATCGTGCTCCAGAGACTACTGACAGGTGATGAGGAAGTAATGTAACGCCTCCCCACCCCCTAATTTATCCAAATTTTCACTGACAAACGCTTAAAACCAGTTGCGGGGCTCGCCCATTTATTTGAATGTGTAGCGTTTGTTGTACCTCCTCACACCGGCTGATCACTAATTGTATAGTTGTCAAGATTGTCAAAAAATTTCTACGGACACTTTGTTTGCAGCCTCACCGTACCCATCAATGCAGACTCACCAGTGCCCATCGATGCAGTCTCACCGTGCCCATCGATGCAGACTCACCGCGCCCATCGATGCAGACCCACCTGTGCTCATCAATACAGACTCACCTGTGCCCATCAATGCAGCCTCACTGTACACATCAATGCAGACTCACTGTGCCCATCAATGCATCACTGTGTCCATCAATGCAGACTCACTGTGCCCATGAATTCAGACTCACTGTGCCCATGAATTCAGACTCACTGTGCCCATCAATGCAGCCTCACCTGTGCCCATCAATGCAGACTCACCTGTGCCCATCAATGCAGACTCACCGTGCCCATCAATGCAGACTCATTGTGCCCATCAATGCAGACTCACCTGTGCCCATCAATGCAGCCACACTGTGCCCACCAATGCAGACTCATAGTGCCCATCAGTGCAGACTCTGTGTGCCCATCAATGCAGCCTCACTGTGCCCATCAATTTAGACTCACCTGTGCCCATCAATTTAGACTCACCTGTGCCCATCAGTGCAGCCTCACTGTGGCCATCAATGCAGCCTCACTGTGGCCATCAATGCAGCCTCATTGTGCCCGTCAATGCAGACTCACCTGTACCCATCAATGCAGCCTTACGATGCCCATCAAAGCAGCCTCACCTGTGCCCATCAATGTAGCTTCACTGTGCCCATCAATGTAGACTCACCTGTGCCTATCAATGCAGCCTCACCTGTGCCCATCAATGCAGACTCACCTGTGCTCATCAATGCAGACTCACCTGTGCTCATCAATGCAGACTCACCTGTGCTCATCAATGCAGACTCACCTGTGCCCATCAATGCAGCCTCACCTGTGCCCATCAATGCAGCCTCACTGTGCCCATCAATGCAGATTCACCTGTGCCCATCAATGCAGACTCACCGTGCCCATCAGTGCAGATTCAGTGTACCCATTAATGCTGCCTCACTGTGCCCATCAATGCAACCTCACTGTGCCCATCAATTCAGACTCACCTGTGTCCATCAATGCAGACTCACCAAGCCAATCAATGCAGACCCACCTGTGCTCATCAATACAGACTCACCTGTGCCCATCAATGCAGCCTCACTGTACACATCAATGCAGACTCACTGTGCCCATCCATGCAGACTCAGTGTGCCCATCAATGCAGACTCACTGTGCCCATGAATTCAGACTCACTGTGCCCATGAATTCAGACTCACTGTGCCCATCAATGCAGCCTCACCTGTGCCCATCAATGCAGACTCACCGTGCCCATCAATGCAGACTCATTGTGCCCATCAATGCAGACTCACCTGTGCCCATCAATGCAGCCACACTGTGCCCACCAATGCAGACTCATAGTGCCCATCAGTGCAGACTCTGTGTGCCCATCAATGCAGCCTCACTGTGCCCATCAATTTAGACTCACCTGTGCCCATCAGTGCAGCCTCACTGTGGCCATCAATGCAGCCTCACTGTGGCCATCAATGCAGCCTCATTGTGCCCATCAATGCAGACTCACCTGTACCCATCAATGCAGCCTTACGATGCCCATCAAAGCAGCCTCACCTGTGCCCATCAATGTAGCTTCACTGTGCCCATCAATGTAGACTCACCTGTGCCTATCAATGCAGCCTCACCTGTGCCCATCAATGCAGACTCACCTGTGCTCATCAATGCAGACTCACCTGTGCTCGTCAATGCAGACTCACCTGTGCCCATCAATGCAGCCTCACCTGTGCCCATCAATGCAGCCTCACTGTGCCCATCAATGCAGATTCACCTGTGCCCATCAATGCAGACTCACCGTGCCCATCAGTGCAGACTCACCATGCCTATCAGTGCAGACTCAGTGTACCCATTAATGCTGCCTCACTGTGCCCATCAATGCAGCCTCACTGTGCCCATCAATTCAGACTCACCTGTGTCCATCAATGCAGACTCAGTGTGCCCATCAATGCAGCCTCACTGTGCTCATCAATGCAGACTCAGCGAGCCAATCAATGCAGACTCGCTGTGCCCATCAATGAAGACTCACCTGTGCCCAGATCACATAGAGTGGCAATCACCCGCTATGTCAAGGAGTTGGATTTGAATTGCCCGGGCAGTCACTGTAACAAAGTCCTGCCTACTAGACTGGCTCCTATGATAGACGTCACACTGATTCAATTTCCCGGCATTGGATCAGTGTGCCATCTATCACAGGAGGGGGTCTAGAACATTTGAGATCCAAGTATCGCAGCGGGAGATTGCCGATCTGCATGACACACACCAGAAGAGGAGGGAGGGGTCAACTCTGACAGGGGCGCACCAATGTATGGCACCCAGGGCAGACCACCCCCTGTTGGTATGCTTTGGCGCCCACCCGCCTTATCTTGCGGCGCCAAGATCAGCCCTGCCCGGGACATTATTTTTTGGGATTCTCACCGGGACATCAGTCAGTTTCCTGTGAATGTCCCAGGAAATCCGTGACTGTTGGCAACAATGTACATGTCGGGTGAGCTTTGCTTAGGGTTGCCACCTCATCCCTTTAAACCCGAACACATATGAATTAGACCCCTTTCACACTGGAGGCGTTTTTCAGGCGCTTTAGCGCTAAAAATAACACCTGTAAAATGTCACATCTGCAATCCCAGTGTGAAAGCTCGAGTGTTTTCATACTGGGGCGCTGCGCTGGCAGGATGTAAAAAAAAAGTCCTGCAAGCAGCTTCTTTGAGGCGCTTTAGGAGCGGTGTATACACCGCTCCTAAATCGCCCCTGACCTTTAAATAACCCTTTATTCGGCCGCAAACCAGCGCTAAAACTATTGGCGCTTTACCGCTGACGCCCCCGCGCTGTCAGTGTGAAAGGGCTCTTACACAGGCTCTGAGGCTAATTAAATGCAGATAAGATTAATTACCACCTTAATCTGCCCCAGAACCTGTGTAATTAATACGTGTTCGGGTTTGGTTGAGGTGACAACCCTAACTTTGGTGCAGGCGTGAAGCATCGCAGCTGCGGCATGTACACATCCCTATCCACTGCCCATTGCAGCTTAAGGGGGAGGCAAAATGCACCAACCAACAAATCTAAACAAAGCCTGTCAATATCTATAAAGTTATTGCTGATAGACATAAAATATCTACAGGCTGACATACAGTGCCTGAAAATGAGGAGCACTTTTAAACATTCGCAATGCAGCTATAGTGGAATGTCTTCTAATAAAAACGATTTCCTTTGCGTCTCAATTCACTGCATTCATATACCTAGGAAATAGTTCATCGTGTGAAACTTAACCGATTAACGTCCTTTATGTGAGGTGAAGTAAACGAAAGTGAAAGCTCGCGGCATCCCCACACCCAACTCAGTGACGTCACTGGTGTAAGGAGGCGGGAAAATGAGCGAGCTCGCTTGATGGAAATGAAACGTTCGTACAAACAGAGCAGCGAGAGTTCAATTAAATATCAATGTTAACGAGCACGGATAGTATTCTGCAGCCGCGAGATTTAACTTGTTTCCGGCTGTGAGTTATCCTACACCTACACTCCGTGCTATGACTGTGCAAAGTTGAATATCTAAATAAATAAGAACAAATGCGGTACACTGAAGGCAGTGAACACATGTTCAGGAAAGGTAAGGAGCGTATACTTCCAAGCTAGACGCAGGCGCGGTGGCCAAGTGGTAAGGCGTCGGTCTCGTAAACCGAAGATCACGGGTTCGAACCCCGTCCGTGCCTACACATCTTTTTTTTATTTTCTATTATTGAAGCGTCAACATAACTTTTGAAACCTAGTTATGAAGTAGTCTGCAGCAGAATTCAAGGCAACTACAGCAATGTAGATCATGCATTACATTTGTAAAATACATTGGAAATCATTCTTTAAATCAGTCAATAAAGCTGCTGCTCTACTTTTCAGACGTTAACCACTTAAGGACCGAGCCTCTTTTTTAGATTTGGTGTTTACAAGTTAAAAACTGTTTTTTTTGCTAGAAAATTACTTAGAACCCCCAAACATTATACATTTTTTTATAACACCCTAGAAAATAAAATGGCGGTTGTTGCAATACTTTCTGTCACACCGTATTTGCGCAGCGGTCTTACAAGCGCACTTTAAAAAAAAAAAAAAAAATACACTGTTTTGAATAAAAAAATAAGACAACAGTAAAGTTAGCCCAATTTTTTTTTATGTTGTGAAAGATAATATTACACCGAGTAAATTGATACCCAACATGTCATGCTTTAAAATTGCGCCCGCTCGTGGAATGGCGACAAACTTTTAAAAATCTCCATAGGCGACATTTAAAAAAATTCTACAGGTTGCATGTTTTACGTTACAGAGGAGGTCTAGGGCTGGAATTATTGCTCTCGCTCTACCGATTGCGGCGATACCTCACGTGTGTAGTTTAAACACCGTTTTCCTATGCGGGCGCTACTCACGTATGCTTTTGCTTCTGCACGCGAGCTCGGCGGGACGGGGCGCGTTAAAAAAATTTTTTTTTTTTAATTATTTATTTTACCTTTTATTTTTTTATTTTTACACTGTTTAAAAAAAATGGTGTCACTTTTATTCCTATTACAGGGAATGTAAACACCCCTTAATAGAACATAAACATCTTAATAGAAAAAAGCATGACAGGACCTCTTAAATATGAGATCTGTGGTCAAAAAGACCTCAAATCTCATATTTACACTAAAATGCAATAAAAAAAAAAAATTGTCATTTAAAAAAATGAAATAAAAGACCCTTTAAGAGTTATGGGCAAAAGTGATGTTTTGACGTCACTTCTGCCCTGCAGTGTCATGGAGACGGGTGGGGGCCATCTTCCCCTCACTCCATGCGCAGCCACGGGAAGGATCCGATTGCCTCCGTCGCTGCTGACGGCTCCAGTAAGTGGCGGAGGGCACCGGATCGCGGGGGGGGGGCCCCTTTCCGCCACTAATAGAAGTGATCTTGCGGCGAATCCGCCGCAGAGACCACTTTTATCTTGTACCGGACCGCCGGCCGAACACGGGGATACCGGGGTTATGGCAGCTAGCTGCTGCCATAACAGCAATATCCGTCCTCAAAGTGAGGACGTATTTCGGCGTGCGGCGGTCCGGAAGTGGTTAATCTCTTGTGTTAACCACTTCAATACCGGACACTTTCACCCCCTTACTGCCCAGGCCAATTTTCAGCTTTTAGCGCTGTCACACTTTCAATGATATTTATGCGGTTATGCTACATTGTACTAAAGTTAACCACTTCAGCTCCGGAAGATTTACCCCCCTTCACAACCAGGCCATTTGTTTGCGATAAGGCACTATGTTATTTTAACTGACAATTGCGTGGTCGTGCGACACTGTACCCAAATAAGATTGACATCCTTTACTTCCCAATAATAGAACTTTCTTTTGGTGGTATTTGATCACCTCTGCGTTTTTTTATTTTTTTGCGCTATAAACAAAAAAAGAGCGACAATTTTGAAAAAAAAAACAACAATATTTTTTACTTTCTGCTATAAAACATATCCAATAAAAAATATAGAAAATCAAATTTCTTCATCAATTTAGGCCAATATGTATTCTGCTACATGTTTTTGGTAAAAAAAATAGCAATAAGCGTATATTGATTGGTTTGCGCAAAAGTTATAGCGTCTACAAACTATGGGATATTTTTTTTGGAATTCTTATTTATTTATTTATTGTTTTACTAGTAATGGCGGTGATCAGTAACTTATAGCGGGACTGCGGCGGACAAATAGCATAGCGCCCAACTGTCCCTGATTTCGAGGGACTGTCCCTGATTTGGAGCAATGTCCCTCTGTCCCTCTTTCTCCCTCATTTGTCCCTCATTTTTGTCTGATCTATATAGTTGTATACAAAATGCACTATTTATCTTTCAAAAAATGTTTCCCAGTGCTACACCATTCATCCAATTTCTAATTTGCTTCATTTGTAAATACCAAAAGCCAATATAAAGGAGTAGTAGTGGTAAAAAGCACTTGTGGGTTTAATCAACTTTTTTTTTTTTAAATAAAATTCTCCTTTATGGTGGGCGTGGCAGGGGGCGTGTCCTCTGCCTACATACTTTTGCCAATAGGTGTCCCTCATTCCTATTTCAGAAAGTTGGGTGGTATGAAATAGGACACCTAACCGACACTTTTTGGGGACCAGTGACACTAATACAGTGATCGCTGCTAAAAATATGCACTGTCACTGTACTAATGATAAATTTACAAGTTATGCACTGCGCTTGGGTGACCCCAAAAACAAAATTAATAATAACCAACATTGTGCTTACTAGTGCGATAATATTAAATACAAATAATATGAATGTAGAATAAATAAACAAGGTATGAAAAAACAAGTGCTTGTTACACCATAAATTAGTGCTTATTAGTGCTTTTTACACCATACATAGTGTCTTAATCAACATAAAAAGTGTGCTTAGTGCTCAATACACAGTAACCTACTTTTCTTAAATGAAAAAAAAAAAAAAAAAAAAGTTCTCTATGGCACTCTCAATAATGTGTGCAAATAATGTCCAGCAGTGATAAAAAAAAAAAAAAAATGTGTGCAGGTGGTGTTCAGCTGTGACAACAATCCAACATCATGCCGAAGATATCCTGAGTGCTGCAAAACATGCTCCTGTGCTCCTTCGTGACCCCCTTAAGCTAATGTGCTCACCTCAGAGCGTGTGACTCAGCTTCTACCCTGAGTCCAAAATTGCTTTGGAGCCACCCCTGGGCTCAGTCTCAGTGTCTGCTGCACTCCTCCAGCTGGAAACAATGTGGCTCCATAGATAGAATGAAAAGGAAACTATATAGTGTAATATAGTCAAAATGCTTTTATTAAAAGAAAACGCTCCCCACACCGGGGTACTCACATGGCACTGGTGCGTCAGTGCACTATACTATAACGGCTTTCTATGCAAAATCAGTGGAAGTTTGGTGCGGTATGCTGTGCTGAGACAGCGCTGGTGTAAAGTCTGTGTCAGTCTCTCCGTCCTGGCCCCTCCCCTACGCGTCTTCGACACAGGGATCACGTGTCATCATCAGGGGGATATGCTGGACATTATTTGCACACACTATTGACAGTGCCATAGAGAACTTTTTTTTTTTTTTCATTTAAGAAAAGTAGGTTACTGTGTATTGAGCACTAAGCACACTTTTTATGTTGATTAAGACACTATGTATGGTGTAAAAAGCACTAATAAGCACTAAATTATGATGTAACAAGCACTTGTTTTTTCACACCTTGTTTATTTATTCTCCATTCATATTATTTGTATTTAATATTATCGCACTAGTAAGCACAAAGTTGGTTATTATTAATTTTGTTTTTGGGGTCACCCAAGTGCAGCGCATAACTTGTAAATTTATCCTATGCACGTTATATGAAGCGTGATTAGCGCATGCAGCTGGAGGTAGCACAAGCAAGGCATAAGATCATTGTGGCTCACAGAATTTTTCCAATTTGTCACTGTACTAATGACTGGCAGGGAAGGGATTAACATCAGGCATGCCTCCCTACTTTTTGAGATGAGGGACACCTATCAGCAAAAGTGTGTAGGCATAGGACATGCCCCTTGCCACGCCCCCTTAACGAAGAATTGTACAAAAAAAAACAAGATTGGTTAAACCAAAAATTGCTTTTTTTTACAACTACTATTCCTTTATATTGACATTTTATAAATGCAGCAATTTAGAAATCACATGAAAGGTTTAGAGCTTGAAAAACTTTTTGCTAGATAAAAAGTGCATTTTATATACATCTACATAGATCAGACTAAAATGAGGGACAAATGAGGAGGACAGAGGGACATTGCGTGTGTTTTTTTTGGGGGGGGGGCAGGGAGTGCTAGTACTGTAGGAAGGCAGACAATTAGCAGAAACACGGGATCAGAGCCTTCTCTTGTCACAGAACGACGATCTGCCTTGTTTACATAGGCAGATCGCCTTTCTGCCTGTTTTCTGGATGATTGGTGGGACCCGCTGATTGTCTCCCGCTGCGTCCAATCACAGCGGGAGTGGGTCGCGGTCGGACCCGGAAGTGCAGAATCACGTACAGGTACATGATTCTGCTAAGAGCAGCCGCCTTGTCACAGTAAATGTGCGTGGGGCAGTTGGCATCTGGTTAAACTAAAGTTTTATCTTTTTTTTTTTTTTAAACAAAAAGAGATTTCTTTTGGTGGTATTTAATCACCACTGGGTTTTTTATTTTTTTGCTAAACAAAAAAAAAAAAGACCAAAGAAAAAAAAAAAGTCCCTAGTTTCTGAAGATTCAGCCCGTTCTGAAGGACGTCATATGACATCCATTCAGTATGGTAAAGCCACCGCCCCGGTCGTCATTCTGCTATAGGACGGGTGGGAAGGTGTTATTATATATTCATGAAGAATCTGCGACACCTTTGTTTCTGACAGCGACTTGTGCTCCAAATTCAGGTAGTTCTAAAATGCGCCACTTTACCATTGTGGTGCCATAATTGCGCCTAATTTACAATAAAATACCTACACTTTATATCTTATGAAAGTGAAGCTAATTAGGAGCAGCCCTCTTTTGGCGTACAGAGAGGGACCCTGGCGCACACAGATTATGCAGAAGTGTCTTACATGCATTCTAAAAGTGGCGCATCATGGGCTAAGTACACGTTCTAGAAGGTATGTGAATTTGGTGCTTCTAGGCCTCAAGTACACAGAGCCTTAAAAACTCCACTTTTAGGGGAGTTGTGCATTTTTTTCAGCCTCTAAGCACCCCTCTATGTTAGCCTATGTGTCCATGCACATACAGGCATTTACAGGGTATATAAACCCCCCCCCCCCCCAAAAAAAAAACAGGGCCAGCGCATTTAGGAGAGAAGCATTTTGCTGCTGTTGCTGCAAAAAAAAACCTAAACACGTGTAGACATGTCTAAGCCCCGGTTCACACTATTGCGATGCGGGAACCAGCGCCATTCCTGTGCGGGTTCCCAGATAGCATTTGTTAACAGTCCACACTGCCCTCTGTGAACCGCTGCAGGTGTCAATAAAAAGTTAATGCCACCCCCAGATCGGTTCGCAGATCGCAGTGCGAACTGTGAATTCAGACAGGAATCGGATCCGATTCCAGTGCAGGGGGGAAAAAAAAGTTCCTGAACCATTTTTGTGTGAATCCAATGCAAGTTCAGCTGTATAAATGTATGGCTGAATTCTCTTTGCACAGACATCGCATATGATCGGCAATGCGGTGCGAATCACATGCGATTTCTGTGTTTGCATATGTGTGAATCCAGGCTAAACGTGTTTTAGTGCTAGACTCATCAAGCACTTGAGCGTTCATTTATTCCCATTGCCAGAATACATTAATATTCTGACCAATGGAATGAATGAATGCCCAAGTGCTGGATGTGCTTAAATGTGTTTACAAAATGCGGCTTGATCCGCATTTTTAACGCTTCTTATTCCTCCCCTGGAGCATAGGCAACCAGGGGAGGTGTGCATGGGGCCTTAGAATGCATGTGAGACACTCCCGCAAAATCTGTCTGCGGCAGCCTTTATGAATTCCAGGGTGTGTGTATTGAAGTTTACATTTTTATTCTGCTTATTATTGATCGAAATGTATAAACGACTAAACTGTAAGGCCCCTTCCACACGTGGCACGCTCTGTTGCAGCCCTCCTGCTCAGCGGTGAATCTGCCTGCTGATCCCTACTGAGCAGGCAGATGGTTGGTCTGTGTACAATCCGCTTATGCAGACACAGCCCGCTCTCCTCTATGGGCAATCGGATATCAATGGACTGCCAGATGGTTGGGGAATGCATCTCCATATGTCGGCGGGTGTCAATGGAGGGTCCAATCAGGTACGCCTGAACAAGTGGCAGGTGGACCCGATCGGTCCGCTTATATGTGAAAGGCGAAATGTGAAAGTTATGGCTCTTTGACACTGGCATTCCGCCCGACAGACTCTGCTTTGCTCATAGGGGGATCGATCCGCTGATCCCCACTGAGCAGGCAGATGACAGTCCGTCACCGCTCACTGTGCTGAGATGGACCTGTCAGACCCCCGCTCTCCTCTATGGGGTGATCGGATGAAAGCAGACCGCCTGTCCGTTTTCATCCCATCTCATCCAATCTGATCCTCCAGATGGATGGAAAATAGGGTGTCTATCCATCTGGATTTGGCAGACAAGGTCAGATTGGATATTGGCGGATGTCAGCAAACATGTCACCGCTGACATCCGACGCTTCATAGAGGGGAATGGAGGGTCCGATCAGTTCCGCCTGAAAAACTGACGGACCTGATCGGAAAACCTGTGTGAAAGGGGCCTTATATGGAATAATAAAATACATGACTTCTGAGGGCTAAGGGGCAGAAATCTAAAATGTGGATATCTCTGCAGACATGTACAGCTTCTCCACACATGCAAAAAAGAGAACCTATCATGTAAGATAGAAAACTCGAACCGGAAGCAGAGCTCACCAAGCTCACAGGCGGTTGGGCTGTATTTTTTATCCCCACCCGACCGGCCCCAATAAAGGCAAAGTTCACCTTTACCAAAAAAAAGGCCTATGCATGTATGAGACATATGTAGATAAAAACAAACTGTGTTGAATAATGTCTTTTAGGTATAGGCCATTTATGAACCTCATGAAGCCTGACTGTAAAACTCCTAGAAGGTTGCAAAGAACGCTGCTAAGGGATGCGTAGCAATATCAAAGGAGTTTTACAGTCAGGCTTCATGAGGTACATTGTATGTAAACAGCATACACCTTTAGCAAGGACATTATTTAACTTTTGTCAAAGCTGCACAGTTTGATTTTATTTACAGACACCCCTTCTCTACATTAACAGTTTTTTGGTAAAGGTGAACTAAGGCTGGCGAAAGATGATTTACTGTCTGTGTTAAAGGGGGGATCCCTCCTGCAGCGCTGTTGTGTTCTGCCAAGCAGGGAGCCTTCCCGACCAGCAGAACACAATGATTACTACTAGTAGCTATAGCCACTGGCAGTAATCGCTTGTAAAAAATCCAACAGGCTGGTTGTACCCAAGTCCATTGATGGATCGACTTGGGTACAACCAGCCTGCCCATAGACGGATGGAATCTTTGCCGGTCCCTGCTGAATCAGCCAAGATTTATTCCATCTATAGCTGACTTAACACTTTAAGCAGTTGTGTGGACTTTATTTGATTTACTTCACATTTATATATGTTTGTCAAACAATAATTTTATTTTTTGAGTTTTTTAGTGCCATTTGGGCTCACAGTCCATATTGTCTTTGGCACATCACTTTTTAGCGCTACACTTTTTGTTTTTGTCTATGTTTACCATTTATCCAATTTGGTGTGTCAGCTGCTAATTTTGGGAGCAGCGTGAAATTATTTGATTTCACTTTAAAGTGGAGTTCCACCCAAAAGTGGAACTTCCACTAATCAGATTCCTCCCCCCCTCCGGTGACACAGTTGGCACCTTTCAGGGGGGAGGGGGGTACAGATACCTGTATATTACAGGTATCTGTACCCACTTCCGGCATAAATAGCCGCAGAATCTGCGGTTATTTACGCCACTTCCTGCTCCCTCCCGCTGCCTGCTGGGAAACACACACGGGTCCCAGAGGCAGCAGGGAGCATTTGTATTGCGCGGCGCGACTCGCGCATGCGCAGTAGGGAACCGGGAAGTGAAGCCGCACGGCTTCATTTACTGATTCCCTTACCGAAGATGGAGGCGGCAGCACCCGAGGACGGAGAGACGCTTCGGCCTCGGGTGCCGACATCGCGGGCGCCCTGGACAGGTAAGTGTCCATGTTTTAAAAGTCAGCAGCTGCAGTATTTGTAGCTGCTGACTTTTAAAATTTTTTCTTTCGGCGGCACTCCGCTTTAAGCAGTAGATGTGGCTAGACGAGGTTGTAACACATGGCGAATGTGCCTTTGCAACCGTGTGCAATGTGTTTAGTTGTGGAACGGTGGTCCTAGCCCTAAAGAGTTGGAACAGACACAGCTGCCTGCCAACCACCCACTGCGGATCACTTTTCAGAGGGTGGTTAGACCTGCCACAAATATAAACTGGGCCTTAATCAGGATTGATCCAAGAAAGGAATATCTCTTGTACTCATGGTCTCTACAAAAGAAGACTCTTAAGCCTCGTACACACGATCGGATTGTTGGTAGACAAAGCATCAGACTTTTGTCCGAAGGGTGTGTGCCGTGAACTTGTCTTGCATACAAACGGTGCACAATTGTCGGCCAACAAACACGAACGCAATGACGTACTACAAGGAATTTCAGCTCTTGAGCGCCACCCTTTGGGCACATTCTGCTAATGTTGTGTTTGGTGAGCATTGATTCCAAGCATGCGCGTTTGTACTTTTGACTTTTGTGTGACGGACTTGTGTACACACGATAGGAAAATCTGACAACAGACATTTGTCGGCGGAAAGTTGGCCAACAATCGTCTGATGCAGCGTACTAATGGTTGGATTTTAGGCAAATAGTCTGTCATCACACAATTCCTGGACGAAAATCCGATCGTGTGTACAAGGCTTATAACCCCTTTCACATGGTTTGTTGGTGTGGCCAAACCAGGCCATAGTGGTGCATTTTTAACATGCCCCAGCTGCCTATAAAAGCCTTGTGCTTTTCTGTTTGTTTTTTGTAGTTTCACTTTGGATTACCTCTGTCTGAGGAGGGTTGCATCCGCCAAGCGTTTGGAGTTGTCCTATACTCCTATCCAACTGTGGAGGACCTCTTAGCACTGCAAGTGATTGCTTTTTCAAAACCTGGCAATTGCCACCAGACATCCCTATATACAATGTCGTAAGACATGTAAGGCATATCATGCATATCGCGTTCTGCATACAATAACAGCTGCCAAAGTTTCCCATAGAATTGAAGGGGCCAGGCCTCAACTGCACCTATTGGATGCTGCTGTGGTGTGATGAAGAGGGATTTCCGTGTGAAATCTCTCTTCAGACAGGGATGAGGGAGGCATCACCTACTAACTATGGGCCAGCCACTGCTGACAAAGCAATCCACCACAGATCATGAGACAGCAGTCCTGCCCATGTGAAGGGTCCTTTTAGGGCTCATGTTGATGGGTGCTGTTGACTGGCATTCAGCTGCATCCTGCCATTGATTTGTACAGGTGGGCGTATGTAAACACCTGTCACTCTTGGGCACAGAGAGACTTGCTTGTTTTTCTTGGTGTATGGCTTTTTGGATCTGAGTGAATTAGCCCTTAGGGCCGGTTCACACCAGAATGTGGTGCTGGAAACCCATGTTATGTGTGCATTTCCCGCACCATGTTCAAAATGCACTGCAGATGCAATTGTGGGTGTCAATAGTAAGTTAATGACACCCCAAATGCAGGTCGTAAACACAAAGCATTTGCCAACACTGCATTGCATGGTACAAAAGTGCCATGCTATCCAGTTGCTGTGTGTTTCTACAATTAGAGCATGCAAAATGAATGGGCTGAAATCGCATCATAGAACTGCGAACGTGAATCATGCAGGAATGAGGTATACGGGCATGGTGTGAACCGGCCCTTAACCACTTGCCGACCGGTGCACGATGATGTATGTCGACAGAATGCCACGGGCAGGCATATGGACGTACCTGTACGTCCCTGCCTCCCAGCCGCGGGGGGGGGGGCCCGATCGGGCTCCCCCCACCCCGGTGCCTGCGATGGTTGGCATTGTTGCAGGAGTGATCCGTGCTGAGGGGGAGGCCACCGATTCATGGCCACCCCTCGCAATCGCTCCTGACGAATGAGAAACTTCCTCTGCTTCTGAAATGTAAACAGAAGCAGAGGAAGTGATGTCATCTCGCCTCGTACAGCCTTTTCGTTCCGGCGCCTGAGGAGAGAAGACATCAATGTGAGTTTGCACCAACACTACACTAACACTAGTACACATAGGCACATAAATCCCCCCCGATCAACCCCCCCGCACCCCCTGCCACAGCTTTTTTTTACTGATCACTGCATTGGTGTCATTTTGTGACTGTTATAAGTGTTAGGGCAGTTAGTGGTAGGCCCCTTTAGGTCTAGGGTACCCCCTTACCCCCCTAAAAAAGGTTTAACCTGGGAGGAGGAGCCACGTCCCGAGGACACCGCGATTCGAATACCCGGAAGGAACGGGTTGTTTTAAGAGCCGGCCGGCCTTTCCTATACGCTTCTTTACTACTGACGTCTGTAAGTGTACCTCTGATCTTGCTATTCAATAAATGTAAGGTTTTACGCTATTTGGAGCTGTTTGTTTCTTTTTTGGTGACCTATCCCAACCATTCTGGTGCGGCCGGCTGAGGAGTTTTTTACAGACCGGATGACATCTAGTACCTGTCACACAGATCCCGGGCTGGGGTTGCAGCCATCCGCCCAGTAAGGTCTCCTATTATTTAGAGACCAACATCTTTTGGTAAGAGGCAGCAGTTTTTTGAAGTTGGAGGTTCATCAACGCACCCTATTCACTGCAGCAAGATTACTTATATTCACCTGTCACTTGGGGATATACTTTCTCATTCAGCTATTTGGACTGTTATCAATTTTGCTTTATGTACTGTCATCAGGGACATTATTTGCACTTTGAAGATTTTCATTCATTTTTTAATCCACATATATTATTTTATGGTGTTTCTGAGATATCTATGTTTCACAGTGACGCTAGTTTGTTATATTTTTGGTAGAGTGTTTTGAGGTATATATTTGTCACTTTATCACCCTTTACACCGTCCATTTATTCACATTTGTACAGACTTAGGAGTAATTCCTGTGTTTTACTATTATTATTTCAATTATTTTATTTTTAGGCACAGTGATTATCACTTTGTGTGCATATATCCCTTTAGGCTAGAGACATTCGATTCTGGCCTTTCTCACATTTTAAGCGCGACTTTCTTATTTCACAGATTATACGGTTTACTACTTTTTAGTCGCAGCTCAGACAGGTTTTTGTGTTAAGCGCAGTATTTTCATTTCACAAAGAAAATGTTGTGTCTGTAGAAAGCGCAGATATAGGCGTGACACCCGCTATTTTTGTCCCTCCTGTCCTGACAATCCTGGTCTTTGCATTGGTGAATGTTTTAAACGCTACACTAATGGAGTATTAGCGTAGGGCACAGCACTGCACAGACTAGGACACACTTTCACAGGGTCTCCCAAGATGCCATTGTATTTTGAGAGACCTGAACCTCGAACCGAACCGTTAAAGTTAAAAAAAAAAAAAAAACACAAAAAAATATAAAAAAAAAAAAAAAAAGTTGTAGTTTATTGTTCTCTCTCTCTCTATTCTCTCTCTATTGTTCTGCTCTTTTTTACTGTATTCTATTCTGCAATGTTTTATCGTGTTTTATTGTTAACCATTTTTTTTGTTTGCAGATACGCCATTTAGCTGCAGCGCAGATTTATTTATCTTGACAGCAACAGCGTTTGCTCCCACGATATGTAAAGCCATGACTCCAGCGCTGTTGGAGGTGATTTCCCCACCACAGTTAAAAAAAAGAGCATATATGCCGAAGCATGGGGGCAGCAGGGGTGGAGGAGCGATTTTCTCCTAACTTTTGGGGCGGATGCCCCCATGCTTCGGCATATATATTTTAGGCACAGGTTGCGTTAAAAAATGTTTTATTTTTTACTATGTTTTTTTTGTATTTGCTTTGCAGGTATGGTTTGTCTTACTGTTATACTGTAATGTTACTTTGTTTTATTAGTAACCATCATTTGCTTAGCAGGTACGCCATTCAGCTGCAGCGCAGATTTATTTATCTTGACAGCAATAGTGTTTGCTCCCACGACACATAAAGCCCTGACTCCACCACTGTAGGAGGTGATTTCACCACCACAGGTAAAAAAAAGAGCATATATGCCGAAGCATGGGGGCAGCAGGGGTGGAGGAGCGTTTTGCTCCTAACTTTTGGGGCAGATGCTTCGGCATATATTTTTTAGGCAATTCAGCTGCAGCACTGATTTATCTATCTTGACAGCAACAGCGTTTGCTCCCACGATACATAAAGCCGTGACGCCATCGCTGTAGGAGGTGATTTCACCGCCACAGTTAAAAACAAAATGGTGCATGTATGCCCATCATTAGAAGTGGGTGAATGAAGGGAGGTATTCTAATGGTGGGCATACCCACCGATCAATCTCTTTTTTTCGTTCAGCCCACAGGCTGCATGAAAAAAAAGAATACAATATATGCCCAACAAGGACCAGCAACGTACTGGTATGTTGCTGGACTTTGAGTGGTTATACCAGAATGATGTTGAAAAAAGGAGGGGTGTGGAGGCGCCAACTGTGGTAGCTTGTTTATGCAAAAATAAAAGTTAGCGTAACAATTATACTTACTGGTTCGCGGGGTGGAGGTGTTTCTTTGAGATGGAAAAGTGTCCTGGGATGTGCTGTTATCTTGTTTCCGGCTCAGATTTCATTCCTTCAGGCGTCTGGGTGTGGAGTCTGTACACAGGCTGAACTGCTGCATCCAGTGCATGGAAAGCTCCACGCTGACCACTCTGGAGTGTAGAAGAGGAAATGACGTCACTGATGCACGGCAAACGTCCAGGCTGGTGTTGGGGATAATACAGGGATAGTACAGGCTAATACCAGAATGATGCCCGTGGGTTTAGGTATCATCTTGTTATCATTCTTTTCAGCCAGCGGTCGGCTTTCATGTAAAAGCAATCCTAGCGGCTAATTAGCCTCTAGACTGCTTTTACAAGCAGTGGGAGGGAATGTCCCCCCCCCCCACCATCTTCCATGGTTTTCTCTGGCTCTCCTGTCCCAACAGGGAACCTGAGAATGCAGCCGGTGGTTCCGCCAGCTGACCATAGAGCTGATCAGAGACCAGAACGGCTTCAATCATCTCTATGGCCTAAGAAACCGGAAGCTACAAGCATTTCGTGACTTAGATTTCACCGGATGTAAACAGCGCCATTGGGAAATTGGGAAAGCATTTTATTACACCGATCTTGGTGTGGTCAGATGCTTTGAAGGCAGAGGAGAGATCTAGTGTCTAATAGACCCCAATTTTTTCAAAAAAGAGTACCTATCACTACCTATTGCTATCATAGGGGATATTTACATTCCCTGAGATAAGAATAAAAATGATAAAAAAAATGAAATGTTTAAAAATTAAATAAAAAAGCAAAATAAATAATTAAGAAAAAAAAAGAAAAAGAAGCACCCTTGCACCCCCCCCCCCGCTCTCACGCAAAGGTGAACACAAGCGTCGGTCTGGCGTCATATGTAAACAGCAATTGCACCATGCATGTGAGGTATAACCGCAAAGGTCAGATCGAGAGCAGTAGGCCTCCTCTGTAAATCTAAAGTGGTAACCTGTAAAGGCTTTTAAAAGCTTTTAAAAATGTATGTAGTTTGTCGCCGCTGCACGTTTGTGCGCAATTTTAAAGCATGTTGTGTTTGGTATCCATGTACTCGGCCTAAGATCATCTTTTTTATTTCACCAAACATTTGGGCAAAATAGTGTGTTTTAGTGCATTAAAATTAAAAAAAGTGTGTTTTTTCCACAAAAAAAATGCGTTTGAAAAATCACTGCGCAAATACTGTGTAAAAAAAAAAAATGAAACACCCACCATTTTAATCTGTAGGGCCTTTGCTTTAAAAAATATATAATGTTTGGGGGTTCAAAGTAATTTTCTTGCAAAACAAAATAATTTTTTCATATAAACAAAGAGTGTCAGAAAGGGCTTTGTCTTCAAGTGGTTAGAAGAGTGGGTGATGTGTGACATAAGCTTCTAAATGTTGTGCATAAAATGCCAGGACAGTTCAAACCCCCCCAAATGACCCCATTTTGGAAGGTAGACACCCCAAGCTATTTGCTGAGAGGCATGTTGAGTCCATGGAATATTTTATATTTTGACACAAGTTGCGGGAAAAAGACACATTTTTTAAATTTCTTTTTGCACAAAGTTGTCACTAAATGATATATTGCTCAAACATGCCATTGGCATGTGTGAAATTACACCCCAAAATACATTCTTTTGCATCTCCTGAGTATGGGGATACCACATGTGAGACTTTTTGGGAGCCTAGCTGCGTACGGGACCCCGAAAACCAAGCACCGCCTTCAGGGTTTCTAAGGGTGTAAATTTTTGATTTCACTCCTCACTGCCTATCACAGTTTCGGAGGCCATGGAATTCCCAGATGGCACAAACCCCCCAAATGACCCCATTTTTGAAAGTAGACACCCAAAGCTATTTGCTGAGAGGTATGGTGAGTATTTTGCAGTCCTTGTTTTTTGTCACAAAGTTTTGAAAATTGAAAAAAGAAAAAAAAATACATTTTTATTTTCTTTCTTCATTTTCAAAAACAAATGAGAGCTGCAAAATACTCACCATGCCTCTCAGCAAATAGCTTGGGGTGTCCACTTTCCAAAATGGGGTCATTTGGGGGGGGGGGGTTGTGCTGTCTTGGCATTTTATGGCCTTCGAAACTGTGATAGGTAGTGAGGAGTGAAATCAAAAATGTACGCCCTTAGAAATCTTGAAGGCAGTGCTTGGTTTTCAGGGCCCCGTACGCGGCTAGGCTCCCAAAAAGTCCCACACATGTGGTATCCCCGTACTCAGGAGAAGCAGCAAAATGTATTTTGGGGTGCAATTCTACATATAACCATTGCAAGTGTGTCATTTAGTGACAGCTTTTTGTAAAAAAATATTTATTTTTTTGTCATTATTCAATCACTTGGGACAAAAATATTAAATATTCATACTTTCCAAAATGGGGTCATTTTGGGGGGAGGGGGGGTTTGTACTGCCCTGCCATTTTAGCACCTCAAGAAATGAGATAGGCAGTCATAAACTAAAAGCTGTGTAAATTCCAGAAAATGTACCCTAGTTTGTAGACGCTATAACTTTTGCGCAAACCAATAAATATACGCTTATTGACATTTTTTTTACCAAAGACGTGTGGCTGAATACATTTTGGTCTAAATGTATGACTAAAATTGAGTTTATTGGATTTTTCTTATAACAAAAAGTAGAAAAATTTTCGGTCTTTTTCCGTTTATATCGCAAAAAAATAAAAATCGCAGCGGCAATCAAATACCATCAAAAGAAAGCTCTATTTGTTTAAACAAAAGGACGCAAATTTAGTTTGGGTACAGCATTGCATGACCGCGCAATTAGCAGTTAAAACAGCGCAGTGCCAAATTGTAAAAAGTCCTCTGGTCTTTAGGCAGCCAAATGTTCCGGGGCTGAAGTGGTTACGGTGAGTTTGAACTGCAGGCAAAGAAGATGAAATGCAGCCATTTCTAGTTGAGTACTGTAATTAGAATGCCTGTTGACGTGAACCCTAAAACTTACCTCTCTGGCAACAAGGAAGAGCTAACTTTGCGGTAACAGTGAAAAAGAGGGGATAGGTATGGCGCTGCTCTTATTAAGAGGTGACCTACAACCTCTAAATACTTGAGGGGTGTGTGTCACGGGTGCATTTAGTGCAAAAAGTGACAATAAAAGTGCAGAAAATAAATATTTGTATATTCACAAAAATCCACAAAAAATCCTACTGTGTAAACTTCCTAACCGCTTATATATAATGCATATTGGTATGTTCAAACGAAAACACAATCCTGTGCAAAACCTGCAATTCAAAGTGACATTTCTGTGCAAAAAAAAACAACATATATGACTGGTGTATATTGTTGCTGTGAAACTGGGTTCAGAAATATGCATATACCGTCCTTAAACTCTGGTGTATAAAAAAGTCCAATAAAGTGACAATGTGCTCCTTCAAATTGTTCTGTGCTTCTTGGAAAACAGTGCCCCATAAGAAACGCACTAACCACTATTATTCACCTCACAAGGAGGTATTTCACCTTCACAGTATGAGCCACTGTGCAGCCCGTAGAATGGGAGGAAACTTCCTGTCCTGTGTTCTCAGTAAATGGGGGTTAGAGGCTAAAAAAAGTTGGGGGATCATATTGGTTCTAGTAATGATGGTTCAGTTTTAGGACTTCTAGAGACAGAGGTAGCAGAGGGACTAGCTCAGGTAAGTTTTAATAAAGCAATGGGCTCAGATGATATTCATCCAAGAGCTCTAAGAAAACTTCAAGGTATAGTTTGTTGGACCATTAACTGATCTTTTAATTCAATCTCTTCTAACGGTAGAAGTTCCCCATGACTGGCGGACAACTAATATTGTACCTATTTACCTGAAGGGTAGCAAGGTAGACGCTGGCAACTACAGAATTGCTCCTAAAAAAAGGATCACACAATTTGCAGGACGTAAGGCAGCATGGTCATTCTGAGGGCAGATCATGTCAGACTAAGCAGATTAAATCATGGGGCTCCTTTCTTTACAGCTTAAAAGGAGAAGTATGGCCAAAGCTCTTTTGGCCATACTTCTGTGAGTTACCCAGATTCAGCTGACAGCGCACTAAAGTCCGCTGCCAGCTTACATCACAGAGCTGGTCCAGTCTCTGGAGATATCCTGACAATAATGTCAGAATCTGCCCTAATGCTTGACTGGCAGCTGGCTCAGCCTCTCAGTGCGCCAACGAGAGCCTGAGCAAGCCGCTCTCGCACCCTCCCCAGCCTGGCACTCCATTGAGCACTGGAGGGGCAGAGCTGATGACTGAGAGTCACCGCTTTGTGTTCAGAGTGGACCTAAGAACTCAGTGATCAGCAGTCCTTGATCACTCAGTTCTCGGTGTAGAACTGGCTGGGGACAACTGCAGCACTGTAACAATGCTGCAGTAATCTGGCGTAGTATGTATTTTTGTTTTTTTACCTTTCCACATCTCTCTTTTAAGGGCTCATTTACATATGCACCACCCAGATCAATGTATTTCTGCAGTGGGTACAGCCTGGTGTTTCTGATCATTTCAGGGCAAGATCTCTGGACAAATCAATGACAAGCTGACACTCTTCTTGGCTGTTTTCATGTAATCACACATAAGGGGCAGATGTAACTCCTGGACATGAACTGTCTGTCTGTGTCTATAGGCACACATCTGTCCCTACCTACAGATAGTGTCAGGCTGTCATTGATTTGTCCAGGCTTCCTGCCTGCGGCTGATCTAAATCACCAGTCCATACCAGCTGCATAAATATTCTGAACTGAGCGGTGTACAGCCCTAATTGGCCATGTGCCTGAGTCCTATAGAAGCAGCTGGGAGCAAAAGGAAGGTGAATATATGCTTCTTGTGAGAGCATCGGCATCAGCAAAGAGCAGGTACACTTTAAATTTATACAGGCTTTGCAGTAATCAGAAATGAAAAATGAGAAGTTCTAACACCTTCAATTTAATATCTGATATGTTAGGTGGCCATAGACTGGCATATGCTGTATCTCCCCAAGGAAGATAAGTAGGGCAATATCTGCTCATACTCATCAAGCTGGATTAGTGATTGGACCAGCTAGTATACTGACAGCAGCCAAGGCAAGCCCTTCCTTTGACCCATAGCTATGTTTTTCTAATAAAAAAGTAAAGGTTTTTTTAGTATATAACAACGTTAGCCTTCACAGCATATGTGGCTTCTCAAACTTACTAGGACACTGCTGTTTAAGCAACACACTTCGATTGATTTTTCATTTTTTTTTTATAATTGAACAATGGCCCAGTAAAGGATGGTTCTTTTCGCTCTACACCTTCACAAAAGCAGCAAGGAGGCCTCTTTAGCTGGCTGCTGCTAACTGTGAATATTCTGTCAATTAAAGTGTAACAGGAACCCCATTACACAGCAGAATTTAGTGCTATGCACTACATTACAAGAACCTTAAAGCTATAATTACAGACTGAACAACAGAGGGCAGCAAAGGCACATTCAGTGTGAAAAGGCTGTGCATTGTTTTGCAATCTAGGCCTAAGTATGGTTGCAGGAACTGTCACTTTACTACCTTGCCTTTATACCTTTATGCTTTATACTGTATATATATCTTTACATAACAGCATACCTGCAATAAAACGTTAGTGTTAGCTATTGTATGGGTGTGTGACTGTAATTAAAGCTTATGTACAAAAGCATGACAGAAGTGTTTATATAACGAATAAAAGATCTTTTCAGCTTTGACATTTGTTGGCATTTGTTCACCCCTGTATAACGATCCTGTCATTATATCAAGTTGTCACCAGCAACAGAATTGCAAGTTTGACACAGCCCATAAACTGGAAAACTGGACCCCAGAATCAAAAAAGAACTTGAACACATCATTTAGATTGAACACGATATCCCAAAATTGGCTACCATATACCAGAGATGGTCAACTCAGACCTCAAGGCCCACTAACCATAGATTCCAATTGTCCTTAATTCAAAGGGATTGTCCCTCTATCCCTTTTTCCCACTTAGTTTTCCTTTTTTTTTTTTTTCGTCTGATGTATGCATCTCAATAAACATATATCTGGCAAACTGGCAAAAGTGTTACACAATACAATACTATAAAACTTTCATCCAACCTGTAAATGATTGCATTTGCAGATTTGAACAGGCAGTGTACAGAAAAGGAGTGGTGAAATATAACACTTCTGGGTTTAAACAATTATTTTATGCAAATTATAGAATAACTGCACTTCCACAAACAAAAGGTCATTTCTTTTATTTACACAGTATATATTGCCAACATACAGGTATTTAGCCTTGATATTAGCAGGGAACTCTTATGCCTCGTACACACGATCAGGCTTTCCGCCAACAAAACCGTGGAATTTTGTGAAGGGTGTTGGCTCAAACTTGTGTTGCATACACACGGTCACACAAATGTTGGCCAACAATTATGAACGCAGTGACGTACTAGACATACTACGTGGTTTTTCAGCTCTTTAGTGCCACACTTAGGCTTTAGCCTTCTGCTAATTTCGTGTTAATAGAAGTTTGGTGAGTGCCGATTCGAGCTTTTCAGTTCATTTCTGAATGGCTGTTCGTCAACCAGACATGTTGCGGAATTGGAGTCATTGCTTTGACATTATTTTTTTGGTTGAATATTGATTTGATTTGGTATATTTTCTATATTTTGGATGCATAGAATGCACTTTTTGGTTAAGTTCTGTTGGCAGATAGCATGTTTAATTTTATTTGTTTTATTTTTTTAATGCACAATAAAAAAAATGTGGAGAATAATACTTGGTTATGTGTTTTACTTCAATTGACAGTTTGGGAGTAAGTAGGCAGTTACATTTGAAAAAATACAATGTAAAATTGACAAGGGACACCAACATAGTTGTATCTTCGTTCTTAAAACACTACGGGATAATTGTGTTGTGGTAACTTGCACAAATAAAAAAAAAAAAACATAATACATGTTATTCTTGATATCAGTAGAAAAAAAAGCCTTTGAAAATTTGTTTGCAGTAACTCCATCAGTATCGCCAGCAAAGCAGCTTCATTATTATGCCATTAAAGAAGAAGAGAATGTGCGCTGCATTTCAAGACTTCATAATTTGCCACGTCACAAATGTTAATTCTCTATTACAAATGCTAGTTTACAAGACCGACCGCTTCTGCTTCCGAGCATGCCTGTTTGTACTTTGAACTTTTGTCCAATGGACTTGTGTGCACACGATCGTAAAGTCCGCAAACTCACATTTGTTGGCGGAAAATTTGAGAACGCACTAGCCAACATTTGTTGGCGGAAAGTCCGACAATTGTCCGATGGAGCATACACACGGTTAGATTTTCTGCCAACAACCTCACATCCAACATTTCCCGTCGGAAAATCCTTTTGCGTGTTTTAGGATTCAGGGCTTTAGGATTTTTAGTGCCCTGACTAGGGATTCATCCCAACTTTTTGTCCTAAAACCATTGTCACCTGAACAGAAGGTGATGGGGGTAAATGGAATTAGTTATTAGTTAAATGATCCTTTCACTTTGCTCAGAAAGTAATAAAGTATATATTTTTTTACTAGGGTGAAATCACATGAGCCCTATTTATTTTATCCTTTTGTGTTTTAGGCTAGAAAAGATTTGTTTTATAAACAGCAAAGGTTGCAGTAAACACAAAACAATGGACATGGAGTTAAATAAAAAAATAAAACCCTCACGCTTGGTATTATGAAAAGAGTTGGAAGTGCTGCACTCAATAATACCTGAATACCAGGTTAAACATGACCGTAAATAAATTAAAGAAAAGGTGTGCTGTCTCCTTATTTTCCTAAAAAACAAACTGTGCAATATATGACTAGGTAAAAAAACAAAAAATTGTTATCAATACTCACCGTAAATTTCCTTTCCTGGTCCGTTCTCACGTCAGCACACTATGGGTCAACTTCTCTTTATTAACCCTCAGGACCACCTTCTTCCAGTTTAAAAAATTGAAGTCCTCCCCACTCCCTCATGTTCTATTGTGTAGCGGCAACAGGCCACTTAGGGAGGGAAGTAAAATCGTGCTGACGTTAAGGTTGGACTGGGAAAGGAAAATTACAGTGAGTATTGATAACAGTTTTACGTTTTCCTGGTCATCCTTCCGTCAGCACACTATGTGATATACCCTAGCCAATATAGGGTGGGAACGAAACGACAAACTCGACAAATTCCATGCTTCACCACACTTTAATCAACTTAAGAAGATGACGCCACCGCCGTTCCAAACATAGAAGAACTAGGTTCGACTACATCTAACTTTAGTGTCGAGCAAAGATCTCACAGGAACTCAAGCTAGCGGTCCTGCATATGTCCTCCACCGGGACCTTTACCAAAGAGGCCCAAGAGGCTGCCATCCCTCTAGTAGAATGAGCTTGTATAGTCTGCGGAGGAGCAATGCCCTGTTGCTTGTATGCCAATATGATAGTCTTCCTGATCCAGGAGGATAAGATCTTTGATGACGCCTCCTCTTTCTTATGTTATGGAAAGAGGAACAGATTATCAGACTTGCATACCTATTTTGCCCTATGAAGATATGTTGACATTAAGCCAACCCTGTCCAGTGGTCTCAGATCCAATTGGTTCATCTGATCTGGTGGCTGTGTAAAACAAGGTAGCACTGCCTCTCAGTTTACATGAAACTTTGAGGCTACTTTAGAGGCTAAGGCCGAAGAGGGCCGCAGGATTACTCTGTCTGGATAAATAATGCAGAACGGCTCTTTACAGGATTAAGCTGCTAACTTTGACACTGTTCTGGCCATCCTATTGGCCGTAAGGAAGACTAATTTGATTCTTAAAAATCAAAGTGGACATGATTCAGCAGGACCAAACGGATTCTGCAATAGAGCCTTTAGAACCGTGCTCAAGTCTCAGGTCGAGAAGAGGATCTTTTTTGGATACCGCACCCTTATTGCGGCTCTGAAGAACTGCGTTATTAAAGGCTCATTCGCCCATCTATGTCCGGTTAAAGAAGACTGAAACTTGAACTTTAATTGAGTTATATGCCAAGCCTATATTCAGTGCCATCTGCAGAAACTCCAAAATGTTTGCAATACTCAGAGTTAGCTGGGAGAAATTATGTTGTGATGCAAAGTCTGCAAATTTTATCCAAATCCTGGAGTATGTAATGTTTATTGTAGCTTTCCTTGCACCTAGTAATGTAGAGATTACTTCATCTGAGAGGCCTTGTGCATGCAATCTGCCTGATTCAACAGTCAAGCCATCAGATGCAATCTCCCTAGATTGGGGTGAATCCAATACCCTTGCTGTGCAAATCTCTCCTAAGAGGTAGGTGTACTGGTGGGACTGATGCCATCTGTAGAAGCAGAGGAAACCACAGTTTCTGGGGCCAGAAGAGTAGAATTAGGATGGTATGCACCTCCTCCTTCGCAATCTTCAGCAATGTCCTCATGATTAATGGTATTGGAGAAAACATATGCACTAGGGGAAACTGCCATGGGATTGAAAAGGGGTCCTGGGCTATTGCCTCGTTGTGCCTGAGCCTTGCTGCAAATTTTGGCACCTGCGCATTCCTTGGCGTTGCCATCAGGTCTATGTTGGGTATCCCCCATCTGGCAAAGATTGGTTGAACATAGCATCTGTTGATCGACCATTCTCCATTGCTGGGAAACCTCCAGCTTAGTTGGTCTGCTATTTGGTTGTGATTGCCTGGAATGTACACGCTATTAGAGCTTCCACGTGTCAGGGCTGGGCTCAGCCCTTCCTTCTCTGAGCTGGCCACTCAGCTGTTGGCTAATTGCCAACTCCCATCTCTCTCCACAGTTACTCAGCTGTTGTTCATATCCTGCTCGTCAGTCCTGCCTACTTAAGCCGTCCAGTCTAGAGGGTCTCTGCCTTCGCCTTGGTCAACATCACAAAAAACATCTCCTGCGTTCCTATTTAAAGACTGGCTTTGCTGACATCCCTTCTGGCTCCAGGTCCCTGCTTGCTGTTCCACTACTTTGATCCCTGACTTCTGGCTTGGCTGACTATCCCTTCCGGTTACTGAACTCAGGCTATGTTTTGACTATGTTTGTTCTTTTTACTTTTATTATTAAACAAGTTTGATTTAACTGTACTTCTGTCTCAGTCTGATTTCATGGTTTCTGACACCATGTGAGTCTCGGCCCAGACTTCCAGAGGGAGTGAAACATGTCTTGCCAGGCGCTGTAGGGCTGCATCTATTCCCGGAGCCGTCTCCCAGAAAGCGGCATCAGAGGGTTTAAATGGATACAGTTTTGCCAACCGATTTTGGATTCATGACTTTCACTACTGCTGTTCCCATTCGTCCCTCATTAAGTCATGGATTTGCTCTATGAATGGAAAGAAGGCCCCTAGTTTCCTTAGGTTTGGACAAACACCTTTTAGCCTTCTCTGGAGGTTGAGTGTCCTGATCTCATTCTATTGCCTCTTTTATAGCCGTAACGTATGGGTCAATCAAGGGCGTATCAAACAACTGTTCCGGCATTACCTCTGCTTCTGAAGATGATCCTGATGAAATCTCACACGTTTTTGGAGATCTCCGGCCTTGATCCATGGAGGTACTTACTTTAGGCTCCTCCCTAGAACCGGTAGCGCTGGAGACTAGATGTATGCTTTCGGCCACTGCCTCATAAATATAATCTTTAACTCTCCGCGCTTCTGCTTCTTTATCCGTGGCCACATCCTTTATGCAATCGGCACATAGAAGTTTCCAGGGAACAGATGGAGCCAAACAGGTCCAACATAGGCCATCTGATGACCGCCTCATTTGGCTTGGTTCTATTACTGGAGGTTTACTGCAGCTTGGAACAATGGGCGATTGGATCCTTTGTTTAGAATGAGACCCCAGTTGCAGGGACTTAGAGCGGTGGCGGGACTTTTCTCCCTAAGAATGTCTTCTTTTAAGGCTTCTGCTCCTAAAAAGATTAAGCAACACATCAGTCATGTGTGCCGCACTCTTTTATTCTATAGTCCCCCGTAGTCCCCTTCTACCTTTCCGCAGATCTTTGTGCCTGCTGTGGGGAGCTCATGGCTAAGGATGGAAGCAAAAAGAATCTTTTTAGAAACAGATGAACTCCTCTATAAACTCTCTATAAAATATACTCTCTCCTTCTCTCCAAGTTATAGTGTCCCTAATCACCGCCACACCAGGGCTAGCTTGCTTGCTTGGCTTATAGGAACTGGGACTACTGTAGGTGATGCTACAATACACTATATTCCCTGACAACTCGTATAGAGGTGACCATTGGAGTACATTATATTGACTGTGATGTAACGTGTAAGGTGCAAGCGGTGACAGCGCAGACCGGAAGTGACGTAGGGGAAGTGCAGTACTCGGTTTTTACACGTTTAAGGCGTTTTTAATGGTTTTATTGTGTGAGTGCAATTCCTGTGCAATTAAATTTGCCATATTCATTTTTCTACACTATGGGAGCTTTTTTTTATGTTTGCTTTGCTGAGAGCTATGCATTATGGCTGCATGAATATCCAGCTGTGCAGATGTTCCATTATGGGAGACCCCTGTGGACGGAGATCGAAGTGTCCCTTATACTGTGAGCCTGGAGGATTGGATTAATGCAGTGCCTTGAAAAAGTATTTACACCCCTTGATATTTTCCACATTTTGTCATGTTAAAACCAAAAAGTAATTTTAATTTGGATTTCATATGATAAACCAACACAAAGTGGCTTATAATTTTGAATTGTAAGGAAAATGATAAATGGTTTTATATTTTTTTTTTACAAATAAATATCTGAAAACTGTGACATGCATTTGTATTTAGCCCCCTTTACTCTGATACCTCTATCCAAAGTCTAGTGGAACCAATTGCCTTCAGAAGTCACCTGATTAGTAAATAGAGTCCACCTGTGTGTAATTTAATCTCAGTATAAATACAGCTGTTCTGTGAAGCCCACACCAGACAGGTCAAGGATAAAGTTGTGGAGAAGTTTAAAGCAGGGTTAGGTTTGAACATCTCATGGAGCATCATCCGAAAATGGAAAGAGTATGGCACAACTGCAAACCTACAAAGACATGGCCGTACACCTATATCAAAAATGTGTCCAAATATAAATATTTAAAACACTAATAAAATCCAAGAATCTTTAGACTTGATGCACAGTCCACTTTTGATAAAATAGGAAGCAAAAATGCAAAAAAGAGATGAAAGGTGATCCACTCCAGAAGAAAAGAGTTAGAGCCAAGTTATAATTCATTGATCCAGACGATTAACCATCTCCGCGACACTTGTATGACAATCCCCCAAAGGAAGTTCACTTACCAGATATTACTGGATATACTGCATATCTTTGGGTGTGTTGTTGTCAGCAAGGCTCTGTGAATCTTCATCCAATATTGGTGGGTAGGTGTATGGATGTCAGGTGGCTATAATCAGCAATCACTGCATCTTTCTATTTATATATTGCTCGTTACAAGCAGAAAAAAAGGGGTGCACATAGCGTAATCCAGTTTTTCAAAAAGATGTGTTTATTCAGTAACTCCTCATAGATGTACACTTACAATAAAAACATATGTTAAAAGCATAAATAGAATTATAATGATGAAGTCTCTTCCTTCTGATATACCTCCACACCGCTACAGCGGTGTTCCCGGGTGAGGCAAACTGGAGAGCCGACAGCGTGATTCAGTAGTGTGGGTTGCTGCGTGATCAGGCCCTACACCTAAACTGACAGGCCAGGCAAGGAGAGCATTAATCAGAGAAGCGGCCAAGAGGCCCATGGTAACTCTGGAGGAGTGGGAGAATTTGTCCACAGGACAACTACTAGTCGTACACTCCACAAATCTGGCCTTTATGAAAGAGTGGCAAGAAGAAAGCCATTGTTGAAAGAAAGCCATAAGAAGTCCCATTTGCAGTTAGCGAGAAGCCATGTGGGGGACACAGCAAACATGTGGAAGAAAGTGCTCTGGTTAGATGAGACCAAAATTTAACTTTTTGGCCTAAAAGCAAAATGTGTGGGGTAAAGCTAACACTGCACATCACCCTGAACACACCATCCCCACTGTGAAACATGGTGATGGCAGCATCGTGTTGTGGGGATGCCTTTCTTTAGCAGGGACAGGGAAGCTGGTCAGAGTTGATGGGAAGATGAATAGAGCATATAGAGCATAATACAGGGCAATCTTAGGAGAGAACCTGTTAGAGTTTGCAAAAGACTGGGGCGGAGGTTCACCTTCCAGCAGGAAAACGACCCTAAACATAGAGCTACAATGGAATCTGTGGTAAGACTTGAAAATTGCTGTTCACAGATGCTCTTCATCCATCTGAGGCAGCCCCTACAGCTAGAGACACGCAGCACCCTACCTGGGACAGAGAGGATGATCCCATCACACACAAGCTGATTTTAAATCGCTCTTGTGAGTGTAATGCCGCATACACACGATCGGACTTTCCGCCAACAAAACCGTGGATTTTTGTTCATGTTGGCCAACAATTCCAAACGTGGGAACACGATGACGTACAAGACATACGACGAGCCGATAAAAAGGAAGTTCAGTAGCCAGTGCGCCACCCTTTGGGCTCCTTCTGCTAATCTCGTGTTTATCTCGTGTTAGTAGAAGTTTGGTGAGAGATGATTCGCGATTTTCAGCCTCGTGCTTTTCAGTTCGTTTCTGCTTTTCAGTTTGTACTTGTCGGTTCGTATCTGTTCTTCAGTGCGTGTTGTCAGTTCGTTCCTGTCTTTCAGTGCGTTCTATTTATAGTTCGCTTCTGATTTTCAGTGCCTTCTTGTCCGCTCGTTTCTGATTTTCAGCTCATTCTTCTCAGGTCCTTTCTGATTTTCAGTGCATTCTGTCAGTTTGTTCTGAGCAGCCGTTCATTTTCTAGCCATGTTGCGGTTACGTACTTGTCGTAGAGTTCGTGCTGTTGTTGGGCTTGGTGTTGAAGTTCTTGCTTTGACCCAAGTCCAGTCCATGAACAAGGGGAGGAGGAGTTCTTGGACCAAAAATTTGTTACTTGGTGACCAATTCTCTCATATGCCTTTGTTGCGGGAGCTCCAGGAGAATAATCCTGATGATTTCAGGAATCATCTCCGGATGACGGACCCCGTCTTTCACCGTCTGTGGGCTTTGCTGTCCCCCTATATTACCAAGCAGGACACCTGCATGCGGCAAGCCATCACTCCCAGACAAAGGCTCGTTGCCACCTTGCGGTACTTGGCGATGGGGAGAAGCCTCCGTGATATCAAGTTCACGACTGGGATCTCCCCCCAGGCTCTGGGAATCATTATTCCAGAGACCTGTTCTGCCATCATTCAGGTCCTGCAGAAGGACTATATTAAGGTAAATTTTATCATTTAACATCAAATTCTATGTATTTAATGTTTGCTAATGTATTGTATTTATTTCATCATTCCATAATTACCATGATTGTAATATGCTGTAAATGTCATCTTTGTCCTCATGCATGCTGTAAGCTTTTAATGCTCCTTTTTTGTCCTTCATGCATATTTGCCTTCACTAACCTCCCCAGCATGATATCCTGGGCCCATACACACCTAGCCTAGTCACTTAACAATGTATTTTGTCAGCTCCATTGTAGTGCTTACCGTAAACACCCCCTAAAATGTGTGGAAATGTTATTGTTGTCCTTAAATTCAGGCAGAGTGCAATAGGCTTTTTTTTGGGGCCCAAACTCATTTGGAACCCTCCCTCCCCCCAACCGCTAAGTCAACCAATACCAATACTCTGTTGACTTTGCCAAACCCATACTATACCTACCTCTTTTGTGGTCAGGTTTATGGATGAATTCATTAAACCATGTAGTGCAAGTGCCTGCCTGAACACCTTCAAATGGTACTGTTTAAAGTTTTGTTCGCCTATTATCTTGATAGGTAATTGCAGAATGTAAAAATGTGCTTCAATTTGGACAGTGTGTATTCCTATTTTTGGATTATGACAATTCTTACCTGTCTAGTGCGCTGCCAATAGTGTAAGTAGGGAGGGGCTGGCCAAAGTAACACAAAATATTTATGCATTCAGCTCTCAATGAAGTAGTTAATGAATAACATTCAGCTCTCAATGAAGTTATGCATTCAGCTCTCAATGAAGGGTTACCTGTCCAAAACATCTCCCCCCCACCATAAAATTTTTACAATGGGCCATCAGAGGGGGTGAGGAATCTGATAAGTGGACCTTATACTTTTGTACTCATTTCATTAAATGTTATACTTTTGTTGGCCAAGAATGTTTGTGTCTAATCTGCTTGCAATGTTATGTGCAAAAGTACTATTTTTGTTTCTTGTTTGACTCCACAGTTTCCTTCCAACCCACAGGAATGGCAGACTGTGGCCTCCCAATTCGATCAGCAGTGGGACTTTCCCAACTGTGGTGGTGCGATAGATGGGAAGCACATCCGGATCGTTCCACCCCCCAACTCGGGGTCATGCTACTTCAATTACAAGGGATACAGTAGTATTGTGATGTTGGTGGTGGTGTCGGCGACTTATGAGTTCCTCTATCTGGACATGGGGAAGAATGGTCATATGTCTGATGGAGGAGTCATCGCCCAGACAGAATTTTACAGGCGTCTCCAGCTTGGGGTTGCCATCTTTGGTGTATAACATGTATGTTTGACAGTATATAGCCTCTTTTTTGTGGCTAAACAGGCATGTTTAAAACCATAACATACACATCCCCAACTCAGGAACTTACAAAGTTCAACTTTGATAAAGTGAAGGCCATATAAGACATTAGTATGTCAAAACTGTGTTGATTTTGCCTTCATCAGATGGGGTGATCTCACACCTGTAAAAGCCAAATTTTGAAGATGCACACAAATTGGGACTCAAAATTTACATTTTCCTCATGATCCCATGCCTAAAATGTGTGTCTTTTCCCTACATCTATTTTGATAAAGCCACAAAACACACAGTGTGTCAACATGTGCTATCAGCCATCATGGGATATCTGTCACAGTACTACTTTCAGTGAGCCCACAGGCGAGCAGGTGACACGGGATCCCCCAGGGAGTGGAGTCTAAGGGCCAGCCGGTATTCTGCCAGGGACCCCCTCACGAGGGTTTGGGCTTAGCTGCGTGCTGACTCCAGGTCACAAAACCCCAGTTTCACCCCGCTCGCTAGGGAAGTACCAGAAGACACTGTCAGACAAGGATGGATGAATGAAGCAATTAAGAGCAGGATAGCGAGCCAAGGTCAGGGCTGGCTGCAGACAACGTAATCAGAACAAGCTGAGTCGGTACACAAGAGATAAGTTCACGAGAGGTCAGGTTAAGGCAGGTTACACGAAGGGAGCTCAGAAACAAATGTTGCTCAAGCAACCAAAACTAGCCTGAGAGGGATTTAAATAGAGAAGCACATGAGGGGCTGGACAGGGAGTAGCAGGAAGGAATCATATATCATATATTAAGCAACAGGTGAGGGCGGCGACACCCATAGCTCCAGAGTGAACATAAGCTAGTGGAACAACAGGTGCCAGCTGGCCTACAGCAGTAAAGGTTAAACACAGATCAGCTCCGCAGCTGATCTGTGACAGTACCCCCCCTCTTACGAGGTCCCCCTGCACGTCTGGGGGCTGGCTTGAAGGGAAATTTCCGATGGATACTGGTCACCAAACGTGGGGCTGAGACATTGGTGACAGGAACCCAAGACCTCTCCTCTTGACCATAGCCCTGCATAAGCCAAAGGGCATCACAAGATATTCATAATGTCCGTCCCTGGAGTTAAAGGCGGTCTTCCATTCGTCTCCTTTCGAGATTCTTATTAAATTGTAGGCCCCTCTAAGATCCAGTTTGGTAAAAACATGAGAACCTCGCAGTCTGTCAAAGAGTTCGAAATTACAGGAAGAGGGTATCGGTTCTTCACGGTGATGGCGTTAAGGCCCCCGTAGTCGATGCATGGACGGAGTGAACCATCTTTTTTCACTTAAAAGAAGAACCCAGCTCCATCAGGTGAGTTTGATTTCCTGATGAAACTCTTTTGCAGATTTTCCCGAATGTATTCAGACATGGCTTGTGTCTCAGGGATAGATAAAGGGTAGACTTGGCCTCAGGGAGGAGAGGTCCCAGGTAACAGATCAATGGATCAGTCATAGTCTCTGTGAGGAGAAAGGCGATCAGTGGACTTTTTGCAGAAAACATCTCGGAAAGACTGATATTGGGAAGGCAACATGGGAGTTGTGGAGGTCTCAGCCAGAGGAATGGAAGGAGGAGGTAGCACCTTGGAAATACATTGTTGCTGACACGGAGGACCCCAAGCCAGTACTTGTCCAGAATTCCAGTCAAGATGCGGGGAGTGTTTCTGCAACCATGGAAGGCCCAGGATGATGGGACTAGAGGACTTAGGCAGAATTAGGAAAGAGATCTCCTCAGCATGCAAAACCCCAATGTGTAAGACAGTAGGAGGGGTTTTAAACCGGATGGGGCTCATAGGCAAGAAGGAGCCATCTACTGCGGTCACGGAAAGGGGTATAGCCAAGACAACAAAGGCAATGCCCAACTCGGAAGCTAAAGATTGTTCAGATGAAATTCCCGGCAGCACCAGAGTCCACGTATGCAGAGAGTTGATAGGCATTTTGAGCCCAGTGGATAGCCACGGGAACGGTGAAACAAGGGAAGCGGACAAAATCAAAGGATCGATCTAGATCACCTCCCTCCGAGTGACCTAGACCCTGGAGTTTCCCAGACAGACTGGACAGGAGATTAAAAGATGTCTTTTATCGCCACAATAAAGGCACAAGTCCAATCCCATGCAACGGCACGTTCCTCGGGAGTGAGGCGAGTTCGCCCAAGCTACATAGGTTTTTCAAACGTGTGAGAGGTTGAAGACGGAGAGGGTTCCACAGGTCTTTGGACTACTTGCGCTGGACGGCCAGCAGGGGGATGACTGGATTTCTCCAGGGCCCGCTCCTGGAAGCGAATGTCTATTTGAATGCTCAATGCGATTATATCATCCAATGGGGTAGGAATGGTGCGTCCAGCGAGTTCATCCTTTACACGCTCAGATAGGCCTTGCCAAAAGGTAGCAGTAAGGGCCTCATTATTCCATTTGAGTTCAGCGGCCAGCTTACAAAATTTAACTGCATATTGGCCGACTGTCATTCCTTACTGACGAAGACGAAGGAGGGGCCCAGCAGCCGAAGACACTCTGCCAGGCTCATCAAAAGTTTTCCGGAATGCATCCAAAAAGAGCTGGAGGTCAGAGGTGATAGAATCGTGTGATTCCCAGAGTGGGGAGGCCCAAGCTAGAGCATCACCAGAGAGGAGAGAGATGATATATGCGACTTTGGTGCGATCAGTAGGTAAATGGTGGCTGGAAAGTTCAAAGTGGATGGAACACTGATTAATGAAGCCCCGACAAGCCTTAGGGTCGCCAGAAAAACAAGGTGGCGGCAGCAGATGCAGGCAGGGATTGCCAGGTGTAGCATGTAACACAGGAGCAGCTGAAGCAGAAGCAGAAACGGGAGGAGCTGAAGTTGCAGCGAGTTGCAGACGATCCAGACAGGAGGCAAGATCCTGAAGGACCAGCATTATTTGCTCTTGATTTGCTTGCTGGGAGTTAAGTCTCTGAACTAGATGTTGCATTTGATCCTCGGCCAATGGCCGATTCTCAGAGGCGCTCATGGCTTGAGCAAACTGTCACGGTACTACTTGCAGTGAGCCCACAGGTGAGCAGGTGACACGGGATCCCCCAGGGCGTGGAGTCTAATGGCCAGCCGGTATTCTGCCAGGGATCCCCTCACGAGGGTTTGGGCTTAGCTGCGTGCTGACCCCAGGTCACAACCCCCGAGTTCACCCCGCTCGCTAGGGAAGTACCAGAAGACACTGTCAGACAAGGATGGATGGATGAAGCAAAGGAGAGCCGGATAGCAAGCTAAGGTCAGGGCGGGCTGCAGACAACGTAATCAGAACAAGCCGAGTCGGTACACAAGAGATCAGTTCACGAGAGGTCAGGTTAAGGCAGGTTACACGAAGGGAGCTCAGAAACAAATGTTGCTCAAGCAACCAGAACTAGCCTGAGAGGGATTTAAATAGAGAAGCACATGAGGGGCTGGACAGGGAGTAGCAGGAAGGAATCATATATTAAGCAACAGGTGAGGGCGGTGACACCCATAGCTGCAGAGTGCAGCAGAGCTGAACACAAGCTAGTGGAACAACAGGTGCCAGCCGGCCTACAGCAGTAAAGGTGAGACACAGATCAGCTCAGCAGCTGATCTCTGACAGATATCAATGTACGCGTTATGTGGGTGCAACCCCTTCCTCGAAACTAAAGTAGGTGAGAGAAAGGGGTTGCACCCCCGAAACACATCCATTGATCCCCCATGTTGTGAGCTAGCACATGTTGACACACTGGGCATTATTTCAGAAAGGACAATCCACTTTTTCCTACAAGTGCACTTGCATTGCACTTGTAGTGCAAAGTGGTTTTGCTTTTTTGAAATAAGCCACAGTGTGTCAACATGTGCTAGCTCCCACCATGGGGGATCAATGGACGTGTTTCAGGGGTGCAACCCCTTCCTCTCACCTACTTTAGTTGCGAGGAAGGGGTTGCACCCACAAAACACGTACATTGATATCCCATGATGGCAGATAGCACATGTTGACACACTATGTGCATCTTTAACATTTGGCTTTGCAATTACTTTAAAACTTTTAAAAAACTTACAACAATAACGACAAAATTTACATTTTTTGGGGGTTTAGATTTTGCCTAAAACATCAATGATGTTGCTCAGTCTTTTTTGAACATCATTGATATTTTGCTTGAGCTTTTCTAAATCCCGATTGCTCACCATGATCTCACTGATGAGTACTTGTGCATTTGCACTGTTGAAGTAAGTTTCTTCTTCCACAACATCCACATCACCTAAAAATAAAAAAACACACCATGCATTATAAATATGCAGGCATCCATCTATTACCTGAAGCTAAATAGGTAAAAGTGTGGTGCTGCGCTAATCCTTAATCATATATGCGGGTATGTGGAAGAGCAAAATAAAATAACAATGTAAGTGTATCACAGTCTAAAAAGTGGTTCTAACGTGTTACTAAGATCCGTGGTGAACCAACATGTGATAAACACCCTTGTGCAAATGATCATAAATAGATAAAATAACAGTACCTGGCTAAAAATATTAAATATACACAGTGCAGCCAGGAATACAGCAAACAAGCGTAAGTAGAAAGTGACTAGTGCTCATAAACACAATAAAAGTGACAGTTTGACTGGAACCGTGTGATGTTCAAAAAAAAAAAAAAAATATATATAAAGGTCCACAGATCAACGTGCATGAAAAGTGATCCATTACAAGCTAATGAGAAGTCCAAAAAATGTGTATAAACAGTGATCCACTTGGAACTGATTAAAGTGACTGATAATAATTGTGATGTGTGTTCTTTCTTCATGCAACACAGCACGCAGTGGTGGGCAGTGGCCCCTTACCTGAAGGTAATGGGGTATTCGCATTGGCCAATTTTGGGCATGGCAGCCCTTTATTAGCGGAACCACAGCAACAACCAATAGTGGGAGCGACAATAGTTAGGTCCTATCCTGGCCTGTCTCCTCTGGGGACATACGTCTCCCCAAGTAGTATCCCGGGGTCACCAAGATAAAGAAACATCAAAAGAAGATCCACAATGGTGTGATATCATTTGGCAAAAAGTAGAATTTTATTAAAGCAAATCAGAAATACTCACATTAAAAACAATGGTACTGGGTGGAGATCCGACGAGCGACGAGCTCGTAATGCTAATCCACATAGAGTGCCTGTCCCGTCCCTACGCGTGATGTCACGAACCACGTGACTTCATCAGGGGATCAGGGGACCTCAAGTCCCTTAACTTAATGACTCAATACCCTTCTCCTTCCTTCATCTTGTCTAAATATATGTCCAAGGTTTTAAATCTTTTCCAACCCTCCCAGAAGCTGATACACTTATCATAATGTCCTCTCTCCCTACTTCTCAACAAATCCATTTTACAATGTTAATCTATTTTTTCATACCACTCTCTTATATCTGGTTTTTCACTTTTTAACCATTTTTTGGGATGAGACCCTTTGCGGTATCCAGGAGTTTTGGGACCATTGTTCTCATATATTGTTTCATTGGAATTTTATGATCATGTAACAAGCAGGTCCATATATTTTGTTCCATTCTCTCGCCAGTTATCTCCCTTACATTCTTTACTACTTCTTGCTAGTAGTCCCTTATTGTTGGACACTCCCACCATATATGTGTCATCGTTGCTCTTTGATTGCAGTTTCTCCAACACAAAGATGTTTTCTCTTGTTGGTATCTATGGGTTCTCACTGGTGTCAAGTACCACCTTGCTAAGAATTTATAATTCATTTCAAAAGTATTCATATCCCAGGCATTATTATATCCCATTCCTATCATCTTTTACACTTTTTGATCTTCTAGTTTTAAATCCAGTTCTGTTTCCCATTGTTTGATGTAATCTGGTCTTCCTTGTCCAATGTCTGTCTGTCAATATTCCGTAGATTTTTGATATTCCATTTTTCAGTGGCGTTCGGGTAAAACAGAGTATTTCCAAGGGGCTTCATTTCTCTTCTTCTCTTAGTGAATGTGGTAATGTATTTACTAAATGTCTTAATTGATAAAAATTCCATTCACTTATCTTTCACCCGTTGATTTCTTCTAGTTCTAATCGTGTTTTTATCCTACCTTTTGTGATAATATCTTTCAATTGTGGATTTCTTATCTCTATCTCTATCTCTCTAAATATCTCCTTCCCCGGTATAAAGAAATTTGTTCCCGTGAGTGCCATTAACGGTGAGTTGTATGTCCAATCATTCTTCACGTGTACTGTGTCCCAAGTTTTGAAAACATTTTTAGTTATTTTGTGAGGTTCCGGATCCATTAATCTAAACTTTTGTGGTATCCATATGTTTTTGTGCAATGTGGTCTTACTTATTGTGTTTTCCATCTCCACCCACTTTTTTTTACTATTTCCATTTGTCCACTCAATCATTCGTGACAGAACTATTGCTTTATAATATCAATATAATATTGATTTAATATCGATTTATATCTGGATTTGCTAATCCTCTGTGCGCCCTTTTCCTCATGATTTGTGCAAATTTAATTCTCGGTTTTTTATTATGCCAGATGTATTTTATCAATATTGTTTTTATTATCTTGAAAAAACTCTGTGGAATTCCTATTGGCAACATCTGAAATTTGTATATTATTTTTGGTAGTTTCATCATTTTAAACATATTTATTCTTCCAATCCACGATATTGGTTGTGTACTTAGTTTTTTTATTTGTTCCCTAACCTCATTAGTTAATGGAATATAATTTGCCGGGTAGATTTTTTCAACCGTTGATGTTAGTTTAATTCCAAGGTATTTTAGGTCTTCCTTTACCCATGTAAATGGGAATTCTTTTTGGAGGGTCAGGACTTCCCTTATCCCTAATCCAATATTTAATATTTCTGTTTTTATCGGATTTATTTAAAAATTTGATAGTTCCCCATATTCTTTTACTTCTTTCATTATATTTGGCAGAGTCACTCTTGGGTTAGTTACAAACATCAGGATGTCATCCGCATATGCCGCGATTTTGTGCTCTTTTTCTCCAACTCTCACTCCTCTCACATCATGATTATTTTGGAGTGCCGCCAAAAATGGTTCCAATGCCAATACCTATAATAATGGGGAAAGCGGACATCCTTGCCGTGTTCCATTCTGCTTCTCAAACAAAGGTGGATGTCTACCATTGACCTTTACCATTGTTGGACCATTATATAAGTTTGTTATCCACTTCATCATTTTTGGTCCCAATCCCAAATGTCGCAACGTGTCCATCATGAATCCCCATTCTACCCTGTCAAATGCTTTCTCTGCATCTATTGACAGGTATAGAGCTGGGGATTCACTTGGTTTACCCCTACGTAACATCAATATTGTTTTTAGACTACTATCCCTCCCTTCTCTCCCTGGTACAAATCAAGGTCGGGATTTATCCAAAGTGCTATTAATTTTTTTAGTCTAGTGGCTAAAATTTTAGCGTAGAGTTTTGTATCAGCATTTAATAGAGCAATAGGTCTATAGCTTGAACAATTGGTTCTGTCTTTCCCTTCTTTGGGTATAATTGTAATGTAGGCTAATAGTGATTCTCGTCTTACTTCTTCTTCATCTCCTATGTTATTCAGATATTCTTGCATCTTAGGGATCAGTTGTTCTTGAAATTTTTTATAATATTTAATCGTGAACCCATCTGGTCCTGGGCTTTTTCCTACTGGAGTTTCTTTTAGGGCCAATTTTATCTCCTCTTGCGTTATTTTTTTTCCAGTTCTTTTAATTGCTCAAATTGTATTTTTGGTAAATTTGCTTTTTTTAGATAGTCTTGTATCTTCTTATTTCTTCTTCAAAATGTGTCTCCTGTTTTTTTATCACGTATAATGAGCAGAAATACTTTTGAAAGGCTAATGCAATATCCGTTGTCTTGTTTACCACTTCTCCTTTCTCGTTTTTGATCTTTTCGATGTAATTTAGAGACTTCTTTTTTCTTATCATTTTTGCAAGATATTTTCCTGGCTTGTTACCCCATTTAAATTTCTCCTGTAGTACTCTGTTATATTCCCTCCTCTCTTCTTGTTCCATCCATTCCTTTAATTGTTCTCTTTTTTTAAGAATTAGAGTCCGATATGTTTCCTTTTCTAATTGCTTTTTATGCCTTTGTTCCAGTTCATGTATTTCCTTTATAATTCTCATCATATTTTTTCTTCTTTCCTTCTTTTTTCCTGCACCAATAGATATTAATTTACCCCTGATGACGGCCTTATGTGCCTCCCAGATTATTGCTTTTGATAATTCTGGGGTGTCGTTCTCCTGGAAATATTTTTTGATCTCTTCTGTTATAATTTTTTACGTTTCCCTGTCTTAAATTATATCTTTGTTTATTCTCCATGTACCTTTCCCGAAGGATTCTCCTTGCAATTTAATTTTCAACATTACTGGGGAATGATCTGAAGCTGTTATTATTCCTATTTTTGTTTCTGTTATTTCTTCCAAGTTTCTATGTCCTACCATGATATAATCCAGCCTGGAATATGTTCCATGTGCAGTTGAGTAAAAAGTATAGTCTTTTGTACTTGGGTGTTGTATTCGCCATGGGTCTACTAATTGGTATTCATATAGGTTTTTTTTAAATTTCCTTAGTTGTCTTAATGCTCTGTCTATTGCATTGGAGGTACTATCTAATCTGTGGTCCATGGGGAAATTGAAGTCTCCTGCTAGTATTAATTTACCTTGTTTAAATTCCATTAAATCTTTTAATATTTCCATCAAATATTTTTTAGGGTTTGTATTGGGGCAGTATACATTAGCAAGTGTGTATTTTATACCCTGTATGGAACCTATAAGAAAGAGGAAGCATCCTTCTGGGTCAACTTTTCTTTGTTCTATTGTAAAACAAAGGTTTTTCCCCATTCAAATAGCCACTCCTTTAGCCCTTCTTATTGTTGAATCTCCGTAGAACCATGTTGGAATATTTCTTGAGTAAATTTTGATATTTGAGTTTTGGGTAATATGTGTCTCCTTTCCAGTTCTCGAAGCATTATGCTTCTCTTCCCTGGGGAGTTTAATCCTCTGACATTATATGACAAAATTTTTACACTATTTGTATTTTCCATTCCTTTTTAATCCCCGCGTGTCTTCCCAGGGTCCCCCCAACCAGTCCAACCAGTGGACCGGGAGGGGGGCCCCCCGGGTCGACACACGTGGGAACCTTAACTTTATTCCAGGGTACTTGGGCACTGTATTGACTTATACAAACAAACCTCCTCCCTCCCTCACCCTTCCTCATCCTCCCATCCCCCCTCCCCTTTCCCCCCTCACCCCACCCTGGTGTTGGTAATTTGATCTCATGGTCTCTAGAGCAGAGAGCACTTTTATTTTGTGGGGCACACCTTTGCCCCCTCTACTCTCCTATGGCTGAGGTGGAAATCTATAAGGTGCACTGGGCCCTTCTCTCCTATATTAGGAAGGAGTGGACCCCTGAACACACTGTAGATCCCGGCCTCTCCTCCCTGCCTCTACCATATTTTCCTTTTCTTCTTTTTTCTCTTTTTCTTTTCTCTTTTCGTTCCCCTTTCCCCCCATCCCACCCCCTCCCACCTCCATCCCACCCCCCCTCCCACCTCCATCCCTCTCCCCCTCCCCCTCTAAATAATAGTGAATCTTATCATTATAGATCTATAGCAATGTTTTCTTAAGCTAAAGTTCCATTTAGCTTCAATTTATGACACTATTTCATGTACTCTGTTTCTTGAGCTCAGTTGCCATTGTGTTTCATCCTGTGTCATTAGTTGTTCTTGTCTATTGCTTACATCTCTAAAGTTTTCTGGTAGTGGAATTTCTAATTTGTTACAAAAGTCTGGGATCTCTTCTGTAAATCTTAGTCTAGCACTTTTTTCCTTGCCATCAGGCATGCAGGAGAACCCCAGTTGTATTGTATTTCCTGCTCTTGGAGGATTTTCAATAAAGGTCTTAGCGTTCTTCTTCTTCTTAACATTTCTTGAGATAAATCTTGAAAAATTTGTATCTTATTTTCTGCATATTCAGTTGGTGGTTTTCTCTTCAGGTTCATCCAAATTTGATTTTTTTTTCTTCCCAATTTTTAAATCGAACGATTATATCTCTTAGTTTCTCCATTGAGAGCCCCTGGGGTCTTCTTATTCTGTGTACACCTTCTATTTTTATTATGTTGGTTTCCTCTTTTCCTAAGATAGGGTTAAAAATCGTATTCATTATTTCTATTAAATTTTCTGCTTGTGTAGGCTCAGGGAGGCCTCGGATTCTCAGATTTTTCCTTCGTTCTCTATTTTCTTGATCTTCTATTTTATAGATTTGTTCCTGTTGTTCCTTTTTTACAGTTTTTCTCCATTGTTTTGGCTCATTTCTTGAAACAGAAATGACATTCTCAAAACAACATGGACAAATCTCCAAACCACTTGGCAATTGTTCACAACTGAATTGAATTTCTCATTCATTTCATCAAAATTGCAAATGTCTCAGTACATGTCTCAATATCTCAGTACATCTTTCAAATGATTAAGTACAAGTAGCCTACATTTAGCACAATTTCCAAGTGAATAGATCTTGTTGATCTAAACTGATTGTCAATTCTCAGTCTAATGGTTGTTCCCTCCAAAATGTGTCAGTGTCATTTCATTGTTTAAGTCATCACATGCACAATAGTCTGTTCAATTGTCAAAATTATTCAGGAACATAATACCATGAATACCATATATGAATCTCTTGGAACATTTGATAAAATGATTACAGCAATTGACAGTCAGGTGCAACTAGAACTTGACTAACAAAGGAGGAGTTGGAGTTGGTCTCAGATGACCAATCAAACAGTATGTTTAGTTACCTGACAGGTGCTGTCCATGATTGTAAATGCTGCCAAACATGTATATATAGAGCTTGACCATGCAAGACCAGTACAATTTCTGAACATGGAGGCACCTGGCCAGGTAAATGAACAAGGGAAACTACCTGCTCGAGGAAGAGGAAGAAGAAGAGGAGTAAGGGTGAGTGGTGGTGGAATAGGGGGAAGAGGCCGAAGAGCACGAAGACACTATGCTGTCCCTGATGAAATTCGGGCCACAATTATAGATCATGTCATCGACCATGGCCTCACAATGGCAGGGGAAGGTCGCCGAGTGCAGCCTAATGTGCCTCGCTCTACAATCTTTATCATCCAAACCTTTCACAGGGAAAACAGGTATGTAGTCAGTCAATGATGGAATTATATAATGTATAGGACAGGACACTGTGCATTACGATTACATTGGTAACTCATTCTGTACGGAATACATAAGGTATAAATTACGAATGGAGTGTTGTCCTTTGAATTCTATGTCTAGGATTGGACAACAACCTGGCACGGGTGGCCGAGGAAAACTTCTCAATGAACAACAAGAACAAGAGATCTGTAACATGGTGTTTGCAAATAATGCCATCACATTGAGACAGATCCACACTGCAAGACAATGCCATATTCCAAAATGTCAACTCTAAAAGCATCTCCACAATAGCCCGCATATTGAAAAAGCATCAGATGACAATGAAGCAAATTTACAGGGTATCATTTGAGAGGAAGTCTGACAGAGTGAAAGAGCTGCGGTACCAGTATGTACATGTAAGTCAGTCACTGGTTGTCCATCAAGATAACCTTTTTACAATTACCATAAGCAGTGGTTCCCGAAAATTTATTGGTTTCAGTACCCACTTTACCTGATTTCTGAATCTAGGTAATCCAGGTATGAAAGTATTTGATTTACGTATCTGATTTATAAACATTTTGTCTAAAAACTGCAGCTTACTGTATGATGCAATTATCATTATAATCCTTATTTTCCTATTTTGAAGAATATAACATATAATACAGTAATAATAAGGGTCAAAGAGCTGCAATTACAGTAGTGCCTGCCATGTAAATCTATCTAATACTGTGGGTTTTACTGTAACATTTCAGTAAGTCTACTCATTGATAATTTTTCCCCTCCCCTTTCTGTCAAATACCCCCTGTAGTACCTCTGCATAGGGTACATGTACCCCAGGTTTGGAACCACTGGAATACTGGCCAGTAATATATTGAATTTGTGTAGAACATAGAACATTCCTATGTAACTGTCTGTAACTGTAGTGTATGACTCTTCTGTATTACTGATTTGATGTTTTCTTTTTTTACTCTATTGTTGAGAATAATGGCATTGCAAGGAAACGAGACCTCTCACATACTCGTGTATGTGGATGAGGCTGGCTTCAACCTGGCCAAGGGCCGAAGACATGGCGGTAATTTTATTGGCCACCGGGCTACAGTGGATGTCCCAGGCCAGCGAAAGGGCAATATAACTATGTGTGCTGCCATTTCTGAGAATGGTGTGGCCACTCACATCCCCAGTCTTGGCCCATAGAATACACAGAAGCTCCTGATCTTTTTGGACCACCTTCATTTGGATTTGATCCCTGAAAATAAGAGAGGTCTCATAGGGCCTCACCTACCACAATATATAATTGTATGGGACTATGTGAATTTCCACAGTGGCCTGCTTATCAGGGCCTGGTTCACTGCTCATCCAATGATGGATATGGTGTTCCTACCACCTTACTCTCCTTTCCTCAACCCTATTGAGGAGTTTTACTCCGCTTGGAGGTGGAGAGTGTATGAGCATTGGGCTCAAGATCAGAGGTCCCTGCTCCATGCAATAGATGCTGCCTGTGAGGATATTACAGGAGATCAGTGTAGGGGATGGTTGCGACATGCACACTGTTTCTTCCCCCGTTGCATCACAAGGGAGGATATATGCTGCGATGTTGATGAGAATCTGTGGCCAGACAGACAGCAGCGTGTGGATGGGCAGGAGGGTGAGGACGGTGGCCAGTGAAGAGATGTTACAGTAGTTGTGAAAGTCCAGCTTTATTTACAGCATTGTAGGCTAAATGTAATTTTCCTTGTTTTATGTTTGTGTGTTTATATTTCCGTATATTATGCTGTATACATTTTCTTTTTACTCTGATGTATGGAAGTTACTTTGTGTGTGAATGATAATGGTTACAATACTGTAAAGTAATTTTTCCTTGGCAGTATGAGTGCAATCTGTGATGTCAAACCTTGGAGGCTACTCTTACCCTAAAATCTTTTCTTTTTTTTCAGTTTTATACACAATTGTATTCAGTTAGCTAGACAAAAACTGTAGAGTAACCATTGTCAATGAAGGACTGGGCTAAGACTGAAAGGTGGACATGAGGGATATTTCAATGGTCCTCTGCCTTAGAGACAAAACATCTAAACATTTTGACTTGCAGTGCTTACACAATGCCAAAGGGACAAAGCATTTTGGGGGCACTGACTATTTGAATGAGAAAGAAATTTATTTTTGACACATGAGTGAACTGTTTTGGGAAAGATATGAGCTTTTGAATGTGAACCATGGTGTTGGGCTGAACCATCCAGGTTATTTTGGCAAAAGCACAAAGAGAGTTGAGAACGTCTGGTCTGTTTCAAGAAATGAGCCAAAGCAATTGAGAAGAATCTTTGCCATTTTGGTAGCACTGACTCTTTATATGGGAAAGGAATATGGTTTTGAAGCATGAAGCAAACAGTTTTGGGAGAGATGTGAGCTTTTGCACGTGAGTTATAGTGTTGTGCTGAACTGTAAGACTGTTTTGCCAAATGAACTTAGAGTTTTGAGAATGTCATTTCTGTTTCAAGAAATGAGCCAAAACAATGGAGAAAAACTGTAATTAAAAAAATTACAAAAATCTCACGGTATGTGTATGTGTGAGAGAAGATTGCTTAGAATGAAAGTGTTACAGAAGGTAGAAGAGTATATACTTATTTAGGGCACAGAGAGCTATGCAGAAGATAGGGTTCGTGGGAGGGATAGAGATTACAGTATAGTAGAGTATATAGGAATGATATATGCCACGTACACACGAGCGGACTTTACGGCAGACTTTGCCCGGCAGACTAGATTTCATCGGACAATTCGATCGTGTGTGGGCTCCAGCGGACTTTGTTTTCTCAAAAGTTGGACGGACTTAGATTTGAAACATGTTTTAAATCAATCCGTCGAAATCGAGTCCGGTCGAAAAGTCCGCTCGTCTGTATGCTAGTTCGACGGACAAAAAGCCACGTTAGGGCAGCTATTGGCTACTGGCTATGAACTTCCTTGTTTTAGTCCGGTCGTACGTCATCACGTACGAATTCGATGGACTTTGGTGGATTGTGTGTAGGCAAGTCCGTTCATTCAGAAAGTCCATTGTAAAGTCCGTTGAAAAGTCCGCCGGGCAAAGTGTGCCATAAAGTCCGCTCGTGTGTACGCGGCAATAGAGTGTGGCAAAGCTTAGAGTTAAGTAGTTAAGTAGGGTATAAAAGAATATTACAGAAGCTGAAAAAGTTTACAACCCATCATGGAATAAATAAATAAAATAGAGAAGAACATTTCACTGAGGTTAAAAAAAAAAACTGTTATGTTTCCTATATTATGCAGTAATTGGAATATGTTAACAAGGTTCTCATAGGTTATGTGGCTTAGGAGGTTAGCGCCAAAACCGTCAACCTTCCCAGGAGCTTGTTTGGTCTTAATCCTACTCTGTTACAGTCTCATAGGGGCCAGTGAAATGTTTCTAGCATCAATCAAACTATAAACCAAAGTGGTTAGGATAAAACTGCAGCCAAACAGCTAAATACACAGTTAAAACACATATATCTGATCGTTTTTACATGCCAAAATGTTTACAATTGTGCTCAGCAGCGTGTGTGTTTCACGCCAACCTGTGAGAGAAGAGGCTGCTAGAAAATACACATGAAGATACAGTGGGGACGGAAAGTATTCAGACACCCTTAACTTTTTCACTCTTAGTTATATTGCAGCCATTTGCTAAAATCATTTAAGTTCATTTTTTTCCTCATTAATGTACACAGAGCACCCCATATTGACAGAAAAACACAGAATTGTTGACATTTTTGCAGATTTACTAAAAAAGAAAAACTGAAATATCACATGGTCCTAAGGCCCCTTTCACACGGGACGGATCCGTGTTGATCTGACCCGTGAACATCCGCTGCTTAGCAGGGATCTCTCCGTTTTCCCCAGCTGAGCCGGCGGATGGCAGGGCGGGACCCGCACACTGTGCAGGGACCGCCCTGTCAGATCTCCCCTCTCCCCTATGGGGGATCAGATGAGCACGGACCGTCTGTCCATGTTCATCCGATCCGCTCTGCAGACGTATAGAAAAATAGAATTTTCTTCCTTCTGCAGAATCAGACAATAGCGGGGCCGGATGATATTGGGTGTTAGCGGATGTACATCCGCTGACACCCGCTATCCCATAGGGATGCATGTATGTCCATATTTCATCTGAAAACAGATGGATGAAATACGGACATACGGTCTGCACGTGTGAAAGGGGCCTAAGTATTCAGACCCTTTGCTGTGACACTCATATATTTAACTCAGGTGCTGTCCATTTCTTCTGATCATCCTTAAGATGGTTCTACACTTTCATTTGAGTCCAGCTGTGTTTGATTATACTGATTGGACTTGATTAGGAAAGCCACACACCCGTCTATATAAGACCTTACAGCTCACAGTGCATGTCAGAGCAAATGAGAATCATGAGGTCAAAGGAACTGCCTGAAGAGCTCAGATACAGAATTGTGGCAAGGCACAGATCTGGCCAAGGTTACAAAAAAAATTCTGCTGCACTTAAGGTTCCTAAGAGCACAGTGGCCTCCATAATCCTTAAATGGAAGAAATTTGGGATGACCAGAACCCTTCCTAGAGCTGGCTGTCCGGCCAAACTGAGCTATCGGGGGAGAAGAGCCTTGGTGAGAGAGGTAAAGAAGAACCCAAAGATCACTGTGGCTGAGCTCCAGAGATGCAGTCGGGAGATGAGAGAAAGTTGTAGAAAGTCAACCATCACTGCAGCCCTCCACCAGTCAGGGCTTTATGGCAGAGTGGCCTGACGGAAGCCTTTCCTCAGTGCAAGACACATGAAAGCCTGCATGGAGTTTGCTAAAAAACACCTGAAGGACTCCAAGATGGTGAGAAATAAGATTCTTTGGTCTGATGAGACCAAGATAGAACTTTTTGGCCTTAATTCTAAGCGGTATGTGTGGCAAAAACCAGGCACTGCTCATCACCTGTCCAATACAGTCCCAACAGTGAAGCATGGTGGTGGCAGCATCATGCTGTGGGGGTGTTTTTCAGCTGCAGGGACAGGATGACTGGTTGCAATCGAGGGAAAGATGAATGCGGCCAAGTACAGGGATATCCTGGATGAAAACCTTCTCAAGAGTACTCAGGACCTCAGACTGGGCCGAAGGTTTACCTTCCAACAAGACAATGACCCTAAGCACACAGCTAAATAACGAAGGAGTGGCTTCACAACAACTCTGTGACTGTTCTTGAATGGCCCAGCCAGAGCCCTGACTTAAACCCAATTGAGCATCTCTGAAGAGACCTAAAAATGGCTGTCCACCAACGTTTACCATCCAACCTGACAGAACTGGGGAGGATCTGCAAGGAGGAATGGCAAAGGATCCCCAAATCCAGGTGTGAAAAACTTGTTGTATCTTTCTCAAAAAGACTCAATACTGGGCAAAGTATAGGTCTGAGCAAATCTCTGAATACTTAGGACCATGTGATATTTCAGTTTTTCTTTTTTAATAAATCTGCAAAAATTTCAACAATTCTTTGTTTTTCTGTCAATATGAGGAAAAAAATGAACTTAAATGATTTTAGCAAATGGCTGCAATATAACAAAGAGTGAAAAATTTAAGGCAGTCAGAATACTTTCCGTCACCACTGTACATGTACAGTATGTGATGAAGACGTGTATGTGAGTGCGAGGAAAGCAGCGTACACTACAATAAAAAAACAAAAAAATCAAAATCATACATTGATAACAATAAAAATATAATGAAATAAAGTAATACTAGAACAAGTACTGTGAAAAAATAAATAAATAACTCCTGCAACTTATGATGTTGATGTAAAAGGAAAGGGGAAGAAGCAACACTATATTCATTTGCAGCCAGTGACTGGGGTAAGCTTAAAAGTGTCTGGGATACTGGGATTGGCAGGACTTATTAGCACATGAAGCAAAGCATGACGTTCAGTGTCCGAGAGGGGAAGAAGCTGCTCCAACCTTCTAGGTCAAAGCTTCAGTGGTTATCAAAGCAATGGTTTTCTGGGAGGGACCTATTTTCTTAAGAAATGGTCCTTAGTCACCATGGTACCTACTTAAGGTTTGACTGTATTTTTTCACACTGATAACTCACTTTCTTGGACTTCTTTGCAACTGCTATAGGACCTGGGAGAAAGGGGGGGGGGGGGCTCTTTATGGCCTGCATGCATTATGAAACATCAATGTGCTCATAGTTTAAATTATTGAAACCATGTTCTGTTCTCGCTACACGTTTGCCCCTGGCGTGTATGTAGCTCAACATACAATTTAAACCTTGAATCCTACAATAACCAGACTGTCTGTAACTTTGGATCTTTATTACAATGAACAGGTGGTAGTCATATAAGATAGGATGTACACACGCGGTACACACGGTGAAACTAGGAATAAACAGACAATGAACATATATAAGAATTACAGGAACATAACAAATGCCTATTGGTATACAAACAGTCTTTAGCATACCATTGATGCTGCCCTAGAGGGTTAGGAATCCCTAAGAACATGCAGTACAGGCTTAGCTGGCTCCATTGCAGTCTGTTCCCCTCATGGTAAAGATGAAAGAGTTGCATAGGAAGTGGGCTAGTTCCTAGTATTATGACAGGAAATGTCTATTGACCATAGAACACTACCCATCAATAGTCCTTTGTTGAGAGTGGCATCTAGTGGGCAATGTTGATATTGCAAGTCCAAAAGATATTATTTTTTCTTTATAGGTCGCCTGGTATCATCAGATACCACTATTTATTCCTCAGATGACAACAACAAAATTAGCTATATGGATAAGACAAGAAATAGCTTGAACAAGCGTCTTCCATTTTGAGAATCTGGTAAATCTGTTAGATTTAAGCTGGCAGTCTGAAGTTGCAGTCTGAAATGTCGAGATCCCAGGACAGATGTCAGCTTCTGAGTCTGGATCTACTAGTTCAATAGTGTCACTCTTAGGAACAGTCTGTTCTGCTTGTACAAGAATGCAGGTCCTGTAAACCATGTTGTGTATTTAAGGTTACATGCAGCAACAACTCTTGTAGCATGGTCTGCAGGATTATGATCAGTAGGTACGTAGCGCCATTGTGTTGGACGAGTGGATCTCCTAATCCTCAACACTGTTGTTGACGTAAACATAGAAATGTCTGGTCTCATTGTAGATGTAGCCTAGCACTACCTTGCTGTTAGTGTAGAGCTGTATATCCTCGAGGTCAATCTCCATCTCTGAGGTTATTAGTTCTGCTAGTTCAACAGCTAGTACTGCAGCACAAAGTTCTAGCCTAGGTACAGTGTGCGGAGCTAGCTTTGCCTTGCCAATGACGAATCTTACGTGGTATCATGCTGTATTGTCGACAATTCTTAAGTAGGCCACAGCAGCTATTGCCTTGATAGAAGCATCACAGAATATGCAAAGGTTTTGGCTCTGTGTCTGTGTAGAAGGTATGGGAGCATATGGACGTGAAACATGGAGATCAGATAAGACTGACAGAGAGTTCATCCACTCTACCCAAGAGTTCCTCTTATCAGGGGGTAGTGGGGCATCCTAGTTGGATGTTTCACGAATCAAGTCTCTAAGTAGGGCTTTACCTTGAATTGTAACAGGTGCCGCAAATCCTAATGGGTCGTATAAGCTATTGATTGTGGACAAGACACCTCTGCGAGTGAAAGGTTTTTCTTCTCCGTTTATTTGGAAGGTAAAGGAATCAGATTTCAAGCCCCAAAGTAGACCTAGACTGCACTGTACAGGTAAAGAGTCTGTACCTAGATCTAAGTCTCTTAGATCGTTAGAATGGTCTTGAGCAGGGAAAGCTTCCATTATCTCTTTGCTGTTTGAAGCAATCTTGTGAAGCCTGAGATTAGAACAAGCAAGCATTTCCTGTGCTCTTTTAAGAAGACAGATTGCAGACTCACTGGAAGGTAAGGATTTCAAGCAGTCGTCTACATAAAAGTCTTTCTCTACAAATTGCTTTACATCTGAGCCATACTCAAGTTCACCTTCTTGGGCGGAATGTCTGAGTCTGTAGGGCTATTTCCAAAGATGTGTACCCTCATGCGATATTCTGAGATGTCTTTAGAAGGGTCATTGTCTCTGAACCAAAGGAACCTTAGGAAGTTTCTGTCTTCCTTTCTGACTAGGAAGCAATGGAACATCTGTTGGATGTCAGCTATGAAGGCAATAGAATCTTTGCGGAAGTGTAAGAGAACTGCCAGGAGTTTGTTGTTGAGGCCTGGGCCTGTCAAGAGGACATCGTTCAAAGAGACACCCTTGAATTTGGCACTAGAGTCAAACACTATTCTGATTTGATCTGGCTTTTTAGGATGGTACACTCTGAATATAGGGAGGTACCAACACTCTTCAGAGTCTTTAAGGGTGGGAGCTATCTCGGCGTGACCATTCTCAAAGATTTTCCCCATGAAAGAAAAGAAATGTTCTCTCAACTCTGGCTTTCTTTGCAAATTACGTCTAAGGGAAGTGAAACGTTATAGCACTTGTTCTCTGTTATTGTATAAGCATTGTCTCTGTGGTCTGAAGGGAAGAGGTGCGACCCAGCTGTTTGTGCTATCTTTGATTAGTCCTTGTTCTATTACTTCTAAGAAGAGTTTGTCCTCAATAGACATTGCCACAGGGTTGTCATCTTTAGTTCTTTGAAAGACTGTGCACCATAAATGGTCTCGGTCACTGTCACAGGCAAAGTTGTCACTAGTGGGGCTTGTGAAGGGACAAGACAAGTGGGTGGTGTAGGGCGATTCCTTAACAAGGAAGTGGTTGTGGCATGTCTGGAAAAGAGAGGGATGCCCATTCTCTAGGGTATTTGTGAGCACGCTGTTAACGGAGTTAGGTTTGTGCACGCTTCCTAGACAGACATCTTCGAGGATGACCCATCCGAGGTCTAACCTCTGAGCATAAGGAGCGTTGTTGGGACCATTAATTTAAAGCTCTTAATTTGTGGACCCGTAATATATCTCTCCCAAGGAGTAGGATAATCTCAGACTGAGGATCAAGTTCTGGTATCAGATGCGCTATGCGTTTCAAGTGTAGGTGATGAGCAGCCACATCTGATGTAGGAATTTCAGATCTATGGTCAGGGATCTGGTTGCATTCGATAAGAGTTGGTAAAGACAAGCATGATTGTCCGTCAATGGACTCGACTTGGTAGCCGGATGCTCTCCTCCCCGCCGTCTCCACTATTCCTGCACAAGTTTTTAAGGAGTAGGGGATGCTGGGGCCTTTAATGCCAAAGATGTCAAAGAAGGTTGAGCTGGCTAATGACTTGTTACTTTGGTCATCCAGAAATGCAAGGGACACTACTTATCAGGGTCTTTAACCTTTGCCTCTGAGTTTGAGAAGTTGGCAGACCTGTGAAAAGAATCTGGAGGTTTGCGAGGGTTAGGTCCTGAAGGAGCAGCACATGACAATGTAAAATCAAAACTTGGATCATTTCTTGTTTTAGCTTGCTGACACACAAAGTCCACAAAAACAGAAAAGGGAGGGAATGGAACATCATACTGTCTTTGAAATCGGGATCCATGTGTAATCCACTGCTCTTACAAGTTATAGGGTAGCTTTTGTACAATGGGGTTGACACCTCTGGCTGTGTCAAGGAATGCAAGTCCTTGTAAGTCCCCCTAAGATTTAGCTACTTGAAGTTCCAATAACAAGTCACTTAGCTCCCTAAGTTTCTGGTAGGCTTTGTTAGGTATTCTGGGGAAGTTATCAAGTCTTTTGAATAGTGCACTTTCTACTGCTTCTGCTGAACCATAACACTCATCAAGTCTATCCCAAATCATTTTAAGACCAGTGTCTGGGTAGTTTATATTTATTGTCCTGATTCGCCTGGCATGCTCGGCAGACTCATTTCCAAGCCATTTGATCAGGAGGTCTATCTCTTCACTGCAAGACAGATCTAAGTCTCTGATGGCATTTTGAAAAGAAGACCACCAATCTCTGTAGCTTTCAGGGCAGTCATTAAACTTTTCAAGTCCTTTGGTAACTAACTCACATCGTGCAAAGAACCTTGCAAAATCTATGGTGGCTTGGTTAGCCTGCTGTGTGTTGCCGTGGTGAGATGGCTGTGTGTAGTCATACCTTTTGAGGGTGTCAAGCCGGCCTCTGTCGTACCGTTCTGACTTGAACGTTGGTTCTGGAGGACGATTAGAAGGCTCTGTTATCTCATGTTTAGGGAGTCTTTCCTAGGAGGCGTCACTTTGCATGGATTTCTCCTGTTTGCAGGCTTGAGGCTTGTCGCTGACTTGCAAGGGTACTGTGTAGTGTCTTTGGCTTGTCTCTTTGACATCATCTTTGTTACTGCTTGGCTTAAAATGTTGATTGATGTAATCTGAAGTTCGTTGTAGAGAATCTTAAGTTTCAGCTTCTGGGTTGAGAATATTGCTGCGTCTGCTGCATTCACTTCTCGGGTATACAGCTAATTCTAAGGCCTCTGCTTCGGCTATGGCGGCTGCTGCTTCCTTATCTACAGTGAGTTTCTCTAGGGTTACTTCTAGGAAGGCTTCCTCTGCCTCTAACTGTGCCTTTTCAATCTGCATTTCTTGCTCTAACTGTTGCTGCGCTTTCTCGGCATCTAACTGTTGCTGCGCTTTCTCGACCTTCAGTCTCACTTTCTCCTTTTTAATCTGCATTTCTTGCTCAGCAAAGGCTGCTCGGGCCTTGCGGCGTCAGCTTTTGCACGTGCGATAGCGAGTGCATTGCTTGCGGAGGAAGATCTAGAGGAGCCGAAAACTTGGGACCTTGTCTTGAGTGAGGATGCTTGGCTATGTGACATGTTGCTTGCAGGAATGCTTGACTGTGTAGAGACTGCTATATTGCCGTATGCAGGTGACTGCGCTGACAGGGTAGCAGGCCTCTGTGTAGTCACTGTCCTAAATCCCACTTGCTGGATAACCGCTGTTTCACTGTTCTGTTCTCGCTACACGTTTGCCCCTGGCGTGTATGTAGCTCAACATACAGTTTAAACCTTGAATCCTACAATAACCAGACTGTCTGTAACTTTGGATCTTTATTACGATGAACAAGTGGTGGTCATATAAGATAGGATGTACACACATGGTACACACGGTGAAACTAGGAATAAACAGACAATAAACATATATAAGAATTACATGAACATAACAAATGCCTACTAGGTATACAAATAAACAGTCTTTAGCATACCAGTGATGCTGCCCTAGAGGGTTAGGAATTCCTAAGAACATGCAGCACAGGCTTAGCTGGCTCCATTGCAGTCTGTACCCCTCATGGTAAAGATAAAAGAATTGCATAGGAAGTGGGCTAGTTCTTAGTATTATGACAGGAAATGTCTATTGACCATAGAACACTACCCATCAATAGTCCTTTGTTGAGAGTGGCATCTAGTGGGCAATCTAGTGGGCAATGTTGATATTGCAAGTCCAAAAGATATTATTTCTTCTTTATAGGCAGAAGGCATGACAAACCACTTCTAGTTAGAGCTGACATGATTGCAGTATGACCAGGGCTGAAGAGTTCAGCTGCCCATTAACTGGAAGAAGGCAACTCTTGTAGTTTCTGTGCCAAGGAGGAGTATTTCTTCTGCAAACTGAACCAAAGGAACCTGTATGCTAGAAGCAGTACATTCATTTTAAGGCCACTGGTAACCATTGTTTAAAGGTCACTATAGTTAGAAATGGAAAGGCTCCTGGCCACCAGTGCAGTATGTAATAGGTATTTTGCCAGCAGTGAAAATGGTGGGAATTTGTGTTTGTTTTTGATGTGCATTGCCCTTTCATGTGCTCCTTACTGCAGAATCTAGTTATAGGTTGGGGTGGTTCCCATTTGTTTGCACAATTTGTGGATTGGAAGGGGGCACGCATGGGATACCTGCAGCTGCCATTGTGCCCTTGCTGGGTGCCCCGTGCATCCCTACACTTTTAAGGAGGGGTGGGCTCCCTTCAGGCACACCTGCCCTTAATCTATCCTATTTTAACATGTTAGGGTCATATCGGTTTTGTTGAAGGCTAGCTGGTAAGTGACCTGGGAATTTCTGTTTGCTTTTGATGCAATATGTAATAGGTGTTTGTATCACCAATGCAAATGGGGCAATAATTTTAGAATTGCATGATCCCTGGTTACCAATTCAAAGAAGGCAACATAAGTAGCAATGCAATAGTTTGGTCACAAATGTTATAAGTTTTGCAAAGGACCACTGCCCATTTTGAAAAATGCTGCAAGCAAAAGTTTGCTATAGGACCCTGTGATTTTTAATTTTGCCCCTGTCAGTGATCATACTAAATAAGCACAATTTGAGTTTTGTGGGTGTATAATCACAATGTATAATTATAGAAAGTTACAACCTGTGACAAGCTTATTTTTTTATTGGCAACCATTAAGTAAGACAGTCCATTCCTTCTTATAGTAACGCATTCCCTTTGTAAAACATGGAGCTATTTTCATTGTAATTTGCCCTGCCAGTCTTATCCCTAAATCCAGTCTCTCTGGGGGTGTACATGGCGCTGTACATATCAAGATAACAGTACCTTTGTGCATGAAAATTTTAACTTTCTTGTTGTTGCTATTATGTTTTCTGATGTATCCTCATGCCCTGAAGAAGAGAGTTACTTGTATTGTGTCAAAGATTCTTTCACATAACCATTTCTTTTTGCCCTGAGAACTGACTTACCAGGATATAAAAAGAGAGACTAGACACGTGGAAAATGCAGCTAACCGATTTGATTTTTCAGATATTTTTGGTTGACACTTGACCATCAGGTAAGAACTGCAGCCAGCCAGACTTGTTACCACCTCTCACAGTGTGAGGTTATGATTTTACCACTTTAAGATTAGAAAACTCTTTGAGGACCCTGTGAAGAGCATTTGATGAACACTTCTGACAGCCAACTGAAAGAGTTCACGTCACCAAAAGGCAATATGGGTACTGCAAGAAGGACTCTCCCACACTACAGACCAGAACAAAGAAGAAAGGTAAACAGCCTTTCACAATGTAGTTGTGGTATCTCATCCTCAAATAATCTGAAACCTCTCCTCTTCTTAACCTTAAAATAAAATGGTGTAGAAAGAAGCATAATGTGCTCACACTGCTGTGCCAGCGTGGCATGTATTTTTTTGTGCTTTTATGTGTTTTAAAATTTCCAATAAATTGATGTACTGGCAGCTAAATTTCACAGACTTATGTCCCATTCCCACTTACAATCAGACTTTAAAGAGTTGATTTACTAACACTGGAGCATGTAAACCAATCAGCTTTCAGGTTATTGTCAAAGCTTAATAGAACAAGCTGAAGTTAGAAGCTGATTGACTACTATGCATAGCTGCACCAAATTCTGAGTGCTCCAGTTTTAGTAAATTTCCCCCTAAGCGTACTAAGTAGGCCCTCAAAAAAAATCACCAAAGTGCAGAGGGTATATGTAACATGCCTTGTCCCTTTTCCCTTGTTTATGCTCACCCCACCCTTGTTGTTGGCAATTCCCAGCAGTCAAAATGACCGTTGTGGCTTGCTGAATATTACAAGAGTCACTGCTATGAAAAGCAGAGCTTCTACATATAGTTTGAAAACACTGTTTAGACTCTTCAGAAATACAATGTCAAATTGTTGTTATTTTGCAGTTACTCTTTTTCATTCATATGCAGATTAAAGTTATTTTTAAATATTGTTTTTTCCTATTGAACCTCCTATTACCTTTAGTTATCCTCACTGAGCCCCTATAAACTCCCCTCTCCCACCCAGACATTACTTTTCTGCTATTTTTTTTATTTTTATCAATGCATTTTTTTCAATCTGTAAATTTTTTTTTATTTTATATATTTTTAGAAAATTATGCAAAAAAGTATACTTCTTATGTATAGTAACAAAAACTAACAATGACCAAAGTAGAATAAGGTTGGGGGAAATCACTTTTTTTGGCTTTATAGCCCTTAAAAATGACCTGCCCCAGATTAAAAAATCCCTGCAGCCCATTTCAGTAAATTTACCGACGTGTGGCAGATTTAGGTAGCTCTTATTGGTGCTACATTAAAAAAATAAAAAATAAAAATAAAATAAAAAAGAATTACCTTCAGTTCATAGATGACGAAACTAGAGGTAATTAAGACCTACTCTAAACTGGCACACAGAAGCAGGCAGAGTGCCTGTCCCTGTGCCAGTGTAGAAGAGCAGTATATTTGCTACACCCTCCCTGTCACTGGTTAAGGACACTTTCAGCTTCACTGTCGACAGCCTCCTAGCAACCAGTGATGCTGTAGTGGGTGGAGCCTGATGGGGAAACTGAGACAAGAATTACCCATCAGGCTCACTCTTTTTGTAATTGATGACATGCTATCTATTGGCTAAGGATCCACCGTATGGACACTCTGGCCTCCACACGTGGCGCATGCGCCAGATTCATGTACCTGTTTACCTGCACCAACATTGTGGTGTCATGTTGGAATTCTAAAAAGTGTCTTAGACACTCTTTATGAATTCTCCTGAGTGTGTTTTCTTTTTTTTTTACATCTTTTTGTCTATAGCTAAAACAATATGGAGGATGGTTGTAATGCTGAACCAATGGCAGCTTTCTGAGACTTAGGCCTGGAACATATATTGAGTTCAGGCTTTAATCTGGCTTTGGAATCTGCATGCTTGTACCAGGTCAATGACTTATGAAGTAGTAAAGCCAGAGACAGCAATGCAATAAGTACAGTGCCTTGAAAAAGTATTCCTACCCCTTGAAATTTTCCACATTTTGTCATGTTACAACCAAAAATGTAAATGTATTTTATTGGGATTTTATGTAACAAACCAACACAAAGTGGCACATAATTGTGATGATTCTCCCACCTGAGCTGTGGATCTCTGCAGCTCCTCCAGAGTTACCATGGCCCTCTTGGCTGCTTCTCTGATTAATGCTCTCCTTGCTCAGCCTCTCAGTTTAGGTGGACAGCCATGACTTGGTAGGTTTGCAGTTGTGCCATAATCTTTCCATTTTTGGATGATGGATTGAACTGTGCTCTGTGAGATGTTCAAAGCTTGGGATATTTTTTTAATAACACAACCCTGCTTTGAACTTCTCCATAATGTTATCCCTGACCTGTCTGGTGTGTTCCTTGGCCTTTATGATGTTGTTTGTTCACTAAGGTTCTCTAACAAACCTCTGAGGGCTTCACAGAACAGCTGTATTTATACCGAGATTACATTACACACAGGTAGACTCTATTTACTAATTAGGTAACTCCTGAAGGTTACAGTAGATTTTAGTTAGGCCTCCTTCACACTTGTGCGACTTGTCCTGCAACTTGGGACTGCAAAGTCGCATGACAAGTCATTCCCCATGATCTCCAATGATAACCATTCCTATATGTGTGACTTCAAGTCATGCCGACTTCAAAGTAGTCCCTGTACTACTTTGGTCTGACTTTCATGCGAGTTGAGGTCCATAAATTTCAAGTTTACACAGGCATTCCCTGAAATTGCATCAAAATTGCAGTAAAATCACGCAGCTTTTTAATCGCGGCAGTGTGAAAGGGGCCTTAGGGGTATCATAGTAAAGGGGGCTGAAAGAAATGCATGCCACACTTTTCAGATATTTATTTGTAAAAAAAATTGAAAAACATTTATCATTTTCCTTCCACTTCACAATTCACAATTATGTGCCACTTTGTGTTTGTCTGTCACATAAAATCCCAATAAAGCACATTTTACGTTTTTGGTTGTAGCATGACAAAATGTGGAACATTTCAAGGGGTATAAATACCTTTTCAAGGCACTATATTTTGAGAATTACAACATAGGTCAGCAATTGAATCCCATTATTTCTCCCAGTACAATTATTTAATATGGGTTTTGAGTATGCTGACACACATTTCCAACACACTTTTACATGAAATAGTATAACAAGTGAGCATCATATTAAGCTGGGCAATGAAAAAATAACTTTATGTGAATTTTACATTCTCTGCTGTTCATCCTTATAAATAAGTGCTGCTAAAATTCAAAGATGGCGTATATTTACTTTTATAAAGTACTGAATGTGACATTCACAGGATGAAGCGCACAGTATACTAATTTGAACAGGTGCTAATTCAATTACTAAAATCTAAGCATGTGCTTTGGGCACACTTTTATATGAAGAAAAGCATTCTTTAATTTACAAGTGTGAATGGACCCTAAAGCTTTGAATTCCTCTGCAAAGCCTCACTGATGTGGGCCAATAATTAATGATGTCAATGTTTTATTACAGTCTTGGTGCTATCCTTGTATCATGTTAACTGCTGAGCCTTTAAATAGCTCTGACTTTCCATTCCAATACCAAACTGTTGATGGGTACGTGATCTCTTATGTTTGCAAGAGAATGTTTTCTTTTGTCACATGCCCTTTATTCATGCTTATTGCCAACTAAGTCCCTGAGAAAATAAAACACTGCAACGTATTTTATTCTGACCTAGAAATATAGAATCCCTATACATAATACACACAAACACACACACACACAAAAAGCACACGCACACACACACATATATATATAATGCTGAACGTTGAACTTCAGTGATCCTTACAATACTATGACTTGACTGTAATCTCACAATGACATATATTTAGGCTGGCAACACTGGGAGCTTACTAACAATACTGGAATCCTATGCCAGGCAGATTGGATTTCTTGCTCGACAGCTGAATACCATGTTGCCAATCTCAAATCATACCATGATATTGTAGTGCAACAATCAATTATCTCAATGCTGTGAATTTTCAAAAGGAGTCCCTTTACAAATTCCAGTCGGAAGTGAAAAGTGTGTCCATACAGAGCTCATATTGTATGATTCCATGTAAAAATGCATCCTATACTTGTTACAGAGTGCTGCTTGTCATGTTAACTAGAGACCTTCATTGAAAGAACAAGTGGTAGAATGGAGACATTAAGCATGATGAAAAAACAAAGTGGAGGTTCATTGAAAGTACATTAGGATTTACCGTTGGAGGCCTATTAAGGTTGATGTGTATTATTAACCACTTCAGCCCCGGAAGGATTTACCCCCTTCCTGACCAGAACACTTTTTACAATTCGGCACTGCGTCGCTTTAACTGCTAATTGCGCGGTCATGCAATGCTCTACCCAAACGAAATTTGCGTCCTTTTCTTCCCACAAATAGAGCTTTCTTTTGATGATATTTGATCACCTCTGCTGTTTTTATTTTTTGCGCTATAAACGGAAAAAGACTGAAAATTTTGAAAAAAAATGATATTTTCTACTTTTTGTTATAAAAAAAATCCAATAAACTAAATTTTAGTCATACATTTAGGCCAAAATGTATTCGGCCACATGTCTTTGGTAAAAAAAATGTCAATAAGCGTATATTTATTGGTTTGTGCAAAAGTTATAGCGTCTACAAACTAGGGTACATTTTCTGGAATTTACACAGCTTTTAGTTTCTGACTGCCTATGTCATTTCTTGAGGTGCTAAAATGGCAGGGCAGTACAAAACCCCCCCAAATGACCCCATTTTGGAAAGTAGACACCCCAAGGAAATTGCTGAGAGGCATGTTGAGCCCATTGAATATTTATTTTTTTTGTCCCAAGTGATTGAATAATGACAAAAAAAAGAAAAAAAAAAATTACAAAAAGTTGTCACTAAATGATATATTGCTCACACAGGCCATGGGCATATGTGGAATTGCACCCCAAAATACATTCAGCTGCTTCTCCTGAGTACGGGGATACCACATGTGTGGCACTTTTTGGGAGCCTAGCCGCGTACGGGGCCCCGAAAACCCAGCACCACCTTCAGGATTTCTAAGGGCATACATTTTTGATTTTACTCCTCACTACCTATCACAGTTTTGAAGGCCATAAAATGCCAAGATGGCACAACCCCCCCCCCAAATGACCCCATTTTGGAAAGTAGACACCCCAAGCTATTTGCTGAGAGGCATGGTGAGTATTTTGCAGCTCTCATTTGTTTTTGAAAATGAAGAAAGACCAGAAAAAAATTTTTTTTTTTCTTTTTTCAATTTTCAAAACTTTGTGACAAAAAGTGAGGTCTGCAAAATACTCACTATACCTCTCAGCAAATAGCTTGGGGTGTCTACTTTCCAAAATGGGGTAATTTGGGGGGGGGTTTGTGCCACCTGGGCATTCCATGGCCTCCGAAACTGTGATAGGTAGTGAGGAGTGAAATCAAAAATTTACGGCCTTAGAAAGCCTGAAGGCGGTGCTTGGTTTTCGGGGTCCCGTGCGCGGCTAGGCTCCCAAAAAGTCCCACACATGTGGTATCCCCGTACTCAGGAGAAGCAACAGAATGTATTTTGGGGTGTAATTTCACATATTCCCATGGCATGTTTGAGCAATATAACATTTAGTGACAACTTTGTGCAAAAAAAAAAAAAATTGTCTCTTTCCCGCAACTTGTGTCACAATATAAAATATTCCATGGACTCGACATGCCTCTCAGCAAATAGCTTGGGGTGTCTACTTTCCAAAATGGGGTCATTTGGGGGGGGGTTTGAACTGTCCTGGCATTTTATGCACAACATTTAGAAGCTTATGTCACACATCACCCACTCTTTTAACCACTTGAAGACAAAGCCCTTTCTGACACTTTTTGATTACATGAAAAAATTATTTTTTTTTGCAAGAAAATTACTTTGAACCCCCAAACATTATATATTATTTTAAAGCAATTGCCCTACAGATTAAAATGGTGGGTGTTTCATTTTTTTTTTTCACACAGTATTTGCGCAGCGATTTTCAAACGCATTTTTTGGGGAAAAAACACACTTTTTAAAATTTTAATGCACTAAAACACACTATATTGCCCAAATGTTTGATGAAATAAAAAAGATGATCTTAGGCCGAGTACATGGATACCAAACATGACATGCTTTAAAATTGCGCACAAACGTGCAGTGGCAACAAAATTACTATATTTTTAAAAGCCTTTAAAAGCCTTTACAGGTTACCACTTTAGATTTACAGAGGAGGTCTACTGCTAAAATTACTGCCCTCGATCTGACCTTCGCGGTGATACCTCACATGCATGGTGCAATTGCTGTTTACGTTTGACGCCAGACCGCCGCTTGCGTTCGCCTTAGCGCGAGAGCAGGGGGCGACAGGGGTGCTTTTTTTTAATTTATTTTTTTTCTTTATTTTTTTTTGCTTTTTTATCTTATTTTTAAACTGTTCCTTTCATTTTTTTTTTAAATAATTTTTATTGTTATCTCAGGGAATGTAAATATCCCCTATGATAGCAATAGGTAGTGACAGGTACTCTTTTTTGAAAAAATTGGGGTCTATTAGACCCTAGATCTCTCCTCTGCCCTCAAAGCATCTGACCACACCAAGATCGGTGTGATAAAATGCTTCCCCAATTTCCCAATGGCGCTATTTACATCCGGCGAAATCTAAGTCATAAAATGCTCGTAGCTTCCGGTTTCTTAGGCCATAGAGATGTTTGGAGCCACTCTGGTCTCTGATCAGCTCTATGGTCAGCTGGCTGAATCACCGGCTGCATTCTCAGGTTCCCTGTTGAGACAGGAGAGCCAGAGAAAAACATGGAAGACGGTGGGGGGGGGGGGCATTCCCTCCCACTGCTTGTAAAAGCAGTCTAGAGGCTAATTAGCCGCTAGGATTGCTTTTACATGAAAGCCGACCGCTGGCTAAAAAGAATGATACCAAGATGATACCTAAACCTGCAGGCATCATTCTGGTATAACCACTCAAAGTCGTGAATGGCGTACCTGAAGACAAAAAAATGGTTAACAATAAAGCACAGTAAACGGTAAAGTATAAATAATTACATACCTGAAAAGCAAACATGATAAAACATAATAACAATAAAACATTGCAGAATAGAATACAGTAAAAAAGAGCAGAACAATAGAGAGAGAATAGAGAGAGAGAGAGAACAATAAAACGACAACTTTTTTTTTTATTTTTGTTTGTGTTTTTTTTTTTTTTACACTTTTTTTTTGTAACTGTAACTTTTATAACTGTAACCGGTTCCAGGTTCGAGTCTCTCAAAATGCGATGGCATCTTGGGAGACCCTGTGAAAGTGTGCCTAGTCTGTGCAATGCTGTACGCTACGCTAATACTCAACTAGTGCATGGTAGCGTTCAAAACATTCACCAAGTGTTACTGCAGTGCTGGTTTGACTACGACCGGGGTGTACTACGCCGCTGGTGCTTGCCAGTTCACCAAAACGCTACAAAGAAAAGTGTCAGTGATCGATCGATACTGCACTTGGGTGGGCTGGACTGGGCTGGGCCGGGCGGAGGGGCAAAACGCAGGTGCTAGCAGGTATCTGGGCTGATCCCGCTAACACTGCGTTTTTGGGAACCCTAAACTGCTGGGGACGCTAGTATAGATCTGATCGGATCAGATATTGATGCGTTCAGATACTATACCACTAAGGGAGGTGTACGGTGCGTGTACGGTGCGTGCGTGGGTGTTCGCGGTACTGGCGCTAATCTGACGCTGCCTAGGGCGACGCATATCACCGCCGGGCGATCAGGGGGCTAAACCTTTATTCGGTAATAAACGGCGGGTGCCCTGACACTATAAAAAATAAACGAACTAACCAGCGTCACCCGTAACGGTTATACGGTGATCAGTGGTGAAAGGGTTAACTAGGGGGCCATCAAGGGGTTAAAACATTTATTAGATAGTATATGGGGGTCCCTGTCGCTATAAAACACTGACGGCGAACCTAAATATTTACGTCCCTAACTAGCGTCACCAGCGACACTAATACAGCGATCAGAAAAATGATCGCTTAGCGACACTGGCGACAGGGGGTGATCAAGGGGTTAAAACTTTATTAGGGGGGTAAGGGGGGTACCCTAGACCTACAGGGGGCTAAACCTTTATTCGGTAATAAACGGCGGGTGCCCTGACACTATAAAAAATAAACGAACTAACCAGCGTCACCCGTAACGGTTATACGGTGATCAGTGGTGAAAGGGTTAACTAGGGGGCAATCAAGGGGTTAAAACATTTATTAGGCAGTATATGGGGGTCCCTGTCGCTATAAAACACTGACGGCGAACCTAAATATTTACGTCCCTAACTAGCGTCACCAGCGACACTAATACAGCGATCAGAAAAATGATCGCTTAGCGACACTGGTGAGGGGGGGTGATCAAGGGGTTAAAACTTTATTAGGGGGGGTAAGGGGGGTACCCTAGACCTACAGGGGGGTAATACTAACTGTCCCACCACTGCTAACTGTCACAAACTGACACTATGCAGTAATCAGGAAAAAAAAAAAAAAAAACCTGCTTGGTGTCAGTTTGTGACAGGGGGGGGTGATTGGGGGGGGATCGGGGGGCGATCGGGGGGGGATCGGGGGTGTAATGTATGCCTGGCATGTTCTACTGTGTGTGTGTGTTTGTGTTGGTGCACTTACATGTCATCTCTCCTCGGCGCTGGAATGGAAACTGCCAGACCGAGGAGAGATGACATCACATCCTCTGCCTCTGTGTACTATACAGAGGCAGGGGATGTTTCTCATTGGCTGGGAGCGATCGCGAGGGGGGGGCCACGATCGGATGGCCTCCCCTTCGTCTGTCATCACTCCCAACCAAATGCCGACCGCAGCTGGCACCGGGGGGGGGTCCGATCGGACCCCCCACCCGCGGGAAGGCAATCACGTTTCAGGTACGTGATTTTGCCTGCCCGTGCCGCTCTGCTCACGTATATAGGCGTGAGGCGGTCGGCAAGTGGTTAATATTATTATACAGGATTTATATAGCGCCAACAGTTTGCACAGCGCTTTACAACATGGGGCAGACAGTACAGTTATAATACAAATCAATACAGGAGGGATCAGAGGGCCCTGCTGTATATACACTCTCACCTCTGCCTATGCTGGGGAAGGTAGTGGTACTTATTTTGTCGGGTTAATTCATGCAGCAATACAATACATAAGGTGTTTGTGAGTTGGTTATTGCTGCCACCTTTCTAGCCATAGCGTCACTTGCATTAAGTACTTTGAAAGAGATTTGTGTGTCTCAATAAGATGATAATATTTTGCCCCATTATATGTTATATCTACATATTATGTTTGATGTATACAGAATAGAGAGCAAAATACATATCATGCAAAATAATTTTCAAAAAAACGATCCCACTACAGACTCAAAACCAACCTACAAATTATTTCCACACTGATCTAACCATTTACTGTATACTAAACAATTAAAACCTTTTGCTCCAGTTTACATTGAAGCTGAACTGTAAGCAAAAAGTTAAAGCATAACTAAATCCATAAACAATAGGAGATGGTATCGTAGTATTCATTTGTCTGACTTGTCTCACTTTTTCAAAGACAATATGAGGCCCTACTTGATTTGGCACACTTTAACAATCTCATTTCATCCAAAACACGTGAATTTCTTTGGGTCAAGTTCCCAATAATGTCAACCTTTTATGCGTTACCCAAAACTCATAAGGGCATAACAGAGCCTCCAGGTAGACCAATTATATCGAGCATTGAGTCTCTCACCCATAAAGCGAGTAGACTCATAGACGATTACCTTCGACCACATGTGAAATCTCTTCTTTCCTACTTAAAGGACACTATACATCTCCTGACTATTTTGGATAATTTATGTGTCTCCATCGATGTGGAGGCGTTATACACTAGCATACCCCATGAAAAAGACCTGCAGGTTATTTCATCATTCCTCAGGGAGAGAAGTACTGATTTATCAGGACTTTAATCAGTTTGTCCTGAGCCTACTTGAGTTTGTACTGACTCACAACGTAATTTTGTTTCAGGGCTCCCACTACCTCTAGGTGCAGGGGGTAGCAATGGGGACAACCTGTGCCCCATCATATGCCAACCTGGGGAGGGGTGGAAGTGTTTTGTTTTTTTAAGTGAGGACTTGTCAATGTACCTGCGCCACATTGTATTGTGGTGCAAGTACATCAATGACATTTTTGGTCTATGGTCAGGCCCAATTGTTGAGTTTGAGGATTTTCTGTTCAAGTTAAATAAGTGCAATCTAAAATTTACATCATCTATGCATAAAAACAATATAGCATTTTTGGATCTTACAGTTAAAAAAGATTCCAACAATTATATAGATTTTTTTAGGAAACCCACCGCGGGTAACTCCCTCATACATTTTGATAGTGCCCACCCTAGACACCATGTAAAGAGTATACCTAAGGGTCAGTATATGAGGATTCGCAGGAATTGTACAAATTATATCGATTTTAAAAGGCAGGCAGCCGAATTACATCAATGATTTCTGTAAAGGGGTAATAGCAAATGTCTAAAAGCGGCCTACCAACGAGCAAGAGATAGTCCGAGAGGCCTGCTCTTGTTTCAAGGTACACCAGATGAAAGATGAACAAATGGCGTATAAAGCAGCAATAGTTCCAAATCCCAAAAAAGGGCGCAAATGACTCGGACAGATTATGTCCGTTCAAAATATGTCCTATTGTTACATTCAATAACCAGTCGAACCAATTTAGACAAATTATGGATAAACAGGTGATCCAGTTATTGGACGCTTTGTGGATGACAAGCCACACATTACATTCTGTTGCAACAAATCCATTAAGGACACTTTGGTGTCCAGTCACTTTTTTTCTGGTGGTCTTAGTGACCCTTGTGTCCCTCTCCCTAAGGGCACCTTTAAATGTGGTAAATGTGACTACTGTAAATATATTAATAACAACAAAGATATAGTGCTGCCTAATTCCGTACCATTTAGGCCAAGACATTTTGTCAATTGCAACACTATAGGCATTGTGTACCTTTTAAAATGCAGTTGTAGTTCTTTCTACGTGGGTTAGAGAGAATTTTGGGGTCACATTAAAGATCACATTGGGGATGCTACCTTAGGTATACTCGAAAAACCTATAGCTAGGCATTTTGCCAGCAAACATCAATATAAATCAGGTTGTCTCAGATTCCTGGCCCTGGAACGCATTCACCCTGCTCCTAGAGGTGGCAATTTTGATCGCAAGATTCTGCAAGCCGAAACAAGATGGATTTATTATTTAAAAGTGACCAAATTGCCAGGCTTAAATTAATCCATCAGTTATACCCCTTTTCTTATGCCTTAGTCAACTAAAATAACCTATAATACACTGGCTGTATAGACATTAAACTATGCTTCACTAATGCTAAGGAATAGACATTATTATAATATTATATATTGGGGTAATGCATGATAGGAAATGACAAATATCTGTCTGGTTATTATAAACTATCCATTCATTGTACACATTCCTCATGTCTTTTTAATGTATATATTTTCTTTCTTTTTTGATAGTTAGGTGTTATATGTTGAAGGGAGGCGATGCCTTCTCTTTCTTTGCCTTGCCGGTCCATGTCCTTTCTTCACTTTGTCAGACCTTTTCTATTTCCTTTTTAACTTGCGATATGTTGATAAGCATGTTTCTAGATATATATTACTGTGTTCTGGCTCCTTTGTCTCTGCAGCGATTGCTTCTTTACTGGCTGGTAACTAATGTCTGGGAGTTCCGAGTTGTACAGCTAGATGGAGACATATGAGTGTTTACTTTATTTGCTGTGTGGGCGCCATATTGGTACACCCGAGTTTTGGGTGTACAGGATGCTTGGTCTGAGTACTCCTGGTTTCTCAACTCCTGTTGATGCACTTCCTGTTTGGACACCATCTTTGTACACCTGTGGCAATCGTGGGTGTACATTATAATGTGGATGCCATTTAACTTGGTCTTGGCAGCCATTCCCCACATGACAGACCATCACGGTTTGTCACTTCAGGAGGGGTGGTACAAAGGAGGAAGGTAAGGCCCTCTGGGTGTGGCGTGGGCAATGATTGGTCCCACCCACGTCACACCTAGCGACCCTTGGAGGAGATACCATCAGGTATTTAGGGCACCTCACTCCCATTCAGGTTTGTGCTGCAATCCAGAAAGGAGGGGTGAGACATATTATCTCTGATCTCTATATAAGGTAACTTTCTTTTGATTGGTATAAGGCTACTTTCCAGACTAGCTTTACTCTGGCTGGAATGTTTTTTCCCCCTTTCTAAGTGCCTGTTTATTGTGGAATCCTTTGAGATTGTGTGTGGGTGATTCCCCTGTGAAGATGACTTCTTTAATTTGACTGTGGCTTGCACCTATCTGTCCGAGTCATTTGCGCCCTTTTTGGGATTTGGAACTATTGCTGCTTTATATGCCATTTGTCCATCTTTCACACCTGAAGGTAGGCATAGTTGCTAACTTTTCTGAAGTGGACAAAATGCTACCAATCTATCACTTTATGTATATGAGTGGTTTAAAAGTCAGCTTTTTTCTCATGTTATATAGTGTGGGGAGCCCCTCAATCTCAGTACATGCATTATAATCTACTTGGAATTCATTTTTGACTCACTTAGAAAATTATATACATATCTACTCAGATTTGGGGTAAGCATTCCCCCTCTTTTATATACAGGCTCTGATGAATAGGGAGTATGTACTACATCTTTAGCTTGATCTTTTTTGATATAGTGATGAACCCTCTTGCTAGTAAAACACTTTCCCTTCTTTTTGGTTGATTCAGTTTATTTGGCCTTGATATTTTAACCTGATAGTTACCCTCCCATGGGCTGGCAGGCTATTTTGTGAGATCACTGACCCTTTTCCTTCCATGGACACCGAGTAAACTATACTACATCCATTTTGGGTAGGTGTGCTTATTTCTTCCCAAAGGGATGAACTGATATGTAACATTAAAGACCTTTTTTCATGAGGAATGGAAAGAATAGCTATTATTGGACAAAATTTTATAATCTGACCTGTACCAACACTTTGATAATGTTTGTGTTTTTTGATATGATGTATGTTTTTGTTTTTCTGTTATAGATCTGTTTTTAAACTATTTGACTTATCAATTTCAATGTGCCTAATTCTACTGGTCTTCACGAAGCGGATTATCCGCGAAACACGTTGACCTTTCTAGAAGACCTTATGCACAGACTTGTTTGTAATGTACTATATTTGATAGCAACATATGCTTTTTATATCGTGTAAAATAAAGACAAAATTCTTTTAGACATATTGTATGTCATTCTATATCTAATTGTGCACATGGGGTTGTATTTAAAGTCTCAACACCCATTCTCTCTCCTTGCTACTATATACGGGATGATACCCCTGTCTTCACATTTTCTCAATATACTTACATTCCCTCCGACAAACACAAATTCCTTGCATATATAAATCCATTGATTTAACTGTTTCCCAAAATAGTACATTCAAGGCATGCAGTGAATGATAACTACCACACATGATTGAACTCTCAGCTGAACTGCCATGCCATCAAATGGTTGGTGTCATAACTGATCACATGTGCAGCACCATAGCAACTGCAGATCAAACAGAGGCTAAGATGGAAGCTTCCTTGGCTGTAAAGGAGAGTTGGGTTTAGTTCCATTTTAAATACACAGAAAAATACAGCGCAAATATGAATGTTGTTTTACTGGTTAAATGGCTATGTTTGTTCATCCAGTCCTAAAATTTACACATCTCTACACCATGGCATATTTCTGTCTACCAGGAAAGGGGCTCTGAGTATTCTCTGCTGCAGTTTCCCTTTCACTTACAGACACCACAGGGCTCCAACTATTGCAAATGACCTTCAAGTGACATGTGCTAACCATAAATTTATTTGGATGTCTGGTTTAAATTTGAATATTAGAGGCCCTGCTAGTTTCAGTATCTGAGACAACAGCACTTTAAAATCTCCAAAAAGGTTTCTGTTTGGATAGAAGTTTCATACTTGCAATACTAGAATAATAAAGTCAATTTTCTGCATAAGAAATGGTGTCCTAGTTCATATTTCTATCTCATAATCATTTTATCTGCAAAATCAACAATTCACAAACAAATATGTTGGTTAGGTTTGAAATACTTATTTTCTCACAGGAAATAAAAAAGTAGTTTTTTGCTGAAAAGACAAAAACTTTCTACCAAAAACTTCCTACTTCATGAGAGGCTTCCTGCTACCATCATATGATTAGTATTAGTGATGTAATAGGAGGAAAAAGAATAGTGGTGAGCCAATCAGATGAACAGAAAATCTAATTTCTGGAGGAATTTTAGCAACAAGGTAATGGCATTCTAGGGAACAATAACCACAGCAACAATCTTAGAACGTTTACATATACAATGCAGCAATGAAACACGTCTTAAATTTGGCCTCTCTGCAATTAAACCATTAACAATTACAAAAATAAAATGCAACTTTAATTTATTGTAGATCTATCATAAATTTGGGCAATTCTATAAAATGCATATTTGGAGGTTAACTTCAATGAAAATTGCATTGCTAAATAATTAGAACTGAAGATTCAGAGATTTCAGAGACGGCTGAAAGCTTATGCCAATCTCTACTTTTTCTGTAAAATTTGTGTTTGGTCTCACCACTCTCTCCTCCCGAGTTTCTCCATCGATTTTTTAATGTGATAAGCATCCTTATTGATCAGAGGAACTTGGTTGGACTTTACAGGAAAGATCTAGATTTGCTTACAACTTCAGCTGCCTACGTGCTGAATCTACTAGGCCAATGACTATTCACCAGTATTACTAACATAACATGCCTTGTTCTGCCTTGTGTCTCAGTGTGGGGGCGGTCATCATGGTAGAGATAGGGTTTTGCTTCTTCATGTCAAAGCCTCAAGTAAAGAGAACAATAAGCAGCACGGTAGGGACATCACGGAATCTCTCTAAATCTCCTGAGACTAAAGCCTAGTTGTCAGGGATAGGCTCAGCCCTTCCTTCTCTGAGCTGGCTGCTCAGCTGTTTGCTAATTGCCAGCTCCTATCTCTCCACAGTTACTCAGCTGTTGGTGATATCCTGCTGGTCAGTCCTGCCTACTTAAGCCATCCAGTCCAGAGGAGCTCTACCTTCGCTTTGATCAACATCACAGAAACTCTCCTGCAATCCTGTTCAAGACTTGCTTTGCTGACATCCCTTCTGGCTCCAGATCCTGCTTGCTGTTCCACTACATTGATCCCCGACTTCTGGCTTGGCTGACTATCCGTTGTGGTTACTGAACTTTGGCTATGTTTTGACTACGTTTGTTCTTTTTACTTTTATTATTAAACAAGTGTGATTTAACTGTACTTCTGTCTCGGCCTGATTTCATGGTTTCTGATACTAATATGCACTAATAGTTTTCTTTCGTTTAACCCAGCTGGCTAAACAAATTAAAAATGACAGCTCAGGTCAGAGCTGCTGTACTAACAGTCCAATGTTAGTGCAGGGATCTCCCCTGCTGTGCTATTGTGCTCTGACAGGGGGACTGCCCCCACACCAGAGCACTCTGGTCAGTGCTCTCAGCCATTGCCGGTTGGCAGACTTTCTTCGGTCATGCCCCCACGACAGAAGCTTGACGAACAGCCGCCTTATGTCGGACCGTTCGCAGTACACACGGCCGAATGTCAGCCGGTTTCTAGAGAACCGGCCAATGTCACCCAATATTCAGCCCATTTGTACTAGGCTTAACAATCTGAGGCAGCAGCGCCTTAGAACTCTCACTACAGGTATACATACAAGGATGTGCGCTGCTTTTTTTCAGCAAGAATTTTAGACAAAGGGTATACAGTGCCTTGAAAAAGTATTCATACCCCTTGACATTTTGTCATGTATTTTTTGGGGGATTTTATGTAATAAACCAACACAAAGTGGCACATAATTGTGAAATGGAAGGAAAATGATAAATGGTTTTAAATTTTGTTTACAAAAAAAATCTGAAAAGTGTAGGGTGCATTTGTATTCAGCCCCTTTTACTCTGATACCCCTAACTAAAATCTAGTGGAACCAATTGCCTTCAAAAGCCACCTAATAAGTAAATAGAGTCCACCTGTGTGTAATTTAATCTCAGTATAAATACAGCTGTTCTGTAAAGCCCTCAGATTTTTTTTAGAAAACCTTAGTGAACAAACAGCATCACGAAGGCCAAGGAACACACCAGATAGGTCAGGGATAAAGTTGTGGAGAAGTTTAAAGCAGGGTTAGGTTATAAGAAAAAACCCCAAGCTTTGGACATCTCATGGAGCAGTGTTCAATTCATCATCCAAAAATGGAAAGAGTATGGCACAACTGCAAACCTACCAAGACATGGCCGTCCACCTAAACTGACAGGCCGGGCAAAGAGAGCCTTAACCAGAGAAACAGGCAAGAGGCCCATGGTAACTCTGGAGGAGCTGCAGAGATCCACAGCTCAGGTGGTAGAATCTGTCCACAGGAAAACTATTAGACGTGCACACCCCATTGTTCAAACAAAGCCATAAGAAGTCCCTCTTGCAGTTTGCAAGAAGCCATGTGGGGGACACAGCAAACATGTGGAAGAAGGTGCTCTGGTCAGATGAGATGCAAATGTAACCTTTTGGCCTAAAAGCAAAACTATGTGTGGCGGAAAACTGACACTGTACATCACCCTGAACACACCATCCCCACCCTGAAACATGGTGGTGGCAGCATCATGTTGAGGAGATGCTTTTCTTCAGCAGGGACAGGGAATCTGGTCAGAGTTGATGGGAAGATGCATGGAGCCAAATACAGGGCAATCTTAGAAGAAAAACTCTTAGAGTCTGCAAAATACTTGAGACTGGGGCAGAGCTTTACCTTCCAGCAGGACAGCTACCCTAAACATACAGCCAGAGCTACAATGGAATGGTTTAGATCAAAGCATATTTATGTATTAGAATGGCCCAGTCAAAGTCCAGACCTAAATCCAGTTGAGAATCTGTGGCAAGACTTGAAAACTGTTGTTCACAGATGCTCTTCATCCAATCCGACAGAGCTTGAGCTATTTTGCAAAGAGAAATGTCACTCTCTAGATGTGCAAAGCTGGTAGAGAAATCCCCAAAAAGACTTGCGGTTATAATTGCAGCGAAAGGTGGTTCTACAAGGTAATGACAAGGGGGCTGAATACAAATGCACGCCACACTTTTCACATATTTATTTGTAAAAAAGTTTGAAAAACATTTATCATTTTCCTTCCACTTCACAATTATGTGCCACTTTGTGTTGGTCCATCACATAAAATCCCAAAACAATACATTTACGTTTTTGGTTGTAACATGACAAAATGTGGAAAATTTCAAGGGGTATGAATACTTTTTCAAGGCACTGTATTTTCAAGGTATTGCTTAGGCACAATTACCAATTCCAAATGTTCCTTAAAACATAGCAAATTTCCCTTTGGAGGTCAGGACAGGATCACTTTAAAGCCCCTACTTTTGACCATATGTCAAAATAGTTAGGTGTAAGCGAACGGGAAAGAAGAAAAAAAGTCCGGACAGAAATCTCCAGTACAAATGTACAAGCGATTATTTTTACAGTGTTGCTGCTGCCTGAAACTGAGCCTCCTGACCCTGTTAAATGTTCCTGACCTTTGCCATGCCTAATTAACAGTAGTTAGAGGCCAACTGCAGTCTAAAGAAAGTTCTGTATGAAACAGACTTGTAAGGAGCAACTCACATTCGCCTGCAAGGCTGAGAATACACACTTTATTGCTCCAGAATGAGAGCCCACATTTTCCTTTTCTGTACATGACTTTCTTAGATTTTATATGTTCCATTTTTTTATTTTTATTTTCATTGTGACAGGGGAATGAGGCCACTCTGGAATGACATTTTAGAGGTCAGCGTATAGCACAACACAGATAGGCTTCTGTCACCATATTAATAATATAGCAGTCCATATTTGTGGAAAAAACGAATATAGCAGTCCAGTGTATAAAATTGCAGTAGTGAAACTTTTATTATCTAACTATGGCAAAAGATAAGGCCTCATGCACACAGGGCGTTGGAAAAAATGAGCTGCAAAGCCACTACCAACACCAGGAAAAAGCAGCTGTATTAACGTGCTTTTAGTAGCTTCTCGCATTGGAGTTAATGAACGTTAAGCTGCGCTAGCTTTTATCAACATTTCTTTTCCCTATGAGAACCCATTAATTTGAATAGAAGTCGCACCACAAGTCGGATCATGACGATCAGACTTGCGGTGCAGCTTGTGCGCTGAGGATATGAAAGGTGAACCCTTACCTAAATGGAAAAAAAAATGGTGTGGGGTTCCCCCCAAGAGCATACCAGACCCTTCAGTCTGGTATGGATTTTAAGGGGAACCCAGATGCCAAAAGAATTAGCGTGGGACCCCCCAAAATCCATACCAGACCCTTATCTGAGCTCGCAGCCCGGCAGGCCAGAAAAGGGGGGGGGATGAGCGTGCACCCATGTTCGCTGATGTCTTCTCCCGCCGCTGGTTCTCCTCTCTCTTCTCCCGCCACCGGTTCTCCTCTCTCCGCTGTCTTCTCCCACCGCTGGTTCTCCTCTCTCTGCTGTCCTCTCCCACCACCGGGTCACCTCTCTTTGCTGTCTTCTCCCTCCGCGGGGTTTCCGCTCTCTGCTGTCTTCTCCCTCTGTTCTTCTGATGTCTCTCAACACTCTCCCCCGCTGTAATACAGAGTCCACCATGTGCCATTACTTATATAGCCATGGGGCGGGGCCACCCGTTGATGCCACCCTGAGGTCCCGTCCTTTGTGACATCACCGCCTGTGGCATGTCCCTGCCTTTCAACGTCAACGTTGGTCAAGTGTTTGATTGTTCAGATCACCTCTTGCCATTAAAGTCTGAGTTTGGGGCAATCCCAGAAGATATGTAACATTATACCTCCTTCAACACCACACTGCCAGCATGTACTAGGGATCTGAGGAAAAAGACGGTGCATAGTGGTAGGCACCCTGTGCCATCTAGTCAGAATCTTATAACTTGTTTCTTGAACCTTGGCGGCGATGGAAGACTTCTTTGCAAAGTGGAAGATTTTCTCCTCCTGCGTGTCAGTAAATTGGGTATCAAGGTCGGATTCCCATTTGGAAAGGAACACAGGAACAAACCCTGTCGCTGGGCGAATCAGAGAGACATAAATAGTTGAAAGGCAATGAAGGATCGGTTCCCTCCTGTGACAGATGTTTTACAGTTCTGTTAGCTTGCAAACAATGCCATGAGAAATTACGGATCTGGAGGCCACTCCAGAAGTCAAGAGGAGGGTCAGTGGTGGCCACACCACAGTAGAAGAGAGCTGGCCATCAGATCCTTTGAAATCCTAGAAATGGAGGCGACCACTAGATAACAGACTTTGGAAGGGAGGGTTCTGGACACCAGTATTTTGTGCTTTTTTTAACCTGTGTGTTTTTATGTCTCCTGGCCAGTCATGTGACTTTTTGGGTCCTCTTTGGTCTTCTCTTTGCAGTGGGTGGTCCTGAATAATGCAGAGAGCAGCACTGATGAGATGACATTAGCACTGCTTTCTGCATAAATGCACTGTGAATGCAGGGTGCCGTGGTCTGGAGGTGGAGAAGAGATGCTGTGCACTCACAATCCTTCCGTAGTAATTTCACGCTCATATTTTTCTTTATCATTTCAGCATTAAAAAGATAAGTTCGCCATGAATGCACATCTTTTTGCATTTAAAAAAGCCTTGGTAGTCTGTAAAGCAATGCACATGTGATCAGCTGAATATGGTCGTAACATGTAACACATTATAAAAGGTGAACAGATCCTTTAACATTCACATGTTGGAGCAGTTTTCAGGGGGTTTAGGAACTAAGAAGAAGGTGGTAGGGTCAGGAAAGAGTGACTGGAGACTGTGGTGGGTATGGATGCGTAAGTGGTATTAAACAGAATATTAACCATAACCGATGGGGTGTTGTATAGTGGCATATTTATATCAGATAAGCTGAACGTATAATCAAGACAACAATCTAAGCTTTAGAAAATGATTATGGCTGCTCTAGGGCACCTGATGTATATGGTTTACAGCTTTTTCAAGTTAATGGTAAAATGGATCCAAGTTGTCCAAATAATGTAAATATGTTGTATTTTATCTTGACAGAGGTGTACGCAATTCTACGCCACCATAATAGGATTAATACTAGAAATTCAATCATGTTCAAAAGGTGGTTGTGTTACTTCCCAAGGTGGAAACACACTTTTAACAGCAAGGTGGGGCAGAGCACAATTTTTATAAGCCCTAATAGAGAGGGAAGTGGGGTGGGCAGAGTAGTTGGCCATTTCATCAGTGATGTCCCGTATCAGTTTGCAAATCTCAGTCTAAAAAGGTTTTATTTTGGGAGCTCCAGACTATATGTGGTGATAGGATCCATGTTGGCTCCATCTCCTTCAGCATGTAGCAGATGCAGTCAGGTAGACTGAGGTCAGTGACTTGAGGAGTCTATACCACCTACTGAGTTTCTTAAAAATTGGCCCCCTGTGTTTTTGAACAGATAGTGGAGTTGTGTGTAATTTTGAGAATTTTGTTTCTCTGGGGTCTGGCCAGATCACTGCACAGCTCCCTTCCCAATTCCTTGAAAAATGAAGACCTAGGTCTAGGTTGGCTGTGGAGTAAGATTTTATGTGTGACTGGTAGCAGGCCCTTTGAAGCTGATGAGCTAATGTTGAGTTGCTATAGTTGCCTATACCTCGACATATCCATTGAGAATATTTAGAGAATATTTATATTTAGTGTACCTGAGATTCTCTTAAGACCATAGCTAACCATTACGGATCAATTTAAAGTGGATGTTAACCCTCTCCTATACCCAGTGAAGTGAACAGCGAGCGGGCGGGGGGGTCACAGTGGCAGCATTTGATGGGCCACAGTGGATACACAGAGATTAAACAAATCCTCCTACATAAATTCTACATGTATATCTGCTGTCTTCAGCTTTATATACTGTTTAGAAAGTGCACGTCCCGTTAGAATTTTCTCTTCCTGATTTACCTGTGGGTGTGAATTCTTGCCATACGCTGTGAGACAGCTGATTGAAGGAAAGGCACATACCCCCTTTCCACATAGGAAGAAAAAGGAAGAAACAATATAGAGCTGTGTTGCGAATAGACCAGCTCTCTGCTAATCTATTTATAGCACCCACCCAGACAAAAATTTCAGGCTGGTTTTATCACAGTAGATGGAAAACTTGTCAGAAGTTATTATGATATCATAACAGATGAACGGAGCAGGAGATGGCCATGGGACTTAGGGCTTTGAAGAGAGATAAGAAAACACTACAGATATATGTGCCTAGCTCAAATATTATGAATCGGGTTTACATCGGGTTTACATCCACTTTATGCAGCTTGTTTTATCATCTGTGGCCCAAGATCTAAAAATAGAAAGGGGTTTACCTGGCAGGATCCAAAGAATGAGCGAGGACGGCAGTGGCAGTGCATCCATTAAGGGCTCACAGGCGCCGCCCCTTCTCTCCAGCCACCCCCTCTATGACTAAAAGATAGAATCATGCATTGCAGCGGCTCTAATACGCTTTAATAGGCTTCAAAAAAGGTGAACTGCGAGCACAGAGCATTGCGCTCGCAGTTCACCCAGGTGTGTTAGAACACCGAATAAATATTTGCTTTCCTAACACTGAACCACCTCTCCGCCAATCTGGAGCATGGGTCTGTTACCTGTCACCTGATTGTCTGAAAGGACAGGCGCTGCAATTGGACACCTATCAGGAGGAATGGAGGAGAAGCATGAAGGACACAGGAGAAACTGTCTGACCCACTGCAGGGTCCCACCACTCGCCACCGTCACCCGCATGCCTGACCCGCCACCGAGACAGGGTAAATGCCAGGCAGACGGCGAGCAGGCGGGGGGGGTCACAGTGGCAACATTTGATGGGGCACAGTGGCACTATTTGATGGGCACAGTGGCACTATTTGATGGGCACAGTGGAAGCATTTGATGGGGCACAGTGGCAGCATTTGATGGGCACAGTGGCAGCATTTGATGGGGCACAGTGGCAGTATATGATGGGGCACATTGGCACTATTTGATGGGCACAGTGGCAGTATTTGATGGGAAACAGTGGCAGCATTTGATGGCACAGTGGCTGCGTTTGATGGGTACAGTGGCTGCTTTGATAGGGTTCAGTGACAGCATTTTTAATGGGGCACAGGGGCAGCATTTGATGGGCACAGTGACAGCATTTGATGGGCACAGTGGCTGCGTTTGATGGGCACAGTGGCTGCAATTGGTGGGCACAGTGGCTGTGTTTGATGGCACAGTGGCTGCGATTGATGGGCACAGTGGCTGCTTTTGATGGCACAGTGGCTGCATTTGATGGTACAGTGGCTGCGTTTGATGGGCACAGTGGCTTTATTTTATGGCACAGTGGCTGCAATTGATGGGTTTATTTTTAGAATTTTTCAGTTTGTTTGCACCCCCCAAAAATTTTGAGCACCAGCCGCCACTGGAGGACAGTGATGGGGCCAGGTAAACAGTTTTATTGACACTGTCTCAGAGTGATAAAGTAATCTTCTTTGATTGGAAAAGGGGCATGCACACAGGACTTTTACACAAATAATGCTGACTGTGACTTACGCCTATTAACCACTTCAGCCCCAGAGGATTTGGTTGCTCAATGACCAGAGCACTTTTTACAATTTGGCACTGCGCTGCTTTAACTGGTAATTGCGCGGTCATACAATGCTGTACCCAAGCGAACTTTGCGTCCTTTTGTTCCCACAACAAGAGATTTCTTTTGATGGTATTTGATTGTCTCTGCGATTTTTATTTTTTGCGATATAAACGGAAAAAGACCGAAAAAAATGATATTTTCTACTTTTTGCTATAAAAAAATGAAATAAACTCAATTTTAATCATACATTTTGGCCAAAATGTATTCAGCCACATGTCTTTGGTAAAAAATGTCAATAAGCGTATATTTATTGGTTTGCACAAAAGTTATAGCGTCTACAAACTAGGGTACATTTTCTGGAATTTACGCAGCTTTTGTGCTGTTTACACACGGGCGGACTTTTCAACCAGACTGGTCCATCGGACAATCCGACTGTGTGTGGGATTCATCGGACCTTCAGCAGACTTTTTCTGTTGAAAATCAGATGGACTTTAGATTTGGAACATGTTTCAAATCTTTCTGACGGACTCGAGTCCGGTCGAAAAATCAGTTCGTCTGTATGCTAGTCTGACAGACAAAAAAGGACGCAAGGGCAGCTATTGGCTACTGGCTATGAACTTTCTTATTTTAGTCCCTTCATACGTCATCACATTGAAACCAACGGACTTTCAAACGGACTTTAGTCCGTTCGTGTTTGGGCAAGTCCGGTCGTTCGAAAGTCCGTCGTAACTCCGTCGAAAGTCAGTCGGAAAGACCGACGGACCTTTGATGCTAAAAAGTCAGCTCGTGTGTACGCGGCATTAGTTCATGACTACCTATCTCATTTATTGAGGTGCTAAAATGGCAGGGCAGTACAAACCCTCCCCCCAAATGACACCATTTTGCAATGTAGACACCCCAAGTAAATTGCTGAGAGGCATGTTGAGCCCATTGAATATTTTATTTTTTGTCACAAGTGATTGAAAAATGACAAAAAAAAATTACACAAAGTTGTCACTAAATGATATATTGCTCACACATGCAATGGCTATATGTGGAATTACACCCCAAAATACATTCTGCTGCTTCTCCTGAGTATGGGGATACCTCATGTGTGATGCTTGTTGGGAGCCTAGCCGCGTACAGGACCCCGAAAACCAATCACCGCCTTCAGGATTCCTTATGCCCCGTACACACGATCGCACATTCCGACAACAAAATCCATGTTTTTTTTCCAATGGATGTTGGCTCAAACTTGTCTTGCATACACACGGTCACACAAAGTTGGTCGGAAATTGCGAAGGTCAAGAACGCGGTGACGTACAACACTTATGACGGCACTAGAAAAGGGAAGTTCAATACCAAGTGTGCCACCCTTTTAGCTCCTTCTGCTAATCTCGTGTTAGTAGAAGTTTGGGGAGAGACAATTCACGCTTTTCAGACTCGTGCTTTTCAGATCGTTACTGCTCTTCAGTTTGTGCTTGTGGGTTCGTATCTGTTCTTCAGTGCGCGTAGTCAGTTCGCATTTGTTTGTCAGTGCGTATCATTATTATTATAGTACGTATTTGATATTCAGTGTGTTCTTGTCCGCTCGTTTCTGACCAGCCAACAGTTTTGAAGCCATGTTGCGGTTACGTACTCGTCGTAGAGTGGTGTTGGGGTTCTTGCTTTGACCAAAGTCCAGTCCATGAACAGGGTGGGAAGGTGTCCATGGACGAAGAATTGGTTGCTCCCCCCAACCGCTAAGTTAACTGATAACAATCCTCTATCTACTGACTTTGCCAAACCCATATACACTATACGTACCTCTTTTGTGGTCATATTTATGGATGAATTCACCAAAGCCCGTGAAGATCGTGAAAAGTATCTAGAGTACTTTGCAGGTAGGGGGGCCATTGATATGCCAGACAATGTTTAAGAAACATGTTAAAAATAAATGTTTTATTTAAACCTAAATAATATTTACTTTGATTTACTGCTTGTGTTTCTTTTAGCTGTCTCCTAGGTTCTCCAACTGGCTTTTCTTTTTTGCCGTTTTGTTCAATAATGCAAACGTAATTTTTTGGATACATGAGGTGACAATCTCTTCTTCAGTGAACTATTATGTTGTGGGTCTGCTACACACACACACACCTTTTTTTGTTGTTAATGTATGTAATGAATTACTGATAAAAATATTCATCATTTTCAGCACCATGACTGAAATTTGTGGAGTCACGAAAATGGCGTGATTGTGGCAAATTATAAAGCACTGTGGGTGTTATTTACTAAAGGAAATTCGACTTTGCATTCCAAGTGCACTGCAAAAGTGCACTTGAAACTGCACTGAAAGTGCACTTGTAGTGCAAAGTGGATTTCCCTTTAGTAAATAACCCCCATTGTCACTGTAAACACCAGCTTACTACAAAAACTGCTATTGAGCATTAAAAGAAGAAGCCACACAATGTTGAGTAGACAACATTTTACTCTGTGCACATTCACATGTGCGTTAGAAAAGGGGTTTTGAACAAATCAACTTCTTTGGTGTATAACATTTTTTTTCACATTTGAAATAGCCTTTTTTTGGTTAAACAGGCATGTTTCAAACCATAGCATACACAACTCAGGAACTTACAAAATTCAACTTTGATAAAGTGAAGGCAATATCAGACATTAGTATGTCCAAATTGTGTTGATATTGCCTTCATCAGATGGGGTGATGTCACCCCTGTAAAAGCCAAATTTTGAAGATGTACACAAATTGAGAGTAAAAATTTGCCCTCCTGATCCCATGCCTAATGCCAACATGTGCTAGCTCCCATCATGGGGGATCAATGGATGTGTTTCAGGGGTGCAACCCCTTCCTCTCACCTACTTGAGTTGCGAGGAAGGTGTTGCACCCACAAAACGTGTACATTGATATCCCTTGATGGCAGACAGCACATGTTGACATACCGTGTGCATCTTCAAAATTTGGCTTTTAAAATACTTTAAAACTTGTTTTTAAAAGCAAAAATACACGATAAAATGGTACAATTTTTGTGTGTTTTATATTCTGCCTAAAACATCAATGATGTTCTTCATTTTTTGTTGAACACATTGATGTTTTCCTTTATATTTTCCAAATCACAATTGCACCCCTTTATCTTCCCGATGAGGATCTGGGCACTTTCACTTGTGAAATGAGATTCTTGTTCCACAACATCCACATCACCTAAAATAAAAAAAAACACCATGTATTATAAATATGCAGGCATACATCTATTACCTGAAGCTGCGGTCTCAGACGCTCATTTGTTGTGGTGACTATTTCGCCCACTCCATAAACCTCTCCCTCCTCATCCTCTGCTTGTGGTTATGGGATTTCCCCTTCTTCAGGAGGTGTGGGGTTCCTGGTGTCCTCAGATGTCCCGAGTCTTTTCTCTGGAAAAAATAGGTATACTTAGCACACAGATATTTGAGGGCAGAAATAGGAATATGAAAAATTGCTTGGAAGTGTTGTACAATTGTCTGTTTTGGCAGAGTTTCAAGCTGAAGAAATTTTTATTACCTTTCTAAATCTGGAATACCTATCTTTTTTGTTAAAGTTTCACACATGGAGACACCCCTAGTATCCACTGGAGCACCTGTGTGGGACACCCTAAAATGTTTGTTCTGATGTCCCACACTAGTGCTCCTGCGTCCAGATGTGTAAACAGCGTTGAGGGGGTTGAGGGGCGAACTCACAAAGCAAAGCCACGTTTGTGAGTTCAACCATAGTCCTCCACCTCCATCTCCTCCTCCTCCTCCATCTCCTGCCACAACTACAACACCAGAGCCACAGCCTAAAAGGACGCCTAGAAGGAAGTGTGTAAGGAAGACCAGAGAGTGATGGCCTGAGTTCAGTCTGGTCTGACAAAAGATGCAGGCTGTTGTAAGACCACAGCCTGAGGACAGATATGTCATCTGCTGATGTTCCTGATCTCTTGAAGTCCTGGACCGGATTGTGCTCACTATTATAAGGACTCCTCAGGCCACCAATTTTAACTGTAAAATTATTGATGTCTGCCCTGGGGTACAAAGGCTTCGCAAATTTCAGCAGTTTCTCCAGCGTTGCCTTCTTCTTTATTTTGTTATGACCCACAATAAATGGATATTTTTTTCTGAAATACTTGCCTATGTGTTTTACTTCAAAAAGGACAGTTTGTTTGTGAGTAGGCAGGTACATTTCCAAAATACAATGTCTATTTAACAAGGAACACCAACACAAACCAACCTCCTTGAGATTTAAAAATACAAGATCATAATGGTGTTGTGGTAACTTGACACACAAAACAAGAAAAAATATTACGGAGATCACTATAAAAAAAATTAAAATAAGAGAGCTTGATAAAAAAATAAATAAATAAATATATAAACAAAAATTAGAAACATTATTATGGAGATCTGATGAAAAAATAAAGATAAGTACAATAAATGGGAAATACCAGGATCATAAACAATAGCCAGGCCAGGGTCATACACAGCAGATCAGCAGATGGACAGGGGAGGTTCCAGAAACATAGACGTAAGCCAGGCCAAGGTCATACACAGGGAGATCAGCAGACAAACAGCGAATAAAAATCACTGAAACTCACTCTGAGGAGGGATAGGCCCAGGAAGGTCTTAATTGGTTTCCATTCTCTAGCAAGGGTCAGCTGGGGATAAGCGGCGATGAATTGACCAGCATATAAATTGCTTTGGTCCACAATTGATCTATAGAGATCTTCGATGAAAAACAGAGAATAAAAATCAAGTGACGTAAAATCAACTGTTTCCACCTGAATTCTGGGTTGGCCAGTGAATGGGGGAAGTACAGGTGCTGCAGAAGTGGTGGGCTCCCAATTAGGATTGGCGAATGCAGCAGGAAGGGCACTATGTGCTCGATGGGCCTGTCTTTGTCTTCTTCTTGGTGGCAGCGGGACACTACTCGTGCTTGCCACCTCGCCAGCTTGAACTGCACTTATGGGACTTGCCACGTCACCAAGTGATACTGCAGTGCTGGATGTATGACCAGGATGTACTAGGCCGCTGGTGCTTGCCAGTTCACCAGAAGGATGAGTGGTTCTAGTACTGGCTCTCTGCTCCATACGAGAGCCCTGCAGTTCTTGCACCTCAACGACAACAGAAGAACGGGGTCTGGTACGCCTGACCTTGGCAAGGACCACAACTCCGTTGTCAGAGCTATCTGTCAAGGTGCCGCTGCTGTCTACAGGTTCGTATTCTGAGCCTGAATCTGACAGATGAGTGACTTCTCTTCACTATCTGTCATGCTCAGAAACGTGTAGACCTCTTCACTACTGTACCTTCAATTAGACATTTTGGTCTTTAAATTTACTGGTACAGTAGTGAGACTCATAATAAAAAGAGCACCTGACTGTCAGCAACGGATTTAAACACTACCAATAAAACTGTTAGCGTTCGCAGGGATCAGGCCTGACTCATCGAACGCTGCAGTTATGTGTTTTTGTAAGTGACAGTGATCGATTGATACTGCACTTGAATGCAGGTGCTAGCAGGTATCTAGGCTGATCCCGCTAACACTGCGTTTTTGGGAACCCTAAACTGCTGGGGACGCTAATATAGTTCTGATCAGATCAGATATTGATCTGTTCAGACACTATACTAGTAAGGGAGGCGTATGGTGCGTGTGTGGGTGTTAGAACTACTGGCACTAATCTGACGCTGCCTGGGGCAACGCAGACCCTATCTGACGTTAAAACCTAACTTTGATCACCCGCCAAGTGATCAGGGGGTTAAACCTTTATTGGGTAATATATGGCGAGTGCCCTGACGCTATAAAAAAAATCTAGCTAACCTGCGTCACCTGTGACACTTATACAGTGATCACTGGTGACAGGGGGTGATCAAGGGGTTAATCCTTTATGGGGGAGGTTGGGGGGGTCGCTAGACCTATCTGAGCTTAATACTAATTACCCTAACACTGATTAGTGTCAATAATGACACCAGCACAGCGATCAAAAAAAAATCTGAATGCTGCACCGGGTGACGCAGTGACAGGGGGTGAAGGGGTTAACTGGGGGGTGATCGGGGGGTGATTGGGGGGGTGATCGGGGGTGAAATATGTGACTACGTGACCTGGTGTCAGTGTAGTGTTGTGCACTTACTCTGGGATGTTTTCTCTCCTCGGTCTGGAACGGAAAAGACCAACACGAAGAGAGATGACATTGCTTCCCCTGTCAGTGTTTACAGTTACACAGACAGGGGAAGGATCTCATTCGTCAGGAGCGATCACCAGGTTCAGTCCAGATTTCATTGTCCTGGGCCTGGGGATTGATTAGTTCTGGATCGAATCCGATCATCGTGCCCGCCTAGGCAGTCACGCGCCCGACGTACCATAATGTTGATTCGTCTGCCCGTGCCGTTCTGCCACAGGAAAACTGCGGCGGCTGGTCGGGAAGTGGTTAAAGAGGGTTGTGATTGTTGTTAAGTCCATGCCAAATTCAGTAACTGTTTGGTCTAACCACAATAGAGAGAATATAACTGGAAGAACATCAGGGTGGACGAGAAAGTTGCATGGAGTAGCTCCATCCTTGACTTCAACACAAACCTGTTAATCCTTTATGATAAGAGTCGGTAAGCACAGCTTCATCTCTTTCTATTTTGAGTAAAGGATTGACATTTTATGTTAATGCTTTTTCTCCATCGCAATCAACTCCCAAACAAAGTGATTAGATAATAAATCAAAATCAAGTAAAGTACTGTAGTGCAGGCAGATGTCTGGTGTTGCTAAAATGGGAATTAATAACAAAGTGAGAGAAAAATGAGAATTATTAACAAAAGTAATAAACTTTTTTATAAAATAGGGCTGCGGCCTATGTCCAATCACAAAGCCTTCTGGCCCTGGTGGTCAGTTAGGTTCCATCCCTGCTCTGTTGCTAGAAGTAGGCTCCCTCTTCAGCTGTGACAGCAGCCAACCAGTGTCCTTTCCAGCTCCCCTCTCCCTGCAGCTGTCCATTACAGCACAGGGTGCAACAAACTGTGCAGCAATGGGGCGATGCTCTGCTGGGCAGCATTGAAGGGGCCACCACTTCAGTAGGTGAAAATTGCGAAAGGGGGTGCCCCGGGGGATTTAATGGGCAAAGGATGTTAACCAGAAAAAGGAGTAACAAGCGTATAAAAATATACAGAATTTATTAAATACAAAACAGTGGTAAAGTAGGTACATAGGGTATATAAACCTAAAAACAAATTAGTCAGACTGGATAGTTACATAACAGCTATATGCCAAAACACACAGTTGATCTAATGGTAGGAGGTCAAATGGAGTGCGTGTGCATAGAAGTCCCAACATGTTTTGGAATACAGGTATGAGTATTAAATTCCTTCTTCAGGGACTTTGTCAGGAAAAGTTCCATCCACTGGTAATATCTGTCATTTGGCGTGCAGTACTGAGGTCCAGCAGCAGGTGTCTCCTGGCAGTTTGGAACTGTCAGGAGAGCTTTTCCCTGCTGATGTTATGTCTTCTTTGGGCCGCAGTACTGGTGTCCACCAGTGGATGTATCCTGGCAGTGTGGAGCAGACAGCACCTCCTACAATCAGGTGTCACTTGAGGCCAATTACAGACCTATAAATACCCGGCAAGCACTCACATGTTTGCCTTGGTTTCGTCCTTGCGCCCTGACCTGCTAGCTTGTGATCTGATCCTGATTCTGAACCTGTTCCTGTGCCCTGAACCTGTAAACCGTGTATCTGATTCTGTCTCCCTGTCCAGATCCCTATCCTGTCCCACCTGTTACCTTGCATCCCTGCGCTGTAGTCTGATCCATCCATCCTCTCCCCCTGTCCTGTGTTCCTTACCCCATCTGCTGATCTCCCTGTGTATGACCTTGGCCTGGCTTACGTCTATGTTTCTGGAACCTCTCCTGTCCATCTGCTGTGTATGACCCTGGCCTGGCTATTGTTTATGATGCTGGTATTTCCCATTTATTGTACTTATCTGTCTGTTGTTATTTGTGGGTCTCTGTCTGTTAGTTGGTTATTGTGTCATTTTGGAGGGGGTTGTACTTAAATTATTCACTTACTTTAATAAATCATTTATATTTTCACTTAGATGTGTTTGGTGTTCCTCTGTAGCTAACCACGCAGTTCTGGTCACACCTCATACATGACAGTAAACCAAGGCCATCCCTAACCAGAAGTGGCTACACAGAGGTACCATATTGGTTCAGGTTGCTTGCTGCAATGAATTCTGATGTGATTTGTTATTATGCTCTGCTGCCATCAGAGAGTAGTGAATATCTCCACCAGACACTGAAGGAGTGGACCAGTGATCAGCTGCTAGAGATCATTCGTTTTGCTCACTCCTGGGTTGATCAGGGCTCTATGCTGTTTGGGGATGTTCAGCCTTTAATTCAAATCTGCACAGAGCTGGCTTTGCCCTGCATCCCAGAGGGCCAGGATGATGTTTCTCCCCCTTTCAGTATTAATCAGGTCACATCACTGGTATGGCTTCTGGAAGATGACTCCCCTTACTTTTTTGAACATTACACATCCTGTTCCCAATAGATGATAAAACAATGTGTTGATTCTGTACAATCCCTTGCCAGACAGGCAATACATAACCTGCAGTTTGTGCAACCTCTACTTTTAGCATGGTCCGGTATTTTTGCAATCAGCCCCAGCTCGCCCACAACAAACCATCTCTGCTGCCAGACACCTGCCTGCCCAAGAGTCTTTTTCCCCTTCATCCATGGCAACCTCTGTTTCAGCCCAATATACCCTGCTTCCCACCAAATATCAATACCCTGTCTCTACCCTCTGCACTTATCCTGCTTTTAACCCACCTGCCTCTTCTCTGCTACCTACAACTTCCCCACAAGAACTTCTTCTGGCCGCTGTTCCCTCTTCCGTGCCATATCCCAGCCCTTCTCTTTAGTACGCCTCACCTCCTATCTACAGCCCTGCAGCCACCTACAGTTCTCCAGCAGTTAAGCCAAAGAAGAAACGGAAGTTCTTTCCAACCCACATGATCCTGCCAGTAACCCAACCTGCCTTCACACCAACCAACCTGCTCCAGTCTGCTTGCATGCCAGCTGAACCTGATAACCCACCTGATTCTGCCAAACCTCTCCCTGCTATCCAGCCAGTGTCTCCGCCTGAAGTTCCTGTGCCCCAGTCTGATGTTCCTGTGTCCATGTTCCAGTCCGATGTTTCAATACCTGCTGACCAGTCTGATGTGCCTACTGTTCAACCAGTTGTGCCAGTGTCTGCTGTTCAGCCTATTGTGCCAGTGTTAGCTGTCCAGACTGATGAGCCCCTGTCTGCTGTTCAGCCTGATATGTTCCTATCTGCTGCCCAGCCTGATGTATTCCTGTCTGCTGCCCAGCCTGATGAGCCTCTGCCTGCTGCCGAGCCTAACGTGCCTCTGCCTGCTGCCTAGCCTGACGTGCCTCTGCCTGCTGCCCAGCCTGATGTGCCTCTACCTGCTGCCCAGCCTGATGTGCCTCTGCCTGCTGTCCAGCCTGACGAGTCTCTGTCTGCTGCCCAGCCTGATAAGCCTCTGTCTGCTGCCCAGCCTGATGAGCCTCTGTCTGCTGCCCAGCCTGATGAGACTCTGTCTACTACCCAGCCTGATGAGCCTCTGTCTGCTGCTCAGCCTGATGTGTTCGTGCCTGCTGCCCAGCCTGATGAGCCCCTGCCTGCTGCCCACCCTGACGTGCCCCTGCCTGCTGCCCAGCCTGACGTGCCTCTGCCTGCTGCCCAGCTTGACGTGCCTCTGCCTGCTGCCCAGCCTGATGTGCCCCTGCCTGCTGACTAGCCTGATGTGCCTGTGCCTGCTGCCTAGCCTGATGTGCCTCTGCCTGCTGTCCAGCCTGACGAGTCTCTGTCTGCTGCCCAGCCTGATAAGCCTCTGTCTGCTGCCCAGCCTGATGAGCCTCTGTCTGCTGCCCAGCCTGATGAGGCTCTGTCTACTGCCCAGCCTGATGAGCCTCTGTCTGCTGCTCAGCCTGATGAGACATTTTCTGCTGCTCAGCCTGATAAGCCTCTGTCTGTTGCCCAGCCTGATGAGTCTCTGTCTGCTGCCCAACCTGATGAGCCTCTGTCTGCTGCCCAACCTGATGAGCCTCTGTCTGCTGCCCAACCTGATGAGCCTCTGTCTGCTGCCCAGCCTGATGTGCCTCTGTCTGCTGTCCAGCCTGACGTGCCTCTGTCTGCTGCCCAGCCTGATGTGCCTCTGTCTGCTGCCCAGCCTGATGTGCCTCTGTCTGATGCCCAGCCTGATGTATCCCTGTCTGCTGCCCAGCCTGATGTATCCCTGTCTGCTGCCCTGCCTGATGTATTCCTGTCTGCTGCCCAGCCTCATGTGTTTCTGTCTGCTGCCCAGCCTGATGTATTCCTGTCTGCTGCCCAGCCTGATGTATTCCTGTCTGCTGCCCAACCCGATGAGCCTCTGTCTGCTGCCCAACCTGATGAGCCTCTGTCTGCTGCCCAACCTGATGAGCCTCTGTCTGCTGCCAAGCCTGATGTGCCTCTGTCTGTTGTCCAGCCTGATGTGCCTCTGTCTGCTGCCCAGCCTGATGTGCCTCTGTCTGCTACCCAGCCTGATGTGCCTCTGTCTGATGCCCAGCCTGATGTATCCCTGTCTGCTGCCCAGCCTGATGTATCCCTGTCTGCTGCCCAGCCTGATGTATTCCTGTCTGCTGCCCAGCCTCATGTGTTCCTGTCGTCTGCCCAGCCTGATGTATTCCTGTCTGCTGCCCAGCCTGATGTATTCCTGTCTGCTGCCCAGCCTGATGAGCCTCTGTCTGCTGCTCAGCCTGATGTGTTTGTGCCTGCTGCCCAGCCTGATGAGCCCCTGCCTGCTGCCCAGCCTGACGAGCCCCTGCCTGCTGCCCAGCCTGACGTGCCTCTGCTTGCTGCCCAGCCTGACGTGCCTCTGCCTGCTGCCCAGCCTGACGTGCCTCTGTCTGCTGCCCAGCCTGACCTGCCTCTGCCTGCTGCCCAGCCTGACGTGCCTCTGCCTGCTGCCCAGCCTGATAAGCCTCTGTCTGCTGCCCAGCCTGATGAGCCTCTGTCTGCTGCCCAGCCTGATGAGCCTCTGTCTGCTGCTCAGCCTGATGAGCCGTTGTCTGCTGCTTAGCCTGATAAGCCTCTGTCTGTTGCCCAGCCTGATGAGCCTCTGTCTGCTGCCCAACCCGATGAGCCTCTGTCTGCTGCCCAACCTGATGAGCCTCTGTCTGCTGCCCAACCCGATGAGCCTCTGTCTGCTCCCCAACCTGATGAGCCTCTGTCTGCTGCCCAACCTGATGAGCCTCTGTCTGCTGCCCAGCCTGATGTGCCTCTGTCTGCTACCCAGCCTGATGTGCCTCTGTCTGATGCCCAGCCTGATGTATCCCTGTCTGCTGCCCAGCCTGATGTATCCCTGTCTGCTGCCCAGCCTGATGTATCCCTGTCTGCTGCCCAGCCTGATGTATTCCTGTCTGCTGCCCAGCCTCATGTGTTCCTGTCGTCTGCCCAGCCTGATGTATTCCTGTCTGCTGCCCAGCCTGATGTATTCCTGTCTGCTGCCCAGCCTGATGAGCCTCTGTCTTCTGCTCAGCCTGATGTGTTTGTGCCTGCTGCCCAGCCTGATGAGCCCCTGCCTGCTGCCCAGCCTGACGAGCCCCTGCCTGCTGCCCAGCCTGACGTGCCTCTGTCTACTGCCCAGCCTGACCTGCCTCTGCCTGCTGCCCAGCCTGACGTGCCTCTGCCTGCTGCCCAGCCTGATAAGCCTCTGTCTGCTGCCCAGCCTGATGAGCCTCTGTCTGCTGCCCAGCCTGATGAGCCTCTGTCTGCTGCTCAGCCTGATGAGCCGTTGTCTGCTGCTTAGCCTGATAAGCCTCTGTCTGTTGCCCAGCCTGATGAGCCTCTGTCTGCTGCCCAACCCGATGAGCCTCTGTCTGCTGCCCAACCTGATGAGCCTCTGTCTGCTGCCCAACCCGATGAGCCTCTGTCTGCTCCCCAACCTGATGAGCCTCTGTCTGCTGCCCAACCTGATGTGCCTCTGTCTACTGTTCAGCCTGACGTGCCTCTGTCTGCTGCCCAGCCTGATGTGCCTCTGTCTGATGCCCAGCCTGATGTATCCCTGTCTGCTGCCCAGCCTGATGTATCCCTGTCTGCTGCCCTGCCTGATGTATTCCTGTCTGCTGCCCAGCCTCATGTGTTCCTGTCTGCTGCCCAGTCTGATGTATTCCTGTCTGCTGCCCAGCCTGATGTATTCCTGTCTGCTGCCCAACCCGATGAGCCTCTGTCTGCTGCCCAACCTGATGAGCCTTTGTCTGCTGCCCAGCCTGATGTGCCTCTGTCTGCTGTCCAGCCTGATGTGCCTCTGTCTGCTGCCTAGCCTGATGTGCCTCTGTCTGCTACCCAGCCTGATGTTCCTCTGTCTGATGCCCAGCCTGATGTATCCCTGTCTGCTGCCCAGCCTGATGTATCCCTGGCTGCTGCCCAGCCTGATGTATTCCTGTCTGCAGCCCAGCCTCATGTGTTCCTGTCTGCTGCCCAGCCTGATGTATTCCTGTCTGCTGCCCAGCCTGATGTATTCCTGTCTGCTGCCCAGCCTGATGAGCCTCTGTCTGCTGCCCAGCTTGACGAGCCCCTGCCTGCTGCCCAGCCTGACGTGCCTCTGCCTGCTGCCCAGCCTGACGTGCCTCTGCCTGCTGCCCAGCCTGATGTGCCTCTACCTGCTGCCCAGCCTGATGTGCCTCTACCTGCTGCCCAGCCTGACGTGCCTCTGCCTGCTGCCCAGCCTGACGTGCCTCTGCCTGCTGCCCAGCCTGATGTGCCTCTGCCTGCTGTCTAGCCTGACGAGCCTCTGTCTGCTGCCCAGCCTGATAAGCCTCTGTCTGCTGCCCAGCCTGATGTGCCTCTGTCTGCTGCCAAGCCTGATGTATCCCTGTCTGCTGCCCAGCCTGATGTATCCCTGTCTGCTGCCCAGCCTGATGTATTCCTGTCTGCTGCCCAGCCTCATGTGTTCCTGTCTGCTGCCCAGCCTGATGTATTCCTGTCTGCTGCCCCGCCTGATGTATTCCTGTCTGCTGCCCAGCCTGATGAGCCTCTGTCTGCTGCTCAGCCTGATGTGTTTGTGCCTGCTGCCCAGCCTGATGAGCCCCTGCCTGCTGCCCAGCCTGATGAGCCCCTGCCTGCTGCCCAGCCTGACGTGCCTCTGCCTGCTGCCTAGCCTGATGTATCCTGTCTGCTGCCCAGCCTGATGTATTCCTGTCTGCTGCCCAGCCTGATGTATTCCTGTCTGCTGCCCAGCCTGATGAGCCTTTGTCTGCTGCTCAGCCTGATGTGTTCGTGCCTGCTGCCCAGCCTGATGTGTCTCTGCCTGCTGCCCAGCCTGATGTGCCTCTGCCTGCTGCCTAGCCTGATGTGCCTCTACCTGCTGCCTAGCCTGATGTGCCTCTGCCTGCTGTCCAGCCTGACGAGCCTCTGTCTGCTGCCCAGCCTGATAAGCCTCTGTCTGCTGCCCAGCCGGATGAGCCTCTGTCTGCTGCCCAGCCTGATGAGGCTCTGTCTGCTGCCCAGCCTGATGAGCCTCTGTCTGCTGCTCAGCCTGTTGAGCCATTTTCTGCTGCTCAGCCTGATAAGCCTCTGTCTGTTGCCCAGCCTGATGAGCCTCAGTCTGCTGCCCAACCTGATGAGCCTCAGTCTGCTGCCCAACCTGATGAGCCTCTGTCTGCTGCCCAACCTGATGAGCCTCTGTCTGCTGCCCAACCTGATGAGCCTCTGTCTGCTGCCCAGCCTGATGTGCCTCTGTCTGCTGTCCAGCCTGACGTGCCTCTGTCTGCTGCCCAGCCTGATGTGCCTCTGTCTGCTGCCCAGCCTGATGTGCCTCTGTCTGATGCCCAGCCTGATGTATCCCTGTCTGCTGCCCAGCCTGATGTATCCCTGTCTGCTGCCCTGCCTGATGTATTCCTGTCTGCTGCCCAGCCTCATGTGTTCCTGTCTGCTGTCCAGCCTGAAGTATTCCTGTCTGCTGCCCAGCCTGATGTATTCCTGTCTGCTGCCCAACCCGATGAGCCTCTGTCTGCTGCCCAACCTGATGAGCCTCTGTCTGCTGCCCAACCTGATGAGCCTCTGTCTGCTGCCAAGCCTGATGTGCCTCTGTCTGTTGTCCAGCCTGATGTGCCTCTGTCTGCTGCCTAGCCTGATGTGCCTCTGTCTGCTACCCAGCCTGATGTGCCTCTGTCTGATGCCCAGCCTGATGTATCCCTGTCTGCTGCCCAGCCTGATGTATCCCTGTCTGCTGCCCAGCCTGATGTATTCCTGTCTGCTGCCCAGCCTCATGTGTTCCTGTCGTCTGCCCAGCCTGATGTATTCCTGTCTGCTGCCCAGCCTGATGTATTCCTGTCTGCTGCCCAGCCTGATGAGCCTCTGTCTGCTGCCCAGCCTGATGAGCCTCTGTCTGCTGCTCAGCCTGATGAGCCGTTGTCTGCTGCTCAGTCTGATAAGCCTCTGTCTGCTGCCCAGCCTGATGTGCCTCTGTCTGCTGTTCAGCCTGACGTGCCTCTGTCTGCTGCCCAGCCTGATGTGCCTCTGTCTGCTGCCCAGCCTGATGTGCCTCTGTCTGATGCCCAGCCTGATGTATCCCTGTCTGCTTCCCAGCCTGATGTATCCCTGTCTGCTGCCCTGCCTGATGTATTCCTGTCTGCTGCCCAGCCTCATGTGTTCCTGTCTGCTGCCCAGTCTGATGTATTCCTGTCTGCTGCCCAGTCTGATGTATTCCTGTCTGCTGCCCAGTCTGATGTATTCCTGTCTGCTGCCCAGCCTGATGTATCCCTGTCTGCTGCCCAGCCTGATGTATCCCTGTCTGCTGCCCAGCCTCATGTATTCATGTCTGCTGCCCAGCCTCATGTGTTCCTGTCTGCTGCCCAGCCTGATGTATTCCTGTCTGCTGCCCAGCCTGATGTATTCCTGTCTGCTGCCCAGCCTGATGAGCCTCTGTCTGCTGCTCAGCCTGATGTGTTCGTGCCTGCTGCCCAGCATGATGAGCCGCTGCCCAGCCTGACGAGCCCCTGCCTGCTGCCCAGCCTGACGTGCCTCTGCCTGCTGCCCAGCCTGACGTGCCTCTGCCTGCTGCCCAGCCTGATGTTCCTCTGCCTGCTGCCCAGCCTGACGTGCCTCTGCCTGCCGCCCAGCCTGACATGCCTCTGCCTGCTGCCTAGCCTGATGTGCCTCTGCCTGCTGTCTAGCCTGACTAGCCTCTGTCTGCTGCCCAGCCTGATAAGCCTCTGTCTGCTGCCCAGCCTGATGTGCCTCTGTCTGCTGCCAAGCCTGATGTGCCTTTGTCTGCTACCCAGCCTGATGTGCCTCTGTCTGATGCCCAGCTTGATGTATCCTTGTCTGCTGCCCAGCCTGATGTATCCCTGTCTGCTGCCCAGCTTGATGTATTCCTGTCTGCTGCCCAGCCTCATGTGTTCCTGTCTGCTGCCCAGCCTGATGTATTCCTGTCTGCTGCCCCGCCTGATGTATTCCTGTCTGCTGCCCAGCCTGATGAGCCTCTTTCTGCTGCTCAGCCTGATGTGTTTGTGCCTGCTGCCTAGCCTGATGAGCCCCTGCCTGCTGCCCAGCCTGACGAGCCCCTGCCTGCTGCCCAGCCTGACGTGCCTCTGCCTGCTGCCCAACCTGACGTGCCTCTGCCTGCTGCCCAGCCTGACATGCCTCTGCCTGCTGCCCAGCCTGACGTGCCTCTGCCTGCTGCCCAGCCTGACGTGCCTCTGCCTGCTGCCCAGCCTGACGTGCCTCTGTCTGCTACCCAGCCTGATGTGCCTCTGTCTGATGCCCAGCCTGATGTATCCCTGTCTGCTGCCCAGCCTGATGTATCCCTGTCTGCTGCCCAGCCTGATGTATTCCTGTCTGCTGCCCAGCCTCATGTGTTCCTGTCTGCTGCCCAGCCTGATGTATTCCTGTCTGCTGCCCCGCCTGATGTATTCCTGTCTGCTGCCCAGCCTGATGAGCCTCTGTCTGCTGCTCAGCCTGATGTGTTTGTGCCTGCTGCCCAGCCTGATGAGCCCCTGCCTGCTGCCCTGCCTGACGAGCCCCTGCCTGCTGCCCAGCCTGACATGCCTCTGCCTGCTGCCCAGCCTGACGAGCCTCTGTCTGCTGCCCAGCCTGACGAGCCTCTGTCTGCTGCCCAGCCTGACGAGCCTCTGTCTGCTGCCCAGCCTGATGAGCCTTTGTCTGCTGCCCAGCCTGATGTGCCTCTGTCTGCTGCCCAGCCTGATGTATCCCTGTCTGCTGCCCAGCCTGATGTATCCCTGTCTGCTGCCCAGTCTGATGTATCCCTGTCTTCTGCCCAGCCTGATGTATTCCTGTCAGCTGCCCAGCCTCACGAGCCTCTGTCTGCTGCCCAGCCTGATGTGTTCCTGTCTGGTGCCCAGCCTGATGTGCCACTGTCTGCTGCCCAGCTGGAAGTGCCTGTGCCTGCTGCCCAGCTTGAAGTGCCCATGCCTGCTGCCCAGCTTGAAGTGCCCATGCCTGCTGCCCAGCTTGAAGTGCCCATGCCTGCTGCCCAGTCTGAAGTCCCGATGTCCCAGTCTGAAGTCCCGGTGTCCCAGTCTGAAGTCCCGGTGTCCCAGTCTGAAGTCCCGGTATCCCAGTCTGAAGATCCGATGTTCCTGCCTGAAGATCCAGTGTCCCAGTCTCAGCCTGAAGTTTTGGTGCCCGTATCTCAGCCTGTCATGCCAGTGTCCGTCATCCGGCTTTCTGAGCCAGTGCCCGGCGTCCGTCTCACTGATCTGGGGCTCGTTACCCAGCCCATTGGGCCAGGGCCCGTTTCTCAGCTTGCTGAGCCGGTGCCTGTTACCCAGCCTGCTGTTACGGTGCTTGCTGCTCATCCTAATGTTCCACTGTCTGACGCCCAGCTCGGGGACCCGGAGCCTGCCGCCCAGCTTGATGACCTGGAGACTGCCGCCCAGCTCGATGCCTGGAGCCTGCCGCCCAGCTCAATGCGCCGGAGCCTGCCACCCAGCTCAATGTGCCAGAGCCTGCCACCCAGCTCGATGCCCCGGAGACTGCCGCCCAGCTCGATGACCCGGAGCCCGCTGTCTGCCCTGATGTGCCTGCTGTCTGCCCTGATGTGCCCGCTGTCTAACCTGATGTGCCTGATGCCCAGCCTGAAGTGCCTGATGCCCAGCCTGAAGTGCCTGTTGCCCAGCCTGACGTACCTCCATCCGTTGTTCTGCTTGATGCCATAGACTTTGGACAATTACAACCAGTTGGTTGGTTGTGGAGGCCGCTCCTTTGAGGGGGGGGTACTGTCAGGAAAAGTTCCATCCAATATCTGTCATTTGGCGTGCAGTCCTGAGGTCCACCAGCAGGTGTCTCCTGGCAGTTTTGAACTGTCAGGAGAGCTTTTCCCTGCTGATGTTATGTCATATTTGGGCCGCAGTACTGGCGTCCACCAGCGGATGGATCCTGACAGTGTGGAGCAGACAGCACCTCCTACAATCAGGTGTCACTTGAGGCCAATTACAGGCCTCTAAATACCCGGCAAGCACTCACATGTTTGCCTTGGTTTCATCCTTGCGCCCTGACCTGCTAGCTTGTGATCTGATCCTTATTCTGAACCTGTTCCTGTGCCCTGAACCTGTGACCCGTGTATCTGATCCTGTCTCCCTGTCCTGATCCCTATCCTGTCCCACCTGTTACCTTGCATCCCTGCCCTGCAGTCTGATCCATCCATCCTCTCCCCCTGTCCTGTGTTCCTTACCCCATCTGCTGATCTCCCTGTGTATGACCTTGGCCTGGCTTACATCTATGTTTCTGGAACCTCCCCTGTCCATCTGCTGATCTGCTGTGTAGGACCCTGGCCTGGCTATTGTTTATGATTATTGTTTATGATCCTGGTATTTCCCATTTATTGTACTTATCTGTCTGTTGTTATTTGTGGGTCTCTGTCTGTTGGTTGGTTATTGCACTGTGTCATATTGGAGGTGGTTGTACTTATATTATTCACTTACTTTAATAAATCATTTATATTTTCACTTACATGTGTTTGGTGTTCCTCTGTAGCTAACCACGCAGTTCTGGTCACACCTGGTACATGACAGGCTTATTAGAAACAAGCTGTTTTTGTCTGATAATGAAATAACAACGATATCAAAAATATATGGCGACGCACCTACACTTACATAATATTGCATACCCCCCTTAATTAAATATGTTATGTTCTCATACAGACACATATATATTTTTTGTGCTAGACTCGTCCCCACATCCGTGGTCAATCCTCGTGGGCCCTGGTGTTGTCTATGCTGGCAGGGATGCTTCTTATCTCACTCATGCCACACAACTCAATAATTTTGGCACCAGCAACCGTACATCATCGGTTCTGGGACACATACCCAGCCTCCCAGCCAATATCCAGAGCATTCTCTTATGCGATGGGGCATTCTAGGGATTGAAGCCCCTCCTTCATGTGAATCGTGATGTGCACTTTAATTCGCTAAAGATAGCTATATTGTATTATTACTTGCCAAAAATACAGAATTGTTGACATTTTTGTATCTCTGGAGCTCAGCCACAGTGATCTTTGAGTTCTTCTTTACCTCTCTCACCAAGGCTCTTCTCCCCCGATAGGTCAGTTTGGCCGGACGGCCAGTTCTATGAAGGGTTCTGGATTAACTGTGTGTTTTGGCATATAGCTGTTATATAACTATCCAGTCTGACTAATTTGTTTTAGGTTTATATACCCTATGTACCTACTTTACTACTGTTTTGTATTTAATAAATTTTGTATATTTTTATACGCTTGTTACTCTTTTTTCTGGTTAACATCTTTTGCCCATAAAATCCCCCGGGGCACCCCCTTTTGCAATTTTTTCCTTTGTACTGGGATGTGGCGAAGGTTTCCAGCATTATACCTATAGGTGGTTTTCTTTTATCTATACTTTTTTTTTTCCACTTCAGTAGGTGCCACACAAATATGCTTCACACGATTCCCAAATATATACTAGAGCTTTCCTAATGTGACATTAACATTCAAAATCTTAGTGCTTTATTGGGGGGAGGTGTCTCAGAGGAGGGTTTAAAAGTGACGCCAATTCTTTTTTGCTGTAGAGCTTCTACTATAGGGGTTGATTTATTAAAACTGGAGAGTGCAAAATTTGGCAAAGTCCAATCAGCTGTCAGTTTTTTTTTTTTTTTTTTTGCCAAAGCTTAATTGAACAATGACTCATACAGGCAGGTCTCTGGTGCCTCCCCCTTTTTCTAGAAGTTTGAAGAAACTTCTAGAAGCTGAAGGGCAGAGGCCAGGAGGGTTGATCTACATACTTAGGAGAGCTCAGCCAATCTGGCCGAGGGCCTGGCATGGCGTCTGAGTTAGCCCTTAAATATGGATGAATCATGCTGGCAGGGAGTTGGGTGGAAGATGGGGATGGAGTGCTGAGGAGACTGTCAGTGGCCCTTGAGGGGGGACCCAGCCTGTATCTCAGGCTGGAGCTCAGACTGGCTTGGGAGGATCCTGACAGTATTGCAGTTTGAAAGGAATCTTTTCCTAAGAGGCAGCGGGAGCAAGGAGAACACCAGTACCATCAGGGACTGACAAGCAGAACGCCTGAGAAGCAGCTGGGTAGGCTGGTGGAGAAGCAGCTGGGTGTACTGGTGAAGAAGCAGCCAGTTGGGCTGGCATTTCCTGCAGTTGGTAGAGCTGGGACCAGTGTCTATAAGGGAGTTACTCCAGGATGCAGTCTACAACACTTTGTGCTACTTTCTAAAGGACTGAGAGTTCCTAGTCCTTAAGGGGCTTTTGCATCTTTTCAATCAGAGACTGTCAGCAGTCGGAAGTGAGATCAATCTGGAGTTGTACATAGTGAAGAAAAAGAGACAAATTGGAGTTGTGCATTGGGTGGAAGTTGTCCCTGGTTTTGTTGGGCATCCCATAGTTCCTATTCCCCATCTGTTCCTTGTGTCTGGAGAAAGTGTGGAAAAATACTTGTTGCCTGGCTGTGCAGGAGTGGGGAATCCAATCATCTGCAACCCATGCCGGGGTAGTACTACATGTATACATCTCAAGGTGTAATTACATCCAGAATGTACTGTACCTTTGAAAGAAATGCTGAGCCTTCTGTGAGTTTTTTTTAGGTATACAGTATCTTTAAACAAGATCATTCTACACCTACACCTACCCGCTGTAAGTAGTTTTATCAATGCGTGCTAATATTTTAAATAACTTAGTACCCATTTATAATTTAATGCAGTATGGTTAGTACATAGGCAGCCAAATCTGTTGTTTACATACTTAAGCCAGCCATATATGGATTGAAATTTGGCCTGTTCTATGTATTGGCAGGGAGGTTTTACAGAAAGTCAATTTATTGATCAAATTCTGTACAACCGCCCTGCTCGCCGCAGGCTATAGTCAGTAGTAATGACTAATGTATTCTGATGGTGGGGAAGTCCCCCCACTGTCAAAATACAAAGACATAGAGGGGAGGAGTCCGCCATCCACATATAGTGTGTGGATGGGGGAATCGAGTAATTTTTTTCCTTTAATCTACTGGTTGAACAACAAAAAAAGACTCATCTTTGGGCTGCCTCAGACTCTGCTTTCTGTTTTGCGGTGCTATAACCTAGTTGTGCTACAGCGTTTTGTCACAATGCAGTCAGTCGACTTACTGAAAACAGCGCACTCCCTTTGTATGACTAATATCTTATCTCAACAGCTGCAAAGCAGGCAGGTTGAAGCTCAAGTATTTGACAGATGACTAAAACTGATAACTTTTTTGGGCTTAAACTTGAGGCAAGGCTTGTGAAATCTGCTTAACATTACTTCTAGATAATAGAATATGAAGAATGAATATGAATATCTATATACACATGAATATCTAGCTAAATCTATTTTAAGAGAAACTATAATAATTTTTGTGCATTTTTATGTTCAGTTTGTAAACTTCTTTTATGTAATCCTTGTTTTAGAAGTATACATTTAATAATTGGTGCTTTCACTACACTCTGAGGTAACAAATAAGACGGCCCAACAATAGCTTATCACTGGTGGACTGTGTGTGTTCCGAATTGAGATAAACAGCACAAGATCAAATTAATCGTATAGCAGTAACAGTAGACTCTAGCATTCCACCTGATGACTCTGTAATAAATATGAAGTATTTATTATGATGATTATTATTATACAGTATTTATATAGCGCCAACATTTTGCGCAGCGCTTTACTTATATTCAGTATTTATTTTTTACCTAGCATAGTTTTTTTTTTTTAAATATATATAACATTTTTAGTCCTAAATATAATAAATAAATCAAATGTGTAAATACAGATGTTCACAAATTTGATGGTACCCTTTCACAAAAAAAGAAGAACCCATAATTTACTCTTTGATAACTTGACACTGACTAAAGTAATTGGCATATGTCATTGTCTATCCCAATGTTGGTAAAATCACGTAGCCTTTGATTTTTGATTCATCAGAATATTTTAAATAATAAAATGAATGAAAATGGCATGACCAAAAATTATGGGCCCCTTAACCTAATATTTTTTTGCACAACCTTTAGAAGCAAACACTTCAAGTGTCACTTACCTGGTGGGGTTTTACTCAGATCTGTATAGGTCTCGAGTGGACTACACACCGGCTGACCTACATGAATATTTGCAAGGCATAGAGCTACCCACTTTAACGGACACAGAGAAATCACTGCTAGATGCCCCTATCAAGATTGAGGAACTACAGGAGGCGCTTAGCCTTTTCCCCATTTTTAAGGCCCCAGGGGACGATGATCTTCCCATAGAACTCTTTAAACAATACAGAAGTAACATCCTGCCACAATTGCTTAAGGTACTTAACCACTTCAATACCCGGCACTTAGACACCTTCCCGCCCAGGCCAATTTTCAGCTTTCAGCGCTGTCGCAATTTGAATGACAATTGTGCGGTCATGCTACACTGTACCAAAACAATTTTTTTATCATTTTGTTCCCACAAATAGAGCTTTCTTTTGGTGGTATTTGATCACCTCTTCGGTTTTTATTTTTTTGCGCAAAAAATAAAAAAAGACCGAAAATTTTGAAAAAAAAACAAGTTTTTCATTGTTTCTGTTAAAACTTTTTGTAAATAAGTACGTTTTCTTCTTCAATGACGGGCACTGATATGGCTGCACTGACGGGCACTGATACGGCGGCACTGATGGGCACCGATTAAGTGGCACCAATGAGGTGGCACTGATGAGGTGGCACTGACGGGCACTGATGATGGGCACTGATAGGCGGCACTGATGGGCACTGATAGGTGGCACTGATGGGCACTGATAGGTGGCACTGGTATGCGGCACTGATGGGCACTAATAGGTGGCACCAATGGGCACTCATAGGCGGCACTGATGGGCACTCATAGGTGGCATTGATGGGCACTCATAGGTGGCATTGATGGTTACTTATGGGTGGCACTGATAGTTGGCACAGATGGGAACGGATGGGCACTGATAGCTGGGCACTGATGGGCACGGATGGGCACTGACAGGTGGCACCGATGGACACTGATGGGTGGCACTGATGACACTGGTTATTTGCAGTGATGCCCCTAAGGGTGGCATTGCTGGGCATCACTGCAACATAATGGTGCCAATCAGTGCCCATTTGTGGGCACTGATTGGTACAGATTGGGCACACTGGGCAAATGTGGATGGCCAAGCGGTACATACCTGGCCATCCACATGTTGCCCCTTCCCTGGTGGTCCTAGTGGCGATCCCTGGTGGTCCAGTGTGGTGATCTGAGGGGGGCTGCGCTGATAAACAAACAGCGCAGACCCCCCCTGCCAGGACAGCCGCCGATCGGCTCTCCTCTACTCGCGTTTGTCAGACGCGAGTGAGGAAGAGCCGATCAACGGCTCTTCCTATTGACAGCGTGATCAGCCGTGATTGGACACGGCTGATCACGTGGTAAAGAGCCTCCGCCGGAGGCTCTTTACCAGGATCGGTGTAGCGGTGTGTCAGACTGACACACCGATCCACCGATCGCCGCGATGCGTGCCCCCGTGGGCACGCGGCGGCATGTTATCCTGCTGGACCTCATATGACGTCCAGTCAGGATAACAGAACCACTTCCCGGACGTCAATCCGCCATAGGGCGGGCGGGAAGTGGTTAATGCTGCCAGAGAGAACCAACGCTTATCAGAGTCTATGACTAGGGCTATCCTCAAGCCTGGCAAGGACCCTTTAGATCCGTGGTCTTACAGACCAATATCCTTATTTCAAAGTGATATAAAAATCCTGGCCAAGGTCCTTGCAATACGGCTTAATGGAGTTATCTCCAACATCATCCACTCGGATCAGTTGGGTTTTATGCCCCAAAAGTCCACTGCTATTAACCTTCGTAGACTTTTCCTAAACCTACAGATGAGATCGGACAATGAGGGTGACAGGGCACTGCTGTCGCAGGATGCACATAAAGCATTTGATAGCATAGAGTGGCAGTACCTTTGGGCGGTCATGGGCAGCTTTGGCTTTGGTGAAGAATTCCTTTCCTGGGTCCAGTTGCTCTACTGTTCACCACAAGCAGTGATACGGGAGGCGGGACATGTCTCCTTACCGTTTCAACTACATAGAGGTACCAGGCAGGGATGCCCATTATCCCCCCTCCTATTCGCCATCGCCATCGAACCCATGGCGGCCCAAATTAGGGCCAACCAGCAAATAAGGGGCTTCCAATACAAAGAAATACATGAGAAATTCATGCTATATGCAGACGATACCATGTTGTTTCACGGGAACACAAATGAATCACTTAGGGAAGCTATGTCTTTGATCAGATGCTTCGGGGGGTACTAAGGGCTTGTGATCAACTGGTCCATGTCTTCTCTCATGCTGCTGGACACAAGTCTGGACAGCGAGATGCAAACGGTCCGGGGGGGTGCAAGTTACACCCAGCCTTAAATATCTGGGTGTGCAGTTCACTCCTGAACCCAGGGATTTTGTTTCACTGAACTTGTCCCCTCTCATTAATAGGATTCTAGCCAAAATCTGGTCCCACCTTAAAATGTCCCTGGTAGGATGGGTAAACCTTATTAAGATGGTGTTTATGCCACAGCTTTTATATATGCTCCACAATACCCCTATGGTGATCCCCCTTAAGGTGTTTCATATAATCAACTCTATCTTCAGGGCTTTTATCTGGTTTAACAAACCCCCACAAATTAAACTTGAACAACTACAGAAGTCCAAGCAGAGGGGAGGCCTTGCGCTCCCTAACCCTTGGATTTACTACTTGGCCGCACAGCTACAGCACATCGCCCACACCATGGCAGACGTGCAGGAGACAGTAGGGGAGTGTGTAGACTTTGACCCCATTAGATCCCTTATGTGTCATGCTACTGGAACTACGGATGTTGCTGTGGGGTTGGAGGCCCTGGCATACACTAAATCCAACAAGAGATTTCCAATGTATGTGCTCACGCAAAAAGTATGGAATAAACTCAGGCAGCTGCAGGAAGTATAGGGGTTTACCAGCTACAGTCCAATATGGGCCAATGGACACTACGTGAAATTGCAGAAGTTGGAGTGTGGGGGGTCGGTGGAGGGGTCACAGAGTCACACTCCTGAAGCATATTTTTGCTGATGGGAAGTTGCGGCCTTTTTCTGCATTGAGGGAGCAGTTTGGCCTCCCTAACTTGATGCTTTTTTACTACATGCAGCTGCAACATGCAGTGCGGGCGCAACCTGGCGGGGCTCCATGGGACGATCAGAAGAAGGCTATTGCCAGAACATTGTTTCAGGCTCACAAACTAATCCTTAAGCACTGGAAGGCGGCTGACCCTCCTGCGTTGAAGGAATGATTGACACAGATTGGGACACACTCCGGTTGGAGAAATACATATATCAACATAGGGGACGCCCAAATAAATTTGATAGACTATGGGCGCCCTGGTTAGACACCCCTGGCATTTCGCCTATTGACCTGGTGATGGACAGGCTGTTGACATAATTTGTTCAGGTAACTTAGAGGTGAAAGCAGGAATTGGGAGGAATGCTGAGCTACTCTGTGTGTAAGAGGCAGACCTCATGAGTGGTGATAAGGCCAGGAGACGCTTGGGGTTAACGGTAACTTGTATCCTATTCTAATGAATACTGAGTGATGCGTGCACGGATTGTACTATTGAACCATATATGCCTGGATTCCATGTCGATTGGTGATATATTTCTGTAATGACTGTAAGGATCGTTGCTGGTTTTTCTATGTAAACTGTATGGTTTTTCTTTGTTTTGTTCCAATAAAAACTTTATTTGAGAAAAAAAAAGTGTCACTTACCTGGTTAGTGAGCCTGACGCTCCAGGGGCCACTGATAGAGAGACAGCAGCCACGAGAGCATGATGGGGTATGAGTGGCTGTGGTCAGTCTGGTAGTCTGCGTGGTAGCAGTTGTCAGCAGGCAGATGTGGTAGCATGACAATCTAGTGACCAAGCTAGCTGGCACGGAGCTTGGTTGATGCAGACTTTGGAAGTGCAGCAGGAAGCAGGTCCAAGATCTGAGCTTGCTGGACTGAAGGAGCTGAAGCAGGCTGGATAAGAAGGATCAGGCAAGCCGAGTCGATTAACAGACAGGCAGATCAGGCATAAACAGCAGGCAGAAGAGTGGTTGAGTCACAGGCCAATGTCAGCAAAATTGCAGCAGATCAGGTAGGAACAGAAGCAGAATCCAGGAACAAGCCGAGGTCAAGGCAGGTAGCAGGCAAACATAGTCAGATGCAAGCCTAGTCAAAATCAGAGATCAGGCACATAAACCAGGGATGAACACACAGAATGCTGTAGCAATGAGCCAATTCTGCAGCCTTATTTAAATAGCCCATTTGGCGCCAGCACTGGTGACAGCTGTGCGCCTGGCCGTGCGTGTTTGCATTCACGTGCGCATTGGAGTGTGCCTATGCCCACATTCATGCACATCTGCTTGGCCAGTTGCCGGCCTGTGCATGCACATACATATGCACCTGGAAATGTAATCTGTGCTATAGGCAAGCCTTCCCTGACAGCAAGCAAGCTGATCGGTGTAGCTCTCATTGAGATTTATGCACCTGCCAACAGGTAGTATGGCCCTCTCTTCTTGAGCAAACTCCTCTAATGCCGCTTAAACACGAGCGGAATTTCGGACAGAAAGAGTCCGATGTGAGCTTTCCATCGTATATTCCGACCCTGTGTATGCCCCATCGGACTTTTTCTGTTGAAAATTCAGACGGACTTAGATAGAGAACATATTCTATATTTTTCCGACGGAACAAATTACTATCGGAAAAACCGCTCGTCTTTATGCTGTTCCGATGGACCGAAAATGACGCATGCTCTGAAGCAAGTATGAGACAGAAGCTATTGGCTACTGGCTATTGAACTTCCGTTTTCTAGTCCCATCATACGTGTTGTACGTCACCGTGTTCTGGACGGTTGGAATTTTGGTGTGACCGTGTGTATGCAAGACAGCTTGAGCGGAATTCCGTCGGAACTCCGTCGTAAAAAGTTTATTCCGATGGCAAAACCGGTCGTGTGTACAGGGCATAAGTGTCTCAGGTTTGAAGGGTGCCTTCTCCAGACTGCAGGTTTCAGCTCTTTCGATAGATGCTTGTAGGCTTCAGTTTAGGGCTCATAGAAGGCCACTTCAGAATATTTTAATGTTTTGTTCTTAGCCATTCTCTTTTATCTCGGTGTTTCTGACACAGTAGGTTACCCTGCAGAATTCATTGATAGTTTTGAGATTTCATTGTGCCCTGCACAGAGTCAAGGCATCCCCTGCCAGATGCAGCAAAGCAGCCCCAAAACATAACTGAGCCTACTCCATGTTTCACAGTAGGTATGATGTGTTTTTCTTTGAAAGGTTAATTATTTCATCTGTAAACATAGAGCTGAAGTGCTATGCCAAAAAGCTCCAGTTTTGTCTCATTCGTCCTAAGGATATTTACCCAGAAGCATTGAGGCTTGTCAGTATGCATTTTAGCAAACTAGTTGGGCTTTGAAAGTTTTTTTTGTTCAACAGTGGAGTCCTCATGCTTCTTCTTCCTTGTGAGCCCAGTGTTACTCAAAAATCGACAGAGGGTGCAAACAGACACTGATGTACAGTACTGTGCAAAAGTTTTAGGCAGGTGTGAAGAAATTCCGTAAAGTAAGCATACTTTCACAAATATATAATTGAATTGTTTATTTTTATCAATTTACAAAATGCAAAGTGAGCGAACAGAAGAAAAATCAAAATAAAATAAATATTTAATGTGACTACCCTTTGGCTTCAAACCAGCATCAATTTTTCTAGGTACATTTGCATGCAGTTTTTGATCAAACTCAGCAGGTACGTTGTTCCAAACATCTTGGAGAACTAACCACAGATCTTCTGTGGATGTAGGCTGCCAGAAAACCTTCTGTTTCTTCATGTAATCCTAGACAGATGTTGAGATCAGGGCTCTGTGGGAGCCAAACCATTACTTAAAGATCTCCTTGTTCTTCTCTACACTGAAGATAGTTCCTAATGACATTGGCTGTATGTTTGTGGTCGTTGTCCTGCTGCAGAATACATTTGGGGCCAATTACACGCCTCCCAGATAGTATGGCATGATGGATAAGTAAACATCCAAGTACACTACCTCAGGGTGGCACTGAGGTTGCACACTACAGTTTATCATGTACCGGGTCCTAGGAAATACTACAGAACATTTATTTGGATAAAATATGGACTTTTTAGGCACTTAGAAAATTCATAAAAGTCTATTCAATAAAAAATGGGTAAAAACATTTAACACAATAAAATTCTTATATCACAGTATCAGGCTTAACCGTAACTATTGAATATGGGTCATGCAAGCCCCAATGTGAAAGGTGTTACAACAATCGATGTTTCACGAATAATGCTTCCTCATGAGCTTAAAAGTGATGTCTAAGTAAGTAAAAATACAATTGATAAACATACTTGTAAAGATATCATACTATTAATTGATAAAACAAGAATCACTATGATAACTTACAGAAGGAGAAAAAGTATATAGGACAGAATGCAGCACGAAGCGATACTGTTCCGAGCACCTAGGCAGATGTGGAGACATGCATATATCCAAGGACCACTGTCTACACATTAAACATAATGTTAACATTGGATAAAAATGGGTGATATGCTATAAGAAAAAGAGGGGGAAGGGTAATGGATAGTAATATTATTACTCACATATAGGAAAGCTTGAGGGGTTCAATATTTACCAGCTTTCTTAGTAAAGCATGACAAAATAGGAAATAAGGGTTGTATAATTGTATTATACATAATTGTATAATATGCATACATAATTGTATGCATAATTGTTGTACTCTATAACGCCAGTTCACCAGAGTGTCTGCTATGTAGATCCCAAAAGCATCCCTTTGGTTCCAGATAGGATGGATGTGACCATAAATATATACTTGCTGGTATTTTCACAGCTCCTGCAGTCTTCCCAACAGTGTCAGTTCCCACTGCTGTGCTGGTGGAATCTTCAGCTGGCCTGTTCTCTTCTATCAGGACAGGACTTTCAGCAGGATGTTCTGACACATCATAAGTACAATTACATAACTCTACAAAACAAATTATCTTGTGTTACACTTATGTTGACCACAGTACAGATATAAATGAATAGAAAGGGAGGGCTCACCAATTAGTCCTTAGGGTCATATTTTACTATGCAGTGAGTGTGATAGCAGCGATTGGGGGTATTATAGTAACGTGTGTACATTGAGAATATGTAAATAACTGCCTTTTATTTGAACATTCTACCCGCATCCACTTTCCAAGTTAATTCCTGGTCCAATGTTATGTATTCATTTATGTTGTTTTCTTTTCTGAAAATTATTATTGTGACCATCTACTCTTTGGAGAAATCTGTCCAGAAGTGCTCTTCATGGAAGAATCGCAGCCAAAAAGCCATACCTCCAACATAGAAACAAAGCTAAGCGACTCAACTATGCATGAAAACATAGGAACTGGGGTGCAGAAAAATGGCAGCAGGACCGATGAGTCAAAATTTTTAATATTTAGCTGTAGCAGGAGGCAGTTTGTTCACAGAAGGGCTGGAGAACAATGAGTGTCTGCAGGCCAGTGTTAATTTCATCAATAAAAACATTTTTGTCAAAATATTTGTCAGGGGCCTTTTTACAGTGATGAAAACGAAACGAAAAGTACACCACATTTTAGCCCACTGACAAAAACTTTGCTGAAAATCAATTTGTCAAAGAACAAAAATGAAATGAAAATTTGAAGGAGGGACGTTTACCCATGTGAACTTCTGGTTTCCCTGGAGGCTCAGCCTCTGTAGAGCTTGTGAGTGATTCCACTACCAGCAAGCATGCGTGTCTGTAGCATGCTTAGCAGTAAGCACTGTGCAGTCCTTATCCTCTGTCACCCAAGCAGAGACTAGTGCGCAGTCCCCTGCAGCTGTCCTCTGCAGCTGCCAGGCTTCCCGATGAGATTCCCGACTCACGACATCCAGAGCAGGCAACTGTGAGTGTGTACATTACAGGACTCCCCTCAGACCACCGTCCAGAGCACTGTGTGCATTACAGGCCTCAGACCACTGTCCAGAGCACTGTGTGCATTACAGGCCTCCTCAGACCACTATCTAGAGCAATGTGCACTTGCGAAGCATTACAGACTTCCTCAGACCACCGTCCAGAGCACTGTGCACTTGTGCAGCATTACAGGCCTCTTCAACCATCGTCCAGAGCATTGTGCAGCATTACAGGCCTCCTCAGACCTCTGTCCAGGGCACTGTGCCACATTACAGGCCTCCTTCAGACCACCGTCCAGAGCATTATAGGCCTCCTCAGACCATCCAGAGCGGCTATATCTGTATCTGAGTTTGTTCAAACCTTAATACCATAAATAATAACATGATATTAGATTTTTTTCTCCAGGAGTATATAATGAGTTTGGAAATTCTAGAGAAATGCTTAAAAAATACATTACAATTTAACTAAACCCCTTAGATTTTAGTCAACCAAAATTATTTCAGTCCACTAAAATGTATTGCAGATTTTAGTTGACTAAATACGACTAAAACAATTGCAGATGACTAAAATGGGACTAAAACTAAAATGGCATTTTAGTCAAAAGACTATGACTAAAACTAAATTGAAATTTGATGCCAAAATTAACACTGCTGCAGGCAACCGTGAAGCAAGTTTGGGGCTGCATTTCTGCAAATAGAGTTGGGAATTTGGTCAGGATCAATGGTGTCCTTAATGTTGAGAAATACAGGGAGATACTTATTCATCATGCCATACCGTTAGGGAGGTGTGTGATTGGCCATAAACTTATTCATCAGTAGAACAACACCCCCAAACATACAGCCAGGTTCTTCCCACTCTCGTCAACCTCCCTCTCCCCTCCTTTTCCCCCTCTGGAACCAATCCATGCCACAGACCTTTTCCCCATCCACATTCTGCCAGCATTTCCCTCTCTCTCCTGCTCTCCCCTCCTCTCTCACACTTCAATCTAGCCAGTGAGCTCTTTTGACAGCCCATTCCCCAGCAAGCTGTCAATAATGCCTGAAGCCTCCCGCAGCCACTTCTATATCTCCGTAGGTTCTTTCCAATCTCGCTAAACCCCCCTTCCCCTCTGCAAACCCCACATCAGTTCAGTATGGCTACCACTCTTACCTACCCCGCCTTCATTACATTATCCACCCCCCGCCCTATGTAACCGTATTATATCAGAGGTTCCATCCAGCCCACCCAGCCCCCCCTCCTATAGCCCCTATCCCCCCCCCCAGCTCCAGGTCCACACACCCCACCCTTCTTCCTCCCTCTCCTCTTTTCCTCCTCCACAACTCCCCTCCTTTCCACCCCCCATCCTGCACGCCCCCCCCATTTATTCCTTGCACTAACTTTAAACTGACCTTTTTCCGTATAGATCCTGCTGTCACAGACACCTCTGTTTGCGATCCTTCCCTATTTACCCTCAACAAACATGCAGCAGGTCAGTCATTAGACATTTTTTTTCTTCAAACTCCTTTTATTATTGCTCTGGTCCTTGTCCTCCTTGTTTTTTATTAGCCCTTTGAGTATTATAGAAAAAATACTGTTTCACTGTGAATTTCCAAAGCAGCTGTTCAGCGGTTAAGCTGTGATTTCAGATTTGGTTCAGATGCAAATTTTTGGAGCCAGCAGCCACCGGCATCTTTAACAATAGCTGGTTGTTAAGGAGTGGGCCGGGAAGCCTATCTGCCATGTCCTTAACAACCAATGACTCATCAGCTTGACAGCTTTCATGTTGACAGTTTAATGTAAACCAAAGAATTGCCGGCAATAAATTTTGAGAAAAACACAGCGTAGGGTTCCCCCCAATCCATATGGTATGGATTTTAAGGGCAACCCCCCCCCCAATCCATACCAGACCCTTACAACTAGTATGAATTTTGAGGGGAACCCCACGCCAAGATTAAAAAAAAGTGGTGTGGGGGTCCCCCCCAAAAATCCATACCAAACCCTTATCCAAGCAGCCATCCAGGAAGGGGAGATGGAGGGGTTAGCGAGTGAGCTGACAGCTGAATGTAAACCAAAGAATAGCCGGCAATAAAATTTGAGAAAAAACAGCGTGTGGGTCCTCCCCCAATCCAGACCAGGCCCTTCAGGTCTGGTCTTGATTGCAAGGGTAGCCCCACACCGAAATAAAAAAATGCCTAGGGACTGGTCTGGATTTCAAGGGGAACCCCACGCCAAAATGTGAAAAAAAATTGTGTGGGCCCCCCTAATCAAGCAGTGGGCAGGGGGCTTATCGGAATCTGGGAGCCCCCTTAAACAAAGGGGCCCCCAGATCCTATCCTCCCATGTGAATGAATATGGGGTACATTGTACTCCTACTTATTCACCCAAAAAGTGTCAAAAATAAATAAAAACACAGAGACAGTTTTTGACAATACCATTCTAAAAAAACCAAAAACCATGTTCCCCATTGTGGATCAAGTGTCAATGCACACCGCCGCGACCCCAGAAAAAAAAAAAGCTCTATACCCGTTACTTGCTCCTGCTGTCTGCCAGCTCTGCTGTCAGTTTTTAAATAACTAAGGTGAGGAGTCCGTGATGTCACTGGGAGGTCCCACCCCCTGTGACATCATTGACAGTTGCAGAACTGGCAGACTGCGTTTGTATTTATTTTTGGTTTGTGGCGGTCATCAAGATTGATGCTGGATCTACACCGGAGGACATGTTTTTTTTAATGAAGGAATTGTCAAATACTGTCTGTGTTTTTTTTAAAACTTTTTTTCGTGAATGAGTAGGGGTACAATGTACCCCATACTCATTAAGATGAAGGGGGCTGGGATCTGGGATTCTCCAGATTCCGATAAGCCCCATGCCTGCAGACCCCCACAACCACTGTCCAGGGTTGTGGGGAAGAGGCCCTTGTCCCCATCAATGTGGGGACAAGGTGATTTGGGGGCCCCCCTACCCCAAAGCACCCATTTTGTTGAGGGTATGTGGCCTGGTATGGTACAGGAGGGGGGCACTCCCTCGCCCCCCCACCCCTTTTCCTGGTCTGTCAGGCTGCATGCTCAGATAAGGGTCAGATATGGATTTTGGGGGGCCCCGTGCCTTCTTTTTTTAAATTTGGACGTGGGGTTCCCCTTGAAATCAGTCCTGGTATTGACTGGGGGCGACCCCCAGGCTGTTTTTTTGTCCCAATTTGTTTTCAAAACTGATGACATGTGCGATTCAGATGCATTCCTATAGAAGGTGATTAGCCTGAAATTTGCATCTGAACCGCACCACAGTGCTCAGAAAACGTACAGGACTCTTTTTAAATTCGCAGTGAATTTGTACTGCCGCTGCACAGCAGATATGTGAACCGACTCCATAGAAAGCCGGTTTGGGTCACATGTGTCATGTGAATTGGATGCGGTTCAAAACGCAACCAATTCGCATATATGTGAATGGAGCCTAAAGGTCTCAGCTGGGTAAACTACAGCAATAAATAAATATATATAAGACAAAAAAAATTATATTAATATTGAACTTGACCTTTTTGTCTTTCCTCAACTTTTATTTAACGCATGTCATATTTATAAAAACTCGTGGTTAAGTTACAAGTTTTATATAATTCCATAAAGGAATTATATGCAGAATTCAGAATGAATTAATTTTTATTTTATACTTGCTATGTGCAATTTATGTTATGTAAAAGGATACTATACATGGTAATCACATGACTTTGCGGAAGGAAAGAGAAATGCTAATAAGAAATCCTAAATGTAGCCTCTAACTCACCTCCTCTATACACTGATCTATCAGTAATGCAATCAGACATTCTTCTATGCAGTTTGAATCTTCTTCTGAACAAGAACTGCCTAGAGGAGGAAGAAGTCAGATGACAAACGCAAGCAGTTGAGTTATACAGTCTTCACCTGATACTCTAACATGTGGCTGTTTATTCTGGTGTCACAAGTTACCAAGAGAATCCTGTATGGGTGTTTTTTCCTTAAGGTAATTTTATCCACTGCCAGGATTTTCAAAAGATCATTTTAAAGTATTTAGAAAAAATATAGACAGCAGTTTGAGCCCACCGAAAAAAACACTAAGTTGATAGTGACAGCTGAATAAAATATAAGGAGGATTAGTTTTATATCCACACAAAATCATTGTATACTGCTTTGAATTATCTCTGGATTTTAGCAGAGAAGAATATGAAATTTGCAAGCAAAATGGCATGCTTTAAACATTGCTATAATATACTGAACACATTGGGAATTATATAACATTGGAGTAGAGACTGTTCACCTACCAATGTGAATGTTCTCTTTGCAAAGTGGAAGTTTACTTAATAAATAGTGTTAAGCTGGGTTCATTTTAAATACCTATCATGTTCAAAAGAAATAGATGTTGGCTTGCACATGACTGCATTATTGCAGTGAACACAGATTCATGCTATTTACAAAGATAATGGCGCATTCACTTTGCAGAGTAAACGTTTACTTTGCTAAGTGAATAGCTTCTATTACATCATTACTATTATTATGCTGTAGATTAACTGCTCAGCTAACTGAAAGAGTTTTAATCACGTAACAATAAGGGAAAATGTAAAAATGAGAACTTCTACTTACCAAATTGGTTGTTAGACTAAGGCTGGGTTCACACTATTACGAATTGGATGCGAGTTTCCACAGATCCACATCGCATGACAGGAGAGTGTGACCGGCTGTCAATGGAGCCGGTTCACACATCTCCGGGGCAGCCACGGAGCGCACTGCAGAAGGGTCCTGTGCATCTTTGGCCACGTTTCAGGTCTGAATTAAGCCAAAAATTGGAACCTAATACGGCGAACTGGCACACTCGGACCCAGAGGCGTAGCTTAAAGCTTGTGGGCCCCAATGCAAAAGTTGACCCGGGGCCCCCCCACTACCACTTGCCACCTGGCGCCAAGATACTCCAAGTGGCTAAACAGTTATTTCAGATCTTTACTTACATATTGAGAGGGTAATTGAAAGTAATTGGAGAGGTATGTCAAAATGTGGACAGTTTCTCCAAAATCTTTCGAATACCCTTGAGCAGGGGTAGACAACCTTTGAGAGATGCAGATCTACCTGAACATGAAAGAGATCAAAGATCATCGGGGTTCAGCACCTTTTTTAAGAAATTATCCAGCAAGGCCTAACTAAACAGTAAGGAAAACTTTAAAAAATGTCACTGTAAAAATATAAATGTGTCAGTCAGCAGAGCAGTGGAAGGTGTCAGTAGAGCAGTGGATGGTGTCAGTCAGTAGAGCAGTGGATGGTGTCAGTAGAGCAGTGGATGGTGTCAGTAGAGCAGTGGATGTTCTCATTAGAGCAGTGGATGGTTTCGTCAGTAGAGCAGTAGATGGTGTCAGTCAATAGAGCAGTGGATGGTGTCAGTCAGTAGAGCAGTGGATGGTGTCAGTAGAGCAGTGGATGGTGTCAGTAGAGCAGTGGAAGGCGTCAGTAGAGCAGTGGAAGGTGTCAGTAGAGCAGTGTATGGTGTCAGTAGAGCAGTGGAATGTGTCAGTAGAGCAGTGGAAGGTGTCAGTAGAGCAGTGGAGGGTGTCAGTAGAGCAGTGGAATGTGCCAGTAGAGCAGTGGAAGGTGTCAGTAGAGCAGTGGATGGTGTCAGTAAAGCAGTGGAAGGCATCAGTAGAGCAGTGGATGGTGTCAGTAGAGCAGTTGATGGTGTCAGTAGAGCAGTGGATAGTGTCAGTCAGTAGAGCAGTGGAAAGTGTCAGTCAGTAGAGCAGTGGAAAATGTCAGTCAGTAGAGCAGTGGATGGTGTCAGTAGAGCAGTAGATGGTGTCAGTATAGCAGTGGTTGGTGTCAGTAGAACAGTGGAAGGTGTCAGTAGAGCAGTGGATGGTGTCAGTAGAGCTGTGGATGGTGTCGGTAGAGAGGTCGATGGTGTCAGTCAGTAGAGCAGTGGAATGTGTCAGTCAGTAGAGCAGTGGGTGGTGTCAGTAGAGCAGTGGATGGTGTCAGTAGAGAGGTGGATTGTGTCAGTCAGTAGAGCAGTGGATGGTGTCAGTCAGTAGAACAGTGGATGGTGTCAGTCAGTAGAGCAGTGAATGGTGTCAGTAGAGCAGTGGATGGTGTCAGTCAGTAGAGCAGTGGATGGTATCAGTAGAGCAGTGGAAGATGTCAGTAGAGTAGTGGAAGGTGTCAGTAGAGCAGTGGATGGTGTCAGTAGAGCAGTGGATGGTGTCAGTCAGTAGAGCAGTGGATGATGTCAGTAGAGCAGTGGGTGGTGTCAGTAGAGCAGTGCAAGATGTCAGTAGAGCAGTGCAAGGTGTCAGTAGAGCAGTGGAAGGTGTCAGTAGAGCAGTGAATGGTGTCAGTAGAGCAGTGGAAGGTGGCAGTAGAGCAGTGGAAGGTGGCAGTAGAGCAGTGGATGGTGTCAGTCAGTAGAGCAGTGGGAGGTTGCAATACAGCAGTGGAAGGTGTCAGTACAGTACGTACCAGCCCCTCAAGTAACCCACTGCCCCCACATAGGAACAGTGGCATAAAACCTGATGTGACAGGGAGGCTGCACGGGCCCCCCTGAAGCAGGGCCGGGTCGCCATGGCAACCCCTGCGATCCCTGACGCTACGCCCATACTCGGACCCCTTGCTGTGCCCCGTGGCTACACATAGTGTGAACCCAGCCTCAAGTACAGGTTCATTGGTATGGGACAAATTTATGTTCTTTTGTAAATTTTTATGGGGTCACATAGTTGTAGTACCTAGTAACACTAATCAAATGTACTTATTGGAAGTAGCTTGTTAGCTGTCAGATCCAGGTAATGTTTGGATATTGATATCCAGGTGCATTTTCTAATAAAACTAAAAAAAAAAAAAAAAATAGGATGGAATTTCTTACTTACCAAATTGGTTGTTAGATTAAAGTACAGGTCCATTAGTATGGAACAAAAGGTATGTCCTTCAGTACATTTCCCTGGTGTTAGATGGTAGTAGTATCTAGTAATCTGTCTGCTGCCCTATTCAAATGTACTCATTGGGAGTAGCTTGTTAGCTTTCAGATACAGGTAGAATTTGGGTATTGATGTCCAGGTGCAAATTTAAGAAGGATTTTTTTTTTTAATCAAATTTTATCAAATAATTTTTTTTTTTTACAAGTACAGAATGACAATGAGACAAACTGTCACACAAAATTGGAGAACTGAAGATAGAAAAAAATAAAATAAACAAGTAACAACAAAAATACAGCACTAAGCCCACAAATTGCAGTTGAGTAGATATTTCACCTGTACACATCTATCATACTTGGCAAACTAATAGATATCCCATAAGTAACAATAAGTACAACATTCTCAACAAAGGGTAATAGAAAGGTCCATCGCATCAATCCAACTAGACCATATTGTAGCAAACTTGTGGAGAGCATTGTGAGAGAGGTACATACAGTGCCTTGAAAAAGTATTCATATCCCTTGAAATTTTCCACATTTTGTCATGTTACAACCAAAAACGTAAATGTATTTTATTGGGATTTTATGTGATAGACCAACACAAAGTGGCACATAATTGTGAAGTGGAAGGAAAATTATAAATGGTTTTTAATTTTTTTTACAAATAAATATATGAAAAGTGTGGCATTTTTTTTTATTCAGCTCCCTTGAGTCAATACTTTGTAGAACCTCCTTTCTCTGCAATTACAGCTGCATGTCTTTTTGGGTATGTCTCTACCAGCTTTGCACATCTCGAGAGTGACATTTTTGCCCATTTTTCTTTGCAAAATAGCTCAAGCTCTGTTAGATTGGATGGAGAGCATCTGAGAACAGCAGTTTTAAAGTCTTGTAAGCCTGAAAAACACCCTGTGGATGAATAGTGGCGCTATATGCCTAATGCATATAAATAAGGGACCAATCAATACACTCTTGCTAAAGAGTGCAGAACTGGTCTTAAAGAGTCCAGTCTACCTATAACCATATATTGCACTGGTGTATACAGTGATGAACCCCAATACACTTCCCTAGTGTGGTGTAACCTCCACTTGGGACACTGTGAATCTGAAGTGCTATAAATGTATGTAAAGCAAATTATCCAAAATAAATGACATTAAATAATGCATATCACACAGTGACAATCATTAACATGGTGAAAACATGATCAGCATTAGTGAATAAGCTCCAACATATTCTAAAAACGAAAAGCCAGATGAAAAATATAAAAAAATAATGTGCATAAAAAATGTTGGTGAAAAGTCCACAATGTATTCGTGCCAAACAACGAAAAAGAGAAGAGATTCCAAAAAGTGAGTGTCTCTATTTCATAATCCTGTGCCACGCTGTCCACCACACCTCAGTGACATATATCCACACCCTTACGGATGGCAAACTCACCAGCTGTTGAGGCCTTACACTCGCGTGTTTGGCCGGACAAGGCTTTAACCCACTAACATGGGGGTTACCATGTGAGCACAGTCATCCACAGTCATCCACTGCTCAATATGCCGAACACCATTCATGGGATGAAGATTCCACATAAAGAATAAAAGAATTGCTCCAGATAGTGTATTAAGTTTTAAAAGATTTAATTACAAACTGAAACTAAAACCAATATACTCACATGATCCATAAAAATACAGGGCATGATAACTCCACAGCAAATCACAGCAGGCAGGTAAATGTAGTCACAACACTTCACAGCAAACAGGATGATGTAACACATGCAGCGGAACTTGAAAGACACTATAACCACTTAAACGGTCACGGCGGACCCAGGGAATGTGGAGCCTGAAAACTCTCCTCACTCAAATGTTAGTAAGGGATTGCCGCGTAGCCACGCCCCGACATGTTTCGTCATACAGACTTAGTCATGGTCATGCTTCCATTCAAACCATTCCATTGTAGCCATGTCTGTATGTTTAGGGTCGTTGTCCTGCTAGAAGGTGAACCTCCTCCCCAGTCTCAAGTCTTTTTCAGACTCTAACATGTTTTCTTCTAAGACTGCCCTGTATTTGGCTCCATCCATATTCTTATCAACTCTGACCAGCTTCCCTGTCCCTGCTGAAGAAAAGCATCCCCACAACATGATGCTGCCTCCACCACATTTCACAGTGGGGATGGTGTGATCAGGATGATATGCAGTGTTAGTTTTCTGCCACACATAGTGTTTTGCTTTTAAGCCAAAAAGTTCAATTTTGGTCTCATCTGACCAGAGCGCCTTCTTCCACATGTTTGCTGTGTCCCCCACATGGCTTCTCGCAAACTGCAAACGGGGCTTCCTATGGCTTTCTTTCAACAATGGCTTTCTTCTTGCCACTCTTCCATAAAGGCCAGATTTGTGGAGTGCACGACTAATAGTTGTCCTGTGGACAGATTCTCCCACCTGAGCTGTGGATCTCTGCAACTCCTCCAGAGTTACCATGGGCTTCTTGGCTGCTTTTCTGAATAATGCTCTCCTTGCCCGGCCTGTCAGTTTAGGTGGGCGGCTATGTCTTGGTAGGTTTGCAGTTGTGCCATACTCTTTCCATTTTCAGATGATGGATTGAACAGTGCTCCATGAGATGTTCAAAGCTTGGGATATTTCTTTATAACCTAACCCTGGTTTAAACTTCTCCACAAAGTTATCCCTGACCTGTCTGGTGTGTTCCCAGTAGTGGAGCGTGGGTTGTCAGTGCCCAGGGCGAGGCAAGTGATTTGTGCCCCCCTGACTTACCTATTTTCAGCTAGCTCCAGTCTGGTCAAACATGATCCCCTGTGTGAGACAGTGGTGACTGTAGGGGAGAGGACAGCATTCTTGACAATGACATAGCAAAGCCTGGAGTGGTGACATCACCCATAGGTTCCTATGTCCCATCTCTTGTTGGCGCTCCCTCCTCCCCCCTGCATACACCACTGGCTCACACAGGGGATAACATGACTGGACAGCCTGCAAATAGGAGTTTACATATTTCTACACAGGATAGCCATCATAGGCATTAGGAGGGGGGATTTTATAATATTTCAGTTATTGGGGGCTACATATTCACACTATAATACTTGTTGCAGCACCGTGCAGTTGAGATCAATACCCAGTAGGATTTTGTATTTAACCTTTTTGATTTTTTCCTATATATATTTTGGTATATATATAGATATATATATAGATATATCTATATATAAACCAAAATATATATAGAAAAAAAATCAAAAAGGTTAATTACAAAACCCTACCGGGTATTGATCCAAACTGCATGGTGCTGCAACAAGTATTATAGTGTAAATATGACATATGTAGCTCCCATTAACTGAAATATTATAAAATAACCCTACTGGGTAGTGAGTCCTAATCACCGGTGCTGCAAGAAACCTCAACCTCATTGTGCAAATAAAGCAAATAAAGTACAGAAAATTTCATATAACAATTCATCAAATACAATCATTCTAATATAGCCCTACTGGGTAGTGAATCCAAATCACCAGTCCTGCAAGAACACATAATTGTGCAAATATATAAATAAACAAACTCATTTCATATAACAATCCTTAAAAAGCATCCGAATGACATGGCTATGGATGAACTTTATATTGATTATTATATAAAATGAGTTTATTTATTTATATATTTGCACAATTGTGTGTTTTTGCAGCACTAGTGATTTGGATTCACTAAGAGAGAGGCAGAGAGAAAGACTGCTAGCCATACCTTCCATGCCAGTCTGTCTCCTTGATCCGGGGGTGCTTTGATCCCTCCAGCGGCTCCCTGGCAGCATGCGCCTCCTCGCCCATCATCCGAGTCCCCAGTCAGCCTGTTCTCTGGGGCTCATGTTACTGCGGAGAGGAAGTTGGAGCAATCCATACTCTGGAGGCACGGGAGATGCAGCGCCCGCCACTTCTCATCTCTTGGGGGGGTCAGGGGGGCTAGGTCAAGGAGGAGGCAGCCTCGTCGCCGCGGTGGAACTATTCTCCCAAGTCCCAGGCTCTCAGGCGGCCAGCCTATCTGTCTTCGGTTCGGCCCCTCGCTGATCACCATCGTGAGACGGATCCCCCAGCCGCCTCCCCGCACCCCAAGAGCGGCCGCTGTTGCTGAACAACGTGGACTCTCCAGCGTCATAAGTTTAACATCAGTGTGCTAGACTGTCCACACTCGTGACATCACCCCTTTAAATTTTGCGCCCCGGGCGGTTGCCCCCCTCGCACCCCCCACGCTACGCCACTGTGTGTTCCTTGGCCTTTATGATGCTGTTTGTTCACTAAGGTTCTCTAACAAACCTCTGAGGGCTTCACAGAACAGCTGTATTTATACTGAGATTAAATTACACACAGGTGGACTCTATTGACTAATTAGGTGACTTTTGAAGGGAATTATTTCCACTAGATTTTAGTTAGGGGTATCAGAGTAAAGGGGACTGAATACAAATGCACACCACACTTTTCAGATATTTATTTGTAAAAGCTTTTAAAAACCATTTATTATTTTCCTTCCACTTTACAATTATGTGCCACTTTGGTCTATCACATATAATCTCAATAAAATAAATTTAGGTTTTTGGTTGTAACATGACAAAATGTGGAACATTTCAAGGGGTATGAATACTTTTTCAAGGCACTGTATGTTTCTCAAACAAAATATATTTATTTACTTTGTATTTCCACTCATTTACCAATGGTGGAGCAGAGGATACCCATTGTTACATCGTTACATAGTTAGTCAGGTTGAAAAAAGACACAAGTCCATCCAGTCCAACCATATAAAAAAAAAAAAAACGTACAATCCAATATACCCAATACTATACCCACAGTTGATCCAGAGGAAGGCAAAAAACCCCAGCAGAGCATGCTCCAATTTGCTACAGCAGGGGAAAAAATTCCTTCCTGATTCCAGAGAGGCAATCGGATTTTCCCTGGATTAACTTTACCTATAATTGTCAGTACCCAGTTATATTATGTACATTTAGGAAAGTATCCAGGCCTTTCTTAAAGCAATCTACTGAGCTGGCCAGAACCACCTCTGGAGGGAGTCTATTCCACATTTTCACAGCTCTTACTGTGAAGAAACCTTTCCGTATTTGGAGATGAAATCTCTTTTCCTCCAGTCGTAAAGAGTGCCCCCTTGTCCTCTGTGTTGACCGTAAAGTGAATAACTTAACACCAAGTTCACTATATGGACCCCTTATATATTTAAACATGTTGATCATACCCCCCTTATTCTCCTCTTCTCAAGAGTGAACAAATTCAGTTCCTCTAATCTTTCCTCATAGCTGAGCTCCCCCATGCCTCTTATCAGTTTGGTTGCCCTTCTCTGCACTTTCTCCTGTTCCCCGATATCCTTTTTGAGAACTGGTGTCCAAAACTGAACTGCATATTCCAGATGAGGTCTTACTAATGATTTGAACAGGGGCAAAATGATATCTCTCTCTCTGGAGTCCATACCTCTCTTAATACAAGAAAGAACTTTGCTCGCTTTGGAAACCGCAGCTTGGCATTGCATGCTATTATTGAGCTTATGATCTACCAAAACCCCCAGATCCTTCTCCACTACAGATTCCCCCAGTTGTACTCCCCCTAGCATGTATGATGCATGCATATTCTTAGCCCCCAAGTGCATAACTTTACATTTCTCAACATTAAACCTCATCTGCCACATAGTTGCCCAATTAGACAATGCATTGAGGTCAGCTTGTAAATTGGAGACATCCTGTAAGGACGTTATTCCACTGCATAGCTTGGTGTCATCTGCAAAGACAGAAATGTTACTTTTGATCCCAGACCCAATATCATTTATAAAGATATTAAAGAGTAAGGGTCCCAGCACTAAACCTTGGGGTACACCACTGATAACCTTTGACCATTCAGAGTAAGAATCATTAACCACTACTCTCTGAATTCTGTCTTTTAGCCAGTTTTCTATCCATTTACAAACTGATATTTCCAAGCCTATAGACTTTAACTTACACAATGAGCCGTGTGTGCGGAACTGTATCAAACACTTTTGCAAAATCCAAATAAACCACGTCCACAGCCACCCCTCTGTCCAAGGTTTTACTTACCTCTTCATAAAAAGAAATCAGGTTTGTCTGACAACTTCTGTCTTTCATGAACCCATGCTGTCTGTTGCTTAAAATGTTTTTTTCCAGCAAGAACTCATCTATGTGGTCTTTTATTAAACGCTCCAGTATCTTCCCGACTATAGAAGTTAAACTAACAGGTCTATAGTTACTTGGTAAAGACTTTGATCCCTTTTTAAATATAGGCACCACGTTCGCCCTGCGCCAATCCAGTGGTACCATTCCTGTCATTAATGAGTCCCTAAAAATTAGATACAATGGCTTTGAAATTACAGAGCTCAATTCTTTTAGGATCCGTGGGTGGATGCCATCAGGTCCAGGTGCTTTATCCACCTTTATTCTGTCTAAATATTTCTGGACCATATCCCTTTTGAGCCATTGTGGATCATTCGGGGCTGTGTCAATACCACCCCCATTATGGACATGAACTTCCCCATGCTCTTTTGTATACACAGAGCTGAAGAAAGTATTTAATAAATTAGCCTTCTCCTTGTCCCCAGTCACCCACTCTAGATTAAGCAATCAGGTTTTGTGCAATAAAAAGAGATCTTAAAACTGCAAAAAATTTACTTTGAGCCTAATGTATTGTAATTAACATATCCTAGGATACATAAAACAGGGTCAAGGGTTAGGGAAATGCCATAAAAATCATTTTAAGTTGAAATAACCCCCTGCTAGTCATGCCTAAAGCCTGGTACACATGATGAGATTATCAGACGAATGATCGTCCATTTTTTTTTGCATGCTAGTCTCCATATCGAAAATGAAGAAGTCACTAAAGTTCAAAAATTTGACAGGATAAAATTTGATAAGTGATGTAGTGTGTTGTATTGTATTTGTATTGTATTTTCGGACAAAAACCTGCACTGATTAAACCAAAATCATACAATCTGGTTTCGTACAAGAAACATTTTCGTGTTTGTCCCTTTATCATTGAGATAAGCCCCTAAAGCTCTGTTCACATCTAGGCATCCCGGATCACGGGCAGAATCAGTGCGATTCTGCCTGCGATCACAGCAAAACGCAGGATGCCCGTGCGATCCCCGTCGCTTCCAATGGCACCCTGATCATGGTGTGATTTTGCCATGATTGTCACCTGACAAATCACGTTAAAATCGCGCAAACAGAATCGTGGGATGCCTGTCACCCAAAAGAAGTACAAGAACTTCTTTTGGGCCAAAGGTGTCCTGCGATTCTGTTTGCGCGATTTTACGGCAAAATCGCGCAAAAACACACGGCGATCGGGGTGCAATTGGAAGTGACAGGGATCACAGGGCATCCTGCGATTTGCCCTAATCCAGGACACCTAAATGTGAACAGACCCTTAGTATTCTCAATAATGCAAAAAAAAAAAAAAAAATATATATATATATATATACTTAGGGGTGCTCCAATACCATAAATAATCGATAAATCAATGTGACTGAATTAAAGTGAAGTGCAAACATATAATTCATAAAGTGCGATCAAAGATAAAGTCCATCTGTGCAAATATGTGCCAACACATGTCCAATTCCTGCTTGTGAGGATTTCAGTGCCACTCTGCGCGGGGACAAGCTATATGAGATAGTGTGACGGCTGGCAGCATGCCAAGGTGGTGTTTTTTTTTACCTTTATGCCTTTACTGTGATGTAAGTGCATTTGTTTGTGTTTTTACCAATAAATCCTGACACTATTATGCTATGATTACTGTTGGAAGGAAACACCATAACCATTGATGTAGCCTAAAGATCTTGTAGTTTTAAAGCATTACTGCTGGTGAGTGGGGACCCAGGAGCGGAGCACAGAGTGGCACTGGAATCCTCACAAGCAGGAATTGGACATTTGTTGGCACAGATGGACTTTATGTTTGATTGCACTTTATGAATTATATGTTTCCACTGCACTTTTATTCAGTCACATTGATTTATTGATTATTTATGGCATTGGAGCAGTGCATTACTTAAGTTTTTTTTACCTTACACGATAGCAGCAGCCCGTTAATTTCAATTAATTAATTTATTCATTATTCATTGTAAACACCATAGCGTGGGTATTTATATAATTTTCATCCTTAGTATTCTCAGCCTGGACAAGTATATATGGGCATTGGAGCAAAGGAGGTGTACCCTGTGCATGAAGTGCATGACACAATTGTAAATATTGATAGAACCAATGCTGTTTACCATTGTGGTAGCTACTTATTTTATGCTGGTTTGCAATTTAACTAAAACCTTTTTAGCTAATTGTGACCTTGCATTTATAAATCCTCTCCTGTTCCTTGGGTGTTGGGAGTCATACTAATTAGAAGCTACAGTATACCCACTGTCTTTATACTTAACATTCAACACTGTGGGCAGTTGGGGAGCTACATATGTCCAAAATTGCTACAAGTTCCCATTGTAAATTACGTAAGGTAGTAGGGATCTACTTGCAGGGCTCAAGTGCATATTAACCATGGCAATACTGGCACTTTCACCCCCTTCCAGCCTAGAGCAATTTTTACGTTTCAGTGCTGTCGCATTTTGAATGACAATTGCACTGTCATGCAACACTGTACCCAAACAAAATTTGTATTTTTTTTTTTGAGACAGATAGAGCTTTCCTTTGATGGTATTTAATCACCACTGGGTTTTTTTATTTTTTACTAAACCAATGAAAAAAAACACATTTTTGGAAAAAAATAACTTTTTTTTTTCTTTCTGTTATAGCATTTTGCAAATAAGTAATTTTACTCCTTCACTGATGTGCGCTGATGAGACTACACTGATGGGCACTGATAGGCTGCACTGATGAGGCTGCACTGATATGCGGCATTGATGGACACTGATAGGCGGCACTAATGGGCACTGATAGGCAGCACTGATTGGCACTTATAAGTCACACTTGGGGGTTATCGGCTCTCCTATCCTCGCACTGTGACAGCGCGTGAGGAAAGGAAAATGTCGGTAACCGGCAAGTTTGTTTTCATGTGATCAGCTGTGATTGAATCACAGAGCATGCTGGATGCGCGCCTCAGGGGGCATGGTTCTGAGGGGATGTCCATGGATGCCCTCCCAGAATGAGAGAGCCACGCTTTAGCCGTCTTTAGGCTATAGCGTGGGTCTCAGGTGGTTAAATAATTTCAAAGCCTGAATCAGGTGGTCTATATACAGTGCATTTATTAAATATTCAGATCCCCTTCACTTTTTTAAAATTTTGTTGTGTTGCAGACTGATACTACAGTTGTTTAAATATTTTTTTTCTCATTAATCTACACCATAATGATGAAGTGAAAACAGAATTTTAGAAATGTCTGTGAATTTATTAAAAAAAAAAAAAACTGAAATATCACATGTACTTAAGTATTCAGACCCAGTACAATGTTGAAGCACCTTTGGCAGTAATTACAACCTCAAGTCTTTTTGAGTATGACACTTTGAGCTTTGCACACCTTGATTGGGGGATTTTCTGTCATTCTTCCTTGCAAATCCTCTGAAGTTCAGTCAGATTGTATGGGGTTGTATGGGACCATTTTTAGGTCTCTCCAGAGATGTTCAATAGGGTTCATCAGGGCCACACTAGGACATTCACATTGTTGTTCCTAAGCCACTCCTGTATTGTCTTGGCTGTGTGCTTAGGATCATTGTCATGTTGGAAGGTGAACCTTCGGCCCAATCTGAGGTCCTGAGCACTATGGAACAGGTTTTCATTTAAACTATCTCTTTACTTTGCTCTATTCAGCTTTCACTCAACCCTGACCAGTCTCCCAGTCCCTACTGCCTAAAAAAAACCCACACCACCATGCTTCACTGTTGGGATGGTATTGGGCAGGTTTGCCCAAGACATAATGTTTAGAATTAAGGCTAGACAGTTCAATCTTGGTTTTATCAGACCAGAGAATCTTGTTCTTCACAGTCTGAGAGTCCTTCAACTGCTTTTTGCAAACTCCAAATGGGCTTTCATGTGTATTGCACTGAGGAGAGGCTTCCACCTAGCCACTCTGCCATAAAGCCCAGATCGGTGAAGGGCTGTAGTGATGGTTGCCCTTGTGGAACTTTGTCCCATCTCCACACAGGATCTCTGGAGCTTTGGTCACCTCTCTTACTAAGGCCCTTCTCTCCTCTTTGCTCAGTTTGGCCAGGCGACCAGCTCTTGGAAGAGTCCTGGTTGTGCCAAACTTTTTCCATTTGGGAATTTTGGATGCCACTGTGCTTTTGGGAAGATTCAATGCAGCAAAAATTATTTTGTAGCCTTCCCCAGATCTGTGCCTTGAAATAATCCTGTCTCTGAGCTCTGCAGGCAGTTCCTTTGACCTCATGGCTTTTGCTCTGATACAGTATGCATTATCAGCTGTGAGACCTTTTATAAAGAGGTGTATGCCTTTCCAAATCATGTCTAATAAATTCACATAATTTACTACAGGTGGACTCAAATCAAGGTGTAGAAACATCTCAGCAATGATCAAGAGAAATAAGAGGCACCTGAGCTAAATTTCAAGTGTTGTTGCAAAGGGGTTAGTTTACTAAAAATAAGGAGAAGCAATAGATGTTAAGGCCCATACACACGATATGAAATTCGGAAGTAAAATTTCATCCGACGAACGATCTGACGATTTTCGGATCATTAGTATGGTGCTTTCGACAGCCGATTCCGATTTTTCATCAGACAAAAGCTGGATGTGCAGACTATAAAATTTTAGTCAGATGTGAACACAACGTCCGATTTTCTTATAATTAGTACTGTTTTCGTATGAAAAAAAATGTAAGAGCAAGACTACGCATGCTCAGAAACTAAAGAATACATACAAAACTATTCAACACATTACGTCACTTCTGAAGTTGTATTCTGTCATATGAGAGTTTTTGTATGGTGACATGCAACCTCTTCACTTTTGACATGAGACTAGCATGCAATAAAAAATGAACGAACGGTCGTCTGAAAATCTGATTGTGTGTACGAGGCTTTAGACTGTTAATTGCACCTAATTGAAACAACTAAGACTTCGATGTGGAGAAGAGGGAAGCACCATTAAATAGGTGAATGCCTATTAACAAATGTCAAGTCAGGATAGTCACTTTTCCATAATAGAAAATGCTAAACATGGTCCCTATAGTGTAGGACTGCAGGATTTTGCCAAGATCATGTTTGTGTGTAAAAAGAAACAATTGGCAAGTAAGTTTTTTTTGTTTAGCTGCTTTTGATACTAAATATATTAATTTTCTTTCCTGTTTTGTAGTGTTTTTTTTTTACATGTTCTGCAAACTAATGCATTTTTTACATGTTACATGCATACTTTTTTCTAATGTTAAGTATATATATATAACAATTATAGTTGTATCTCTAGTATATGACAAACAATTTTTCATGTCTAATTCAAATTTTATTAGAATATCTACTTAGAATTATATACCTTAATTCTTGAATCATGGTACTGCTAGTATATATAATAGTGAAAGCTATGGACAGCACAGTGGCTTAGCGGTTAGCACTTCTGCCTAGCAGCACTAGGGTCATTGGTTTAAATCCCAATCATGACATCAGAGTCCTGTGTGTTTTCCAAATATGCCTGTGGTGCAAAATGCTGTGGCTGGTGTAGGCGGACTAAAAGATGTCTCTCAATGTTATAATAAAACAAACTATACCATGGCATGTTCACCAATGCCAGGAGCCTGGCGGACAAGATGGGTGAACTAGAAATTCTGTTGAACGAGGAGGATTTAGATTTTGTGGGAATTTCAGAGACCTGGTTCAACAGCTCTCATGATTGGCTGGCAACCATTCAAGGGTATTCCCTTTATCGCAGGGATAGAGAGGTAAAAAGGGGGAGGGGTATGCCTATATATCAAGAATAATGTACAAGTGAATGTGAGAGATTACATCAAAAAGGGAGTTAGGGAGGAGGTGGAATCCTTATGTGTAGAGCTCCAAAGGGACGAAGCTAAAGGGGAAATAATACTGAGAGTATGCTATAGGCCCCCTAACCTGAGGGAGGAGGGGGAGATGAACCTCCTATCACAATTTGGATTAGCTGCAAGGATGGGAAGTGTTATCATAATGGGGGATTTTAATTATCCAGACATAGACTGGTCAGAGGGAACCACGCATTCGTCTAAGGCAGGGGTCTCAAACTGGTGGCCCTCCAGCTGTTGCGAAACTACAAGTCCCATCATGCCTCTGCCTGTGAGAGTCATGCTTGTAACTGTCAGCCTTGCAATGCCTCATGGGACTTTTAGTTTCACAACAGCTGGAGGGCCGCCTGGTCTAAGGCTTGCTAAAACCTAAATGTCTTGCAGGACAATTTCATGGGTCAGATGGTAGACCCACCAACTAGAAACAAGGCGTTACTAGATCTATTAATTACCAACAATACAGACCTGATCACGGATGTGGAAATACGGGACAATTTAGGAAACAGCGATCACAGGTCAATTGGCTTCAGTATAAATCACACAAATAGGAAACACAAGGGGAGCACAAAGACACTGAATTTCAAAAGAGCCAACTTTCCTAAACTATGAACCTTGCTAGAAGATATAAATTGTGATAAAATCAAAAACAAAGCAAAGAACACGGAGGAGTGATGGGTTTGCTTTAAGAGCATATTAAATAAGGGCATTAGCCAGTGCATCCCATTGGGAAATACATTTAAAAGAGCGAACAAAAGTCCTGGATGGCTTAACTCCATGCAAAAATGCATATAAAAGAAAAGGTGAAGGTATTCAAAAAAAACAAGGCTGAGGGATCATCAACAGCATTCAGACTTTATAAAGAATTCAACAAAATATGTAAGGGTGCAATTAGGGCGGCTAAGATGGAACACGAAAGACACATAGCAGAGGAGAGCAAAAAGAATTCCAAGAAATTCTTTAAGTATATAAACAGTAAGAAAGGGAGGCCATACCATATTGGCTGCATAAAGAACGAGGAAGGACATCTGGTTACAAAGGATGGGGAGATGGCGAAGGTATTGAATTTATTCTTCTCCTCAGTCTTCACGAGGGAATAGGTAACCAAAACTAGATGTGGTGTACCTGAATTTTGAAAAAGCAATTGACACAGTTCACCATAAGCATTTATTGTACAAAGTAAGGTCCGTTGGCATGGACCATAGGCCAATCACATGGTACAGGGTGCTGTGATTGGCACACAGCTATCACATGGTACCTGGGCCTATCACAGCTCACTAGTATAGGAAGCAATAAATGAGGTTCATTCATAACAGCTTTAAAGACATTGTGATCACATAGTGATCCCATTACCCCCGGGCTGCTTAAAGTAGAACGGTACCATGAGCCACAATCCGCTGTGTCCTGTGGACACAACAGTTAGGAGGGGCATGCTGCAAACTCCAGCAGATATGCAGCGACCCCCTTAGCCCCAGTGGGAATCATTACATATGTACATGATTGTACTGGCACGTGCCACCCCGCCACAGGATATGTACTGTGGCAGGACAGTCTGTGTGTGTATATATACTTTTTGATTAATATACAGTATGTGTATAGGGCCATCAGTTGGTGCAGCGCTTTACAGAATGCATATATACAAAATCCACACTCTGTTTACATGAGTATGTACAAATGCAGGAAGTCTAATGTGCATATAAACAGGAAGTGAATGTGTGCTGATGATCACTAAACACAGAAATCAACACCCCTCCCCCCAAAGAAACCCTAACTACCACATTTCCCCCAAACATAGTGAACACTAGTACATCTCCCACACTTACCTGCAAATCAGTACAACTCCTCCTTTCCAAAACAGGGACATTGCCGTGTTTGCTGGGATCAATCCCCAGAGCAGCACTTCTGCAAATGTAATGGCGCATTTCCAGTCCAGGGAGAGCAAATTTTTATGCATGATCGCGCTTAAAACACAGAGATAGGAATATATATTTTTTTGTGCAATACATTTATTTGAAAACTATTCGACTTTATTTACAAATTGATTGGTGTTCCTGGGAATCCTTGCAATTGGCAATTTCAAAAATGAAGGCCCAGGTGGACATGTTGAACACTTTTACCTATCCGCCAGCTAAATTCAGCTTTGGAGTTGTTGTTGGTTTTCACCCATCCCCATTAATTTGTTGTTAGGTGCAAGATTCTCAAAAACAAAACGGATAAAAAAATAAAATGCAGCGCACAAGAAAAATACACACAAGATTGAAGCCATGCCCATGTAAACCCACTTTTGAGAAACAAATGCACAACAATAACAGTAAATACACAAAACAAACATCAAAACAGCCTTAGTGGGGCATTGGTCATTATGCACAATATCATTCCCCCACTCTAGCCCCCCCCAAAAAAAGAAGGAAAAAAAATATGCAAGGACTGACAGCAAATAATCTGGGCTCTTCTCAGGCAAAGCAACCCCCAAGACTGCAGTCCTTTATAAAACATAAGTTGTACTGTGAGCACGCCTACACACACCCAATAAAGGACACACCCACCAGTGTCATTCAATCTGTCTATGCCTAAAATGGCTACACCTTTGCAGGCACAAAATCTCTCTCCAACTGCGTTAGGCCTTGGCTATGTGCATCAATGCACACACTACAGGCCAAAGATCTAATAGCAGCAGTTATACTGTATAAACAAGTGAGTGAAATGTCCAAGTCCCTGGGCATGCTCAGTGCTAAAAACTAAAAACAAAACAACCAGTGGCTCATTTCTGCTGTCAGCTATGATTCCCCAATGACAACATAATGGAAATAACATAACAAACATGTCACAAAAGAACATGGGCCCTTCAGTCTTTCATGGATTTGAGTGGGAACCCCATACCCAAAAAATAAAAAAAATGTGTGGCCTCCCAGCAAAATCACGAACACACCCTTATCTGAACATACAGTCCTGCAGGCCAGAAAAGGGGGGCAGAAGAGCGAGTCCCCCCACAAACACACTTTTTATTTGTAATGTCAGCCTATTTGTTTCCATTATGTTAAAGCGGAGTTCCACCCAGAAATTGAACTTTCGCTTTAAGGGAAGGTGACCCCCTGACATGCCACATTTGGCATGTCATTTTTTTGGGGGGGGGGAGCGGAAACCCTCTTTTTAGGGGGTTTCATCTCCCACTTCCTCCCAGGGCTCCGCGGTTCTGGAAGTCAGTTCTCCTTTCCCCCTCCCTCTCGGCAATCATCTGGGACACGTCACAGGTCCCAGTTGATTGCCCGGCCAGTCACAGCGCGCCACGCGGCTTGCGCATGCGCAGTGCGTGCCCGGCTGTGAAGCCACAGCCGGGCGCCCACAGTGACAATGCCGGCACCACAGAGAGGAGGGGGAGACGAAGCCCTTCAACTAAGATGGATATGAACTACAAGACTCACAACATAACATAGATCTGAAGTGTGCCCTGGTCTGCTGAACGGTATACCAAAAAAGGGGGTATACCCAAGATAAGAAATAAATTCTTGTGGAAAGAAATGTGCTGAGAAATGCCTTGAAAAGGGGAATGGGAGGAAGGATATCGCACACAGGAACTGGCAAAGACCATATGAGTGGACTGCTTAAATACCCCCCGGACTCCTCCCATAAATTCAGGCCACCATACAAGCCTTCTTATTTATGGTCGAAGCCCTTATGCCCTGTACACACGGTCAGATTTTCCAATGTAAAATGTGCGATCGGAGCTTGTTGTCGGAAATTCCGACCGTGTGTGGGCTCCATCTGACTTTTTCCATCGGAATTTCCGACACACAAAATTTGAGAGCAGGCTATAAAATTTTCCGACAACAATATCCGATCGCGTCAATTCCGACCATGTGTGGACAATTCTGACGCACAAAGTGCCACGCATGCTCAGAATAAATTCTGAGACGGAACTGCTCGGTCTGGTAAAATTAGCGTTCGGAATGGATATAGCACTTTCGTCATGCTGCAATGTTTTAAATAGTTTAATGCAGCGCACTCTCTTCTTCTTTATAATGCTAGAAGAATGAAGTAGTTTTGCTGCTCATATTCACACAGAGTTCTCCCAGACTTCTTTCTTTATAATTTAACGTGATTTCATCAATATAATATTTTTATTTGTCACATCTACCGAAAAAAATTTTTTTTATGTTTTTAGATTAAATAATAATTTTTAGGATTTTTTTAACGCCTGATCGTGTTTTTTTTTTTTTATTTCAGAATATTTTTGGGTGTGTTTTGTGTGTCAAGTTACCACAACACGATTATTATCTTGTATTATTTAATCTCAAGGAGGTTGCTTGGTGTTGGTGTCTCTTGTTAATTTCACATTGTATTTTCGAAATGTGCCTCCTCACAAACAAACTGTCTTTTTTGAATGAAAACACACATAGGCGAGTATAATAAATCAAACAAAAAATTTATTAAGGGCTCATAACCAAAGAGGGAGGCAACGCTGGAGAAACAGCAGAAATTGGTGAAGCCTTTGGCCCCAGGGCACACATCAATTATTTGCATGCAAAATTGGTGGCCTGAGGAGTCCATATATAAGGGAGTACAATCTGGTCCAGAAGTCCAAGAGAATCATGAACAGCAGCAGATGACATCTGTGTCCCCAGGCTGTGGTCATACAAGAGTCAGCATCTTTTGTCAGACCAGACTGAACCCAGGTCATCACTCTCTGGTCTTCCTTCCACGCTTCCTTCCACGCTGTGTCTGTGGTGGTGGAGTTGTGGCAGGAGGAGCAGGAGGAGGGTCTAACTCACTCAGGTGGGTATTGGGTGTGATTTCACCCATCAACCCCTTATTTAAGGTTTGATAAATGAGTTCCTCACACATGAGGCGTTGGTCCTCCTGCATGCCCTGCAGTTTAGTGGCAGCCATGCAGGCAATGGCCTCTTCGCGAGTGGGGAAGGCTCTGAGGGACGCAGAAGCCTCCTGAATCAACCTGAGTGCTGAATCCTCCACGTTACTCCCCTTCCTTGGTCTTTTGTTTGGAAGGCGGAGGGGAGGGACTTGCGATTCTGTCAGGCTCCTACTGGGCCCGGCCTTCTCCTGGCTGCCACTAACCCCCGCCACCTCCTGTGTGCCACATTCCACAGCTTCCTCCTGGCTGAGGTCTTCCTGTGTATGAAAAAGGGATATAGTTTTAGTTTTTTCTTCATCAATCACACACAATTTTCACCTCATGACTGTTGCAAATTGAATGTTAACAAATATAAAAGACTATCATTCTGAGCCCAGAATTTTTCATTCTTGTCCCAATTATTTTTGCCCACTACTGTCTATTGATATGTAAAACACTTTATTAAATCAGCAATTAGTGATCAATAATAACATCTAGTAAACATCATTTATTTATTGACCAGAAATCTGTAGAACAATGCTATACCTGGCTCCAGCTGGGCTCCTCCACTTCTTCCTGGCTGGAAGTCCCAGGTTGGACATTGGAAGCCTCAGCTGGGGTGGAAGATAGGGTGGAAGGAAGAGTAGAAGGTAGGGTTGAGAGGGATTCCCTGACTTCAGTCTGGTCTGACAGAAATCGCAGTCTCTCATAGTACCAGAGCCTGGGGACATAAACGTCATCTGCTACAGCTCCTGATCTCTGGGAATCCTGGACCTTCTTGCGCTCCCTAAGATAAGTGCTCCTCAGGCCACCAATTTTGGCTTTTAAATAGGGGATGGTTGCCGTGGGGACCACTGGCTTCACCAACTCCAGCAGTTTCTCCAGCGCTGCCTGCCTCTTTTGTTTATGATTTTAATGTGGGTGTTTCACCTGCCACAGATAGGGCAGCTTCCTGTATTTGTCTATGAACAGGGGGAGGAAGTTGTGATCATTGAAGCCATCCATTTTATCTGCAATACACAAGACAAACCCTAATGTCAGGCTAAAGTCTCCTAATCTTGTCCCAATATAGGCCTCAATCTAGAAGCAGTATAGGCCCAAGTTTAAATGTTACCTTCGTTATCACGATCGGCGCCTCCGATACTCCTTCCTCCGCTCACAGATCGTATGTACTATGCATGCTTGTTATGCTTTATATACACTGCGCATGCATGAAACTCCGCCTGCCCCTGACGTCCTTTCTAGCCTATTCCCCGCCCCTTCTCGTTCGGCGCAGTGGAGGAAGAGCAGAGACAGAGCAGGTGCGTGCTAATTACAGCAACGAGGAGGAGGAGGAGGAAAGCCCGGAGCCAGAAACGCCCCGATCCCGGAGGAGACGATTTAAGGCCTCAAATATGTCCTTTGTTGAGATGGTGGAGATGGTCGACGTACTGAAAAGAGCTGACTATGACAGGAAATATGGACCTTACCCCAACCCCAATGTCAGAAAGGCCAAGATCATGTCGAAAGTTGTGAGGAGTCTGCACAGAAATTTTGGGGTACGTCGATCCAAGGATCAACTGAGGAAGCGGTGGTCAGACCTCAAATTAAGGGAGCATGATCAGTATAGAAGGATCAGGAGAGTGCTGCAAAAAAGTAAGTAGTTGTCCTGTGTTCCTATTCTTTATTTCTATTACGTTCGTGCTGCTCCATGTGCTTTTCTTTACTGTTGTAAAGTTTAAAATTTAAAATGGCAACTTTCATGTTCATGGGCACATTATTTGTTCGTAGGAAACATTGTTCGTTCGGCCAATCAAACATCATGTTTTGGCCAGATGCATTTCCATACATTTTTTCTGGCCTACTTCTCTTAAAATAATTTTGTTGTCTAGATGGGTTTGTAACTAGAATGAAATGCAAACTAGATTCTGTGTAAGGAGAGGACACTCAGCAGCTTTTTACACATCTGGACGCTGGAGCACTAGTGTGGGACAGCAGAACACCCTTTTTTTTAGGGGGCCCACACAGGTGCTCCAGTGTATACTATAGGGGTGACTCCATCTGTGAAGCTTGTACAAAACAGGTACGTATTCAAGCTTGCCAAAGTTACAAAATATTTCTTCATCTTGCAACTCTGCCAAAAAAGACAATTGTACCCCACTTCCAACCAATGTTTAATATTGCTATTTCTGCCATCAAATATCTGTGCTAAGTATACTTATTTTTTTTTTTACATAGGGGAGAAAAGACTTGGATGACACCACTCAGCAGAGGAGACCACAGACCCCCCACCTCAGGAAGAAGTGGAAATGCCACAAAGCCAACAGGAGGACGAAGGACACGTGGTGGAATCTGTCACCACAACAGGTGAGTGTCTGCGACCACAGGCTCAGGTAAGAGATGGATGCTGGCATATTTATAATACATGGTGTGTTTTTGTTTCTCTATTTTTAGGTGATTGTGATGTTGTGGATGAAGGTCATTTCACCAGTGAAAGTGCCCAGATCCTGATCGGGGAGATCATGGGGTGTAATAGGGACTTGGAAAACATCAAGCAAAACATCAATGATGTTCAAAACAAAATGAAGAACATCATTGATGTTTTATGGAGAGTTTAAAACCCCTTGAAATTCCTAATTTTGTTGACTTTTTTTCCTGGAAATTTTTTTCACATTTTGCAATATATTCTCGAAAAAGCCAAATTTGGAAGATGCACATGTTGACTTTTTTTCCTGGAAAGTTTTTTCACATTTTGTAATATATTCTCGAAAAAGCCAAATTTGGAAGATGCACACAATGTGTCAACATGTGCTATCTGCCATCAGGGGAGATCAATGTATGCGTTTTGTGGGTGCAACCCCTTCCTCAATAATAAAGTAGCTGAGAGGAAGGGGTTGCACCCACAAAACACGTCCATTGATCCCCCCTAATGGCAGCTAGCACATGTTGACATTCGGAAATTTGTGTGCATCTTCAAAATTTGGCTTTTCAAGGGGTGACATCACCCCATCTGCTGAACGCAATATCAAACACAGTTTATAAATACATGTCTGATATTGCCTTTAATTTTTACAAAAGTTGAACTTTGTAAGTTCCAGATTTGTGTATTTCTTGTTGGTTTTAAACATGCCTGTTTTACCTTAAAAAGGCATTTCTACTTGCAATATTAATGTCACCTACAAATATTTTATACCACAAACATGTTGGTTTGTTTTAAAAACCTTTTATAAATGCACATGTGATTGTGCTTGTATAAAAAATCTTGATAATCAACAATGTGTGGCTTCTTCTTTCAATGCTCCTAAACTTTTTTTGTGTGAAAATTTGTGTTTTCAGTGACAATGGGTGTTATTTCCTAAGGGCAAATCCACTTTGCATTACAAGTGCAGTTTCAGTGCAGTCTCACTTGTAGTGCAAAGTGTCTTTGCCTTTAGTAAATAACACACAACAGTGCTTTCGCATTTTACTGAATCACGCCATTTTCTGGACTGCCCAAATTTCAGTAATGGTCAGCTAAAAGAAACACAAGCAATAAATGTAAGCAAATAATTTTTCTGATAAATTTTTTTTTTTTTTTTTTAAATGTCTCAGACATTGGCATATTGATGGCCCCCCCTACCTGCAAAGTATTCCATGTATCTAAGACAGACCTTGCAGGCACTCGGGGGGGGGGGGGGGGCAAGCCAGGACGGCCAGCTTTCAGGACCAAGCGCCGTCAGGGCTGGTTCATTGAGATTCATAAATCCGGCTTCAGGCCCAACTGAGCCAACATAGTTCACAGAATTTCTCCTTAAAAAGTTGTGGAGAACACAGCAAGCCAGGATGATGTGATTAAGTTTATACTCCGCCACGTGTATGGGTGTAAGAAATAGGTTGGCCATTATTCCAAATGTGTTCTCCACCACTCTTCTGGCTCTGGCCAGCCAGTAATTAAAAACCCTCTGGTCCGGGGTGAGGGTCCTTATAGAAAATGGTTGCATAAGATGGTCCCCCAGCACAAACGCTTCATCTACAACGAATACGAATGGGAGTCCTTATGCACTGTCTTCTGGAGGTGGCAAGTCCAAGCTGCCATTCTGGAGACACCTGTAGAACTCCGTCTGGGCGATTACTCCACCATCTGACATCCGGCCATTCTTCTCCACGTCCACATACAGGAACTCATAAGTAGCCGACACCACCGCCAACATCACAATACTATTGAACCCCTTGTAGTTGTAATAGTATGACCCTCAGTTGGGATGATGTGGACGTGTTTCCCATCAATTGCACCAACGCAGTTAGTAAAGTCCCACCGCTGGGCAAGGTGGGAGGCCACAGTCTGCCATTCCTGTGGGTTGGAAGGAAACTGTGGAGTCAAACAAGAAAAAAATATTAATCATTTTGCACATAAACATGGAAAGCAGATTAGACACAAAGATTCTTGGCCAACATCAGTATTACATTTATTTTAGGGAGTATTTAAAGACAAAGGTCTAAGGTCCACCTATCAGATCCCCCCCCCTCTCATGGGCCATTTGATACATTTTATGGGGGGGGGGGGAGATGTTTTGGACAGGTAACCCTCTCCACTTCATTGAGAGATGAATGCCTAAATAATGTGTATTACTTTGGCCAGCCCTTCCTTACTTACACTATTGGCAGCCCACTGGACAGGTAAAAAGTGTCATAATACAAAGAGATAAATACACACTGTACACATTTTAGCACATTTTTAGATTCTGCTATTACCTATCAAGATAATAATAGGATACACAAACTTTAAACAGTACCATTTGAAAGTATTCAGGCAGGCCCTTGCACTACATGCTTTGGGGAATTTACCCATAAATCTGACCACAAAAGAGGTAGGTATAGTGTGTATGGGTTTGGCAAAGTCAGTAGATAGAGGATTGGTATCAGCTGAGTTAGCAGTTGGTGGGAGGGAGGGTTCCAAATGATTTTGGGACCCCCCCCCCAAAAAACTCTGGCACTCTGCTTGAATTTCAAACACACATCACAATTTTAAACATTTTAGGGGGTATTTAGGGTAAAGCACTACTATGCTGACAAAATACATAGTTAATTGAGTAGATGAGGTGGATATAGGGCCAGGAGAGCATGCTGGGGAGGTAAGTGAAGGCAAATATGTATGAAGTACAAAAAAAAATACCTAAAATTCAAGCATGCATGAGGACAAAGGGGACATTCACAGCATATTACAGTCATGGTAATTAGGGAATGAGGAAAGAAAAACAATACATTATCAAACATTACATACAATAAAATGTGATGTTAAAGGATAAAAATCTTACCTTAATATACTCCTTCTGCAGGCCCTGAATGATGGCAGAACAGGTCTCTGGGATAATGATCCCTAGAGCCTGGGGGGAGATGCCTGTCGAGAACTTGAGGTCCTGCAGGCTTCTCCCCGTCGCCAAGTACCGCAGGGTGGCGACTAGCCTCTGCTCCGGAGTGATGGCTTGCCTCATGTAGGTATCCCGCCTGCTGATATAAGGGGTCAGCAAAGCCAACGAACGGTGAAATACGAGGTCCGTCATCCGGAGAAAGTTCCTGAAATCGTCAGGATTATTCTCACGGATCTCACGGAGCAAAGGCATGTGACAGAACTGGTCCCGCTGGAACAACCAATTCTTGGTCCATGAACTGCTCCCCACCCTGTTCATGGACTGGGCTTGTGTCAAAGTAAGAACCCCAACACCAAGCCCCTGCACAGCACAAACTCTACGATGAGTACGTACATGCAACATGGCTAGAAAGCGGTCGGCTGCTCAGAACGAAGTAACAGAACGCACTTAAGAACAGCAAGGCCTGTGAAGAGCGACCTGAAAATCAGTAACGAACGAACAAGAACACAATGACAAGTCAATGGGAACTCGCTGCACGCACTGAAGAACAGATACAAACCCACAAGCACAAACTGAACAGCAGAAATACGATCTGAAAACCACGAGTCTGAAAAAGCGCGAATCGTCTCTCACCAAACTTTTACTAACACGAGATTAGCAAAAGGAGCCCAAAGGATGCCGCGCTTAGTACTGAACTACCCTTTTATAGTCTCGTCGTACGTGGTGTACATGACCGCGTTCTTGGCGTTCGGAAATTCCGACAACTTTGTGCGACCGTGTGTATGCAAAACAAGTTTGAGCCAACATCCGTCGGAAAAAATCCATGGATTTTGTTGTCGGAATGTCCGATCAATGTCCGATTATTGTGTGTACAGGGCATTAAACCGAGATGAATATGAAACACATAAACACATAGTTACATATTAGGTGAGGTTGAAAAAAGACACAAGTCCATCAAGTCCAACCCATGTGTGTAATTATATGTCAGTATTACATTGTATATCCCTGTATGTTGTGGTCATTCAGGTGCTTATCTAATAGGTTTTTGAAACTATCGATGCCCCCCCCTCTGAGACAACCGCCTATGGAAGGGAGTTCCACATCCCTGCAGCTCTTACAGTAAAGCACCCTCTATGTAGTTTAAGGTTAAACCTCTTTTCTTCTATTTTCAATGAGTGGCCACGTGTATTGTTAGACTCCCTTCCGCAAAAAAGTTTTATCCCTATTGAGGGGTCACCAGTATGGTATTTGTAAATCATATCCCCTCTCAAACGTCTCTTCTCCAGAGAGAATAAGTTCAATACTCGCAACTTCTTCCTAACTAATGTCCCCCAGACCCTTTATTAGCTTTGTTGCCCTTCTTTGTACTCGCTCCATTTCCAGTACATCATTCCTGAGGACTGGTGCCCAGAACTGGAGAGCATACTTCAGGTGCGGCCGGACCAGAGTCTTGTAGAGTGGGAGAATTATCCCTTTCCATCCCTATCCCATCCCTGGAGTTAATCCCTTTTTTAATGCATGCCAATATTCTGTTTGCTTTGTTAGCAGCAGCTTGGCATTGCATGCCATTGCTGAGCCTATCATCTACTAGGACCCCCAGGTCTTTTTCCATCCTAGATTTCCCCAGAGGTTCTCCCCCTAGTGTATAGATTGCATTAATTTTGCCACCCAAATGCATTATTTGACATTTTTCTACATTAAACCTCATTTGCCATGTAGTTGCCCACCCCATTAATTTGTTCAGATCTTCTTGCAAGGTTTCCACATCCTATTGCCCTGCTTAGCTTAGTATCGTCCGCAAATACAGAGCTTGAACTGTTTACCCCATCCTCCAGGTCGTTTATGAACAAATTAAATAGGATTGGTCCCAGCACAGAACCCTGTGGGACCCCACTACCCACCCCTGACCATTTTGAGTACTCCATGTACTCACCCTATGTTCCATGCCAACAGACCCTATTTTGTACAGTAAATGCTTATGGGGAACTGTGTCAAATGCTTTTGCAAAATCCAGATACACCACGTCTACGGGCCTTCCTTTAGATGACAACTCACCTCCTCATAGAAGGTTAATAGATTGGTTTGGCAAGAACGATTCTTCATGAATCTATGCTGATTACTGCTAATGATACCGTTTTCATTACTAAAATCTTGTATATCGTTCCTTATCATCCCCTCCAAGAGCTTACATATTATTGATGCTATGCCGCATACACAAAGTCGGATTTTCCGACGGGAAATGTTGGATGTGAGCTTGTTGCTGAAAGTCTGACCGTGTGTATGCTCCATCGAACACTTGCTGTCGGACTTTCTGCCAACAAATGTTGGCTAGCAGGTTCTCAAATTTTCTACCAACAAAACTTTGTTGTCGGAAAGTCCGATCGTGTGTACACAAGTCTGCGCACAAAAGTTCACACATGCTCAGAATCAAGTACGAGCCGGAAGCGCTCGGTCTTGAAAAACTAGCGTTCGTAATGGAAATATCACATGTGTCACATGGCAATTTATGAAATCTCTCAATGCAGCGCATTCTCTTCTTCTTTATAATCCTATAATAATGAAGTTGCTTTGCTGCTGTTATTCACAGAGTTCTGACAAACTTTTTTTTTTTTATTTCTTGTGATCTCCTGAATAATACTTGTTTTTGTTGTTTTTTTTTCTCATGATCTCCAGAATAATCTTTTTTTTTTAAATCTTGTCCCAATATAGGCCTCAATCTATAAGCAGTATAGGCCACTAACCACTGATGCCCCAAGTTGTACCTTTGTTTGCATGATCGGTGCTAACGATCCTCCGTTTTCCACTCACAGATTGTACGTACGATGCCCACGTGTTATGCTTTATATACACTGCACATGCGTTAAACTCCACCCCGTCCTTCTTTCTAGTGTATCCCCCGCCTCTTCTCTTTCGGGACAGTGGGAGAGCACATGGCAGAGACACAGCAGGTGTGTGCTGTTATTATCAGCAATGACGAGGAAAGCCTGGGTGAAGGCAGTTCCAGATCCAGGAGCAGATTTAAGGCCTCAAATATGTCCTTTGAAGAGATGGTGGGCATACTATGATGGGAAGCATGGACCGTACAGAAGCATGGACCGTATGATGGGAAGCATGGACCGTACAGAAACCCAAGTGTGAGAAAGGCCAAGATCATGACTAAAGTTGTGAGAAGTCCGCACAGGACTTTTGGGGTTCCACGATCCAAGGAGCAATTGAGGAAACTCTGGTCAGACCTGAAATTGAGGGAGCAGGATCAGTATAGAAGGATCAGGAAAGTGCTGCAAAAAAAGAAGTATTTGTCATGTGTTCCTATTATTATTATTACTTTCCTGCTGGTCCATGTGCTTTTATTTACTGTTGTACAGTTTAAAATGCCAAGTTTGAGGTTCGTGGGCACAGTATAATACTTTGTATTAAACATTGTTGACCACTAATATGTAGTTTTTGGCAGATGCAGGTTAACTACATTTGTTCATGCCTATTTGCATTAAAAGAAGTTTATTACATTGTTGTCTAGATGTGTTCAAAACTATAATGATAGGTGCTCCAGTGGATACTAGGGGGCTCTCCATGTGTGAAACCTGCACAAAATAGATGTAGGGAAAAGACACACATTTTGGTGTAGTTACAGTGACAATGGGGGGTATTTACTAAAGGCAAATCCACTTTGCACTACAAGTGCACTTTCAGTACACTTTCAAGAGCACTTGTAGTGCAAAGTGGATTTGTCTTAAATAAAAATAATCAATACTGTGCTGTAAAATTTGCCAAAATCAGGCCATTTTAGGGACTACAAGCAATTAATTCATGGAGTTGAAACGGAAGATTATTTTTATTATTAATGCATTACATACATTAACAACAAAAACATTGTGTGTGTGTGTGTAGCAGACCCACAGCACAACATAACATAATAGTTAGCTAAAGAAGAGATTGTCACCTCATGTATCAAATAAGTTACGTTTGCACTATTAAAGAAAATGGCCAAAATAAAAGGCCATTGTAGAACCTAGGAGACAGATAGGAAACACAAGCAGTAAATCAAATGAAATATGAGTTTAGTTTTTCAAAAAAATATTATTTTAAAGAGCTTCCAGATTCTCTGGTAAATCAATTGCCCCCCTACCCACAAAGTACTCCACATAGCTTTGCCGTACTTCGCAGGCGATTTGGGGGGGCAAGCCAGGACGGCCAGTTTCAAGCGCCGTCATTGTTTGTGCCGTGAGTCAGCCTCAGTCGCAACTGAAGCCAGCCAGTTGGCTGCATTCTTCCGTAGGAAATTATGAAGAATGCAGCAGCTCATAATGATATGATTGAGTTTGTATTCGGCCATATTGATGGCCGTTTGGAAAAGCCAGAACAGGCTGGCCATTATGCCAAAGGCATTTTCGACCACTCTTCTGGTACGGGCCAGCCGGTAATTAAAAACCCTTTGCTCCGGGGTCAGGGTTCTCATGGGGAACGGCCTCATCAAATGCTCCCTCAGTGCAAAGGCCTTATCCGCCACAAAAACATAGGGAAGGCCCACCACGTTATCTGTTGGAGGTAGCAACCCCAAGCTGCCATTCTGGGGACGCCTGTAAAATTCTCTTTGTGCGATGACTCCACCATCTGACATACGGCCATTCTACCCCATGTCCAGATATAATAACTCATAATTTGCCGTCACCACCGTCAACATCACAATACCACTGTACACCTTGTAATTAGTATGACCCCGAGTTGGGGGGTGGGATGATCCGGACTTGCTTCCCAGCTATAGCACCACTGCAGTTGGGAAAGTCCCACTGCTGGTCAAATTGGGAGGCCACAGTCTGCCATTCCTGTGGGTTGGAAGGACACTGTTGAGTCAAACAAGAAAAAAAATAGTACTTTTGCACATAACATTGCAAGCAGATTAGATACAAACATTCTTGGCCAACATAAGTATAACATTTATTGAAATGAGTATTTAAAGACAAAAGTATAAGGTCCACTTATCAGATTCCTCACCCCCTCTGATGGCCCATTGTAAAAAATTTATGGTGGGGGGGGAGATGTTTTGGACAGGTAACCCTCTCCACTTCATTGAGAGCTGAATGCATAAATAATGTGTGTTACTTTGGCCAGCCCCTCCTTACACTATTGGCAGCCCACTGGACAGGTAAGAAGTGTCATAATCTAAAAATATGAATATATATAGCCTGATGAAGGAGCACGCATGCTCCGAACACGAAGCACCACCCGCCTTACCCCGTTCCCTGAAGTGAAGACACAGGACAGCACGGAGCTTCACAGAGGATCCACAACCGACGTTTGAGCCGCCCGGAGGCTCTGAGCACCCACAGCACCACCGGAAAGCTACCAGGACTCAGGACACAGGATCCATATCCCAGGATCCCCTCCACTGGCCTGTGAAACCCACATCCCCCGGGAACACACGGATGAACCTATTCTATATGCTGGCTTTTATCAACTCAAATGTGAGTGTTTTTTATCCATTGTAATAAAGCCTTTATCATACATGCTGCATTTAGAGGGCGCCGTCCTTCTCTCTCTTGTATTGTTACTATACTTACTTTGGGTTTATGTGCTTTAATCAACCTACCAGTAATGCCTCCAATACTACCCTCTGGATTATGTCCTGCACTGACTATCTTTACCTCTCGACCCTCACCCCGTCGCCTAGTTTAAAAACCCCTCTAACTTTTTGGCCATCTTTACTCCCAGCACATCTGCACCCTAGTATTAGTACTAGTACTAGTAACGGACTGAGAAGTCAGCCCAGTCCTCCAGGAACCCAAACCCCTCCTTACTACACTAGACTCACAACATAACATAAACCTGAAGTGTGCCCTGGTCTGCTGGCCAGTATACCAAAAAACATTCAGGTAGGGGTGAAGCTGTTTATTGGTCTAGTGTTATTTACTGAGCAAGTTTGGTAAATGCTTGCAAAATTTCTGCCTGAGGGTTTGGAATGTATCAGGTGAAGTAGGTGGATTTCCACGCGCCTAACCTCATGATGACATGGTCTGGAGCCCCATGCTGAGAAGCGTCCGAGTCCGCTCTGGTTCAGAAGGAGTGTCCAGAGTACCGGCTGGGGTCGAGGCCTAGGTTAGGCAGGAGGATCCTGATGTGCTTGATGAACTGACTGTCATTCAAGGAGTTGGTCGGAAAAGGTAGCAGGGGACTAGAGTTTGACTGGCTGGGTGGAACGACAGTAGGTGGTCGAGTATCGCTACTAGGCACCACATGTTGTTGGTCTGGAAAAGTTGGATGTCGACCCAAGGGCCAGATTGCTGGGTTTTGGATACTTCGAGGTGAAGAATGAAGTGACCTTGGATGCCATCCAGGTGACATCTACACAGTACCTGTCCGGCAGGGCCATCACAGGTAAACTCACTAGGCCTCAAAAAGCCGTAGAAGGCAACGTATATGGCAGCTTGAATGACCAAGCTGGGAAGAAACCCAAATGGGGAATGAGAGAGGATAGTCGACATGTCTCTGAAGATAGTACTAGTGATGGGCAAGCGTTTGGAGTTGGTTACGGGCTGCTGCTTCTGAATGCCACACAGAATGGCTCAAACCGTATGGGCTGTGAACAAGGACGGCTTTGTGGGATCCTGTAAGGCCAGGAAGTGTTGGAAGCCGGCTAAGTATAGCCTGATGGTGTTATTTGATAGAGCCAGTTGTATGTGCAGTGAACATTGCACAGAAGCTGCAGAGACAACTGCCCCACCCTGCGTAGGAAGGACATAGTGGGGAGTGACTTGGACCTGCCCTTGTTAATGATATCGGCCGTAGCCTGGTTGTCTGTGACAAGGGCCACTGTATGCTCAGTCCAGGTGTGGCCCCAGACCTGAGTGGCTGCCCTGATCGGGTACAGTTCGAAGTGAGGAAGATTGGATAAAACCAGGGATTAGGAAGATCTCTGGAGGCCATGACCCTGCAACCGATGATGGCCAAATATTGCAGTGAAACCTCTGGAGGTTGCGGCATCTGTTACCACTACCTATGAACATGGATATGCCATTCCAACTAGTAAGGAACTCGTCCCACATAGACAGATCTGCTACTGCTGCTAGTCTAAGAATTTGATCGGGGCCCTGTACCTGAGAGAGGAAGACCAAGAGGCGCGAAATGAAAGATCGCCCCTGGGGAATAATACTCATTGCAAAGTTGAGCATCCCTGCAGGGATTGAAGCTGTTTCTTAGTATACCCGTGTACAGGTAAAGTCGTGAAGGACCGACCTGATATGGGCCAGTTTGTTGTGGGGCAGGCTGGCCTGCATGGAGTGAGTGTCAAGATTGATGCCAAGGAAGGTGATAGAGTATGCCAGCCTTCCACTTTGTGTTCTATTATGGGCACATTGAGATTACCAAACACCACTTTCAACCTATCCAGGTCTACCATTTGATTAGCAGAACACCGTCCAGATAATGAATGACCATCTGGCACTGGGCTTGGTGCAACAGGATCCAAGTGAGGGACTGCACAAAGGTGTTGAACAGCCGTGGGCTGCTTTTGGAGCTGGAGGTCAAGTTGGTGGCAAATTGATGTCCCTCTGACTATATTAACAATGGCCTGAATCGCCAGATCTACTGAAGCATATTTCAGGGAGAATTCCTCTGAAGGAAATAAGGAATTCAAACTTGGGATGTGGGAAGAATGAGGCGTAGACAAGTCATACACCAACCAAAGTTTATTCGAGAACTTGCCCTTAACAAGCCCAATAGAGCTAACTCTCCAGATAGTGAAAGGGGACTGTGCGAAGGGGCCAATGATAAAGCCTCAGTCCAGTTCTGCCTGTAATAGATTGTCTATAGCTGGTTCGTCGATGGCCACTGACCAGGGATTCCTGCACTCGTGAGTTGAGTGGGGTAGTGTGATGAGGCCTGGAATGAAATCCTGCTGTGAATCCTTGGATGAGAAAAGTGGCCAGTGAGGGAGTGGGGTGTGAGGTAAGGTAATACCCCAGGCATAGGACTTTGACTAGTCAGGACCTGTTGTGCTGCTTGAGCTGACATGGGGTTTTTAGATGTGCCCTGTGACACGTGGAACAAATATGGAGCAGCCGGAACTGGCTGTAGTTACATGAGCTAAAATTAAAGTTATTGCAGATCGATGCTCCGCCAACTGACAGAATAGGGCGTCCCAACCTTTCCACCTGGAGCGACTGAGCGGGGGCCGGCAAGCCCTGATCGTTACTAGAGGTGGAGGGGAAATTGAGAGGGCATCTAACTGCTGTGTTGGAGCACCAGTTTGCGGTGTGGGTGGAGGACTGGCAGATAGCGCAGAGTGGGGAGCGTAGGCCGGCAAAGTGGCGGCAGAACAAATGTGTGTCAATGAGACTCCAGTTCGCGCCAGCTTGGAACTGCATGAACCTGGCGGCCGCTTTGGCCGAGAATGAACAGTGATAGTTATAAAATAAAATCCACCCGTATTTATAGCCTAGGTCCACCACCGTATCCAACCTGGTGCAGAATGGAACTACCTGAACTTGACTGACCTAAAGGAGAAATGACAGACGGACAATGGTAAGTGGCTTGATTATATGCCATTGGAGATGATGAGTGGCCAGATCGTGCCATTTGAGATATGCTTGCAATGACTGCAAGAGAAAACCTTATCAGAAGGTGAACCACGAGGGTAGCGGAAACTGGAGTATTTAGGAACAGGCTGTGATCACAAATGATAGCGACCATGACTGAGAGTGTCTGACGTGACCAAAACGAAAGTATGATGTGAAAACGGTGCAAATCGTTAAGTCACTGATGCGACTAGGACTTGAATTGGGCTGAAGAGTGTATGAAATTAAACGAACGAACGTATGAGGTGACGACTGTTGTGAATCGGAGCCGCAACGTGCGATTACAATTGATCCGTACTGACAACTGGAATGACTAAGACTTCACGCAGATCTCTCAGCCCAGAATTGGAAATTCTACCATCTTTCAGAGAAGCTGAATAAAAATCGAGAGTGTCAGCCCAACTTCTGAGAAAGAAAATAGAGATTTGATAAATTGTTCTGATGAACCTTTCCCTGTACCTGAAGCAAGTTGCCCTGCTGAGGTTGAAGACCCTTGCATGGGTGTGGAGAATAGAGAATGTCAGATACCTCCTTCTGTTTCTCTTGAGGGGGTTGATATTTCCTCCCCGCTGCCAAATTCTGAATCTGCAGCCATGGATCTTCCTTTGAAGCCTTGCAGCCCTGACCATACCATCAACAGAGAATCCTGTTCAATCTGCTGAGAAGTATTTCCCAGTTCGGTTGAGACGAGATGTACATCCTCCCAAGATACTCACTTACGATACTTTAGGAGATCACTCTGATGAACTGATTCATACTATTTGCAGGCAACTCCCATGCCTAAACCCCTACTGTTAATTAGGTAAGGGGCGACTCTGCTCTGACCTCTTACACCAGTGGGTGGGACACAGCAATTGCCCTGGCCTGTTCAAAAACTGAGTTTGAGTTAACTGAGAGTGTATATAAATGGTTTCAGCAAAATCCAGAGGTGTGTCAATACCTGTTGAATTTAGACTGTGGTTGATGTTATTATAAATTTGCTAGCAACCTTTTCTTCTCACTAACTTATAAGGGTGGATATCTCCATGTCTTTGGGGACCAAAGAGTTCAAGTGGGGGGAGAATGTAGCCAAGGTCAGCTATTATGCTTATAAGTTAGAGACATTTTCTGTGTTGCTAATGTGGGGTTGGCTCCCTCTAGTGCTTGCTGAACTCTATGTGTGAAATCTTTTCTTCCTCTGTGGGGACGTAGAGCAAAGCATCATGGGGGGTGTAGTTCAGAATGCTGAAGTGACACTGCCAGCAGGACTGATCTGCACTACAAGGAACAGAATTCTGAGTGCAAAGAACACACTGCTGGGAGAGTTTATAAAAAGGGCTGGCGCGGCCTAGATCAGCCTCTCTGGACACCGTTTTGACTCTGCCAACAGGAGATCTGTGTGACAGGGAGTTTTCTGACGATTTGTGGCCTACACAACTGGGAGCCGGACAGCTATACCCAGAGGGATCTCTGCGGACGGCATTGCTTCTTCAGTGCAGTGGACCGGCGGGTGTTCCAGGTCATCCAGAGACGTCTGCAATTCAGATTCCAGTGGGCTGCAGCATGGCGTGGCGGGCGCCATTTTCCAGAGCAAAGGAACAGAGAGTTCCGTCTGGAGTCTTCTCATCATCTGCACCATTATCTAATCCATCTGAGATTTGGAGTGGTGAGCGGGCATAGCCCATGTTATAGTTAAGGACACTGCTGTTGAACAACACTCGCACAGTTTACTTGGTAGTACTTGTAGTCCCACATTAAACTCTCTATTATAACAGACACAGCCAGTAGATGCCTATGTTCAGTACACATTATTGATTTCAGTAGCCATATCAGATGACATCTTTAGGGTTATAAAAAGAAGGAAGCTATACTTCTACCACCAGGATAAATCACAGCTTTGCTAACTTTGCTACACCTTGCTATTTTGGATTATTTTATTTACAACTTAAAAGAGGCTAGCTGAAGACATCTGGATTTCAAGGAATACTCTTTCTCACCTTTTCATAATTTTCTCTCCTCATCTGCTCAAATTGCATTGAACTGCTAAGGGGAGCCATGCTATTGAATATAATATTATTTATACTGTTTTCAATGTTGTGCAGGATTGCTGGCCTGTGCGTTGAGGAGGCAGAAGGGAGAGATCTGGCACATAAAATATTGTGCCAGGTGTCTACTCTCCTGTTAACCTGTTCACATAGGTCCCTGTATTGAGTTAATAATTGTGTTCACTCACAGTTCAGGGAATTTTACACCAATATATTGTGTTTACTAGATAAGCTTGAGATAAAGGGCGGTGTATACAGGAGTGTTTCTATTATTGATCATGAAGTTGATACATATGTATTTTGTGTTTTGATACTACAGTAAACATATTTGAAATGTTTCTTTAATATTGTGTGAGTCTCTATTTACTACCACAGCTGGTGACATGATGGAACCCAGGGAGTCAGAGGTAAGAGAGAATTCATAGAGTCGAGCTAATCAGTGTACAGAGTCTATTAGCAGCCCTTACGGGGGTACTGATGCACCAATATGATATTTCAGTTTTTCCTTTTTCATACATTTGCAAACATTTCTAAAATTCTGTTTTCACTTTGGCATTATGGGGTACTAAGTGTATATTATTGAGAAAAAAATGAATTTTAAATGTAGTATCAGGCTGCAATATACCAAATTTGAAAAAAGTGAAGGGAGTCTGAATACTTGAATACTATGAATGCACTGCATATCCATAAAGATTGATGTAGCTAGATCCAGTTTGCATGTGGTTCACAACTTTGGCCATATAATTGGCATTTCTGTTCACAGATTAGAGATCAATCAGTTTTCAGTCACAGCAATCCATGACCCAAAGTTTCGTTTGGTAAAGTCAAGTCACCAAATAATTGATCTCGTGCTAGAAATCAATCAACATTACTTCAGTCCCAGCCAATAGACATTTTTAAGGCTGAGAGAGTTGCAGCAATGGGTTTCCAATTGCTATGGATTGAAAGTTTTTTTTTGGAATTCTAAAGAGCTGCAAAGTAACAATGTATAGTCTAGTTTACTATATGTCTAGTGTAAGTTTAATTGAAAAAATGTAGACAAGGAGAACTGCCAGAATTGGCCTTCTTTACTAATAAATGTACTTTTATTTTCTAACTTAACCTGCAGAACTGAGAAGTAGAATCTGGTTCCTGGTGGCCAAAAAATAATTTTTTTTTCTTGCTCTGATTCTGAAACTTTTGCATTAGAGCAACCCAAAGTTCAAGACTCACAGCTTTCTGTGTGAATCTTCAGGCATTTTATGTGCATTATCAGCCATAATATGTTTCCATGTGCTGCCATTGTGATCATACGGCCTTTACACATCTTAATGCATCAAGCAAATGGACATTGCACATCAATGCATAACACAGATGTGAATTAGTATATATTTTTAAAAATAGCTAAACTGCGTACATGCATTGACATGCGTCAAAACGCATGAGCTGAAATGCATACGTGTGAATGGGTTCTAAGCATCTGGTACATGCAGCAATAAGGTCTGCATAAGGGTGGGATCAACATCATAAATACATTTACTTAAGGTACCTACAGTATTTTGCCTACTATATTAGAAATATCACCAAGCAGTAGACAGGTCTAAGACAGATTGCTAGAAATAGATGCCTGAAATGTAGAGCAGCTAAGCTAGAAGCAATCATCCATATAGTCAGTGCTGAAGGCCTTAAAGGAATCAATACACATTTATTATTCACCTCCCAATACACTACAACATCTGTATTACTAAATGGAAAATGGTACTATGGGAAATTGTTTTATAGCAGTGAATGATTGAAATGCTGATCATTTGCCTAAAAAACATTCACCATCCACATCTGCACACATTTTCAATCAGTCAATGTTGCTGCCATTTTGCCATCATCCTGACCTTTTTTTTCTTTCTTATACCAACTAGAGGTGTTACCAGTTAGATATGCTTGCACCAGCAGCTTTTTAAGGCAGGAAAATAAATGCAGTAGTTCTAAATAATGTAGGTAAACAACAGACTTCTTTAACTTGTATTTTTATCAGGTTGAAAACTGAAAAAAATGCCTCAATGCATGGGCCTCTTCAGAGCTGCTCACCAGCTGGGAAGGATCCTTTAGAAAAGCCAATGTTGACCAAAGTTAGATTTCAGGCACCAAGAGCAAAAGTATCACGTTTCAGCATACCCTTAATGCTGGCATATGGCTAATAGGAGTTAGTCAAATAACTGGAATTTTATACCTCTTAATCAATACATTTTATGACTCTAAATGTTGCCAAGTACCGATCAAACCAAAGGGGTGCTACACACCAGGTGTTCCACTGCTCCAGTCATCTAATCCAGTCCAGTCAAGCTAAGTATCTAAGAATAAGAATTTCTATAAACTTCTTTCCCTTTATCACAAACCAAGAAAAGAACTTGGAAAATTGTTGCATGATTTTTTGCCTGCTTTCCAAAATGTATAGATATATAAATTATGGACTCCTGACATACATGCCTTAAATTAAAAAAATATAGGGGTCGATTTACTAAACCTGGAGAGTGCAAAATCTGGTGCAGCTTAGAAACCAATCAGCTTTAAGTTTTTTTTTGTGTCAAAGCCTAATTGAACAAGCTGAAATTAGAAGATGATTGATTACCATGCACAGCTACATCAGATTTTGAACTCTCCGGTTTTAGTAAACCAGCCCCATAGTGTCAGAAAGCAATAATAAATGTTTACCAAGTGCTCTGTTAAAATTGCGTCATCCAATGGACTGCACTCAGTGGACTAAGATGACGTTAAATACACAATAAGGTAAAATACACAATACAATACAATATTGCCAACACATAACAGTCAACAAAGTGTTTATCAGCTAATAGGTTTATTTTTTAAAAACAGGGGTCTTGGATGCATATAATTACACTTGGAAGCTGCATGTTGGGTCAAGGCACACAAGTCATGTAGATCTACTGTTATCAATAAGAGTGTCAACAGTGGACAAATAATATAACATATATTTTGTCAATAAAAGAAATTGTAGCAAGTTTACCTGGAAGGTATCCTTTCCTCTCTACATATTGATCAATATTCCAGATTTAGCAAATGACTCTGAATAAATCTCATACGTATGAACCATACAAAAGAGAGAGGGGTAGCAGCTACTTGATTTTATTTGAACTTGAAGTTAAAATTTCACGTAGAGCAAAATGTATTACAAAATCCTGGAACACTTATCCCTACCAGTGAGCTAAATTAATTAATTTAGTTTAATTAATTTTTAATTAAGTAATTTAAAGTGGTTCTAATTCATTAAGGTAAGAAACTTTTTATGTGCAGGCCCCCCTCTTATACTTACCTGAGCCCGATCTCAGTCCAAGGCTGTGCATTAGAGCAGCATTGCTGCTCTCTCTCTCTCTCTTCACTGGCTAAGACTCAGCTGTTAATCACAGGTGGGAGCAGGGGGAGTGACCGAGCTCGGGAGCGAGCCCACATCAGTGCCCCATAGCAAGTGGCTTGCTATGTGTGCACTCAGCAGTAGGGATGATCCGGACACCCCCGGTTCTGTTCGCACCAGAACTTGCGAATAGACAAAAAATTTGTGCGAACATGCGAACACCAAGTCAACACAAGTCAATGGGACACAAATGTGAAAAATGTAAAGTGCTCATTTTTAAAGCTTATATGCAAGTTATTGCCATAAAAAGTGTTTGGGGACCCGGGTCCTGCCCAAGGGACATGTATCAATGCAAAAAAAAAGTTTTTAAATCTGACGTTTTTTCAGGAGCATTGATTTTAAGAATGCTTATAAAGTGAAAGCAATAAAGATGAAATATTTCTTTAAATATTGTGCATGGGGGGTCCCCTTAGTCTGCCTGTAAAGTAGCGCATTTTCCCCATGTTTAGAACAGTACTGCATCAAAATGACATTTCTAAAGGAAAAAATGTATTTTAAAATTGCTCACGGCTATAATGTATTGCCAGATCCCGGCAATACACATAAAAAATAATTGAAAAAAACAGCGTGGGTTCCCCCCAGTCCATACCAGGCCGTTTGGGTCTGGTATGGATATTTTAAAAAATTGGGGTTGGGGGTCCCCCCAAAATGTATACCGCGGGGGAACCCATGCCTTTTTATCTTAATTCTATCATAGGGCTCCCCTTAACCACTTCAATATACTATATTATTTATTGTACACTACACTATATACCCTGCACTGTATTATATATACTACACTGATTGCACTATATACTCTGAACTGCAGTATATATACTATACAGATGGCACAATATACTCTGAACTGCAGTATCTATACTATATGGACTGCACTATATACTCTGCTGAAAAATTGGGCCTTAGGTGTTGGTGGTGGCAGAACACGGTAACCCCTTTACAGTTACTCTTGTTGGGCGCAGGAATGGGCCCTTCCTGTTAAATATTATTTCAAAAATTGTAATTACATGCTCCTGTTAAACAGGGGCAGAAAAATTGGGCCTTGGGTGGTGGTGGTGCCACAAAACTGTAACCCCTCACAGTTACTCTTGTTGGGAGCAGGAACAGGCCCTGCTGTTAAATATCATTCAAAAATTTTAATTACATGCCCCTGTTAAACAGGGGCAGAAAAATGTGGCCTTGGGTGGTGGTACCCTAAACCAAAAATATTGTTGGAAGCTAGCACCATCATGATTGAGGAAGAATAGGATAGGCAGCATAGGCAGATCTTCCCAGATCCATAGCAAATTCAATCAGTTACATCAACATCAGTTGCTTAATAGCTGCTGATCCAGGACTGATTCATTTTTTTATAAATGTGTGCCTATCAACGGAGTCTGTGGACAGGCACACTCTTTGACCTGTTACAAACCCTCCAGCAGCACTGAATGTGCGTTCAGAAAGCACACTGGATGCAGGACAGGCCAGTAGCTCAATTGCATATTGATCAAGTTCTGGCCAGTGGTCTAACCTCAAGACCCAGTAACTCAGTGGAAACTCTGTTTGAAAGGTCTCCAAGTCTCTTGCCCCTAGATATTCTTGCACCATATAATGCAAACGCTGGCGATGGTTGCTGGAACCTATCAGACCTTGGTGCTGAGGACTGAAAAACTGTTTAAAGGCATCAGTCAGCCGACCACCTTCTCCACCGCTCTTTCTCTGACCGAACGAAGCCTCAAAAACACATTGTCCAGCACCAGGAAATGGTAACCTACCAGGGTCTGGAAATGTGTTACACACACTTTTCTTCAATGCCTTCTGAAGCTGTTTCATCCCCTGCTTCCTCTGTGAAAGCAGGATGAGTTCTGCAACCTTACCCTTGTAACGTGGATCAAGAAGGGTTGCCAGCCAGTAATGATCCCTCTCCTTAATACCATGAATCCTAGGGTCCTTTCATAGACTTTGCAGAGTCAGGGAGGCCATGCAGCGTAGGTTTGCAGAGGGATTCAGTTCTGAGTCCTCTGGGTCACTAAGGATCACATTATCCGTAACTACCTCCTCCCAGCCACGTACAACTCCTTGGGTTTCTGGGGACTGAAAACCATCCCTTGAAGACTGCTGAATGTTATCCTCGACATCCATGCTGGCATAATCCTCATTCTTCCTGTGTGCTTTGCAGGAATGCTATCTGGATAAAGGGGACCTCGAGAGGAAAGGAAGTCCTCCTCTTCCTCCTGCTGTTCTGCCTCAAGTACCCTGTCTATGGTTCCACAAAGCCTGTGCTCCAGCAGGAAAACTAGAGGGACAGTGTCACTGATGCATGCATTGTCGCTGCTCACCATCCTTGTGGCCTCCTCAAATGGTGACAGGACAGTGCATGCATCCTTGATCAGTAGCCACTGACATGGCGAAAAGAATCCAAGCTCCCCTGACCCTGTCCTGGTGCCATACTCACACAGGTACTCATTGATGGCCCTTTGCTGTGTGTGCAGCCGCTGCAGCATTGCCAACATTGAATTCCACCTGGTGGGAATGTCACAAATGAGGCGGTTGATGAGCAGGTTACATTCCCTTTGAATGTCAGCCAGCCGACGGACCGGCAGAAATGACCACAGACTTTTCTGGCCTGCCTCAGGAGATCTTGTAAGCCTGGGTACCCGGTCAAATGCTGCACCACCAAATTCAGGACGTGTGCCAAACATGGAACATGGGTCAAGTGTCCCTGTCGGAGGGCGGAGAGAAGGTTGGTGCCATTGTCACATACAACCATTCCTGGCTAAGGCTGGCATGGCATCAACCACTTCTGAGCCTGCCCCTGCAGAGCTGACAGAATCTCTGCCCCAGTGTGGCTCCTGCCCCTTAGGCAGACCAACTTAAGCACTGCATGACATCTTTTTGCCTGACTGCTTGCGTAGCCCCTTGAGTGTTTAGGGAGCACTGCTGGTTCAGAGGACAATTCTGCAGAAGAGGACATAGAGGAAGAAGAAGAGGAGGGAGGGGAGCATACAGATGTTGTGGTAGAATCACCACTAGCTTTTTGGAGGCATGGTGACGGAACACTTTCCAAAACTGAACCCTGTCCTGCATCCTTCCCAGCTGTCAGCAGTTTTACAGAGTGCACCGTGAAGGAAAGGTTATGTCCCTGCGCATGCCTGCTGGACCATGAGTCAGCGGTAATATGAACCTTACTGCTGACCGCCCTGTCCAATGAGGCCAAAACATTGCCTTCCACATGGCAGTAGAAAGCAGGAATGGCCTTACCTGAAAAGAAATGGCGTTTTGGAACCTGCCACTGTGGTACACCACATTCCACAAATTCATGAAAGGGGGCTGAGTCTACCAGTTGAAAAGGCAGCAGTTGCAGTGCTAGCAATTTGTCCAAGCTACAATTTAGACGTTGAGCATGGGGATGGCTGGGACCAAATTTTGTTTTACGGTTCAGCATCAGGGTAAGGAAATTTGCCTGCTAAAATCAACTGGTGGTGTACTGCTAGCAGATTGGCTGCAAGTACTTGTGACACCTTTTGCTATACCTTCATTCCTCTCAGTGCAGGTTTTTGAGAGGACTGGAGGTATAGTAGGGTTTGAGATCCCAGATGAGGAGCAAGGAGAAGTCTGCCTTTTTCTATGATGTGGGTCTTTCAGGTGCTGCTGTCAATGGACTGCATGGCAAGTCGTCATATGTCTGGTCAGGAATGTGGCTTTTGTTCTGGCCACGCTTGATCCGCTTCAGACATAGGTTGCAAACAGCAACGGTGCGATCTGCTGCACACATGTCGAAAAAGGCCCACACTAAGGAACTTTTAAAAATCAGCGGGGAGTCAGCAGCGCCCTGCACCTGCGGAGCTCTGTGGTGTGATGCAATAGGGTGGCTGCCCTTAAGCTGACCCCTGGAGGACATCCTGCCTCATTGTGCCTCCTCCTCACTTTCCTCCTCTCTTCTCTCAGGCACCCAAGTATTGTCAGTGACCTCATCAACCCCTCCCTCCTCGTCGCGGGAGCAAACTTGGCAGTATGCTGCAGCTTGGGGAACATGACTGCCAGTTTCTTGTTCTTCTGTTGCACCCCTTCTCTCTAGGCTCATGTTACTCCCTTCCTCCACCTAGGAACCAACATCGGAGCCTTCAAATTGCTGCGCATCCTCCAGCAGCATTTAACCGACAGTGTGGTCGAATAATTCTGAGGATTCCTTCGTGCATGATGGTGGGGCTAAGGAAGGAAAAACTGTGGACAAGGAGCCGGTGGAGTAGGCCACTTAGGCATCTGCGTTGGAAAGAAAAACTACTTTGAGCCTGGGTGACAGAGGATAAGGACAGCTTCGTTATCCACTTCACCAACTCTTCTGCATGTTGTGGCTCAATAACACGGCCAGCAGCAGAAAAAAAGGACAAGCGTGCCCCACGGCCACCTGTAAAGGATGCATCTTGTCCACAACCACCATCTTGTCCATAACCACCCTCTTTTAGTGGCCTGTGAGCATCTGCCTCTTTTTGGTGGCCCTCGGGACATGATGGGGATTTTTTCTTTTCACAGCACACTACACAGTATGATATACTGTGTACACCACCTGCACTGTATTAGAAACGGTACACCGGCTGCACTGTATTATATACTGTGTACACCACCTGAAGTGTATTAGAAACTGTACACACTGTATTATATACTGTGTACATCACCTGCACTTTATTAGAAACTGTACACACTGTATTATATACTGTGTACACCGCCTGAAGTGTATTAGAAACTGTACACCGGCTGCACTGTATTATATACTGTGTACACCGCCTGAAGTGTATTAGAAACTGTACATACTGTATTATATACTGTGTACACCACCTGAAGTGTATTAGAAACTGTACACACTGTATTATATACTGTGTACACAGCCTGAAGTGTACTAGAAACTATACACAACAGAATGCACTGTATATATACGCTACACTGAATACAGAGTATGTATATATATATATATATATATATATATATATTAGACTGTATATATATATATATATATATATATATATATATATATATATATATATATATATATATATATACACATGAATACACCGCCTGAAGTGTATTATTGTATTATATAATATACACCACTGAATGAACTGTATATATATATACGCTACACTAAATGTAGAGTGTATATATATATATATATATATTTATATATATATATATATATATATATATATATACAGTATCTCACAAAAGTGAGTACACCCCTCACATTTTTGTAAATCTTTTATTCTATCTTTTCATGTGACAACACTGAAGAAATGACACTTTGCTACAATGTAAAGTAGGGAGTGTACAGCTTGTATAACAGTGTAAATTTGCTGTCCCCTCAAAATAACTCAACACACAGCAATTAATGTCTACACCGCCGGCAACAAAAGTGAGTACACCCCTAAGTCAAAATGTTCAAATTAGGCCCAAAGTGTCAATATTTTGTGTGGCCACCATTATTTTCCAGCACTGCCTCAACCCTCTTGGGCATGGAGTTTACCAGAGATTTAGAGGTTGCCACTGGAGTCTTCTTCCACTCCTCAATGACAACATCACGGAGCTGGTGGATGTTAGAGACCTTGCGCTCCTCCACCTTCCATTTGAGGATGCTCCACAAATGCTCAATAGGGTTTAGGTCTGGAGACATGCTTGGCCAGTCCATCACCTTTACCCTCAGCTTCTTTAGCAAGGCAGTGGTCGTCTTGGAGGTGTGTTTGGGGTTGTTATCATATTGGAATACTGCCCTGGGGCCCAGTCTCCGAAGGGAGGGGATCATGCTCTGCTTCAGTATGTCACAGTACATGTTGGCATTCATGGTTCCCTCAATGAACTGTAGCTCCTTAGTGCCGGCAGCACTCATGCAACCCCAGACCATTAAACTCCCACCACCATGCTTGACTGTAGGCAAGACACACTTGTCTTTGTACTCCTCACCTGGTTTCCACCACATATGCTTGACACCAGCTGAACCAAATAAGTTTATCTTGGTCTCATCAGACCACAGGACGTGCTTCCAGTATAGGCTTTCTTGTGCATCATCTGTAAAAGAGGCTTCCTTCTGGTGCGACAGCCATGCAGACCAATTTGATGCAGTGTGCATATGGTCTGAGCACTGACAGGCTGACCCCCAACCACTTCAACCTCTGCAGCAATGCTGGCAGAATTCATACGTCTATTTCCCAAAGGCAACCTCTGGATGTGACGCTGAGCATGTGCACTCAACTTCTGTGGTCGACCATGGCGAGGTCTGTTCTGAGTGGAACCTGTCCTGTTAAACCGCTGTATGGTCTTTGCCACCATGCTGCAGCTCAGTTTCAGGGTCTTGGCAATCTTCTTATAGCCTAGGCCATCTTTATGTAGAGCAACAATTCTTTTTTTCAGATCCTCAGAGAGTTCTTTGCCATGTGGTGCCATGTTAAACTTCCAGTGACCAATATGAGAGAGTGAGAGCGATAACACCAAATTTAACACACCCGCTTCCCATTCACAACCGAGACCTGGTAACACTAACGAGTTACATGACACCGGGGAGGGAAAATGGGTAATTGGGCCCAATTTGGACATTTTCACTTAGGAGTGTGCTCACTTTTGTTACCAGCAGTTTAGACATTAATGGCTGTGTTGAGTTGTTTTTAGGGGACAGCAAATTTACACTGTTATACAAGCTGTACACTCATTACTTTACATTGTAGCAAAGTGTCATTTCTTCAGTGTTGTCACATGAAAAGATTTAATAAAATATTTTCAAAAATGTGAGGGGTGCACTCACTTTTGTGAGATACCGTGTATATATATAAATATATATATATATATATATATATATATATATATATATATATATATTTATATGAATACACCGCCTGAAGTGTATTATATAATGTACACCACCGAATGAACTGTATATAGATGCTACACTGAACGCTACACTGAATGGAGAGTATATATATATATATATATATATATATATATATATATATATATATATATATAAAAATATATCAAATACACTGGATGCACTGCCTGAATATAGAGTATACACTGAATATATAGTGTACGCTAAATGCAAAGTGCCTGCCTAATCTACCTCAATCTATCTCACACACTATACACGGCCGCTATATAAGCAGCCTTATATAGTGTGGGGCATGGACTTAGTCCCCCTGAGCCATGATTGGCCAAAGGCACCCTGCCTTTGGCCAATTATGACTCTCTACAGAGCTTGCTGTGATTGGCCAAAGTGTGCAGGTCAGGTGCATGCTTTGGCCAATCATCAGACACTAATGCACTGCAATGTCTTTTTTATTTCTTTTTTTTAATATATTATTTTGTTTTATTAGTTTTCAAATTTTAAACAGCATATAGAGAAAGATAGAAAAAACTGTTAGACTTGATACATCAGGTCAAAAAGATGGGTTGCACAACTGACTACAGAATAACAAATCCAAGTTTTTGCAGACAGGATCAGTAAGGTCCATCAGAATATCTGAGTTGTGAAACTTGGTGGGGTAATAAAATGGAAATAATTACCAGGGAGACCAAATAGCTCAGGCCATGCGGGCCTCTACGTCAGGAAAAAAAACAATAAAATCCCCATCACCGAGAAATTGTCGCACAGCTTGAGAAAAACAAGTGACAATGTCAGCGGGGTACAAGTCTACTATCCAGGTAGTGGGAAACCAAAAAGATAATAACTGAAGTTGAGACATATAGTAAACACTAAAACATGTAGCCAAATCAGCCATGTAATAAGGTGTTACCAAAATAGGTATACAAAATTGATATAAGACGACAGAGAAAGATAAGGTAAGAAAGGAAGGAGCAATAAAATGTAAGAAAGGGGGGGTAGGGAAGTACTGAGGAAAAGGGGAGATAGAGAAAAAAAAGTTGGGGTGGGAGAAGGGGAGGAGAAGGAGGGGAGGGAAGAGGGAGAAGGAGTGTGAGTCTGGAATCTGTATATGTTGGTCAACAAAGAGAGTGGGAGGAAAAAGGAGGAGAGGGTGTAAATGTACCATCTTCAACCCTTATATATATTGTGAGAATGTAGCCAAGGTTTGCAAGTACTCCCATTGCAGCCACACTGTTGGGAAGCGCTCTAAAGGTTTCTTTTCAGCATGAATCGTCTGTTCCAGGGGTTGAATCTAGTTAATCTCACACACCCATTCCGTCATCGAGAGACAGACAGGTTTATGCCAGTTACGGGCTATAACAGTCTGCGCTGCAGTGAGCATATGGTGTAAGATATCCTTCCTAATAAATTTGATAGATAATTGATAATAGAGTACTGCAAATATCTGATTGAAGAGAAGAATCTGTAATTATATGGTAGATTTTAAATATCTAGGTAATCTTCCACCATAAGATGCAGATGCTGCCAATGGGATCTTTGGCCTTACATAAACTCCTCTTTAAGGTGTCTTCAAGATATTTTATCCTGTGCTCCCTCTGCGAGGGCAGGATGAGTTTGGAGTCTTTCCCCTTGTGATGGTAGTCAAGGAGTGTTGCCAACCAATAATGATCCTTCTCCTTGATGCCACAAATTCTCAGGTCCTTTCGGAGGCTTTGAAGAATGAGGGAGCCCATGCACCCCAATTTTGCAGAAGCATGAGAAGCAGAGTCCTGGGGGTCACTGAGGATTACAGTATCTGAAACTGCCTTCTCCCAGCCATGTACTACTACCAAGGTTTCTGGGGACTGAAAACCATCTCTTAAGGTTTCAAATCAGGCGGTTTATGGGCAGGTGGAATTCAGCAGAGAAGGGCATGGAGGAGGAGGAGGAGGGCGTGGAGCTGACAGATCTGGCATCATCACCACCAGCTGTATGGAAACGTGGTGGCAAAACAAGCTCCAACACTGGGCCCTGTCCTGCATCCTACCTAGTTGCAAGCAGAGTTACCCAGTGTGCTGTGAACAAAATATATAATCCCTGACTATGCTTGCTGGACCATGTGTCAGCAGTAATGTGGACCATGCTGCTGACTGCCTTGCCCAACGATGCCAAATCATTGCCTCCCACGGGATGTACAGAGCTGGGATGGTCTCACCTGCAAATAAATAGTGACTGGGAACCTGCCATTGTGGTACAGCACATTCTGCAAATTCACGGAAGAGGGCAGAATCCACCAGATGGAAAGGCAGGAGTTGTAAAGCCAGCAATTTGGACAAGCTGGAATTTAGAGGCAAGACATGTGGGTGGCAGGGAGTGTATTTTTTTTTGATCCAGCAGGTGGTGCAGAGAAATTTGCCTGCTATACTCTACAGCTGATGGTGTGCTGCTGGCAGACATGTTGCAGGGACCTGTGCCACCCTTTGCTATACCATCATCCCTGTCAGCGGAGGCTGCTGAGAGGTCATGAGATATAGCAGGGGTAGACATGAAAGGTGAGGAGTGAGGAGGATAAGAATTGTGTCCCTTGTGTGTGGCTTTCAGGTGCTCTTGCCAACGGGCTGAGTGGTGAAAGGTTAAATGCCTTGTCAAGCATGTGGTACCTGAATGGCTGGTGTTTTTGCCATGCTTGATCTGCTTAAGGCAGAGATTTCAAATTGCAACAGTGCGATCCACTGCACGTGTGACAGACAGCTGAGCTGTGCGAAGTGGGCCGGGAGATAACAGCTCCACAATCTGATGGACAAGGGTGGCTGCTCTCTACTCTTCTGTAATGGCAGCCTCTGGAGGACATCCTGTATTGCTGGGGTTGTTTCTTTCCCTTACTTTCCTCCTCTGCTCTATCTGGCACCCAAGTCGCATCAGTGACCTCATCATCATCATCCCCTCCACCATCATCATCACTGGAGCCAACTTGGCAATATGCTGTGGCTCGGGGAACATGACTGATGATTTGTTGTTTATCAGTGTTCTCCCCTCTGTATAGGCTCATGTTACTCCCTTCCTCTACCTCAGAACCAACATCAAAATCAAGTAATGTCTGTGCATCCTGCAAGTGGCTGATGCTGTGTTCAAATAATTCAGCTGACTCCTCTATGCCTTAAGCTGGGGCTATGGCAGGAGTAGCTGTAGACAAGGAGGCAGAATATGCTGCTCTGGCAGCTGCAGTGGTCTGCACACTAGTGTCAGCTTGAGTCATAGAGGATGAGGACAATGAGGATGTTTTAGTAAACCAGTCCACCACCTCCTCTGCTGTGGTTGGATAGCACGGGCAACATCACTAAACAGAGACAAATGTGCCCTGCCTGAGTATGGACCACGTTCACCTTTGCCTGTGGAAACAGACGCTGCTGGCCCCCTCATAGTGGCATGGGAACATCTTCCTCTCCTTGTTGGCCTCACAGACATGATGGGGGGGGCTTATTAACTGTGAAAATTGTGATTGGATGCACTTTATTTAATGAAAAGTGGTGTTTGGTCCACTTTAAATTGAGGACTGACAGAAAAGTTAAAAAAAATAAAAAAAAGGCAGAAAAACTGTGGCTGACAATTTTAAAAAAAGGAGCAGAATAAAAAGGGGACAAAAAAAATAAATAAAAACCCACACAGCAGGCAAAGAAAAAAAAGGTAATTTTGCTTGCTTTGTAGGTTATCCTAAAACCTTCCCCTTTCCTCCCCCCCTCCTACTTTTCCCTTGTTGACCCTCTATGGGGCTCAGTCCCTACATGTACACCATGTACACATACTAGTACATCGCTGGACTATTATGCGATAGACTTCTGCTATTCAATATGACCCTTTATGGGTCTTCTGGCGTTACCTTCCCTCACCATCTCCTACCTTTTTCAGCATTTGTTTTTGAATTTTACCATCTAATTGGCGAGTCTTTTTGCAATCTAGTATTTACCCTATCAAATATTTGGCCCATTACTATTCTTTATTATCTAAATAAAATATTTTATATTTCCTTATAGGCAGTGATGAAACTAATGCCGACATTGGACCTCGTGCTTTATATACCTTTTCCATTAGCCAGTGCCTTTTAGACTGTCCTTGTCCTAAAAACTTGCTTTTATAAAAATTTTCGTACCTTAATTTACAATTTACAGCTAGTATTACCTCTTTTTTATCAAATTTGATTTGGACTTACAATTACTGACCAATTTTTCTGGTTAGAGTTTTATATATATTGTCACTACTATTGAACGCAGTATATTTGGCCATTCTTCCTATATAGCAACCAGTTCACTTATATATTACAATGTTTTCTACGCCTCCGTAGTGACTATAAATTGTTCCTCTTATCTGCCTATCTTGCACTGTCTGGGTCTGACTATCACAAGTTATATAGCTGTGTCAATTGATTTTATTTTTCCTGTTGCTAGATCACTTTTTTATTAATTATATGACTTTGTTTACTCTTGTTAACCGCAATACTCTATGCTCCTGAAGAAGCGTGAAGGCATGCGCAACTTGTTGAGCACACTTCCATTTTGAAATACTATACGATCTGTCTGCTGTCCAGCCATGCTCTCGGATTTCCGTTTATCTTGGATTGACGTCCACATTTCCGAGTTTTTCTATAGATGTATGGTTTCGTATAGCAGTAACTACATAGAGTATCTATATATTTAGATCTTTTGTGGTTTTTTAAACAAATGTATTTATTATGTTTTTTCAATAAATATTTTTGTAATTAATGTTGTGTTACTTTGCCTAAAAAGTCCAAAGCCCCTCCCCCTTAATTCTTTAAAAAAAAAAAAGAGTATACAGCACTAAATGTTATGTAATGCTGTGTTAAACACTGCACTACACTAACACACTACACTGACACACTATACAGTGGGGACGGAAAGTATTCAAACCCCCTTAAATTTTTCACTCTTTGTTATATTGCAGCCATTTGCTAAAATCATTTAAGTTCATTTTTTTCTCATTAATGTACACACAGCACCCCATATTGACAGAAAAACAAAGAATTGTTGACATTTTTGCAGATTTATTAAAAAAGAAAAACTGAAATATCACATGGTCCTAAGTATTCAGACCCTTTGCTCAGTATTTAGTAGAAGCACCCTTTTGATCTAATACAGCCATGAGTCTTTTTGGGAAAGATGCAACAAGTTTTTCACACCTGGATTTGGGGATCCTCTGCCATTCCTCCTTGCAGATCCTCTCCAGTTCTGTCAGGTTGGATGGTAACGTTGGTGGACAGCCATTTGTAGGTCTCTCCAGAGATGCTCAATTGGTTTTAAGTCAGGACTCTGGTTGGGCCATTCAAGAACAGTCACGGAGTTGTTGTGAAGCCACTCCTTCGTTATTTTAGCTGTGTGCTTCAGGGTCATAGTCTTGTTGGAAGGTAAACCTTTGGCCCAGTCTGAGGTCCTGAGCACTCTGGAGAAGGTTTTCGTCCAGGATATCCCTGCTCTTGGCCCCATTCATCTTTCCCTCGATTGCAACCAGTCGTCCTGTTCCTGCAGCTGAAAAACACCCCCACAGCATGATGCTGCCACCACCATGCTTCACTGTTGGGACTGTATTGGACAGGTGATGAGCAGTGACTGGTTTTCTCCACACATACCGCTTAGAATTAAAGCCAAAAAGTTCTATCTTGGTCTCATCAGACCAGAGAATCTTATTTCTCACCATCTTGGAGTCCTTCGGGTGTTTTTTAGCAAACTCCATGCAGGCTTTAGTCAGGCAACTCTGCCATAAAGCCCCGACTGGTGGAGGGCTGCAGTGATGGTTGACTTTCTACAACTTTCTCCCACCTCCCGACTGCATCTCTGGAGCTCAGCCACAGTGATCTTTGGGTTCTTCTTTACCTCTCTCACCAAGGCTCTTCTCCCCCGATAGCTCAGTTTGGCCGGACGGCCAGCTCTAGGAAGGGTTCTGGTCATCCCAAACGTCTTCCATTTAAGGATTATGGAGGCCACTGTGCTCTTAGGAACTTTAAATTCAGCAAAATTTTTTTGTAACCTTGGCCAGATCTGTGCCTTGCCACAATTCTGTCTCATAATTGGAACAGGCACAGACCTGTCACCCCCCTGCTTATCATCAGCGGACAGATTCCCCACTAAGCAGGCGGATCCACTAGCCGAGGCCACCCTTGTGAAAGAGCCCTAACTACTATACTTTAGGTAAATTTAATGTTGTTTACTGAGATAATTATTTCCTCAAAAATACCTGGTGATCCTGCCAGTATCCCTCTTACCTGTTTCATTCTGACCTCATGAAGCACAGAAGCAGATCCATGCTAGAGTGGTCTCAATACCCAACACGGAATGCCTGTATCTCCATAATCTCTCATAATATCGTGCTTCCCCACTGTATGTAAGGTTATCCTCTGCTCACCCATTGTATTAATCCCCCCCCCGGTATTAGGAAGAATGAAGCAAAGGAGATGTGGTCATGTGATGTCATGTGATGTGAATATTAAAATCTGAGTGTGATAGACAAATAGTACTTCCATTCCTGCAGTCTGCTTTTACTGCACATATACTTTAAATTAAAATGCTCTCTTGCATTTGGGCGGCCTCCTCACTACAAATGCTCCCCTATTCTCTGGTGGTCGCAGGTCCTCTGACATCATAGTTCCATAGTACTGCACTGGACATGAAGACACCACAAAACAGTCCACCGCTGGAGCATAGGGGAACACCAGCTGCTGTGGGGGTGAAGGATCGAGTAAGTAAAACTACGTTTTGTGGTTCCCTAAACCTAACCCTAAACCTAAAGAAGCATTTAACTCTTGCAGTGTGGGCACAGCCATTGCAAAGGAGGGTTTTCACTTACACTCTCTGCATTAAGGTATAAAATGTGCCACTGTTTGTCATGCACACCCCTCCTTCCAAACACTTACCTGACTCCTCCACCAATCCAGTGCTGTCCTGTCTGCAGCAGTGCTGCTCCCTCTTCCTGGTCTCACAGGAGGCACAGAGAGCAGTGGGAACCATTGATTTCTGATGCTGTTAGCCAAATCCTGTGAGGAGGGAGCTGGGACATGGCATGGCTGTGCTGTGTGTGTATTGGATGCTCATAGCCCAGGTTGAGCAGGCCTGCACGAATGCCCCTCAGACACAGCTTGCTGAGGGGGCACCCAAATGAAGGGGGCACCCAAATGAAGGAGCAGTTGAGAGTTCTGGTGAAGGACCACCAAAGAAGTAAGGGACCGCTCTGTGCAATACCGTATTGCACAAAGCAGGTAAGTATAGCCTCATTTTTATTTTAATAAAAAAAATAAAACATAGCCTTGAAAGGTTAATATGCAAGTTATTGTCATAAAAAGTGTTTGGGGACCTTTATACAACGATCAGTGCAATTAAAAATGCATTGATTATTGTGTAAATGTGACTGGCATTGAAGGGGTTAACCACTAGGTGGCGCTGTAGGGGTTAAGTGTGTCCTAGGGAATGATTCTAACTGTAGGGGGAGGGGCTATGTGTGACACGACACTGATCACCGCTCTCGAGTACAGGGAGCGGTGATCAGTGTCTTGTAACTAGGCAGAATGAGGAAATGCTTGTTTACATCAGCATTTCTCCATTCTTCCTCTCCGTGAGACTATTACGGGTATCCCCGCGGACATCGAGTCTGCAGAACCCGCGATTACGTTCACGGAGGTTGCGGCGGGCGCGCGCGCGCACAAACCACTGCTTAAAGGACAGCGTACAGGTACTGTAATCTGCCTGTATGTGCCCTTCTGCCGACATATTTCGTCGTGAGCCGAAACGATAAAAGTGAAATGTTCTTTTTGTACCTGGGGGGTGTCTATAGTATGCCTGTAAAGTGGCACATTTTTTCCGTGTTTAGAACACTTTCACTTTCACTTTAAGCATTATTAAAATCACTGCTCCCGAAAAAACAGATGTTTTTAAAACTTTTTTTTGCATTGATACATGTCCCCTGGGGCAGGACCCGGATCCCCAAACACTTTTTATGACAATAATTTGCATATTAACCCTTAAAATTAGCACTTTTGATTTCTCCCATAGACAATTCACTATAGCCGCTATTACTTTTAAATGACATTATTTCCTTTAGAAATGTCATTTTTGTGCAGGGATTGTTCTAAACACGGGAAAAATGTGCCACTTTACAGGCATACTATAGACACCCGCCAGGTACAAAATTTAAAGGAATATTTCACTTTAATTGTTTCACTTTAAGCATTATTAAAATCACTGCTCCCGAAAAAGTGTCCGTTTTTAAAACTTTTTTTTGCATTGATCCATGTCCCCTGGGGCAGGACCCAGGTCCCCAAACACTTTTTATGAAAATAACTTGCATATTAACCACATGCCGACCGGCTCACTCCGAAATATGTCGGCAGAAGGGCACATACAGGCAGATTACCGTACCTGTACGCTGCCTTTAAAGAAGCGGTTTGCGGGCGCGCGCGCCCGCCGCAACCTCCGCGAACGTAATCGCGGGTTCTGCAGACTCGATGTCCACGGGGATACCCGCAATAGTCTCACGGAGAGGAAGAATGGAGAAATGCTGATGTAAACAAGCATTTCCTCATTCTGCCTAGTGACAAGACACTGATCACCGCTCCCTGTAATCGGGAGCGGTGATCAGTGTCGTGTCACACATAGCCCCCCCCACAGTTAGAATCACTCCCTAGGACACACTTAACCCCTACAGCGCCACCTAGTGGTTAACCCCTTCAATGCCAGTCACATTTACACAGTAATCAATGCATTTTTATTTGCACTGATCGCTGTATAAATGTGAATGGTCCCAAAATCGTGCCAAAAGTGTCCGATCTGTCCACCATAATGTCGCAGTCATGATAAAAATCTCTGATCGCCGCCATTACTAGTAAAAAAAAAAAATTATTCATAAAAATGCCATAAAACTATCCCCTATTTTGTAGACGCTATAACTTTTGCGCAAACCAATCAATAAACGCTTATTGCGTTTTTTTTACCAAAAATATGTAGAAGAATATGTATCGGCTCAAACTAAGGAAAAAAAATGTTTTTTTATATATTTTTTGGGGATATTTATTATAGCAAAAAGTTAAAAAATAATGCATTTTTTCAAAATTGTCGCTATTTTTTTGTTTATAGCGCAAAAAATAAAAACTGCAGAGGTGATCAAATACCACCAAAAGAAAGCTCTATTTGTGGGGAAAAAGGGACTTCAATTTTGTTTGGGAGACATGTCGCACGACCGCGCAATTGTTAGTTAAAGCGACGCAGTGTCGAATCACAAAAAGAGCTCTTGTCTTTGGGGAGCCAAATGATCTGGAGCTTAAATGGTTAACCCTTAAAATTAGCACTTTTGATTATTCATGTTCGTGTCCCATAGATTTTAATGGTGTTCGTGTGTTCGAACAAATTTTTTGCCTGTTCGCATGTTCTGCTGCGAACCGAACCGGGGGGTGTTCGGCTCACCCCTAATATTCACCTTGGTGTAATTTTATTAAGGAGCACAACAATTCTCTTTTTAGGTCTAGGAGGGCCGGAAAAAGCACTGCTACTTACTTGATCCTGCAGGCAGGGCCGGTGCAAGGGTTTTGTCTACCTAGGCGAAGGTGCATTTGCCGCCCCCCTCCCCCAGTCTTCCCGCCACCCCCCCCCCACTCCTTCCACAGCGGCAGTCCTGGGGCCATTTTTAAAATTTTACCTTTTTGTTTACATGTTTTAAAACTCATTTTAGAGCTGAAGATTACCTAAAATCCCCAAAATATTATTTTGAGTTTTTTGAAAGCAGACACCCTAGAGAATAATATTGTCAGGAGATCGGGAGCGTCTCCGCTCGCCGAGCTCCGGTGCGCATGCGCGGCGGACTGGCGCTTCGCCGTACACCCGTCCGCGGCCTGATGGTGCGGCGCGTGCGGGTGCACGGCGGTCCCCGTGTGCGCGCCGTCGCCCGTGCGGGTACCCGGTAGCGCGTCACTCTGACGCGCTCGCCGGGGGGGGAGACTATTTCTGACGGCGCCAGCACCCAGTCGGGTTGCTGGTTCGTCGTCAGCTCTCCCCTGATCTGTCTCCTGTGTTAACCTTTACCTGTCTGCCTGCCTGAAAGTGTACCAAGACCCCTGGCCTGTTTAAACCACTATTCTGATTGCCTGATACCCTGACCTCTGCCTGCATAACGGACTTGTCTATTCTGATTGCCTGATACCCTGACCTCTGCCTGCATAACGGACTTGCCTATTCTGATTGCCTGATACCCTGACCTCTGCCTGCATAACGGACTTGCCTATTCTGATTGCCTGATACCCTGACCTCTGCCTGCATTACGGACTTGCTTACTCTGATTGCCTGATACCCTGATCCCTGCTTGTATTACGGACTCTGCCTGGTACCTGATCCAGACCACCAGTCCCGTACGGATTCCTGTGCACCAGTTCTCCACCTACGGACCTCCTGCCCTCCGGAAGCCCGTGCCTCCGCGTGCCCCCAGCTCTCTGTACCCACTTCGGGGGTCTGGGTGCGCGTGGTCGCAAGGGTAAGCCGCTCTCGGCATCTCGGCCTCGGTGAGTATTAGTCTCCTGACAAATATGTTGGTAGTCCTAATTTTTTAATGTTACATGACATTAGGGCAACTGTTTATAACCCTATAGGTCATCAGTTTAGAGTAACACAGGAGCACTGGTTATTAAATTATTGCACCCATTCTGCTGTGTGTGTGCTGATATACATGTGTAAGACAAATGCCGTTTTCATAAATAGGTACCCCAACACATGCACTTTTGTAGCTGTTGGTGTGTGTGTATTTATTTATTTGTACATAATCTTTTTTGCTATCACATAGGGGTCCAATAGCCCCCTATAGCATATAGGTGACAGGTTCTCTCTTTGGAGACATCCGGGGTCTATTAGACCCTGGATGTCTCCTCTCTAATCCACTGCAGCTGATAGAACACAGACCATGTTCCATCAGCTCGCTGCTTTCTCCAACACTGATCCTGGAGAGTGACAGCTCCGGTCCAGGAAGTGACTCCACACTCCTCTCCTGTACATGCTGCCCACTGTCAGACCCTCTACACTCGTTTCCTGTACATACTACCCTTTGTCCCCCCCCCACTCCTCTCCTGTACATACTGCCCGCTGTCTTACCCTCCACATTCCTCTCCTGTACATACTGCTCACTGCCATACTCTCCACACTCCTCTCCTGTACATACTGCTCACTGTCATATCCTCCACACTCCTCTCCTGTACATACTTTCCACTGTCATATCCTCCACACTCTTCTCCTGTGCATACTGCCCACTGTCTTACCCTCCACATTCGTCTCCTGTACATACTGCTCACTCTCTTACCCTCCACACACGTCTCCTGTACATATTTCTCACTGTCATACCCTCCACACTCCTCTCCTGTACATACTGCTTACTGTCATACCCTCCACACTTCTATCCTGTACATACTGCTCACTTTCATATCCTTCAACACTCTTCTCCTGTACATACTGCCCACTGTCTTACCCTCCACACTCGTCTCCTGTACATACTGCTCACTGTCTTACCCTCCACACTCATCTCCTGCACATACTTCCCACTGTCATACCCTTCACACTCCTCTCCTGTACATACTGCTCACTGTCTTACCCTCAACACTTGTCTCCTGTACATACTGCTCACTGTCATACCCTCCACACTCCACTCCTGTACATATTGCCCACTGTCATACCCTTCACTTTTTTTTCTTACCTTTTTGTAGTACAAAAGTGTACTTCCGTCCTAACCTTGCTGTGGTGAGGTACGTAATTTCCTCTTTTGCCTCAAACCTCCCCCCCTCACTGCCTTCAATCTGTGTGTTGTTGAAAGAACAGCAAGCAATGTACTGTGAACTACATACTGTATGCAATATAGGTGGCGCTGCAGCATTATAGTGTGTAATCTATGGTAATGTAATCAGAGGAAGTATTATCTTTCTCAGTGTATGTGTTCTCTTATATTCCTGCTTTCTGTTCCATAAAAAGACATGTTGTGATATTTCTCCATGAACGTAAAGTGTATTGCTGTATACAAGTGCATTATTTCAATGCCCTGCTAACATGTGTGCCCCAGGAGACGACGGGGCCATTCAGAAAGCGCCACGCGACTTGTGCATGCGCAGTAGGGAACCAGCTGTGAAGTCTGAGGGCTCCACTTTCAGTTTCCCTTACTTGCAATGGTGGTGTCTGCACTCGAGCCAATGGGCGAATCATCTTCGGGGGGGCCAACATTGCGGGCTCCCCGGATAGGTAAATGTCCTTATTAAAAGTCAGCAGCTGCAGTATTTGTAGCTGCTGACTTTGAGACTCCTTTCACACTGAGGCAGTTTTTAGGCATTTTAGCGCTAGAAATAGCACCTGTAAAGCGCCTGAAAACTGCCTCCCATGCCGCTCGAATGTGAAAGTCTGAGTGCTTTCACATTGGGGCGGGACGTTAGAAAAAGTCCTACAAGCAGCATCTTTGGGGTGGTTTGGGAGCTGCTCACAAAAGGCCCCTGCCCATTGAATGGGCAACACTTCTGAAGTGCCTAAAAAGCTATTCGGAAATGCCGCAACACGGAGCGCTTTTAACCCTTTCTTCAGCCTCTAGCGGGGGTTAAATGCGCCCTGCTAGCGGGCAAAAAGCTCTGCTTAAACGAGTGGCGCTTTAGCGCTAACGCACGGGCGGCCCCAGTGTCTTAACAACTTTTTATTTGGAGGCTGGAAGTCTGCTTTTAGTGGCTCTTGCTCTTCAAAAGGTTGAGCACCCCTGATCTATGGGGTTAGTTACAAAAAAAAGAAAAAGAGAACTGATTACAAGACGTGCTTTACATTGTGAAAAGTGAATGTGCAGCAGAGAAAATAACAAGCAGCTCATTCTTAGCAAAGTTTTCATAGTGGAGCTTTAGGAGTGCTGACTGTCATGAGCTTGTATTCCTGTGAATGGTCAATACAGCTGCAAAGAGGAGTGTGCGCAGCCTATTGGCTTTTTCACATGACTCTCCCGGATCTAATCTGCACACTGCAGGTTTAAATAGTTTTCCCTCTTCTGTGTTGAACTATTATCTGATCCTAAAGGTATGCAGGGTCTCTGTGCAATGGGCTGCTTCTGTGCTCTCTCCAGGCTGCGCGCCCCCTTCAGGAGGCCGGGGGGAACGGCAGCAGCTTCTCTCTGACGTCTCCCGAATTTCTAGGAATGCCCCTTCCCTGTTACTATATTTGGAGGTAGTTTCTAGGAAAATAATTTTCAGAGGATCTGGACTTCAGTACAGCTCCTTATTCAGAACCGGTGAAAGGATATTCTGTGTGTGTGTGTGTGCAGCAAACTCTCAGCCGTTTTAATATGCTTTTGGATCAACAGCATGATTTGCAACATTGTTAAATGCATTTAAAGGGCACTAATGGGGAAATGAATGTGTGACTTGAAAAGCTCTACTAAGATCTACTTTTTGGATCGCCTCTTCAGCCACTACTGGATTTTTTTTTTTCACCCCTGATCTGGCCTCTGTGGCGTGACCATGATGATGATGATGATGAAGAAGAAATGTTACAGAAGCCTGGCAATGTGATCTTTATGTAATGAGTCAGGATTCGCTAAAGGAAGGAGCAGGAGGATCGACCTTCCCCAGCCATAGGAATTACAAGGCAGGGGAGATGTGCAGCTCTTGCTCTCCCTTGGATCTCTACACACTGTAAGTTCTCTTCCTTTTGTCCTGATTTCTATAAATAAGACACACTGCAGCTCTACAGCAGCCTGTGCTTAGCATGATTAAAAAGCCAGTGCTGTGCTGTGATCATCTCCAGGATAGTCTGATCTGCAGGTGTTGGGGATCTGTCAGCTAGGTACTGTACATCTACACACCAAATCATTCCTAGCTGTGCTTGCTAATCATCAGCTTAACATGTCACCTTTGCAGATTTGCTGTAGCCTGTCTGGGCACTGGGTTACTGTTTTTCTTTCTTTCTTCTTCTTCTCTCTTTTTTTTTATTTTTAGATCACCCCCAGTATATTGCATAGAGACAACAGTGTAAGCACCTTTAGTCCCAGGGGACCTTGCCATAGACAGTGTCTGACATTCAGCTGCAGTCTGCTATTGTACAGGCTGCCTGCTAAAGCAACAGATCTCAGCTGATTTAGTTCTGCTGCCTCCTGTGATTCTAATAGACCTGTACCTTGGTGAGCTCTATTGTGCATTGTAACCTGGCTTTAGGTCTAGAAAAAAAGTGCAGATAAAGCGTTAGCTCTTGCGCTGGTTAACGGTTAACTTTCAAAAAAAAAATGTAAGGGGTTTGTGCACATTTCAAATCATCGGACACACCCACCAGCACTCAGTGCTGTGGTCCTGCACTAATGTCTGATTTTTTTTTGGGGTTCTGTTGAAAGTGAAGACTGTAAGCACATCATTGCATAAGATTACATAACCCAAAACAATGTGATTATGTCATATTATACTTTTGTAGGAAGAGAATTCCAATGCGATATGAACATTCAATTACAGAAAATTAAAGTGGCAAAACAGGAGTCATAAAACTTGTGTTTAAAGTGTGTTGTGATCTGTAGAATTTAAAGGTCTCTCTACTGTATGACATCTATTAGCATAGAGGTTAAAGGCCTGTGTTGTACTCTTATCAGGTACTAGTACTGTTAATGTTATACTGACTTGTGACTAGTGTGTGTCAGTACAAGCGTCTTTGTATATTCATATGTATGCATAATAAACTATTACTTAAACTGTATTTCATACATTTTTGTTATTTCGCTATTAGGCTCCATGCACACTGGGCTTAAAAAATATCTGTTCTCTTTTGAGTAAAAAACACTCATATAGAGCATTTTTTGTGCAAAGTTTAGACAAGTTTACGAGAGTTTTACATTTTTTCTGCCAGTGAGCTCCAATCAGAAACGTGAATGAGAAGGGTTTTTTTTTCCTGCCTCTAAACGTTAATCTCAAAATATGCCTGTAAATGTCCTAATGTGTATGGACACATAGGATAACATTGAGTGGCTTCTACAGGCAGAACACAAAACTCCTGTAGAAGCAACATTTTTTACGCCAGTGTGCATGGAGCCTTAGCCTTAGGCTCCATGCACACTGGGCTTAAAAAAAGTCTGTTCTCTTGGGAGTAAAAAATGCTCATATAGAGCATTTTTTTGTAAAAATCTATAGGAGTTTAAAAGAGTTTTGTGTTTTTTTTTCTGCCAGTTGCTTCTACAGGAGTTTTGCGTTCTGCTTGTAGAAGCAGCTCAATGTTATCCTATGTGTCCATGCACATTAGGACAATTAGAGGCATATTTTGAGCTCAACATTTAGAGGCAGAAAAAAAAACCTTTCTGGTTCACGTTTCTGATTGGCGCTCACTGGCAGAAAAAAACTTAAAACTCTCCCAAACTCGTCTAAACTTTGTACAAAAAATGCACTATATGAGCGTTTTTTACTCCCAAGGGAACAGATGTTTTTTTAAGCCCAGTGTGCATGGAGCCTTATCATTTCTATCACTGTGGATTGTTACACACCCATCTGTCACATTGCATTCCCAATAGCTGAATGCAGGGCAAAAGCTGCATATGTGTAATACTACCTCAAAAGTGCGCATACCCTTAAATATAAAAAATAAATCTCGCCAAACTACTTTTTGATCTGCAAGCGTCAGTGGAATTCTAAAAAGCCTATTGATTCTTTGACTTTTGGTAATGAAATTATACACATATGGCAAATATATGTATCTGTCATTATTTCTTTTTTTTTTCCCCCTGAAAGGGAAAACTCTGCATAATACTTTAACAATGCTCTTAGGCAGCAGTGGGTCATTAAAAAGCACCTTTATTCACATCTCATTTGGTGATTGATACTTTTACAAACCCCTATAAAGTTATCGTGTTTAAAATATCCTTTGCAAGTGCTTCTTAAATTTCAGATATTTTATAAGTCTTAAAGTTTATATAGTGATGATGACAAAATGAAGTTGTAAAAAAGGAAACAATTTCCTATACATTCCATATCAACCAATTATTCTACAGTTGGTCCTTTTTTTTTGGGTCGGGGGCGAGGCGCCTGCAATCCATGAGCCAAGCCAAAGCTAACAAAATAAGGCATGACAGCTACATTTGGAAAGAGCTTGAATCGTACGTCTCTTCTTCTAACATTAACCTCTCTGTATGTTATTAATACGCTTTTGTTGCTGAGGCACGTGATAAGTGGCTGATGGTCTTTGGTGAACTGTTGAACTCTGCTCTCAAGCCTCTGAAAGAGTTAACATATCAGCTTTACATTTAAAAATGCATTCCTTTCTATGATACAGATTTGTTTCAGTCGAGGAAAAAAAGTATGGGCGTATGTGTGTGTGTGTGTGTGTGTGTGTATGTGTATATATAAATATATATAATATAGTTTGGGTGATTAGAAACGTTATTGGCTTCTACTATACTTTCGAAATGATAGATTTTGGAGAATTATGCTATCATCTGTCTGGCCCTCTATTGAATAAGCCAGTACTAAAGTCAATGTGGTTTCAGAGTCGGGATTTTGGGGGCGAGATGAGTTAATTTTTTATCCAACTGGCCCGCAAAGTCCCGCTTTTGGGTGCCACCAATCTCTACAAATAAATAACTTTTTTTTTTTTTTTTTTTTTAATCACTAAGGAATGTTTGAATAGATCACTGGAATTATCAGAATTCTTGTCTGTTGAGCATTTTATGAAAATCAACTTTTAAAAATGTGCAATATTAAGCCAAATGCTTTGTGATTTTTCTTGATAAGGGCCTACATGGGTTTTATAAATATTTTATTTGCATTTACATTAAAATGTTGTTTTGTAGAACTGAGGTGCCAAAATAGTAACAAGAATCAAAGTAGTTTTATTTTAGTTCTGTAACATATATTTTGCTGTCTGACATACATAGAAGTTTTTTTTATAATAACTATAGGCCTACATGTATCTTTCGGTATTGCTTTCCTTATTTATATGTAGTAACTACAATGTAAAGAAATGTAACATTTCTTAACCCATTCAAATCACAATAATTTGTGTTATCACCTCTGTTTATAATATTTTCTTTTTTTTTCAATAAAGAACGCAAAGTAAAATATAATATGTAGCTGGTAACTTATAAATATTTAAAGCACATTTCTTTTCCTACGCAAAAATATACAGAATTCTAAATATTTTAATAATTTGGCAAATTATTGTTTATGGATTACTATGGTAGACTTAAAAGCAGTAAACGGATATTGTTAACTTTATTTTTTATTTGAAGAGTTTGTATAAAGTGAATAAAACCCAAAATAAGCTAGTGATGTTGCTGCCATATATATTAGTCAGGTGTTCTCTGTATCCATCCCTGTTTTTATTTTTTTTTCTACTTGCTGTAGTCTATCTTTGTGAAGATTTATGGCCTGTTAGGATGAACTGTGCAAATATAGACGCTAATATATTTCATTTGCAGCTGTCTTCATATTTTTCAAATATACTATCATTAGATTAAATGTGTGTTGACTTGGCCATGTATAAGTTATAAAAGTTGTTCCTGTTTGTCAGGGGTTAACCTGATCAACAAAACTGTCTTACTGTTCAGGCAAAGAATTTTAAAGTACATTTTTGGAGACAAGAAAGTCTTGCAAAGGATCGGATTTCGTTGAGCTGTTATTTACTGTAACAGAACAGCTTGTGGCGTTTTTAACACTTGTGTTTGTAAGTGAGAGCACTAATTAATATTGCATCTTTGCATGTGTGCATAAAACAAGACAGATATGAGGCTTGAACACTTCTGTGCAGTAAGTAAAGATTTTCAGAGGTGTGTTTGCAAAATCAAACTTCTGTTTTTTTTTTTGTTTTTTTTTTAAATTGCAAAATGGAAAATAAAAAAACAAGAAATTAATACATGAATGAACATCCTTTGATTTGTAATTTATACATAGCATGCCATTGAATCGAAAAGTCCAGCCTACCTTCTTTATTTTATGTGTCCTACTTTTGAAGTCTTTCAATTATTACTTTTTTTATTTACCTTGTTGTTTCCTAATGACAGAACTGTACACCAACCTTATTGCATCACTACCGTAGTTCATGATTTTGAAATTCTTACTAGCATGGTGGAGTTAACTTTTAGTAAAGGTACCAATACAGTATAGCATTTTGGTCTCCCCTTCAAGTTGATGGATGTGTGTAATTGAAGAAAAGGCATGTGATGCCAGTAAACTACAATAATGCATGACTAGATTGGTCACATACGGTCAAGATTCTGCACATGATACTTTAGAAATGCGTCTGAAGGAAAAATGTGATGCACAAAATTAAAACAAACAGTGGGCCTTGTAAAGCTTATAAAGCTGTTAAGATCCAATTTTAATATTCTCCTAAATCCAGCTGTATCATATGCTTATTGTATCATGTATTGGCACATTTTCCATAAAATCTATTGCGATATCCCTTTACAGGAATAATATGTTCTATATGTGAACCTATTGTGCAATTACTTGCAATCGGAGCCATCAGTGAATGTGCTTGTATCGTTTTGTAAATGAAATGTTAAAGTTGTTAGAGATAACCATATTCATATTAATTTTACATATGGTCACCACAAATATCTGATCTGAAGTTAAACTATGTTGGATGTGATGGCATTGATAGCAAAGATGCCATGGCCCAGTTTGTAAAGCGCAATGACATCTAGGAAAGATGTGTGTGGCCAGTGTAGTCCTCATGCATGGCAGGGCCACTTTTAAAAGTGGTCCTAGGTGTAAAAAAAACAAACAAAAAAAAAACTCCATTGGGCCCCCGCCATCGTTGTAAAACAAGAACTAAACTTTACATTTCATGCAAACTGACCCTTGTGAGATTAACAATTATTTTTTGTCACGAAATGTCACTGGACCAAATAATGTTGGGGCTGACATGTAAAGCAGCAAGGGACTGTGAAATGAGCTTCATTACATTTGAGTCCTTTGGGGGACCCCTGTCTCGTTCCTTTAATAAAACACATCGGACAGATTAAAAGAAAATGCCTAACGTCTAAGGTTATTTTAAGCAAAGCAGAATATCTAAGCTTGTACAAAACTTTCACATATTACTAAATGCCAGTTTTCTGTTCTGTTGTGGGAGTTGATACATGTAACAAGTCTGCAGAACTGAGTTTATCCCATTGTGTTGTATAGGAGTGCATATGTCTGCTAAAATCCTATAGGGAGATTAATTTAGGCCAGAGACCCAGTAGGGAAAAAATTAGTATGCTTCTATTTCTTAAAAAAATATAGTTTTCATTGGGATCTCTCGTTTTATAAGCTTTTTGTAATATGAGTTCAAATATACCACTTAATATGGATTTTATTGCTACTTATATGCCCCAAGAATTCATGCATACAATTTTTCTCTTGCTAGCCCATTAGGATGTGTTTTACTTAGATCAGCCACTACATAGCACTGCAGGTGTCGTATTTGCTTAGAACTGCCAAAAGTTTACATAATTCACCAATACCACTGCTTTCTAACCATTTCATGTGGTGATATGCAAATAGATATTCTATGATGGGATGAAATTTTGTGGACATAAAGAAAGAACTGACTTGGTCAACAATGCAGCAGGTAAAGCACCTTTAAGGTGTGTCTGTATACCTTTTTAGTCTCTTTTGAGCTCAAACTTTTCACAGATTTGTTTCACACTTAACTGCGGAAAATATTAAGAGGTGGAAAGGATGATATATATTACTGGATATCTGTCACAAACCAAACTATCTATGAGAAACTTTAGGTGGAAGCCCATAAGTGTAAAACAGACTTGCATGTGAAGGCATATTCCCTTCAACAGGGAGACGGATTACAATAAACCATGTCTGTCTGGTTTTTACTTCTGTAAGTTTGTCTATCCTGGGAAATGTCTACGCACTTCCTGTGCTAGGCGATAAATAGACCAGGAAGAAAAGAAAAAGCTATTGAACAGAATAAAGCCAAATTGTCATGCAACTTTGGGCATAAAAGTTGCTTGACAAGTCGTTCCCCATGTTGTCCAATGATAGCCATTCATATATGTGCAACCTAAAGTTGCAGCAACTTGAAAGAAGTCCATGCACTACTTTTGTCCAACTTTTATGCAACTTGAGGGTCATAGACTTCAATGTTAACCATCAAAAGTTGCATGAAAGTCGTACCTGAATGTTATACAATGCAGCAGTTGTGCAACAGTTGTCCACTATTACTGGTTAAAGCCAAAGTCGTATCCAAGTTGCACTCATCCAAAGTTGCACCAACGATATGTCAAAGTTGCACCAAAGTTGTACTCCAAAGTCGGCACAATTTTGGAATCGTACAAGTCTGAATGGAGCCTACACTGGGGAGAACAAATATTTGATACACTGCTGATTTTTGCAGGTTTTCCTACTTACAAAGCAGGTAGAGGTCTGTAATTTTTATCATAGGTACTCTTCAACTGTGAGAGACTGAATTTAAAACAAAAATCCAGAAAATTACATTGTATGATTTTTAAATAATGAATTTGCATTTTGTTACATGACATAAGTATTTGATCACCTACCAACCAGTAAGAATTCCGGCTCTCATAGACATGTTATATTTTTTTTTAAGAAGCCCTCCTGTTCTCCACTCATTACCTGTATTAACGGCACCTGTTTGAACTCATTACCTGTATAAAAGACAACTGTCCACACACTCAATCAAACAGACTCCAACCTTTCCAAGACTAGAGAGCTGTGTAAGGACATCAGGGATATAATTGTAGACCTGCACAAGGCTGGGATGGGCTACTGGACAATAGGCAAGCAGCTTGGTGAGAAGGCAACAACTGTTGGCGCAATTATTAGAAAATGGAAGAAGTTCAAGATGACGGTCAATCTCCCTCGATCTGGGGCTCCATGCAAGATCTCACCTCGTGGGGCATCAATGATCATGAGGAAGGTGAGGGATCAGCCCAGAACTACACGGCAGGACCTGGTCAATGACCTGAAGAGAGCTGGGACCACAGTCTCAAAGAAAACCATTAGTAACACACTACGCCATCATTGATTAAAATCCTGCAGCGCACGCAAGGTCTCCCTGCTCAAGCCAGTGCATGTCCAGGCCCATCTGAAGTTTGCCAATGACAATCTGGATGATCCAGAGGAGAAATGGGAGAAGGTCATGTGGTCTGATGAGACAAAAATAGAGCTTTTTGGTCTAAATTCCACTCGCCATGTTTGGAGGAAGAAGAAGGATGAGTACAACCCCAAGAACAGCATCCTAACCGTGCAGCATAGAGGTGGAAACATCATCATTCTTTGAGGCTGCTTTTCTGCAAAGGGGACCGGACGACTGCACTGTATTGAGGTGAGAATGGATGGGGCCATGTATTGCAAGATCTTGGCCAACAACCTCCTTCCCTCAGTAAAAGCATTGAAGATGGATCATGGCTGAGTCTTCCAGTATGACAACGACCTGAAATACACAGCAATAACATGCAAATTAAATTACTTAGAAATCATACAATGTGATTTTCTGGATTTTTGTTTTAGATTCAGTCTCTCGCAGTTGAAGAGTACCTATAATAAAAAGACCTCTACATGCTTTGTAAGTAGGAAAACCAGCAGAATCAGCAGTGTATCAAATACTTGTTCTCCCCACTATAATAGGGCGTACACACGGTCGGACTTTGTTCGGACATTCCGACAACAAAATCCTAGGATTTTTTCCGACGGATGTTGGCTCAAACTTGTTTTGTCTACACACGGTCGCACAAAGTTGTCGGAAAATCCGATCGTTCTAAACGCGGTGATGTAAAACACGTACGCTGGGACTATAAACGGGGCAGTGGCCAATAGCTTTCATCTCTTTATTTATTCTGAGCATGCGTGGCACTTTGTCCGTCGGATTTGTGTACACACGATCGAAATTTCCGACAACGGATTTTGTTGTCGGAAAATTTTATCTCCTGCTCTCCAACTTTGTGTGTCGGAAAATCCGATGGAAAATGTCCGATGGAGCCCACACACGGTCGGAATTTCCGACAACACGCTCCGATCGGACATTTTCCATCGGAAAATCCGACCGTGTGTACGGGGCATAACTGTGAGTAATATTGACCCATGTTTTTATTAAACTTCTACCTCCCAAATTTGCCACATTAGTGACATTATTCAGACTCTTTGTAGTTATAAATGGTTCTTCCAATACCCCCTGTAGTTTGTTCTGCTACATAGGGAATAGGAAATACAACCTGTGACCAACATTGTATATCCCCCTCCCCTGGCACTGCATCCGTAATAGAGTTTTTGCTTGGCCTGTATCATGAACCCCCTTACCACCCTAACCAGTGTTTCCAATATTTCCTGGAACCTCAGTACATATTCCACCACAGGGACCTCAGAACCAGCAATCGTGTCTTCCCAAGTCTTTCAGGTTAGGTCTAAGGGTCAAGATGAGTCAAAAAGCATTCCCAGCCCATTCCCTGTGACTCCACAAACATTCTCAGCATTTTTTCCACTGAAAGGTGCAAACAGACCGCACCTTTGGGGGTAGTAAGGACTAGCCATAATATGTCCACTGAGGGTGCAGGCCAGGCTAGGAGTCTGCCCTGACTCCATGTAATCCACAGAACAATACAAGCCCAGCATGTAATAAGTGATAGCAGCCTCAGCCTAACTCCATCAAAGCCACTCCCGCCAACATGGTTTGCTATGACTAAGCCCTGTGGGTGGGGCGAAACATGTCGGGGTGCGTGGCCTGGATGGAGTTAGGCTGAGTCTACAGTCTAATGCTCCCATGTTCAGGCTGTGGATTAGAGGTTGAATTTGTCAGCACATTGGATTTAGTTCATTAGTACCCTCACCTGGCTGGGCTATACCCAAATCATTGTACCTGAGACAGATGGAGCCCCTTCTGCTGCAGGATCCTCCAAGATCTGCTGTGCCTGGATATCTGTCTCATGTAATTCACAAATCAGTTCCGCCCTTGATTATCCACACGTTTCAATCTGCCTTCAGAATGTGACAATTACACCCTAAAGCCCCATACACATGGGCCAAATGTCAGACGGCATCGGCCAGTTCAATAGAAACTGGCAAACATTTGGACCATGTGTACTGCAGCTGGTCCGACATAAGCCAGTCAGAGGGTCGAAGGGGCATGACTGAAAAAGGTCTGACAGGTTCCCGGTCAGCTCTCTCAGCCGATGAGCTGGGAGCGCTGACCTGAGTGTTTTGGCGGGGGGTCCCTCTGTCAGAACATGATAGAGCAGCAAGGAAGATCGCTGGGTTGAACAAAGAAAAACTATCAGTGTGTACTAGGCTTAAAGTGGTTGTAAAGCCACTATGTGATGTTAATACAACCCCCTCTGTTAGGTAACAACATGTGCCCCAGTGTCTGTGCTTTATAAAAGATATGACGATTCCTATCTTACTTCAGAGCGTCTCCCAGTGCTCATGTGACTCCTCGCCTCTCTCCTTTCCCAGTCTGACAGTTACAGTGGGAGAGGCCGAGAGCTCTCGCTGACGCCAGGAGGAGGAGAGAGCCAAGCAGTCACGTGAGCGGTGCTCTGAAATAAGATTACAAATCGTAATTTTTTTATAGAGCACAGACATTGAGGCACATGTTGTTAGCTAACAGAAGGGATTGTATTAACATCACATCATTTTATAGCAGTGGGGAGAGGAGCAGAGCCGCACTGGTAAGAGCTGACAGGCAGGGAGGGAGGGGGAAAGGAGGACAGAGGCGAGCTGTGGATGACGGAGGCATGTAAACTGACCACTGCCCATTAAAAACATCATCTATGATGATACGCATATGGGTGGGCACGCACTGACGTCACCACGCCATTTGAGAGGAGGACGGGCTCCTGTGTTTGCCGGCCGGCATTTGTTTTTATGCGATTTTTATCCTTGTACATGTAAGTGCAATACTAACCTTTTTTCTTTTAATTAAATGGTCATACTGTATTATGCTATGGTCAGTCTCTCTTCTTTCTGAGCCCACCCCGAGTACATCTCAAGTACGGCTACGAACCAGGGAGACGCTTAGGGGTTGTCAGTACCAGGTCCAGTTCCTGTGTTTGTCCAGCAGCCATCCTTGCAAGACAAAGGCCGTGGCTGGGTTACAGCCAAACGCCTCTTGCTGCTTACTATCTGGTAAGCAGGCATTTTATGCGGTGGTCGGGCACTCTTTCATAATGTGTGGAGTCACTGTGGTGTTATTCAAGAATTGATTTATGGACTATTTTCATCATTATCTATTTACCTAATGTTATGGGCGCAGCTCTCCTCTATTTTATTTGTCTATTTTGTGTGTACTTCACATTTGAGTTGCTGCCTTTGTTTTTACTTTATTAAGTATAGCGCAATTTTTTCCTTTTTCTATAAACTGACCACTGTGTCAGGGCTTAGCAGCCATGATAAACCGTGGTCAGTTTACAGGGGCGGTGGGGAAAAACCAGGCAGGATCAGCCAGGTATTTCAGGTGATACAGGAGGCCAAATTACACAGCACAAGCACTGTGCTGTATAACATGCTTTAAAGGAACAGGATCCATTTTTTTTTTAAGGTAACAAACCTTTTAAGCCTCACCCTGTGCAGAGATAATCCAACTTCATGGACAAAAATCTAAGCACCAGCAGATTGAATTAATTGTCACTGGGACAGGTTGACTATGCAATTTACCCTTTGCACATACACACACACAGTAGCTGCCTCCACCTATATTTTTAATGGAATCATGCACCATTCACAGCATCCGTTGTTTCGATTCCAACCTTTAAAAAATGTCTGTATCATAGGTTGCCACACCCAAACAGGAATGTGTTTACTCAATGGTAGTTCTTTTACAGTGGCAAAGTTCTTTATTTTTAGTAATGGCAGAGATTAAATTTAATGATTTTTAACTATTTTACACAATGCAAATAAAAAAAGTGCAGGGCATATTTACAAAAAAGATATTACAAAACAGACATGAGCAACAGTAAAATAAAAGGGTTTCAAAGGTGAAAGATACTTTAGCAGAGTTCTCCTGGTCCAGTGCAAAGTATGAATCCTTTGCAGAGTAAGTCCAATTTTGACATCACAGAGCCATCTGCCCTCTTAAATGACTTTTTGTATTCCTTCATAATTTCAATGATAAAATGAGAGCTATAGTTGCCATCTGCAGCAGCTATTCTTGTCCCTGGCCAGGGCCAGGGTGTCGTAAATCCAATTCCACCCAACCAGAGGGTTTGAGGGGTGGATGGTAGGTGTGCTGAAGAGAATTTTAACATTCTCGGCTGACACCCCCATAATGCCAGCTATTCTGGGTACCACTACATTTCCATATAACAATGTTTCAAAATCTGACAACCAACATATTTACAGAACGATAATACAATATGTTCAGTGCCAAACGTGTGTGTGTGTATTCATTTATTTTTATATATATATATATATATATATATATATATATATATATATATATATATATAATATATATATTGGGGTTCGTTTACTAAAACTGGAGGGTCAGCCAATAGACATCAGCCATAAACCAATCAGCTTCCAGGTTTTTTGTCATAGCCTAATCGAACAAGCTGAAGTTAAAAACTGACTGGCTACCATGCACAGTGTGTGTGTGTATACGTGTGTGTGTGTGTGTGTATATATATAGATGCATCTTTCTCCTACGAAGTCTAATGTGCCTTATTAGTCGTCTAGACCTTGTAATATATTCCTGTTTGGTGTTCAACTAAATGGTATCTTCTTCCACATTAGTCTATCCAACTTTTTTAAAAGTTAACCGGTACAGTTAGAATTATCAAGATCATATGAATTAACTCTGGACAGTTAAGCTGCAGGTCAGTATAGAAAAGAAAACCTAGCATCATAGATGTGTATACCTGTTCTGAAAAAATACTATTTAAGACTTGGCCAATTACAACAGGGCTTCATTAGAAGTCTTTCAAAGACCTTCTAGTGTAGGATTATGACAGCTCTTCTTTCCTTTTTAGATGGCTTGTGTTATTTCAAATGTGTCACCTTCACTGACTGCTTAGCACAGATATAAGATCTAACTGTTCTTGTTACTGATTTGCACATTTTGGGTAAAATGAGGGTGGCACAGTGTTTAGTACTATTCTGTACTATTCTCTCCATACAGTTTGGGGTTCTTCATTATTGTCACAGGGCATGCTTAGGAAGAACCCTCATATTTAGCATATTAGGACTTCTATTAACTGTATATGCAATGGATTAGAGAGAACTCAGTTCAGAAATTTTAGTTCCTATGCAGGGTTCATATACAAACCTACCCCATTAATTTGGTAAGAATGCAAAACTATCTTGGTTACCATTCACACTAGACTTTAAGCTTATATGTCATTGTTGCTGTTACATCTTTGAGTATGTGTTACAGGACATTCCCTAACAATGAGTCTACACATCTGTTTAGCAGACAGAGGCTGGAGCATGCACAGTTTAACCACTTCAGCCCTGGAAGATTTGGCTGCTCAATGACCAGGCCATTTTTTGCGATACAGCACTGTGTCGCTTTAACTGACAATTGCGCAGGCGTGCGACGCTGTACCCAAACAAACAAAATTGACGTCCTTTTTTTCCCTCAAATAGAGCTTTCTTTTGAGGGTATTTGATCACCTCTGCGGTTTTTAGTTTTTGTGTTATAAACATAAGAAGACCGACAATTTTGAAAAAAACACTATCTTTTACTTTTTGCTTTAAAAAATATCCCAAATTTAAAAAAACACAAACAAATGTTTTCCTCAGTTAAGGCCGATATGTATTCTTCTACATATTTTTGGTAAAAAAAAAATCGCAATAAGCGTATATTGATTGGTGTGCACAAAAGTTATAGCGTCTACAAAATAGGGGATAGATTTATGGCATTTTTATTATTATTATTTTTTTTTTTTTTACTAGTAATGGCGGTGATCATCAATTTTATTATTATTTTTTTTTTTTTTATCGGGACTGTGATATTGCATCGGACACTTTTCAGATATTTTTGGGACCAGTGACAATTATACAGCGACCAGTGCTATAAAAATGCAATGATTACTGTATAGATGTCACTAGCAGGGAAGGGGTTAACTCTAGTGGGCAATCAGGTGGTTAATTGTGTTTCCTAGTGTGTGTTCTAATTGTGGCGGGAGTGGGACTGACTGGGAGGAGACAGAGATCGGGGTTCATACATAGTATGAACACACGATCTGTCTCCTCTGCCCTGAGAGAACCGGGATCTGTGTGTTTACATCGCTTTGTCACAAGCAATCATGGGTGCCCATCGGTCATCGCGCCCCGCCGGGCACTCGCATCGGCTCCGGCGGTGAGCCGCGGGCACACCCCCTAGTGGCCAAAAGTCGAAGCGACGTAAGGTAACGTTGTTTTGCCCAGGGGTGCCAACCTGCCGCAGTACAACTGCAGCGGCTGGTCGTGAAGGGGTTAAAGGGCAGTTTCACCAATATTTAAGTTTTGGGCAGGTAATGTTATATTGAATCGCACACTGGTTGATATCTCTTGGATACTCCAATGGGGAAATATCCCTACAGGATATTTAGTCACCTTGCCCTGTAAGAAGGCTGTAATGGATGTCAGTCTCTCTCAGCTGAACTCTTCAGTCGTGTTTGTGATATTATGGAGAGCCAAGTAGGAAAACATGACATCCATCTGACTTTGCAATGGCTGCAGCAATTGGATGGAATTGGAAACTTAGGTATGGCATTCTTTTTGACTAGATTTTTCTTTCTGGGACTCTATGGGGTTGATTTACTAAAACTAGAGTGCAAAATCTGGTGCAGTTGTGTATGGTAGCCAATCAGCTTTCAACTTTAGCTTGTTCAATTAAGCTTTGATAAAAAAAAAACTGAAAGCTGGTTGGTTTCTATGCACAACTGCACCAGATTTTGCACTCTAGTTTTAGTAAATCAACCCCATATTTAATATATTTTTGGATATTCGATTAGCAAGTTAAATGAAAACATCTTTTTCTGCTTTAAAAATGTATCCCATCTCTGTATTGGTACATGTTTCATCTTAACTTAAACTATAATATATTTTTTATCTATGAGTTCACTTAGTAGTCTCAGATAAATGATATTTAACCATTGTAATAAATGGATGTAATTAAGAACACAAGAGAAGTTAACCACTTCAGCCCCGAACCATTTGGCTGCCCAAAGACCAAAGCACTTTTTGCAATGCGCACTGCGTCGCTTTAACTGACAATTGCACGGTCGTGCGACGTGGCTCCCAAACAAAATTGACGTCCTTTTTTTCCCACAAATAGAGCTTTTGGTGGTATTTGATCACCTCTGCGGTTTTTATTTTTTGCGCTATAAACAAAAAAAGAGCGTCAATTTTGAGAAAAAAATCAATATTTTTTACTTTTTGCTATAATAAAGATCCCCCAAAAATATATAAAAAAATATTTTTTTTCCTCAGTTTAGGCCGATATGTATTCTTCTACATATTTTTGGTAAAAAAAATTGCAATAAGCGTATATTGATTGGTTTGCGCAAAAGTTATAGCATCTACAAAATAGGGGATAGTTTTATGGCTTTTTTATTAATAATTTTTTTTTTTACTAGTGATGGCGGTGACCTGCGATTTTTATCGGGACTGCGACATTATGGCGGACACGTCGGACAATGTTGACACATTTTTGGGACCATTGTCATTTTTACAGCGATCAGTGCTATAAAATTGCATTGATTACTGTAAAAATGTCACTGGCAGTGAAGGGGTTAACCACTAGGGGGCAGTAAAGGGGTTAAGTGTGTCCTAGTGTGTTCTAACTGAAGGGGGGATGGGACTGTGCAGGGGAGATGACAGATCATCTGTTCATACTCTGTATGAACAGACAATCTGTTCTCCCCTCAGAGAACCGGAAACTGTGTGTTTACACACACAGATCCTGGTTCTCCACGTGCCCCGAGCAATCGCGGGAGCCCGGTGGTGATTGCGACCGCCAGGCACTCGCATTGGCTCTGTGGGCGAGCAGGGGCGCACCCCCTAGTGTCTATGGTACTGACGTACCGTGACGGCGATTCGCGCAGCTGAGCCATGTTGCCGCAGTATAACTGCGGCGGCTGGTCGGCATGTGGTTAAAGCAGTGGACATACTGTATGTCTATTTCTCACCACTTAGTGATGATTCACAGAATACCAAACTAAGATCTGCTTGTGTACATGTAACATATACAGTTTGCAGTCAATTTGCATATGCTTTATTTGTAGCTGTGTAAGATTGTGAGCTGATTGTAAAAAGCGATTTGCTCTTTAGTGAGCCTAAAAATACAACAATGCCGTGTAAAATAAAACTTGAGAAAACATTAACTTCCAGAAGCCAGGTGTGGTACATATACGTGTTTTGTTTTTTTCATAGTTCAAATTGAAAATCAAGGTAAAAGAAACAATCTATTCTCCTGACTAACTATTAAACTATCGTTTAGCTTAAGGATATTTAGTAGATTTAGATTGTTCAGATTGGCAGTGGTTTCACTTTGGTGAAAAAGGGGGTGGGGGGGAGATATAGATACTGTATTTAGGGCCTGATTGTACATAATATGTAAAGCTGCTAGCTGGGCTCATGAGATTGACAGATTCTGCAGGATAATGGCAGTGACACATCAATGTATCTTGTTGGAGACGATATACAATAACTTGCTGAAATTGAAACAATTCCGATAGTACAGGTAAAGTAATTGTAAAGTCTTGTTTTTTTTTAATTAAAAATAACAAACATGTTATACTTACCTGCTCTGTGCTGGGGTTTTGCACAGAGCAGTCCAGATCCTCTTCTTCTTGGGTCCCTCTTCTTTGCTCCTGGCCCCTCCTCCTGTTAAGTGCCCTCACAGCATGCAGCTTGCTATGGGGGCACCCAAACGGAGATGCAGCTCTGTTTGTCCATTCAGACACGGAGCCGCGGCCCGGCCCAGCCCCTTTCTCTCCTCATTGGTTGACTGACTTTGATAGCAGCGGGAGTCAATGGTGCCTTGCTACTGTCTCAGCCAATGAAGAGGGGAGTCCCAGGCAGCCAAGATACTGCTGCAACATCGCTGGATCTAGATGGGGCTCAGGTAAGTGTTAGAGGGGCTCAGGGGGGGTTACTGCACACAGGTTTTTTTTATCTTAATTCATTAAGATAAAAAACCTTCTGCCTTTACAAGCACTTTAACTATTTTTTAATTTTTAGAATGTATAGTTCATGGTTGAGGATGAGCAAGAGGCTTTCCATTTCAATAAAACTGTAGGTTGTGGGGTGGAGTGGGGGGCAGAGTTTCTTTAAATTAAATGTATTAACTATGTTTTAATAAAATGCAAAAGTTTAATATTTTAGCTTCAAAGTATTAATAGTTTACAATCTTTATCAGTTTTGCCTTATTTTCTAGTATTCAATTGCAAAGTGAACATACAATCTAATTTAGTAATGTAACACCTATAGCTCCCGGACTTAGGTTTAGTTTCTGCTACCTCTGTAGGAAAGACTTTGAAAAAAGAATGTATAGAAAGAAGCACTCTCTCAAGTAGGCAACCTTTTTGTTTTAGAAGTGTCTTCACAATCGGTGTGTAGATTTGCTTCACTGTATGTGTAGCACTATGCATTTTTCCCTATAATAACAGGCCGTAACATGCAGTATGTTAGCATGGACATTCTACATTGATTTGATGTGGTGTTCAATTAGACAACATTATGCGTGTGATACTGTTATTTCTTAATTTTTTTATTATTCCCCTGCAAAAAGCCAATGCTTATACAGTAGCCATTGGAGTGAGTACACCCAGATTGCATGCAGATGGTTTTCACCAAAGTCCTATGTCCTAACTTTCCCAATTTGCCTATGTTTTTTATATGATTAATGGTACTTGCTGATAACTGTTTTTTCTATACAACATGATTTTTTTTTTTTTGATAAGCTGTTCACTTACTATAGAAAGGAGAAGCATCTCCTGGTGTACCTTTATCACAAACTCTGGTACTAAACAGCATATATTTATCAATATATATCTGCAGGACTTGGAAATTAAACTGTATTTCCACTTTTGCAGCCAAATTAGGATAATGCCTACTTTTATATTTCTTACATGTTCCCATTCACTAAGTATAACTTAAAAAATATTTAAAGAAAAAAATATTTAAAATTATAGCTTACCTTTTTTTTAGATGCTCTTTACTGGACCCTCCAGCAAGGAAAAACACAAGGTAGTGAATCTTTGTTGTGAGGGGGCTGGACAGCTGTGTTTGCAAAAATTATCCCTGTCTGTACTGTGCAGGCAGATCTTCTTTATCAGTTTTAACCACAGTTGAAAGTTCTCTGTCCTAACTATGGGATAAAAAATATATATAAATTGACCTCCTGCATTGTATGTTAATGAGGACAGACCTTGGGACAGTTTCACTCTAAAGCAGCCATTGGGTTAGTATTTTTTTTTTTTTCATTCAACCAGCGGGTTGAACGAAAAACAATTTACTCAATTTCCCTATCCACACACACTGTGGATGGTGAAATCCTCACCACTGAGCTATTATATTCTGACAGTGTGGAGACTTCCCTGCCGTCAGAATACATTGATCAGGCTATAGCCTGTGAGGCTGACCGATCCAAAAAATACCAACAGGTAGATTGACTTCTGTACAACCAGTCTGCCCATGCATGCATCAAAATTTGGCCAGTCCCTGCTGAACCAGCCGAATTTTGATCCATGTATGGCCAGCATAACATTGTTCAAAAAACTTTGCAGTCAGCCATGACACCTCCTAATATTGCAGCTAACCAATCATTATATGTGGTTGCTGCAATTGTTTGTTTGTTTTTTAGACTTTTTTCCTCTGTTTTCATCTGCTGATCTAGCCAGTAATACACCTCCTATATTAGAGTGCCTCCACTCTGGATGAAGGAGCACTTTTTGGACAGTAGCATTGTTAATCTATTATGGGGGGGTGTGTGATTAGATGCATTACTAGATTTAGATACACTAACAAATTGTAGCTGACCTTCAGCTAACACTTTATAAGCAGTGACAGCAAACAGTTTTTTCTAATTGGGATAAACGTTTAACATAAATGCTGATCATTGAAATCACCCCTGTCGTAGTAAATGGTGTCTCTACCCTGTAATTGCTACATGTGCATAACAGCTAGTTCAGTTAAAAGACTAGACTTACTGGCCAGATCACCAGGTAAAAATAAAGGAAAGAAAACCAAAAAAAAAAAGTAATGCAGCCACCACATCTAAGAATTTGTAAGCTGCAAATAAACAAATGTTTGCAGTACATCGTGGCTTTGACCTTTCCCCAAAATAAACGTAATAGTTTCAAGAGTTTCACTCAGAATTTAGGGTCCATTTGTTAAGACTAGCCGTTGGAGAGGTGCCGTTCAGCAGCTGTCTAAAAAAAAATTTTCTAGAATGGAAATGTTTTTTTACCTGGGTTATGTCTTAAAAGCACGTCTATAGAATTTCCACAGTCCTAAGAAAACTTTTTAATGTTAGACGCAATGTATGATATGCTTTTTTTTTAAAAAAAGAAATGGGTTGTTGGGCAGGGAAATTTCTCTAGGCCTATATTGGAAGATTCTTGCACTATTTTATGGGCCAAAGGTTGTGCCCTCTTTTATTGCTAATCACATTCTCACGCCAAAAAAAAATAGTCCACTACATCTACAGGCTTCTAACATTTAAAAATGCACATTCCCACTGAAATATCTACCTAAGAAAATGTATGCTATGTAAAACTCTGATATGCAAATAAGTGTATATGTAACATCGTTTTTCTAGAAATTATTGCAGCTCAAAGACTTTTAAATATCGCTTCTTTTTTGTAATGTCTGAGTGATGTGTTTAATGACTGTGTAAGTGCATATAGCTCTTCTTGATATTGTCATTTATTCATTTGTTTTGAACTGATGTTAAAAGGGGTGGATCGGTTTGTTCATAAAAAGGCATCACTAGACATTTACGTTTAAGTGGTAATAATAACAGCACAATTCTTTCTGCTTGGGTGCTTTTTAATAAGCCTTACAATGAAAAATCTTGCTTGTAAAAGAAAAAAATTATTATAGATTATTAAAAAAAAAAAAAAAAGGAAAAATATATTAAATAAAATTAGATCTTTATTCACTGCATTATGTTGCTAGTTTAAATTTTTTTGCTTCAATGCCTCTGGGTGATCCCAAGCAGTAATGTATCTTGCAATCTGGTGCTGCATGTTTAGGTGAGGCAGAAAAGTTGAAATAGAAGCATTATTCAGAGGGTGCAAACTTATTTGGAGAGTACAGAGAACTAGGCCTTAATAACCAATGCCAGCACTATAATGGGCTCTTTGCTGCTGTTACGACACCGGGGCTTTATTGATGTGCACTATGTATGACTTGCATCCACTCAATAGAACAATGAAGAAACATTATTGAACTTGGTAACATTATATTTGCCATGCATACAAACCTATATAGAGAGCAAGCATTAGGAACAGACTCTGATCGCCTTACTAGTTTGGGGTGGCCTCAGTGACAAACGACCTGTGATCTACAGATGGTTGCCCATTTATTGAGCACAGTCACTTAAGTCAGAGAGGACTTGTACAGCAACTAAATTGTATTTTTCTACATTTTTGTGGTGAAATTTGCTGCATGAATAACACCTAACTTGGAATCAATAGTATTACTTCATGATCCCAACCATTCTCCATATCCAGTTTGCATTTTCCTTCTTTATATATGTGTGTGTGATACAATTAAAACATTTATCTGGTTAATTTTTGATTGGATAATATGGTTTGCAACATGTAAGAATTAGCATTTTGGAATAAGAACCTCTAGCCACTTAAAGGCCTAAAAACAGATTACGAGGTTTTCTTTGGCTAAACTAAAACACACATGAATTAATACAATTTTCACAGAATGTAAATTGCTGAACCTGGCAGCCCAAAAAAATAGCAAGATTATTAAAAATGCCCTTTTATTGAAACATTTGGCAGTATTACGTATTGTCTTTTAATGTCATTGTGGCTTACATTAGGTTTATGCAACATAAAATAGTGTTATGAACATTGGCTTTACCACTAACCACTTAATTCTAAAATTTACAGCTATTATATGGCATTACAGGCGAAAATTGAATTAGGTGGAAATGTTTATCTACAGGGTGTCTTATGTCTTTGGCTTCTCTTTTGAGTCGTACTTGTAAAAGGGCATCGTCAGCCAATTCCTTTAATCAGAACTAAGTACATATATTGAATGCTGATTCTATTAATTAAATAAATTAATTAATACTCCTCAACAGGTCAACAAAAGCTTGAAATTTACATTAATAGATATGTGTTTATAATTTTTAAAATGGCAATATTCTTATAACTGAATAAGCTATAACAAAAGTTTTGTGTGTTGCATATGTTTTGAACTATTGGAATAATTTATTTGGCTTTGGCTGCTTTAATAAGAAGATACATTTGTATATAAGTAAAAGTATACATATGCAGAATATCAGCCTTAAATTTGACACTTGGAACTCTGTAGTAAGTGATTCTTATGGTAACATTCATTAAATCAAACTTTTTTTTAAAGATATCCAGCAATAAAATTTTTATTAAAAAAAAAAATCGTATAAATCTCTCGTTTGACATAAAAAATGCAAAAAAATTTCTTACAGCATGGAACTTGCAATATTTACTAGTGATAAAAAATGTTTATTATTTGTAACAGACAAGTGAAAGGAAAACATGCAAGAAATGTAGTAAGCAGATGGAAGAACTTTGAACACACTGTAACTGCACTGTAATAAATCCATCGATCCAAGTGTTTAACTGAACATTAATGAATCTGTCAGTTGAAGTCTTTGCTACCGTGCTAGCATAATCTTTGCTGTCACTATATACGTGCTAAATAAACACACAGACTAGCTGTTTAGTTGTGTGTTAACAGTCCTGAAAAGTTGTGTGAATTATTTGTTCTCTTTCTAGGATAAATGTTAGGTATACTGTTTTTTTGTTATCTCGATCCTGGCCTAGGACGAGTATGTGCGTGTGAAAGGAAAAAGAGGGCCTCAGTGCAGGAATACTAACAGGGTTTTCTGTCCCCTCCTGCCAGATTTTCCTGGAAAGTCAGCCACACGTTGAGAAATATGTCTTGCAGCATTTCTATATTAAGCTGAAAGACATTGCTAAGATCGTTTGTGCCCAGCACTCGCATTAGCAAGAATTTTGCATTTTGCAAGCAGCATGTAGTTAGTATTTGTACCAGCTGCAAGCTGTTTTTTTTTTTTTTTTTGCAAAATCATTGCTGATGTATTTATATATTAAACTAAATGTGGCTAAATACAGGGTTTGGTAAACTAAATTTGAGCTAATATGAACACTGTTTTCTTTCCCCAGAAAAAGGTTTGCTGACTCATGCTTCCTTGATTACACGCCTTTACGTGGTTAAGTACAGCTTTGCTTAGCGGTTGATCTCTAGGACATAGTTTATGAGTGATCCATTAAAGAACCAGTCCACTCAAAACTGATGTTTCATTTTTTGGTAGATGTTGGAATGTTAAGTCACCTTATGAAGTTTTAGATTTCTCCTAGAGTTGGTGAGATGTTAGCACTTCTGTTCCAGGGTCTAAATACCTGCAGTAGCAGTTATGAAAGAGTGCCACTTACCCATTTTTGGATTTTTAAACAATATTTTATATCGTAGAGAATACAACAAAAAGCAATAGAATAAAAAAAGGTGGAGGTGAATGCCCAAATCTACTGGGTGGATTTAAACAAAGTTGGAAATTGTGGCAGGGAGATCTCACTGTTAGAGCATCCCATACATACAGTAATAAACTGCGCTAAAATTAAAAAAATAGGATTATTGAATAATAAGTCTGTATTCATAAGCACTTTAAAAAAGAGGAAAGTCTATAAAGTGACGTGATGTCCAATATAACCCTCAGTGCTTAACACTTTCACCAGAATATTTGTGGAATTTCAAGAAAAGCCTCCACCTCATAGAAATGGCCGCTTACCAGATCCTCATGGCCTCCTGTTACGAAAGGCCTTGAAGCCTGAGCCTTTGATCATCCGGGGGAATTGCGCTCTCAATCCTCCACCACCTGGAATGGGTTTGATCATAAATGAGCCCCAAAAAGATATAAGGCCTCCATAGTGTAAAATCTTTGGTGTTTATTGGTTAGAATGTAATTAAGCATAAAAGAATAAGCCGCCTGGCTCAATGTAGCAGCCTGTCTTCCAGGACTTGTGCAACCGCGGTGACGTCAGCACGTTGCTCCTCCCTAAGGCTCATTTATGATCAAACCCATTCTGGGTGTTGGAGGATTGAGAGCTCAATTCCCCTGGACTATCAAAGACCCGGGCTGGGTATATAGCCACAAGCGTTCAAGACCTTCCGTAACAGGAGGTCATGAGGATCTGGTAAGCGAACATTTCTATGAGGTGGAGGCTTTTCTTGAAATTATGGTGAAAGTGTTAAGCACTAAGGGTTATATTGGACATCATGTCATTTTATGGATTTTCTTCTTTTTTAAAGTGCTTATGAATACAGACTTATCATTATTCAATAATCCTAATTTTATTAATTTTAGCGCAGTTTATTTTTGGTTTATTGTTTGTACTGTGTGTATCTCACATGAAAATTGCTGCTTTTTATACTCACATTTATTTAATCACTCGTGTGATTTTTTTTCTTGATAGAGCTGGGTTACCTAATGTTTTCATATATACAATAAGCCAGGGGGTGACTCAGCACAACAATAATAATTTTCTATACAACTCTTCAAGTTCCATCTTTTAGCTCTAGGCTTATGAATTCAGCAATAACTTTGATATTACTCAAAATACAGAAGTGATGCATACATTTTTTTTTTCATGACTTTCTTTTGGCCGGATTGCTTCAAAAAAAATGTATTCACTTTTCTATGTATAGTTAAAAAAAAGTAAACAATAGAAAAAAATATAGTTTTTCTAGTTTTTCTACTGATAATGTTAAAACAAATGGTATAAATATATAAAATGTTGGTTTTATTCTGTAATCTGACCCATTTATTTTGAAACCAAAGAATGTTGCTAGTTCAAAACCTGGCAGTTATTGACAAATCAAATTTAAATAAAGCCTTTTTTTATTTTATTTTATTTTAAATTTTTGTAATTTGTGTTTTTTTTTTTTAGCATTTATGCTATTAAAAATACATAAATTAATGTAAGCACAAAAAAGTATGAACAGTGATAATAAAAAAAGAAAGAAAGAAAGAAGCAGATAATTAGGGATGAATATGTGTAACAAAGGGTTACATAGAATGAGTTTTATTAAAAACAAAAACTAAACTTTTTCTTTCCGTTTCACAGATCTGCATTTAGAATCACTGAAAGCAATAAATGAATACAATGTTGTTGATTTGGTTTTGTGTGCATAAAATTAGATATTGATAGTGTGTAAACAAGAAAATCATATGGTACCAAATAAAAATGTATTTAAAAGGATATTTATTTTAAAATCAAAATGTTAGAAGAGATTAAAAAGAAACAGTTGAGTGGTTTCATTCACAAAGCTTTAACACCTGCCTAAGTTGCTCCATTACCAGCCATGTGATCATTGGTACCTGGTGCCACCTAGTAGGCCCGACATGGGAACTGCCAAACAACCTGCCACCAGGGGGCACACTTCTAAAATTTCTGTAATATTTAACCGCTTGCCGATCACCTGCCGCAGTGACAGATAACACACAGATCCCGGTTCTCTCAGGGGAGTAGAGACAGCTCGTGTGTTCATACTATGTATGAACACCGATCTCTCTCTAATAGACAGTCCCATCCCCCTACAGTTATAACACAGTGAGGGAACACAGTTAACCCCTTGATCGCCCCTAGTGTTAACCCCTTCCCTGCCAGTGACATTTATACCGTAATCAGTGCACTTTTATAGCACTGATCGCTGTATGATTGTCAATGGTCTCAAAAATGTGTCAAAAATGTATGATCTGTCCGCCCCAATATCGCAGTCCTGATAAAAATCGCAGATCGCCGCCATTACTAGTAAAAAAAAATAAAAATAAAAATGCCATAAATCTATCCCCTATTTTGTAGACGCTATAACTTTTGTGCAAATCAATCAATATACGCTTATTGCGATTTTTTTTTGGTAAAAAAAATATATATATATATGTAGAAGAATACATAACGGCCTAAACTAAGGAAAAAATGTGTTTTTTTTATAAAAAATGTGGGATATTTATTATAGCAAAAAGTAAAAGATATTGTGGTTTTTTTTTTCAAAATTCTCGCTCTTGTTTTGTTTATAGCGCAAAAAATAAAAACTGCTGAGGTGATCAAATACCACCAAAAGAAAGCTCTATTTGTGGGGAAAAAAGAAGCCTGTTAATGTACCCTATTAAAATGCATGAAATTTGAGGCAGAAATGCCAGGTGGGTACATGTTGGAAAAAATGCTGTGCTATGTGGGAAAAGGTTGCATAGTAAAAAATCTCCAGAGGAAAGCATTGCAAGTAAGTGCATCCTATTTAAAGGTATAGGTTCGTATCAACTTATACCATTGATATCAGAGTATGTGCGTATGCATTCTGCCAGTGGTTCAATAGCTAGTGAAAAAATTAAAGGGGATAATGGGCATCCTTGTCTGGTTCCATTGGCTTGTCTGAAACTTTTGGAAGTTATAACTGAGGTGAACACATTTTGTAGAGGATTGTGAATAAAGTGACATTATGGCTGAATGTATAAAGCCTTTAAAACCAAACTTCATCAGTGTTTTGGAGATGTACTCCCACTGCATTCTATCGAAAACTTTTTCAGCATCTAGGGCCAAGAGAAGGGATGGCGTTCGGTTATTCTCTATGTGGTTAATTATATTTACTGTCCTCCTGGTACCATCAGGGGCTTGTCTTCTGTTCACAAAACCTACTTGGTCGGGGGCCTATGAGCTAGGAGGTTATGTTTAATAGTCGGTTTGCTAAAATTTTAGCATTTATTTTGAGGTCTGAATTTAATAGTGATAAAGGATCTGTAGTTTAAAGGGTAGGTTGAGTCTTTACCTGATGTTAAGTTGAGTTACTATTATGCCTTCCAACATTTCCCTGGGGAATTTCCTTGATTATAGCTATTTGGTTATACATATTGGTCAAATATGGAGCTAAAATGTCACTAAAAGCTTGGTAGTATTCTCCTGATAGTCCGTCAATGCCTGGCGCTTTATTTTTGGATAACGATTTGATAACCTTAAGGGTTTCATTTATTGTAATTAGATCATTAAGATATTCTAGGTCCTTGGAATCTATTTCTGGTAGGCTCCCTGAGTTTAAAAAATCTGATATACTTTTGGCTGTAGGCTGGCCAACGTCAGCACAAAAACATTTTAACAAACTGACCCATCATATAACCGGTGAAATATTTTACAACCCTCAAGAGATTGCAGATACATTTTCAGAATGCTATGAATTGGTAAGCTGGCATTTTCTAATGCCACAGAGGTTTAGAAATATGGTACCAATAGATGTCGTAGCAGAAAAATCAATCAATAATAGATTATTTAACAAAAAAAACATAGTTGTAACCGTTAGCCAAGAATTCCGTTGGTCTAATCCCTGGCAATGTAATAGCGCCAGTATCCATGCTGGCATAGCAATTGGTAATCAACAAACACTGATCTTCTGCTGGGGTGACTGCCTGTGTACCTATCCTGCTGGTCAGTGGTAGTCCCACAACTGCCATAGCAACTGGTCTTTGAGCCTGACCCCTGATCATGTCACTTATAGTTCCAAAAGAAATTTAAGCAGATTAGCTTGAAGTGTTTTAAGGTGAGATGACGGAATAGGAATAGGTAGAGTCTCAAAAAGATAAAGGAATTTTGGCAATTTCGTAATTTTAATAGTTGCCATGCAACCAAAGAGGGAGATTTTTTATGTCCTCCACCTAGACAGCAAAGCATTAACATTGCGATATAAGTTTGCCTTTGAAAGCAAATTGTAAGTAGGGGTCAGATTGACGCCAAAATATTTTAGTTAAGTAGATTTCCATGAGTAAGGAAATGATAGGGATAAGCATTGCACTGTGTGATGAGTTATGTTGAGGTGGGGCCTTCATTTCTATGTTATTGACTTTATAGTCAGAGAATGAGCTGTACTAGTTGAGTTCCTTGTGGAGATTGGGGAGGGATACGAGTGGGTGAGTAAGTATTAAGAGAATATCATTCGCTAATAGAGAAAATCTTTGCTATGAACCCAAAATGCCACGTATACTCGGGTTGGGCCTGATGTGAGCGGCCAGGGATTTAATACAGAGGGAGAAAAGGGGAGAGTCCTGCTTTGTGCTGTTGGAGATTGTGAGAGGAGATGAAATAGAATATAGGTTTCTAACAGTTGATGTCAGGAATGAGTAGAGACGTTACCCGTCTCAAAAAGGGGACTTTTATACCTAGATATTGAAGGGTGGCGAAAAGGAATGGCCAGCTAAGCCTAAGGAGCAGTGCCTCTGTTCGATCTCTATTCACTACTTCAATAAGGTTAATGACCTTCCTGGTATTATCTCCTGCCCAGCAAAATCAGCTAGAAAGGAGTTGCGTCTAGAAAGGAGTAGGGGTGTTATATGACGTGCGCTGAGCTGAAAAATGTTAAACTGGGATATGGCTTCAGGTGCAGCCATGATCCTAGTAAAACCGCTGAAATTTATGGGTATGTCCAATTGGAGCAAGTGGTCAAAAATGACCTTTCTATTTTAATCTGAGGGCACTGTGAAATATGGCAACCTAAATGTGTTCTGTACAAAGCCAGTGTACAGAATGTCCCCAGAAATGTAATGTATTGCTTGTGTGATTGGCAATGATTTTCTCAGATATCTGCACTAAGATGCAAGTAACATTTTGGCCATCTTCTGCAAAGGCATTTTACTTTTGGTACTCCCTAGGGGTTAATTACACCTAAGGGGTTGAAGACACTGCAACTTTTCTCATTAGAATGCTGAAAGTACATCAGGTAGTTATAATGAATGTTGACCCCCCTCCCATTCAGGAATCAATCTTGCAAGGGCATAGTTTGAGGATTTCAGTTAAGCATTTACAACAGTTTTCAGTTGTAGCTAATTCTAAAATTGCTTACTCCTGATTCTGTCAAGAATTTTTGCTAAATTCAGTAACCATACTGATACATACAGCAAATTCAGGTAGTTCTTACGACTACCACTTCAGCAGCCTGTTGCTATGACTACAACATATTTGAAGAATAACCACTGTTTCATAGATTAGAAAAACTGTCAGTAATTAAGACCACCATACAGAAATATGCCAGTACTCAGAGTGGGGCATGTTTAGACAAATTCGGAACAGAAGCCCAATGAAATTCTAAAAGATATATATGACACTCTTTATGAATTGCCCCAGTGGAACAAACAGCTTTTTTTGTTAGAAAACAAAATGTCAGGACAATGTTTGTTAAAATCCTTCCAATGTACATAGATCAGCTGGGACGATTGTTTTTTTTTTCCCTACAAACATGGAGTTACTCCATAAAGCAGGGATATGAAATTAGCGGACCTCCAGCTGTTGCAGAACTACAACTCCCATGAGGCATAGCAAGACTCTGACAGCCACAAGAATGACACCCAGAGGCAGAGGCATGATGGGACTTGTAGTTTTGCAACAGCTGGAGGTCCACTAATTGCATATCCCTGCTTTAAAGGATAACAGTTGTGAAATGGTAGAGTTAATAAATATATCACTTTTAAAATAGTACATTTCATGTTGGTAATTTTAATACCTTGAAATAGACGACTGTTGCAGAGGTTAAAGAAAGCCTGTCACAAATCCAGACAAATAAATCTTAATGTATGATGAACAAATGCATATGTAGAGTGACAAATGTATGCATTTTTCCATCTTGTGCTTAGTTTGAATTACCCACATTTCTGACAGGTTTGCATTAAAGTGACCTTGTTGACCATATCAAATTGGCCAAAAAGAATATCCTGCACTGAAAGACAGTAAGCACTTTCCTGCCACCTGTGCCACTGAATGCCACCTAATGTCACCAGTATGTGAAAGAGAAGAAAAAAACTTGACTTAACTATTTTTATGTTCCTAGACCAATTCTATTTACAAACCAATGGTACTGCGATGGGGGCAAATATTGCCTTTGCTTACATCAATTTAGCAATGGGGTACTGTGAGGAGCAGAATATCTGGGCAAACAACCTGTTTGCCAGGCATATCATTTTGCATGCCCGATATATTGATGACATCTTGCTTAACTGGCATGGTGGCCCAGGTGTGTTCCCCTCCTTGGTTACCCACTGTAATGGCAATAACCTGGGCCTCAGTTTCATTCATGTTATTGACCCATTTGTACTTGTATTGACTGGTATTTTTGAATTTAGAGTTATCTCATGACTTAAATAAAAAGGATATCCCTCATACATTAATCTTTGAAAAACATCTCAACCTCCCCCCAAGAGATAAAAGTATGCATACCCAAGAAATGAATGTGGTTAGGTTGATTACTGGATATAATGACAGATATAGAGCCATTTCTAAAATTATCCATAAACATTGGGGTATACTTCAGTTGGACCTCAAACTGACCCTGAGTTTTCCCATCAGCCCCCCAAATAACTTTCAAGGGGGCACAGACCTTTCAAAATATATTGGCTCTGAGTAAAGTAGCATCTCAAAAGAAAACAGATCTGGAGATATTCAATCTTATTTTGACCACAGGCTAGGCACTTTTCAGTGTGGAGGGGATACCTCACATACTAATTCAGCTGCCATGAATTACCTGATGTTATAGATAGCAAGGGGATTGTCTGTGCAATTTAAAACTTGTGGGCCAGACTAAACGTACCTTACACAAACGCATTGGGGGAAACTGGAGGTTTATCCAGGAGGGATGTGATAAGCATAGTGTATCGCACCATTTTCTTCAAACTCATAATAAAAACATTGGGTGTCTAGAAGTAATGGCTATTGAATGCATTAGTGACAATTTACTTACGGGTAATGAGGTACTCCCTCTTATATAAGAGAGAAACATTTTGGATCTTTAAGCTAGGTTCCATGTCACCCAATGGCATCAATGAGGCTCTTGAGGTACATAATATGATGTGATAGTGGTATGAATAGTGTTTTTTTTTCTCTTTTTTGCTCTTTCCTTGTATTGGTAATTTTAATATACTTTTTTTTGGAGCAACAGACCATTTACAATCTTTTTGATTATTATTCTTTAGTTACATAGTTACATAGTAGGTGAGGTTGAAAAAAGACACACGTCCATCAAGTCCAACCTATGTGTGTGATTATGTGTCAGTATTACATTACATATCCATGTATGTTGCGGTCATCCAGGTGATTATCTAATAGTTTCTTGAAGCTATCAATGCTCCCCACTGAGACCACCGACTGTGGAAGGGAATTCCACATCCTTGCCGCTCTTACAGTAAAGAACCCTCTACGTAGTTTAAGGTTAAACCTCTTTTCTTCTAATTGTAATGAGTGGCCACGAGTCTTATTAAACTCTCTTCTGCGAAAAAGTTTTATCCCTATTGTGGGGTCACCAGTACAGTATTTGTAAATTGAAATCATATCCCCTCTCAAGCGTCTCTTCTCCAGAGAGAATAAGTTCAGCGCTCGCAACCTTTCCTCATAACTAAGATCCTCCAGACCCTTTATTAGCTTTGTTGCCCTTCTTTGTACTCGCTCCATTTCCAGTACATCCTTCCTGAGGACTGGTGCCCAGAACTGGACAGCATACTCCAGGTGCGGCCGGACCAGAGTCTTGTAGAGAGGGAGAATTATCGTTTTATCTCTGGAGTTGATCCCTCTTTTAATGCATGCCAATATTCTGTTTGCTTTATTAGCAGCAGCTTGGCATTGCATGCCATTGCTGAGCCTATCATCTACTAGGACCCCAAGGTCCTTTTCCATCCTAGATTCCCCCAGAGGTTCTCCCCCCAGTGTATAGATTGCATTCATATTTTTGCCACCCAAATGCATTATTTTACATTTTTCTACATTGAACCTCATTTGCCATGTAGTCGTCCACCCCATTAATTTGTTCAGGTTTTTTTGCAAGGTTTCCACATCCTGCGGAGAAGTTATTGCCCTGCTTAGCTTAGTATCGTCTGCAAATACAGAGATTGAACTGTTTATCCCATCCTCCAGATCGTTTAGAAACAAATTAAATAGGATTGGTCCCATCACAGAACCCTGGGGGACCCCACTACCCACCCCTGACCATTCTGAGTACTCCCCATTTATCACCACCCTCTGAACACGCCCTTGTATCCAGTTTTCAATCCATGTACTCACCCTATGGTCCATGCCAACGGACCTTATTTTGTACAGTCAACGTTTATGGTGAACTGTGTACTCGTCGCTCTACTCGATCAAGATGATTGTCATCAAAAGTAATAGTTTTAATAACTTCTTATATATAATGGTTTGGTGAGTGGACATTTATTGATTTTAAACCATTATATGTTATATGTTCCAAAAATAAAGTTGAGCTAAACTAGTGAATAAATAAAAAAAAAACCGCAAACACACTGTAAGCAAAAAGTCCACACAGTGATAAAAGAAACAGTCCCACGGCGAATAGTGTACGAATTCCAAAGAAAAGCTTCCAACTTATAAATTGGCCGCTTACCAGCTCTTTATGACCTCCTATTATGGAAGGTCTATCCTGCTTGTGGCTATTATACCCAGCCAAGGCCTTTTTTTTTTTTCCAGAGGAACCAGGTTAAAGAGCACCTTCTACTCAAGGGAGGACCCGATCAAATGAGGATTCCAAAAATAGTGGAAAATCTTCGACATTAAGTTTTAATGTAAAAAATGGTTGCACTTACAAAAATAGTTAAAAAGATGCATGAATAAGCTGGCCAGCTCAAATGTACAGCCCGTCCTTCCGGGACCTGCGCAAACGCGGTGACGTCAGCACGTCGCTCCCCCTATGCGTTTCATCACAAGATGACGTCATCCTGGGGCATGTTATATGTAATAATGATATTATTTTAAATGATAATAAATATGTTTTATATCTAATATGTAATTTTTTTATTTTTTCCTATATATACATTGTCCTTAGCCATTGGTATTAATGTTAAATTTGCATGATTACCTTAGAGAATCCAAAAAGTTTTTTCATGTTTTAAAATAGTGGTGGAAGATCAACAGCAATCCCCGCAATTTTTTTTTCTTCATTTTTTGATCCAATATTTTTTTTTCTATAAACATCTTCTATTCTTTATTTACTTTTTATTCTTCATTTTATTTTTTGCTTTTTTTTAATTTAATTTTTTTATTCTTATTGTTCAGAGTGTCTTTGTAGATTCGAGTCTGTTTTCTAATCCAGTTCTGTTTTTACAATCCAGTCCAGTTAATCCAGCTTTGTTTTTTGTATTTCTGTGACTTGATAAAGCGCATGTGCACAAAATGCGTTGTCACGGCAGCCTGGACAAGCGTGCATTCTAGCCCTGCTTCATGGGATGCATTCCAGCCCGCACTTGATGCCCTTTCTGGCCCATGACTGAGGTGATTCTGGTGTGTCTTGCAGGCTGTGTTGGCTTCACGCTGACAGTTTTTCCCATCTGGAGATTTTCACCTATGGCCTTCTGGTCACAGCTGAGCGTGGAGCTCTTAATTCCTCATTACTCCCACTGGGTATGACAATTGGAGCAGCTTGTTTTAAACACATTTATGACTTTTATACTTTATGTGGGTTAATAAATGACTTTACGCCACCGACAGTGGCAATTCACTTGTAGTAGAATTTCAATGGATGCAGAAATATGCAAAGGCCCTGAGTGCTGTTAATCTGGATCTTTAGGATCTTTAGGAGAGGAAATGTGTAAAGCAGTTAGTACTGATGCCATAGCTTTAATAGCATCCACCACTTCCTCTAGAGGAGCTTTGTCCTGGAGACAAATCTGTACATGTATTGTTGAACTGGGAAGCCGGGAGGCCAGTGTCCACTGTCCATCATTGACACAGAACATAGAACATCTCTGGATGTAAGGCCTATTCCCACAATAATGGCAGAGGAACCAGTCTACCAACAGTCAAATTTCAGGACATAAAACCACCAGGCCAAGATAACCTGGCATCAGGCAAGTCGGTTTGTTTATAGACCAAACCGATTTTTTTCCTATGATGGCAGAATGCAGTTATAAAGCCAGAATGAGTCAAGCCAAGGGAACTGCCACAAAGAAGGCTAACATCATGCAAATAGGGGGTTTGGCCACCGCCAGTGGCTACTCCTAGGTTGTGGTTTTGTTATGGTGCCTAGTTTCCTACTCCCTGAAGGTGGTGCTATGACCCAACAATCAGAGATTCAAGATCTCAACTGTGTCCATCAATGATTGGAAAAGAAATACCTTTACTTAGGATTGTACATTTCAATCAGCAAAGTGTAATAAACAAACGTTTATTATGAGAACTTGCATTTAGCTGATTACCTACTGAAATTAAATTTTCAGTCCTGAACCCACTGAGGGACTTGGAACACATGCACATGACACACATTTACTCTAATCCAAAAATATATAATTAAGGTAGGCGTGGAAACATTTCTGACATAACATGTTTGTATTCTATAGTTCTATAGAGTGGTATTCTAACCATAACTCAATTAATTGTATGCACAATATTTGTCATTTTAGAAGTGTTGATACATTTAAAGGTAGCATTTTACTTTTTTCATTGTTCTCAAATTTTATAAACTAGCATTGTTAGACACCCACTCTGTCAAGTCATCAGATGACCCTGCATATAAAAAGCCAAAAGTTAAATACTATCCACAAGCTATAAAAGGGAGTAGAAATGAAAAGGTTAAATGTGTTCACAATATGGAAAACAAGGCTTATTTATACTGAAAACTTTCAGCTATTTATGAGAGAGATTTCCTGACAGTGTCACGCTCATGCTGTTGACTGTGATATATGGGAGTCCTTCAGAAATGATATTGTCAGCAATTCACAGGCCTGTTTTTCAGTTTTCTCACACAGACTACTATTCACAGTCCTGGACTGGACTTTAGTTCTGTTTGCCTGAACAGAAATAGACCCAAAGTTAACAGAATTAGATACAGCTGAACATTTTTTAAAAATAATGGTTAGGTTGGAAAAAATACACACGTCCATTGAGGTCAACCAATGTACTTAAAAAAATTTGGTAACTGAATATTATAGGCTTCTACTGAGTTTGGTTATATAGTCTAGACCTATGCATCCCGAAGGCCACATGTGACCCTTTGTTACTTAAAGTGGCACTACACTGCATCTGAGCACCAAAAACCAAGAACGCAAAGTTACCAATTCATCCATGCATTATGTTGCTGAGAAATCACTTTGAAAAACACCCCCAAGCATTTTCTGGCCATGGTCATCTTAAGAGAGGGCAGATCATTAATTTAGCATTTACTTCCTGGAATCCATCTGCCCTTAGCTCAGGCATGCCTGCAGGAGAGTGTGTTTAGAGAAAACCCCTTATGAAGGCTCTTGGGATATATGACATAATTTGCCTAGGCCTGGAAACCAGGAAATAACTGAAGAAACGTAAAGAAAAATTAAAACAAGTAAATATATACTTTCCCCTTTCCCATCTATTTACTAATGTTAGCTAGCAGCTTAAGGATTAAAAGTAGTCAACTTTGAGAGAGTTCCACTTTAATATGGAGTCTTATGGCCCTTACTCTGGAAAATGTTATTTATACTTACTTGTGAAAATATTTTTATTCACAAATCATATATATTGCAGTAAGGGTCGGTTCACACATGGGCAACACGACTTTAGCGCGACTTTGTACCGCGACTTCAACGCGGCTTCAGCGCGACTTTAGCGCGACTTCAGCGCGACTTCGGCAAATTACGAGGCGACTTGAAGTCGCCTCCATGACAGGCGACTTCGCCTGTGGCCAATCACCTCTCTGGGAGGGAGGGGGGGAGGGAGGGGTTTTCTCTGCAAAGTCGCTTGACTTTACAGAGAGATCCGACTTGCAGGCGACTTACATTGAGTTGAATGGGTACAAGTCGCCTACAAGTCGGATAGAAGTAGTACAGGAGTCTTTTCTGAAGTCGGAGCGACTTCAGTAGTGTCAATTAAGACGCTCCCATTGCCTACCATGTTAATTTAAATGCAAAGCGACTTGGGGCGACTTGGGGCGACTTGAGGGCGTACAAGTCGGATCCCAAGTCGCCCCAGTGTGAACCGACCCTAAAGTTGAATCTAAAGAAAACCAAAAATGTACTTTTGAGAAATCCAACGATGAAAAATTTGTTTTGAAGGGGGGAATAAGCCTTTGACGTTCACTGTGTAAATATTATATGCATATAAAATGGAAATTTTGAGGAGCATGGCTATAAAAAAAAACACACACATTTCACACAGGGATTCTAGTCATTATTTTCATTGTGTGACTTTTGGACAAATAGTCTGAGGATTGATGAGACAAAAGTTGACCTTTTTGGAAGGTGCACGTCCCGTTGTATCTGGTGTAAAACTCAAACCAACAGTCAAACATGGTGGTGGTAGTTTGATGGTCTCGGGCTGCTATGCAGCTTCAAGACCCGGATGATTTGCCATAATCGATGGAACCATGAATACTGCAATCTACCAAAAAATCCTGAAGGAGAATGTCCGGCCATCAATTCGTGATCTCCAGCTCATGTGCATTCGGGTTATGAAGCAAGACAATGATCCGAAAAACACAGAGCAAGTCCACCTCTGATTGGCGCAAAAAAAAAGTGGAGTGGCCTAGTCAAAGTCTGGACTTAAATCCAATTGAGATGCTGTGGCATGACCTTAAACAGGCCATTCATGCTCAAAAACCCTCCAGTGTGGTTGAAGTAAAACAACTCTGCAAAGAAGAGTGGGCCAAAATTCCTCCACAGCGATGTGAAAGACTCATTACCAATTATCACTAACACTTGATTGCAGTTGTTACCGCTACTGCCTTAATAAATTAAATCGTCATTTAAAAACTGCATTTTGTATTTACTCAATTTATCTTTGTTTAATATTAATATTTGTTTGCTTTGAATCCAGGGCCGTAGATAATTTTTTTTTTTTCCTGGGGGGTTTCAGATCTTTTAAACTCAAAGGCATCATTTACACTTTTATGTTGGGGGAGGTATGGTAAAAACATGTGACAGCAGAGTGGGGCCATAAGGCTTTGCAATGCAGCGCAGCAAAAATGATCCCCATTCAACTTAATAGAACGCAATGCACATAGTTGTGGTGCGGTTGTGTACTCATTAGTACAGCGAGCTCCTCCTAAGTTCCCCGTTTTTTTTTTTTTCGTTCAGCCCCCTGGGTTGAACGAAAAAATAAAAACTTACCATGTGAACCAGGCTTTAGATCTCATTCATATGTTCTAAATGGCCATGGAATGGCAAATATACCATGAATAGCTACAGCCAGGATCCCAGATGTTCCAATTTTTGTCAGCTGCTCGGCCTGTTCACCTGAGTGATGGGCTGAAAAGAGCCACTGCTGTTAACATGTATCTGTACATCCAGTGGTCCCCATGTTTAAGCTTCAGGAGACAAAGCAAAACACAGTGAGGTGTGGCCTGGCTGTAACCCAGGCTGAGGTAGTCTCTCCCATTACTACACTACTACATTACCATAGGACGTGGATGTGCGGCACCAGGGATGTTTTTTTCTCTCTTCCCTTCAGTGACTACAGGAGCTGGGATGAGCTCCATCCCTCGCTGACACCCCTGCAGCACATTCGGTATCATCTACATTACTCCCCACATCGATTGAGCCTGAGTGACACACTAGCAAACCATGGGTCACAGTGGTTACCTGCTGTTAGGGACAAATTTCTGACCCTGGATGCAGAGAGATTTTATCCAAGGGCAAAAAATCCCTACCTGCAGGTAATCACTGGATGTGCAGATACATGTGGATACATGTTTACAGCAGCAGACAACCTTGGCTCTTTTCCGCCCATCACTCAGGTGTACAGGCTGAGCAGATATTGTTTAAATTTAAATCATTTTTATTGTTTTTCCAAAATATACAGGTAAAAAAATTAATAATACATTTAATATGCGATTGTTACCGTAGGCCAGCAAAACACCAACCGAAGGCTCACATTTTTATCATCATACCTTTTTAATTTACCCATAACCTTTATCCCTCCCCCCACTCCCCACCCTTAGGCTCTATCCAAGTAAATCTACAGTACCAATCTGCAATATTCTAAAATACAGTTGAAAGATATTTCAGCAACTACACTTTACCATTCTCCTCCTTTCCCACGTACCGTTTCCCATCTTCCCTTTCTGCCCACCTTACAGGATCCCCAGGTCATTGCTCGAACCCTGAAACCATGGTTCCCACATATTCCTAAACTTCCTGTAGGCTCCTCTTCTAAAACAAATTGTCCTCTCTGTTCTCACCAGTACATTTATTGTTCTAACCCAGTCCTCCGGGGTAGGGGGGTTCATTGACATCCAGGACTGTGCTATCAGTTTCCTCGCCTGATAGAGGCATCTCACCACTGCTGTTTCTTTAAGCCTATTTCCCATGTTCTGACTAATTAGACCCAGCACACAGATCTTAGCCTCCGATTCCAGTCTCATCCCAAACCTGGTTTCGATAACCTTCAGGATCTCAGACCAGTATCTGGCTAATTTCGGGCATCTCCACATCATGTGTATGAGATCGCCCGTCTCAAGACATCTGGGACATTTATCATCTAATCTACGACCGAACCTGAACAACTTCTTTGGGGTATAGTAAGCTCTGTGCACCAGCAAGAGGTGGGATGCCCTCTGCGACGGAGAAACCGACACCAGAGAACCCAACGCCAATATCCTCTTCCACTGGTCATCGTTCAACTCCCCCACATCCGCCTCCCACCCCTCCCTGGCCCATCCAAGCACACAAATATTTGTCATTCTAGTCATCAGTTGTCCATAGATCACTGAGGTCATACCCTTAAGGTTAGATGTTGATACCACTCTATTAAGGAGAGTGGTCTGACACCATTCCAAGTTCCTAGCCTTAAATTGTTTATCCAGGGCATGCCTAAGCTGGAGATAGTAATAAAATGTTTCCTTTGGGATACCAAATTCTTTTCTTAGATCCATAAAGGACTTAAGAATCTTATCCTTAAACAATTGGGCCAGCCAAACCAAACCACACTCTTCCCACCACTTATTTTTTCCAATAAATTGAGCTGAGCAGATATTGGAACATCTGAGATCCAGGGTGCAGGTATTTGCAGTATACTTGCTGCACCATGGTGATGTAGGATGTATGAATGATACCCAAGACTGGATTAGAGTTAACCTTACTATGCAATTTAAGCAGGTGCAAGGGGCAACATATTGTGGTGGGCAGTAAATTCAGTGATTTATTTAAACCTTAAAAAACTGTCCTAAGAAATGTTATGAAATATTTTAAGAGATTAAAAAATAAAAATAAAATACTGTGCACTGCCTACCACAGAATGCTTGCACCTGGTCAATATGGTTGGCTTTTATTCAGTCTTAAACTGTAGTAAACCCAACTTGTACCTACAAGTAAGCCTATAATAACGCTTACCTGTAGGTAGAGTGAATATCTCCTAAACTTGTGTTGTTTAGGAGATATTCACATAGAAAGCAGCCGGTGATGTCACTGGTGCATGGGACAGCATACTGGTTGGTTGTACTTCTCCTGGGGAGGAGTATAGTTCATTCTGCACTTTTGTGACCCATTTTTAGCTGACAGCCAGCTATAGCCCGCTGTCAGCTGACATCGCTCAGCAGGTCCAGGCTGTGGAAAGATCCTAACTTTAAAGTCAGGATTCACCCAGATGCCTGGACCAGCAGCTCGCTCAGCCTCTCAGTGAGCCCCTGAGACCCTGAGTAAGCTGCTCCTGCCCCCTCCACAGCCTGGCATTCCAGTGAGTGTGGGGGAGGGGGGGCAGAGCCAGGGACTGACAGTCACCACTCTTTGCTCACTAAAACCTGGGACTGAGTAATTAGCAGTCTTTGATCACTCTGTTGTTGGGTTTAGAAGCAGCTGGGGACAGATGCAACATTGGATCGATGCTCCATCCACCTAGGAAAGTATAATTAAAAAAAAAAAAATCTCTTTTAAAGGAAAAGAAATCCCCCTCTCCATCCTAAGAACCCTCTCTCCCCAAGCAATGATTCCCACTGTAAAATATCTCCCTCCCTCAAATATCCCCCAAAAATTAAACCCTCTGTCTCTAAACTGACTCCCCAAAGCAAAAATATCTCCCTCAGTCAACACCCTCTCCCCCAGCAAAGATTCCTAATTATGAAGAAAATCTCCCTTGATCCAATCAAACTCCCTCCCAGAAGCAAATCCCTGCCATTAACCACCCCCTGTAAACCTCCCTGATGGTATGGCATGATGGATACCATCGATCCTGACCAAATCTCAAACATAATTTGCAGAAATGCAGCACCAAACTTACACTGAACCTACACTATACTTCATTTTTGCCTGCAGACACTGATTATTTCACATTTTGTCAGAACACCTGCTGCCAGTTTTCTGTACCCCAATTCCTATGTTTTCATGTGTAGTTAAGTTGCTTAGCCTTGTTTCCACATTGGAGGTATGGCTTTTTGGCTGCAATTCTTCCATGAAGACCACTTCTGGCCAGACTTCTCTGGGTGTACCTGGGTCCCACTGGTTTCTGCTAGTTCTGTGCTGATGGCACTGCTGGACATTTTCCAGTGTCGAAGGGAAGTAAGCATGAGGTTTCTTTCATTTGCTGCATTAAGTTTTCTTGGCCGACCACTGTGTCTACGGTCCTAAACATTTCCTGTTTCTTTGTGTTTCTTCAAAAGAGCTTGAACAGCACATCTTGAAACTCCAATTTGCTTTGAAATCTTTGGAGGGAGAGACCTAACTGGTGCAGTATAACTACATTGTGCCTTGTTGCTGTACTCAGTCTTGCCATGGTATATGACTTGTGACCTGAAAATGTCTTCCACAGCATCACCTTAGTAGCAGAGTTTGGCTGTTCCTCACCCAGTTTTAAGCCTCCTACACAGCTGTTCCTCTTTCAATTAATGATCGTGCTCAACCTACATATGGTATTGAAGATCATTAGCACTTGCTTGGTATAATTGATTAATCATACTGATTCTAATCCTGACTTTATGCAAGTGTACAAAGTTTGCAAGTCTAATGCAGTGTACACGCGGTCGGATTTTCCGACGGGAATTGTTGGATATAAGCTTGTTGTCGGAAAGTCCGACCGTGTGCATGCTCCATCGAACATTTGCTGTCGGACTTTCCGCCAACAAATGTTGGCTAGCAGGTTCTCAAATTTTCCACCATCAAAACTTTGTTGTCGGAAAGTCCGATCGTGTGTACACAAGTCCGCGCACAAAAGTCCACGCATGCTCAGAAGCAGAAGCGGTCGGTCTTGTAAATTAGCGTTCGTAATGGAGAATTAACACTCGTGACGTGGCAAATTAGGAAATCTCCAAATGCAGTGCACAATTCTCTTCTTCTTTAAGCTGATAATAATGAAGCTGCTTTGCTGGTGATACTGATGGAGTTATTGCAAACAAATTTTCAAAGGCTTTTTTTTTTTTCAAGTGATATCAAGAATAATAATAATTATAATAATAGCGCAAAATAAAAAGCGCAAAGTGAAAAGCGCGGATCAACACTCCCCAAACTTTTACTAACACGAAATTAGCAGAAGGAGCCCAAAGGGTGGCGCTAAAGAGCTGAAAAACCACGTAGTACGCCTAGTACGTCACTGCGTTCGTATTTATTGGCTAACATTTGTGTGACCGTGTGTATGCAAGACAAGTTGGAGCCAACAACTTTTCGAACAAAATTCCACGGTTTTGTTGTCCGAAAGTCCGATCGTGTGTACGGGGCATTAAAATTGGTGCTGGTTTAAAGCCAAAGGGTAGTCAGCCCAGATATTGATTTGATTTAGATTTTTCTTCTGTTTGCTCACTTTGCATTTTGTAAATTGTTAGAAATAAAAATTTAAAGATATATTTTTGGAAGCCTTCTTATGCCGTGTACACACGGGTGGACTTTTTGGCAGCGAAGGTCCGACGGTCTTTCCGACGGACTTTCGGCGGACTTCCGACGGACTTTCTAACGAACGGACTTGCCTACACACAATCACACCAAAGTCTGACGGATTCGTACTTGATGACGTACGACCGGACTAAAATGAGGAAGTTCATAGCCAGTAGCCAATAGCTGCCCTAGCGTCGGTTTTCGTCCGTCGGACTAGCATACAGACGAGCGGATTTTTCGACCGGACTCGAGTCCATCGGAAAGAATTGAAACATGTTCCAAATCTAAAGTCCATCAGATTTTCGACAGAAAAAGTCAGCTGAAGGTCCGATGAAGTCCACACATGGTCGGATTGTCCGCCGGACTCGGTCTGTCGGACCAGTCCGGTCGAAAAGTCCGCTCGTGTGTACATGTACACCTGCCCAAAACATGTGCACAGTAGAAAAGAGAGTAAACACAATACTTCCGCACAGGGCTTTTTTTTCCCTCAGAGATTAGGTGCAGGAACTGCACCATGTCCCCCCAAAAACAACCCCCTTCACCTCCCACACGCACACCCGCTAAGCGGCAGCAAATTGTAGGTGTGGCCAGATTTACCAAAAGTGGGAGGTTCTTAAAGGGGCAATAAATACCAATAGTGCATTACATCCAAGTTGCAGAGTTCAGGGGTATGCTACACACACAGAGTGCAGAGTTCAAGGGTGCTCTTCCATAGCTGCTTACCTCTGCATCCCCTATTAGCATTTCACTTTCAGTCGTGTTCAGCTCTAACCTCTGCACAGAACTCCCCTCCACTGCCCTCATCTTCTCCCTCGCTCCTTAAAAGCCCCACCATCTTCCACGTATCTTAATTTTGATGCATTATTAATCTGCAGCACCCACTCAACTGTAGTACCTCCCTGCACACTGTAGGCAGCTCTGCCTCTCTCGCTTGCAGGGATATCCTCCAGTGGGGGGATCAGCATCCGCACACCAGGGAAAAAAAGGAGATCCCAAGAGGATGCAGCCTACCACGTGATCCCTCCCAACCATGACTGCACTGCACCCTGGGCATCTGCATCTCCCTTGTCCCTGTCCTGTACTCAATGGAATCTGCTCTGGAGATCCAGTCTTTGGGGGCTGCTGGGAGACAAGCTATCACTTGTAAACACAGAAGCCGGACTTCTATGTTTACAAGTGATAGTGGTGAGTAGCAGAACTGAGTTCCACCAAGTTCCAGCTGAAAAAAAGCCTTGCTTCTGCATTGTGTTTACATTGATAGTGTAGTATCTTCCTGTCAGTACAGAGGCTTGGCTGTTACAGCTTTGTACAGCCTCTTTGTACAGCAGTAGATCACTACTATATAATGTATTAATGGCTGATTGCAACCAGCAGTAGATCACTGGCTCTGATCTGTCTTAGGTGCATAGCGGGCTAGATCGGATTTCCACTGATTAAATCAAGGGTTCAATGAATTAAAAATGGAAAATACTTCATAAATGCACAGGTGTGTGTGTGTGTGTGTGTGAGAGTAATTTGAATCCACAGGCATTGTTTCTATTATACAGTGTTTAGTAGTATATATATGCACCCACGCAAATTATGTAGACATTGTGTTGTGAAAAACCACAGGAAATTGCCATTTAAATAAAAATGACCAATAAATAATACCAATAGAACCATGAAAACTAAAAGTACATGTATCTAAAATAGCTGCCAAATGAACGCCTCTATCTGCCCTGAAAAAAACACATTAGATAAGACTATTAAATCTAAAAGGTTTAATGCACGGAACTAAATAATTGCTACTTGGTCTCAAGGGGATTTTGGAACAAAAAAGCCCAGTGACTCAAGTGGTTAACAGTTGCAGTCGGGTTTATGCACAGTTGTGCTTTATGATGCACCTAATGAGCAATAAAAATGTTTGAAAGAAAAGGAATAAGCTATTGCGCTGACTAGAACCCAACCTTTATTAAACGGGGCACATAAAAGGGACAGGAAAGTGGTAGGGAACACCAGGTAAAATAAATGTAGCTCCTCTCAAATTAGGTCTTGAGATCCTAATGTACACATAGAAAAACAAAGACAAGTGGGTGCCTCCATCTAGGTGTCGAGATTTATTAAAAAAGCATAAAAGACAAATTAAATGCATTTTAATTGTATTTTAATTGTCTTTTATGTTTTTTAAATAAATCGCTACACATAGATGGAGGCGCCCTCTTGTGTTTGTTTTTTTAATAAAAATGTTCGAACCGGAGAGACCTCATTTATAGGGGTTGTAAAGGTTAGTTCGTTTTTTTTTGTTTTTTTTAATAACAAACATGTTATACTTACCTCCTCTGTGCAAGGGTTTTGTACAGAGTTGCCCCAATCCTCCTCTTCTGGGTCACCCAGCTGCACTCCTGGCTCCTCCTGGCATCGAGTGCCCCCTCAGAGACCCGCATTCCAAGGGGACACCCGTCTATTGACACAGACGGCAGGACTCGGCTCTGGTGTCACTGGATTTGATTGACAGCAGCGGGAGCCAATGGCTGCACTGCTATCAATCTATCCAATGTGGTCCTGAGACAGCGGCTGGAGCTCCTGTGCTCGTCCACGTTGATAGAACAATTGGGTTCAGGTAAGTAAAAGGGGGGCTCTGGGGGGCAGCAGCGCAGAAGGTTTTTCACCTTAATGCATCAAATGCATTAAGGTGAAAAACCTTGAGGGTTTACAACTCCTTTTAAGTGTTGAGTAATAAAGTGTAAACGCTGAGTCCTTCAGAAATTGCCACTATTACCTTTAAACTATTAATAGTCAAATAAAAAAATTGAAAAAAAAAAATTTTGCAGCAGAAACCCCACATTCTTAGAATGAAATAAAACTATTAATTGTTAATTTATTTGTTAAATTCCAACTCAAAAAATGAAAGCATTATTAAAGGCAAAACTTTTTTTTTTTTAGTTTTGGATAGAGGGGAGGTGGATTTCAACACCTTTCAATTAGTTTTTGCTGTCTGTGTCCCTGTTAGGGAGATTTGCCTCTCTATTTATCCTGTTTACTGTTATCATTGAAAGTGAAAGAAAAACCCAAGTATTGGGCTATCCCCAGAAGGGGAAATCTTCCAATGGGGACACTAGTTCTGGTGACCTGGGGTTCCTCAAGAGATTCCCTTAATTTGCAGGGATTTCCTCTCACTTCCTGTTTGGCTATAGGACAGGAAGTGAAGGGAAATCTCCCCAATGGGACAAAGATGGCAAAAAAAGAAAAAAAAAATCTTGAAGGGGTTATAACCCTCTCTTACCCTAATCAAAATTTCAAAAAGACATTTTGTCTATAGTTCTAACTGATTGTTTTTATGTAGGGGAGTGGAGAGCGGAGATATACTTACCTGATCCTCTGAACCACCCAGCACAAGACTGGTCTGGCACTCTCGCGCTCCAGCAGTCTTGAATAGTGGACTGTTCCCGACATCATCATGTCCAGAACAGGCTCTATAGACTCCGGAACTGTCCACTACTGGACCATGTGAGAGCGTTGCTTTCTGGAAGATCGAAAGGTCTGGTGAGTATATGCTTTCTGCTCACCCCTAGACAAAATGAGCAGTTGACCATGCAGTGCAGGCACAGCCTCACTGCATGGAGAAAACTGTTTTTGCTTGGAGTTGGGCTTTAAACATTTCTAGCATTTCCTTTTTTGGCATGGTTGAAAGTAGCTCCAAACTAAAGTTTCAAGTGACAAATCTTCTAATACAAGTTATTGCAAGTACAGTATATTGTCCTATATTATCCAGTGCAGTGCACTGAAAAAAAATCACATTGTTCATCTATAATGGCATGTAATTTAATGAATGCCTGGAATGCAAGCAGTCTGTTTTGCAGGCATTCATCCCATGGCGCATAATGCCCTAAACGTTAGTATCACCTGGTGCACCGCCCAGCCGCAGAAGCTTTCAGCCTCTCTTTTACTGGCTGTCAGGAGAGATGGGCTCGGGCAGTGAGACATTTCCCGATCCGCAGCTGCACAGATCAGGAAATGTCTTACTGCCTGTGGGCATGTGGGATTTCAAACACACCAGAGCCCATCTCTAGCTGTCAGCAGTGGGGCTGGACAGTGCAACTGTGCCTTCTGCCCGCACTGAAACACAGGAATTCTATGCACCAGGGCTAAGCACCCAGTGTGCAGGAGGCCTTAGCTGTCCAGCCTGTTAACTGATCATTTTTAATGTCAAGGGAAATATGTAGTTGTCTATATGACTGTTGAAACGCCACTACTTTCAGTAGTATCTGCCCTGGAATATGATTGTCAGCTTTGTGTGAAATGTCTAAAAAATAAGTAGAGCACCCTAGATACAATTATTATGAGATTGATTTCAGTATGTACATTATTTTTTATAATGAGTATAAAAAACAAAGTGGCTTTATGTGCTTATGAGTGTCTTTGCACTCTACAGTGATCAGCGGCGTACCTAGAGCATTTTGCACCCGGGGCAGATCCTATATCTGGCACCCCCCCAACTTTAAAATGTAAAAACACCCCACTGTGCCTTCTGCATACCTCTGTATCCCCCAATTTCTCTTTATCACTACTTTGTACCCCCTCTCCCCAACTGTACCCCTTAACATTACACAGCCCCCCTGCACCTCTGGATCCCTTTACATTACACAACCCCCTGCACCTCTGGACCCCTTTACATTACACAACTCTCTGGACGGCTTTACATTACACAGCACCCTGCACCTCTGCACCCCTTTACATTACACAACCCCCTGCACCTCTGGACCCTTTTATGTTACACAGCACCCTGCACCTATTTACATTGCACAACCCGCCCCCCAACTTTGGACCCACTGCATGTTACACAGCCACCCCCCCAGCTTTGGACCCCCTGCATGTTTCACAGCTGTCCCTTCCTACCTTACTCATGCAGAGGGGGACACACACAAATGTTGAACAGAGGGCGGGAACTGCTGGAGTTAATTTTTCATATTAACAATGCTAATGATTGGTTGCTAGGACCACCTAGCAACCAATCACCTGCTAGTTAACTTAGCATTTCCTGTCTTCTATTCAGCGCTGGCCCACTGTCTCTCTCTCCCTCTCCTGCTGTACAGGAGGGAGAAACAGTGTTTTCTATATCTCGAAGATCTCCTGCTCAGCTGTGTCAATCCGGCGGCGTGTCACCTGGGTAGCGGTACAGTCTGCACCTGGCCTGGGCACCCCGGCATCCTGTCACAGCTCGTCTCTCCCTGGCCTGCGCTCACATCCATCGCCGCTGCACTGCCTGAGACCCGCCGCGCTGTCACCGCTTCACTTACGGGGGGAGGACGGGGGGGCGCCGGCCTGACCCCCCCTGTGTGTGGCACCCGGGGCGGACCGCCCCCCGTAGGTACGCCACTGACAGTGATACCTCTGTTTCAGTTCACGAACACGAGCCGCGGCCATCTTCCCTGCTTTGAAACGTTCATATTGAGAAGAGCAGTGCAAGAAGAGTCTTAGGAGAACCAGTCCACTCAGATAGAGGTTTTTGCTCCCTGACTACCATGAGGATGGGCTCACTTGATTGGGAATCATGGAAAAACAGTTCATATGAATTCTACAACTCTATCATGCTCTCAGATGATCTTTCCTGGATGCACAGTGCTATTTTCTGGCCCCTAGATTAGCTATTTAAATTGGGGATTGGGATTGTTTCAAACAAGGATTAAAGGGGAGCTATTTGTTTGTTTTTTTTAGATGTAAAAAAAGGTCAGCTTAAATGTAAAAGACCGTATGTAATATATGTTTAAAATCCTTTTTTTGTACTGTACATACATTTCATAATTTTATATATAAACAAAAAAAAAAGTTCAGAACAGATTAACCTGATTTACATGGAACCCTATGGGAAAATTTGCCTTGGTTCGCAACCAATTGGGTTCGCGACCAGAGTCGTTTTACGCATTCAGTTCGTGAACTAAGGTATCACTGTATATTGTTTAGATAATTTATTGATGGCACAGCATTGGCTTCTGAAGTTATTAACAGGATATGATGTTGAATTAGAATTAATGAACTAGAAGTAAAGTTGCTCAAATTCTAGACCAATTATACAAGAACATGGAAGTATCTTGATTCACTAAATTCTATTTATTGTATGCCTAAATAGATAATGGCATGTATATTATTGGTTAAAAACTGCTCAGATTTCATTAGAATTATTGTTTTTATCTCATCTTTTAATTTAAAAATATGCTACCCTCTAACAAAAATATGTTTATCCATGTTTGCTTATATTTGTAATATAACATAAATGATTTTCCTATATGTTTCATAATTTATTGTATAATTTATTGATTCATTTATTATTCTCTGTGAAATCGTTGTCATCTGATGAGCCTTACTTTGTAAATGCATTGCAGCTTGTGACAGCACAAGACTTATATAGACTAAGCAGTCTCTAAGTACTGATAAATAAAGTGTTTAATTGGGAGTTTGTTTTGTTTTGTGGAGTGTATTTTAGAAAACATAAGTTGATTTATGCAGGATATTAATTTAGGCAGATGTTTTTTTGCAGAATAATAAAATGTAGTGTTTTCTACAGTATGGTGTTGTCTTGTGGGGAATAATCTGCACTTTTATTATTGGCAATAGTGGTATGATGTAGCAATCCCCTTGAGATCTGAGGAATGAAGGTGTCAGGGAACAGTAGTAATTAGCAGAAAAGAATGCGGGCTGGGCAATTGACTCTTCAGAGAGAGCTCAGGTAGGTGATGTGTACATTGGTATGGCAGTGCCTACGTACATACACTAATGAGCATAACATTATGACCACCCACCTAATATTGAGGAGGTCCCCCTTTTGCTGCCAAAACAGCCCTGACCCATTGAGGCATGGGCTCACCTAAAGACCTGAAGGTATGCTGTGGCATCTGGCACCAAGCTCTCAGTAGCAGATCCTTTAAACCTTTGCCAATTTGCCTTTTTCCCATAGTGCATTCTGGTGCAACTCTTCCCCAAGCATGCAACAAATTGCGATGCTCTGTGTGGTCTGCCACCTTTCTATTGGAACCAGCATTAACTTTTTCAGTAATTTTGAGCTACAGTAGCTCTTCTAAAGAAATGGACTACACAGACCAGCCCTTGCTCCCTATGTGCATTAATGAGTTTTGGCTGCCTATGACCCTGTCGTTGATTCACCAGTTTTCCTTCCTTGGACCACTTTTGGTAGGTCCTAACCACTGCAGACTGAAAACATCTCACAACAGCTGCAGTTTTGGAGTTACTCTGAATCAGTCGTCTAGCCATTGCATTTTGGCCCTTATCAAAGTTGCTCAAATCCTTACGTTTGCCCATTTTTTGCAAAATTTGCAGGGTGTTCGCCCTTGTGTGCTGCTTAGTGCATTCTGCGCCCGGATTGGGCAAAGCTTTGCCCAATCAGGGCGCAGTGTAAGCTGGTTGTTAAGGAGTGGGGCCGGGAAGCCAGCCGTTGCATCCTTAACAACCGATTAGTCATCAGCTTTCAATGGGCTTCCCCGCTGGGCTGTGGTTGTGGGGATCTGTGGGCAGGGGGCTTATAGGAATCTGGAAGCCCCCTTTAACAAGGAGCCCCCCAGATCCCCCATGTGAATGGGTATCGGGTACATAGTACTCTTACCCATTCACTAAAACGTGTCAAAAAAGTCACATGCCCAGCATGCACCAGTCTGTGATGTCAGAAGGGGCGGTGCCACAGGGTGATGTAGCCAGGTGGCCCTGTCCCTTACCTATATAAGAGCAGAGCAGGCATTCGATGGGAGGCCTCCCAGGAGGCGAGAGCGCTTTTAATATTTATTGTTATTTTTCGGGTCCGGCAGCGGCGTGATTGACGATGGATTGACGGGGGACATTTTTCTTAGTTTTTGACAAAACCTTTATTAAAAAATAGACTTTTGTGTTTCTTACTTTTTTACACTTTTTTGTGGTGAATGGGAAGGGGTACTATGTACCCGATACCATTCACATGGGGGGGCGGGATCTGGGGGCCCCCTTGTTAAAGGGGGCTTCAGGATTCTGATGAGCCCCCCGCCCGCAGATCCCGACAACCACAGCCCAGGGTTGTCGGGGAAGAGTCCCTTGTCCCCATTAATATGGGGACAAGGTGCTTTTGGTGTGGGGTTCCGGCAATTGTAACCGCAAGTCAATTTAATTGGGATTTGACGCGTTTTTTTTTTCTTTAAAAATGTCATTTTTGCTGCACCATGTTTTATGCATGCTACTGATGCGCTGCTTTACAGGCACATTAAGGGGACCTCTCAGGCACTATATTTAAACAATTTTTTTCACTTTTATTGTTGCACTTTTTAGCAGAATTAACCACTTAAAGACCGGAAGGATTTGCCCCCTTAATGACCAGGCCATTTTTGCGATAGGGCACTGCGCCGCTTTAACTGACAAATGCACGGTCATGGGACACTGTACCCAAACAAAATTGCTGTCATTTTTTTCTCACAAATAGAGCCCACTCACCCTCTAGAGCTCTTAAAGCGGCCGATGTACAATGATGGCGATTCGCCCAGAAGAGCCAACCTGCCACATTACAACTGCGGCGGCTGATCTTCAAGCAGTTAACCACTTAAGGGGGAAGTAAACCCTGACTGGTAAACTTGTACTGAGAATACCAATAGGAATTGGCCGAATACCCCCCTGTTCAGTTCGCAGCAGAACTCATGAACAGGGGAAATGTTCTAACCCGAAGGGCGAAACCCATTTAAGTCTATGGGAGCCGACCAGGAAAATTCATAAGTGCCCATTTTGAAGGCTTATATGCAAGTAATTGGCCATAAAAAGGGGTATGGGGTTCTGGGTACTGCCCTGGGGGACATGTATCAATAAAAGAAAAAAAAATTAAAAACTATTGTTTTTTCAGGACAAGTGATTTTAACCACTTGCCGACCACGGCATGTACATGCTTCAACACAATGGCACGGATAGGCAAATGGGCGTACAGGTACGTCCTTTTAAATTTGCCGCCATGTGGTCGCGTGCGCACCATGACTATGCCACGAGCTCCATGAGTGTGATCGCGGGCCCCATGAACTCAATGTCCGTGGGGATACCCGCGATCGTCTCACGGAGAGTAAGAACGGGGTAATGCTGATGTAAACAAGCATTTTCCCATTCTGCCTAGTGACAGGACACTGATCACCGCTCCCTGTAATCGGGAGCGGTGATCAGTGTCGTGTCACACATAGCCCATCCTCCCCACAGTTAGAACACATCCCTAGGACACACTTAACCCCTGCAGCGCCCCCTCCTGGTTAACCCCTTCACTGCCAGTCACATTTACACAGTAATCAATGCATTTTTAATGGCACTGATCGCTGTATAAATGTTAATGGTCCCAAAATAGCACCAAAAGTGTCCGATCTGTCTGCCATAATGTCGCATTCACGACAAAAATCGCTGATCGCCGCCATTACTAGTAAAAAAAAAATTATTAATAAAAATGCCATAAAACTATCCCCTATTTTGTATATGCTATAACTTATGCGCAAACCAATCAATAAACGCTTACTGCGATTTTTTTTTAACCAAAAATATGTAAAAGAATACGTATCGGCCTAAACTGAGGAAAAAAAGTTTTTTATATATATTTTTTGGGGATATTTATTATAGCAAAAAGTAAAAAATATTGTTTTTTTTTCAAAATTGTCGCTCTTTTTTTTGTTTATAGCGCAAAAAATAAAAACCACAGAGGTGATCAAATACCACCAAAAAGAAAGCTCTATTTGTGGGGAAAAAAGGATGTCAATTTTGTTTGGGAGCCACGTCTCACGACCGCGCAATTGTCAGTTAAAGCGACGCAGTGCCGAATGGCTAAAAGTGCTCTGGTCTTTGGCCAGCCAAATGGTCCAGGGCTTAAAGTGGTTGTAAACCCTTACAGACCATTTTTACCTACAGGTACACCTAGATTAAGGCTTACCTGTAGGTGCAAGAAATATCTCCTAAACCTACATGGTTTAGAAGATATTTCCAAATGACAGGCACTGATGTCTACGGCACATGCGCCGTAGACAATGGTGCACAGGCGCACTGAGCGTGCCGTTTCTAACGTCGATCATGCCGTTAGTGGTGGCACCTGCGCGCATGCGCGGGAGTGACGTCATCGCGGCTCCGCCCAATCACAGCGTTAGAGCCGCGATAACCAGAAAGAAGATGGACGCTTAGTGGAAGAGGAAACAGTGGTGACATCCCAGGCTCCCGTGTCAGGTAAGTGACACATAATGGGCTACTATGCAATGCATAATAGCCCATTATGCTTTACCTTTGCAGGGAAACAAAGAGGAAGTAAACCCATCAGGTTTGACTGATTAAAAAAATTCACTTTGAGTGGCTTTTTTTATCTCCAGTTTTATGTTAGAGATGGTAATTGATAATCGTGAACAACATAAAGCCATTAAGGAAACAAAGTACAAATCTTTATATTTAGTAAAATAGTCAAAGTAAGGTACATCAAGTATGTAATAATATTAGTTATATCAAAATGGCAGAAATGACAAAACTCAACTAGCTGAGAATACACTGCAGTCTGCCTTTTAAAAGCAAAACATCTAGCTGGAATGTATTACTGGAAAGAAAAGTATTTGTGCTCCCATACTGACATCCCGAAATTGATTTTGCTTTTTATGCTAATGAAAAATAAAATAATTGTTGCACTGGAAAATAAAGAGATTTTTTATGCTTTAGTAAATGCTGAATATTTTCCTTGCTTTTCTTTACAGAGGTTTCTAATTAGTTTACTGCCAATGGCCTAAAGTGTGTATTCTCTTACTCAGTCCAACCAAATAGAATCCAACCAAAGAAATTATTGTTATTTCCTGCTGTAGCCAGTGAACACAGTTGTTGGCACTTGATGCGAGAATGACACCTATGATTTTGCAGTACCCTGGTCAGTTTTTGCTAACAGTATTTTAATCCTTTGGGAGTGGTGGATATATTTTTTGCAAGAGCTAGGGGAATCAACACATTGATTTTTTTTTTTTAACTAAAGGCAAATCCATTTTGTACTACAAGTGCACTTTTTGTTTGTACATGATTGGATAATAAAATTAGCAGAACTTCCCCTCATTTCAGAGCTTCCCCTCAAATCTAAAGGGACTGCACTTCTAAGTGCACTTGCAGTGCACTTGCAGTGCAAAGTGGATTTGCCCTTAGTAAATCAAACCCATAGTCCTCACTTGCATCTTGAGTGGCACCAAATACCATGGGAAATCCCAGTTCTGCATCTAAAGCACACAGAACAGACATCCATGATCTATTTAGAGCCATGCTCTTTATAAAGAGGATGTTGTCACCAACTACATCTAGAAAGATTAATATATTCGCTAAGTAGTACCCTTAAGGAAATCTATCTTTTCCTCGAAGTCCTCCTGGAAAATAGCAGTGCACTTCCTGACCTGTGATTGTGCCTAGGTACTCGTTCCTGTAGCTCCTTCCTGTAACTTCATAATTCATTTCTGCTGTGTTAGATCATCAAAGTCATAATCTACAGTTACAGTAATACACTGGTATTTCAACTGCTGTAGAATGTATAATGGCATATAAATAAAGGGATTATAAATGAAAATATTTTACAACCCCAATTCCAAAAAAGTTGGAGAGCTGCGTAAAATCTACATAACATAATGCAATGTTTTGCAAAGCTCATAAACCCATTTTCTATTCACAATAGAACATAAAAAACATATTAAATGTTTAAACTGAGAAAATGTAGCATTTAAGAAAACAAAAAGGTCATTTTGAAATTGACGGCAGATAAACATATCAAAAAAGTTGGAACAGGGCAACAAAAAGCTGGCAAAATAGGTGGTACTAACAAAGAAGAGCTGGAAGAACATTTTGCAACTAATTAGGTTAAAGTGGAGTTATTAGGTTAAAAACTGGCATTTTGTGATGAGCATCACTGCATAGGCTCAAAAATACTTCCAAAAATCATTGTCTGTCAATACAATTCGCTGTGCCATCCAAAAATGCAAGTTAAAGGGGTTGTAAAGGCAGAAGGTTTTTTATCTTAATGCATAATATGCATTAAGATAAAAAGCCTTCTGTGTGCAGCAGCCACCTAATACTCTCTGTCCAGCGATGCCCACGACTGCCTCAGCCGTCCGAGATTCTCCTTCCTCATTGGCTGAGACACAGAGTGGTGCCATTGGCTACCGCTGCTGTCAAAGTCTGCTATCCAATCAGGGGAGAGAGGGGGCCGGGCTGGGGCTCCATGTCTGAATAGACACAGGAAGCATTGATTGAAAACAGCTGATCACATGGTTAAAGAGCCGCGCACGCGGCTCTTTACACAGATCAGGGGTTGCGCTGTGTCCTAGCAACACGGAGCGGCCGCCGCGCTGCGCGCCCCGCTGGCCCGCGTGAGCGGCCGTTTTGGGACGTTGTCATATGACGGCATCCTAGAACAAGAGCCGCACCTCCCCACCGTCATTTGACAGTGGGCGGGCCGCAACCAGTTAAGCTAAATTGTGCAAATAAGAAGCCGTATCTGAACATGCTCCTGCGCCGCCACCATCTTTTCTGGGTTAAAGTTAATTTAAAATGGTCTTTTGCAAAGTGGAAAACTGTTCTGTGGTCAGATTAATCAAAATTTGTCATTTTTTTGGCAACCAAGGGTGCCACGTCTTCCGGTCTAAAGAGGAGAGGGACCTTTTGGCTTGTTGTTTGCACTCCATTCAAAAACCTGCATCTCTGATGGTATATGAGTGCATTAATATGTAGGAATGGGCATCTTGCACATCTGAAAAGGCACCATTAGTGCTAAAAGATTTATCCAGGTTTTAGATCAGCATATACTCCCATCCAGATGACGTCTGTTTCAAAGAAGGCCTTTCATATTTCAGCAGAACAATGCTAAATCCCATACTGAATCTATGAAAATGTCTTGGCTTTGTAGTAGGAGAATCCAGGAGTTTAACTGGCCTGCATACAGTCCAGACCTTTCACCAATTGAAAATATTTGGCGCATCTTGACACAAAAAAATATTACAAAGAAGATCCAGCACTTTTGAGCAGTTAGAATTCTACATCAGACAAGAATGGGACAACGTTTTCCTCCTAAAACTCCAGCAACTGCTCTCATCAGTTCCCAGACATTTATAGAGTGTTGGTGCACACAGAATCTTGTGCAGCTGTAAATATTAACCAATCGGCTTCTAGGTTTAATTGTAAAAGCTTAACTGAACATACTGAAGTAAAATGCTGTTTGATTAATATGCACAACTGCACCAGATTTTGTGTGCACCATTTTTAGTAAATCTCCCCGTTGATATGTTTTCTATTTTCTATTGTGAATAAAATTTGGATTTATGAGATTTGCAAATCATTGCATTCTGTTTTTATGTAGATTTTACACAGCATCCCAACTTCTTTGGTCGACCATGGTGAGGCCTGTTCCGAGTGGAACCTGTCCTGTTAAACCACTGTGTGGTCTTGGCCACCATGCTGCAGCTCAGTTTCAGGGTCTTTGCAATCTTCTTATAGCCTAGGTCATCTTTATGTAGAGCAACAATTCTTTTTTTCTGATCCTGAGAGAGTTCTTTGCCATGAGTTGCCATGTTGACCTTCCAGTTACCAGTATGGGAGAGTGAGAGCGATAATACCAAATTTAACACACCTGCTCCCTGTTCACACCTTGACCTTGTAACACTAATGAGTCACATGACACCGGGGAGGGGAAATGGCTAATTGGGCCCAATTTTGACATTTTCACTTAGGGATGTACTCACTTTTGTTGCCAGCGGTTTAGACATTAATGGCTGTGTGTTGAGTTATTTTGGGGGGACAGCAAATTGACATTGTTATACAAGCTGTACACTCACTACTTTACATTGTAGCAAAGTTTCATTTCTTAGGTGTTGTCACATGAAAAGATATAATAAAATATTTACAAAAATGTGAGGGGTGTACTCACTTTTGTGAGATACTGCATATATATTGTTTTGGATTGCTTCTGCCTAATTTGTGTCATATCTGTCCAGAAACATTTTGTCAGTCCAAACAGAAGTGATAATTGAGCAAATTGAAAGTTGTGGCCTGTGACTTTGAGTGTATTATTTACTGTTGCAACATAACTGTCAATCAATTATTGCTCACTTAACCTCCCTGGCAGTTTTCCCGAGTGTGGCTCGGAGTTAAATTTCAGTACCATTAACGGTAACCCCGAGCCACACTCGGGATTGCATTGCAGGATCCTGGTGCAGTGTACTTACCTTGTCCCCAGGATCCTGCGATGTCCCCCCGCTGTGTCCATGGGCTCTGTCCTCTGCTGATGCCTCTCTGTGCCCGGCTCCTTTCCCTGCGAGCGTCACGACACACGGGGGTGGAGCCTGGTGGCAAATTCAAAAAATTTAATATAATACATACAGTATTATGTATTATTATTATTATACAGTATTAGTATTATTATACATACATTCATAATACATACAGTACACGGTAATCTTACAGATTACATTACTGTATGAAATTATTTCACAACCCTTTTGTCCCTAGTGGTTTTTCCAGTGCCCTGCATGCAGTTTTATATTATATATAGTGTTCTTTCTACCTGGAAACTTGAGATTGTCCATAGCAACCAAAAAGTATGGCTTTGCATCGAAAGTGGTTTTAGACCAGCTAGAAAACAGCGATAGTAAATTAGAACACTTGCAGAATTGAGCGATAGTGAATCGTGGGGAAAATCATTTTATTATTATATTATTATTTTTTATAATTATTTATAGTTATTTATTATATTATAATTTATAATTTTGTCTTTCGAACTTTATCATACCCGGGATGTCTACTAGACGCTTGTTTGGACAGATTTAAGTGTGTTATTGCTAACGATTACAGGCCTACTACAATATAAAACGCCAAAACAATTGTACCGCTTTGAGATGCAAAAATCTGACATAATCATACCGCCAGGGAGGCTACAATGTCAGACAATAAGAAGAATATCTTTTTTTTATCTATCCTGGGATACACATTTTACAATTATACAATTTTACTTTCTTATAAGGTATAGAAATTTACAAATATGCACACTTTTTAAATAGTTTCAACATTTACAGCCAATTTAAAGTAACTCAGATGATGAACCCATACAAATAGTTAAGAGCATCTTACAAATCAGCAGTGCTCACTTTGAATATACAATCATATACTGTACATGCTAGCATTTGATTAATGTCTTTAACACCGGTGCATAATTTGCAAAGAAAGTTTATTCAATGTAATTAAACAGTACAAACCAAAAGAACAGCCTAATTGGAAAGAAATAATACATATACTTGTCTACTAGAACCATACTAACATAAAATCTGATTATACATCCTAAATATAATTCCTTTCTTTCTTTTTTTTAATAAAAGTTTTAAATTGGGAACTATGCAGTGTATACTACACAAATTAATGGTCAGTATGCATAGTTACTGTACCTGTACATACTACACGGTTATGTGACAGTAGTGAATTAGTTAAAATCCCAACGAGGGTCAAAATATTCCAGAATGTTTTTTAAGGGTGTAATAGATTTTGACATGGCTCAGTAACGTTTGATTCAAACTGCTGTGCCGCACGTAAATGTGTGTTCCGTTAAGCCAGCTTAATAATTTGAATGGGCTTCCTAACACATCGAAAGTTTTTTTGTACCTTGGAGCACTACAATGCATGGTAATGTGAAACCTTGCATTGGGCTGTCTCGCAACGCATGTGCACTGGTAAAGTGCCTCCATGGCTAGCACTTCCTATCACAGTTACAAAAAACAAATACATTACTTTACAATTAGATTAAGTTCTGAATCACACACTTTATTTAAACAGATTAGTCAAACTATGTTTCTGATCTTCCACTTATTTAAGGCTCACATTGTAAATAATGATTAGACAGAAAATCAAAAACATGAAATATTCCACCCTATCCCCTTTTCTTCTTTATTGCAATGTGAATACAGTGAATATATATTTGCTAATGCACAGAACTGTGTGTATGCTGTAAAGCAGAAAAGTGCAATTCCTCTACTGCAGAGGCATTTCCTCATTGCCTATTAATTTCTAACGTGACACAGGATTCCTGCAAGCCGCTTCATCAGCAGAAAGTGGACTTTTCTGCTAAAGATGCTGTTTTTCTTTAGACATTTCTTAACACCTGTTAATGGTGTTTTTTTCATGAACTATTACAATATTATTGTGCATTTTTAGGATATTGATCTGTGTGTGTACAGTATATATCGTACAGTTCAGGGGGTCAGGGAACACCAGCGTAGACATATGACCACAGAAACCGTCTTTATTTTTACCAACAGTCAAAGCAAACAGTGCTTCCAGTAGCAAATCCAAATAGCTTTTCTTCACTTCCAGAGCATAAAATGAAGCCTGCTTATCTTCATTCCAGCAACAAAACAGTGTCTCACTTAGAGGAAAAGCTTTGGGATTTCTTTCTGCATAATCAAGAACTGCTAGTATGTATTGGAGTCTATGAGCCATCTAAATCCAATTTAATGCACTTGAATGGTACTTAGATTATGGATAGAGGCACTAAGGGGTTACGGAAGTGTGACACTGTAGCAGTTTACTGTCAAGTAAGACAGGGAGCACAGCATCTCTTAAAGGAGATGTAGGCACAAGGCTTTTTTGGCCCTACTTCTCCTGGGATCACAGGAATGCACTTTGTTCTGTGCTCCTGTGACCCGTATTCAGCCAACAGCTGGCTAAAGCTCACTGTCGGCTGACATCACTCAGCTGGTTCAGGCTTTGGAGAGATCCTAACTTTAATGTCAGGATCCACCCAGATGCCTGACCAACAGCTTGCTCAGCCTCTCAGCGTGCCACTGAGGGCCAGCTGCTCTCGCCCTCTGCACAGTCTAATGCTCCAGTGAGCAGAGAACCAAGAACTCATATGCCGCATACACACAGTCGGAATTTCCGACAACAAATGTTCGATGTGAGCTTGTTGTCAGAAATTCCGACCATGTGTAGGCTCCATTGGACATTTGTTGTCGGAATTTCCGACAACAAAAATTTGAGAGCTGGTTCCCAAATTTTCCGACAACAAAATCCGACAACGGATTTTGTTGTTGGAAATTCCGATCGTGTGTACACAATTCCAACGCACAAAATTCCACGCATGCTCGGAATCAAGCAGAAGTGCCGCACTGACTATAGAACTTAATTTTCTCGGCTCGTCGCATGTGTTGTACGTCACCGCATACTTGATGTTCGGAATTTCCAACAACATTTGTGCGACCGCGTGTATGCAAGACAAGTTTCAGCCAACATCCGTTGGAAATAAATACAGGGTTTTGTTGTCAGAATGTCCGATCGTGTGTACGCGGCATTGTACTTCCACAGTTTTAACACTGACACTAGTTGGTATTCCCTAGTGCCCCTATGCATACACACAGCACAGAGGGTTTTACCTCTTGGGCTTGTTCTTTCAATCAGTCTGGCATGCACAAGCCCTACCATGCTGCCTGAGTCTAGTAAGGTCTTGGTAAGGGAGGTGTTTCACCTGCAGATCACAACCAAACTGCCCTTCAATTAGATCAAGATGCATGGTGCAAATTTCTTGATCCCTCTGGATGGCTCCCTATTGCATAGGCCCCTCCTTTAGTGATGACTGGGCCCAAGTATGGCCTCAGAAAAGACACCTCCTGCACTGAACATGCCTCAATCCGCAGCTAGGGGTAGACCATAGAGGAGCTGAAGGAGATGTTTCTGAGCCGTCTTGTGTGTAGTCTGGGGTTCTGCAGAGCTCCCTTCTTCAAACTGTGGCAGTCCTCGATGTGGATGAAGAAATTGAGTTTTGTCAACTGGGAGACCCAAATAGATTCTTCAACACAATGTATCTGTCCACCAGCTGATCCGCAGATGGAGAATCTCAATGGCTTACCCAACACTGGAGATCACCAGGCAGGAACCTCAGATACAGGTATATCAGAATTCACTCCACCTTATGGGGCCAGACAGAGCCTCTGGGTGCAGCCATTTCTTAACAAGCTGTACTAAGTCATGCATTTGGGACCTTGGGGGCTAGTCTGATCAGTATTTATAGCTATGCACTCTTTGTAGTTATCTGTGTTATCTATGTTTGCATGTTTTTTTTTCCGAGCAACATTCAGGTACTCTCCTGCTGGGCTGTGACTTTGGGTTTATATCATCCCAGTTGTACCTAGATTTATACAATAATATAGTACACACCTTATTTTTCACAGTGACTATTCTGGGTGATAGTATTGGATGGTTATACTTTTATATCACCTATGCTGCATCCACCTCTGCTTGCCCCCTTGGGTTTTCTCGGGTCCAATTTCCACGGCTCACTGACCAGATGTTTCCTGGCAGGTCACTCATTGGAATTAGTGCCATGTACATTCAATTATAGCTAATTTGTAAGTACTAGGTCCCGTATGGTGGCCCTTGAGGTCTGTAACGAGAGATGAGCTGTCATAATCCTACACTAGAAAGTCTTTGAAAGACTTCTAATGAAGTCCTGTTGTAATTGGCCAAGTCTTAAATAGTATTTTTTCAGAACAGGTATACACATCTGTGTTGCTAGATTTTCTTTTCTATACTGACCTGCAGCTTAACTGTCCAGAGTTAATTCATATGATCTTGATAATTCTAACCGTTCTGAAGTTAGCTTTTCAAAAAATTGGATACACTAATGTGGAAGAAGATACCATTTAGTTAGACACCAAACGAGAATATATTACAAATCAAATATATACGCTGCGCTTCCAAATAGACTATACACTCCATGTATGTGATAACCAAAGTGCATAAATACACGTGCAAATCATACAGTGGTAAACACAGTCTTTACTGACTGTAAAAAGTGACAATGGTGCAAAAAATAGGTAAAAAAAATATATATATATATAATATTCCTTATGATGAAGAAATAAATAAACATATAAAAATGAAAATAAACAGAGATATTTATATAAAGTGCTAGCGTGCATCCATGTGGTTAATAATTACACCAGTTAAAATAGTGTTCATAGGATCATATATAAAAAGTTGATTCCCTAATTGGCTAAAATAAAAAAATTTGCTTTAGTCCATGTGATTCAGAAACTACTGTGTGGGTGATCCAAAGCAAGCTGCAGTGTTCTCACTCAGATGCTTCCCCCTAGGTAATAAACGCTCACCTCAGAGCATGTGACTTTGCACTTAAGCTTAGTCAATACGCGCCTGTAAACCACCTCTGGGCTCTGCAGTATTACTGGAATCCTGGACCCATCAGCGCAATACCCTGTAAAGAAACACAGCAAGTCTCAGAGCAGGTGTCGAAGAGGACCTCTCACATACATTTGGGCTGTAAGATGAAAACACAAGGGACAGCAAACTGCAGTAATGTTCGGCCAATGGAGGAAGTTTGTCCTCACCCGGGTCCGTCTTCAGCGTTCAGTGTCCGGAGAGGCCGGCAGTGCAGGGTGCAGCGTCCGCTTCTCCTCTCCGCTTCTCAGTACTGAATATATTACATAGTCATATATATATATATATATATATATATATATATATATATATATATATACATATATATTAGTCTGGACGACTAATAAAGGCACATTAGACTTCGTGGGAAAAAGATGCATCTATATATACACACACACACACATATAATATAACATAAACACACACACACATATAATATAATATATATAATGTGTGTGTGTGTATGTGTGTATTTATGTATGTATATGTACAGTTTTGTAATTACTACAAATCAGCTTCACACCCAACCTATTGCACGCTATGTCATGAGTGTTTTATTAATTTATCAAACTTTAGTAATGTTTATCATGTACATAATGATTGTGGGTGATGCACCTCATTTAAAGTCCCAGGACATATTTGTGTGTTTTGTATGGATATATATTGGGGATTTAGGTGCACCACTGGGGGCACCAGACCACACATTTTATGTTTTTCTGCTTTTCTGCTATATCACTCATCCAATATTAGTAAAATTACTATGCTAAGATTTTATGCTAATACGGGCTATGCTATGTCGCCATTAAACCCAGCAGAAGCAATTTTGTCCAGTAGCAGATTATGGAGGTGATGAGGAAGCATATATGGAGGCATTCCAGTTGTCGCTATTCTGTCTCTCAGGTCCAGCACTATTGGTCAGAGGTGCAATAGATGCTTTTTATCAAGGTGGAAGTAATTTTTGCACTGTAAGTGACAATTCACTTGTACTTTAATTCTCATGTTTCTTCCTACCTTTCATTCTCTTAGTGGTTGTCATAGGTTTCTGGATTTCCAATTCCGCCAAATACTGAAAGTGTCTTTTAAAAAAAAAAAAATATTTCTCTGTCTATTTAAGTATATCTATACCTATTTCTGTATAATGAGGATTTCCTCTCTTCTTTAGGCTCCCTGGGGCCAACTCATGCTGGTCAGAAGCCAGTGGCAATGTCTGGCTGTCCTAGTAATCTTTTTTTCTGTCCAAAAATAAAGTTGAAGTGAATGTAACCAGTTTGTCCCAGGTGGAAGGGAACCCAAGTCAGCCAACTCACATGAGAAACAGGAGAAACCAGAGAAAACATATGAGGACCTACCTGACAAACAGGAAGATGGGCCAGATAATGGGAAGCTTGCTGAGGAGCAGGAGTTTAAAGAGAAGTCAGCAAGGAGTGGATAGCCTGAGGAGCAGGAGGAGCACAGACATCAAGCACAGCCTCCTCACATTAGGAAAAAGAGGTTCCACCATGGCACTGCATTGTTTGGATGGCCAAGACATGGACACTTATCTTGTAACCTTTTATGTTGAATGTTATTGTTTGATAATTTTAGTAGAGAATTTTTTTTTTTTTTACATTTTTTTTTAGCAAGGTGGAAGTTCAGCTAAAATTTAAATTTAGTTTTGAAGAGTTCAAATTTCTGTCACTAGGTGTATGTTGAAGTTTTCCCCTCAGTTTCAGTCTCTGTGGCACCAACGCTTAAAATTAGGGGAGTGTTACCAGGAAAGGAGGGCTCAGATAGCAAAAATATATTCTCAGAATTCCTATCCTTTCCCAACGCTACTGAAAATATGTTTTTTGATTCCCTCTATGTTCCTTTTGGAGAGATTTCTATTTTCTTCCTATTTGCACGTGGAAATGAAGACCATACAGACGTTGTAATCCTCTGATCTATCCAAAACATAATAATAAGTTTGGTCTGGGCTTTAAATAGTTTATTCCCCTGAGATGATGCCCATTTCATCATAACCACAGATGCAGCAAACTTACTGATTATTAAATATTTACGCAGCACTGTTTGTAAAAAATGAACTTCATGTGAACATATTAGGCTCCATTCACACCTAGGCGTTTTGAATCGCTACAATTCTGCTCATGATTCCAAATCACGGCAAAACAGGTGATACGTTTTGTGATGCCATTACTTCTTAATGGCACCCTGATCGTGGTGCTATTTTGCTGCGATTGTCGTACTGCAATTGTGGCAAATCGTAATGCACGACACTGTTTTACTCCTTTTTATAACGTCAAGCTTTGTGTGTTGCAATTTTGCAGCAATTGCAGCGCGATTTATCGCGGCAAAGTTGCACTGCGATTGGGGTGCCATTAAGAAGTAATGCCATTAAGAAGTAATGCCATGGCAAACACATCCTGCCATTAAGAAGTAATGGCATGGCAAACACATCCTGCGTTTTGCTGCAATTTGGAATCACGGACAGAATTGCGGCGATTTCACCCGCAATTCAAATCGCCTAGGTGTGAATGGAGCCTTAATGTTGCTATGTGACAGGATAAAATGGTCATTGCCCAATCCTTATAGCAAAACTCTGCAATGCCCATACAGGGCAAAACAACTGGTTAGCTTTGAGGCTTACCCCATCAGCAATGCATATTCACCTTTCCTTTCCTCCTCCATTGCTCTGTTCAGTGAGCCGCAGGCACTTCTGTGTATGGGGGAGCCTGTGATTTAGTCCCCTCCCACTGGACTATGGTAGTGCTTAGCAATTGACATCCTAACTGTCATATAGGGGTGCTTTAAGAGATCACAGCTCTGTGTAAGGTCCAGGTCATGACTTGAAGCTTACAGAGGACCTTGTCTCGTTGTTCTCCAAAACATAATGAATTATTGGGAGAGCAAAAAGGAAGGCAAGCCTAAGCAGCTGAAGAGACTGGCACAAAGTAAATCTGGTGTTCTCCCTTGCATGAAAGTATACTTTATTATGTGTCAGCATTTTGTTGTTGCCATTGTAGTCAACTCACAGATACCTTAAAACAGGCTGGAAAATCTTTTAGCATGCAATGTTTAGAAAGGAAAACTCAACAAGATGCAACCATTTCATAAATCCACTATAAAATACATGAAACATACAACAGATTATACAGACAGGCCTTTAGCCATCTGTCTAAATTTGACTAGCATGGAGTATTTTGATTTTTTTTTTGTTTTACTGTGAGGTCTAGCTTTATTCCACAGTTCAAATGCTTAATGATTAAAGTAAATATTATTATCCTAATTATTACAAACTATTATTGTCTAACAGCTCCTGAAGAGAGGCAGTCTTCTGGCTATGAGGAGCCTACACCCCAGCCTTCACTAGCGGTGGAGAACTTACTGGTGAGTAATTGAAATGCAACGTTAAAAAAAGATTCCAACTATACAGTATGTTGAATGAGTAATTGTTAAGTTGAAGAGTGATATTACACTAAGGCCCCTTTTACATGGGCGCTCCGATCAGCTCCGACTAAGAGTTTTTCAGGCGGACCTGATTGGATGCTCCATGCACCTTTATGGAGTGGTGGATGTCAGCGGTGACATGTCCACTGACATCCACCGGTATCCGATCCGATCCTGTCTGTGAAATCCAGACGGATGGAAACCCTACTTTCCATCCGTCTGGAGGATCAGATCGGATGGAATCAGATGAAAATGGACAGGCGGTCTGTTTTCATCCGATCTCCCATAGAGGAGAGCGGGGCTCTGAAATGTCCATCTCAGCACAGTGAGCGGACACGGACCTGTCATCCGCCTGCTCAGCGGGGATCAGCGGATTGATCCCCTGCTGAGCAAGCGGAATCCGTATAACGGACAAGCCTGTGTGAAAGGACCATTAGTTTAACTACGATGTGAAAGCTATATTGCCTTTTAATAAGCAATCAAGGGCAAACAAAATATTTTTGTCCAATTTTTCTGTGACCATAACTGTGTGAAAGTCAGCTATCGCTTTTTTCAGCTTGTGTAGATGAAAAGTGTAAACTTGCTGAGTGGACTTTACTGAAGTGTGAATTTCATTGAATTGAGCAGACCTTGAGGGCTAATTAGACATTAAAGGAGCATGCGGTCACATGGTAACGCAGCCCATTAATCTAAATGAACTTAGGTGTACCCTAACACACTAAAAAACCCAGTATGCATAGTGATGCGCTATAGTGCATATATGTTGCCTGCTACGGCTACATGCTCTCTACTTTTATTTAAACAGCAATGCTTTTGTTTTTCTAATTGGATTGGATTTAACCACTTAAGGACTGGAAGGATGTGCCCCCTTAATGACCAGGCCATTTCTTGCGATGCAGCACTGCGTCACTTTAACTGACAATTTTTCCCACAAATAGAGCTTTCTTTTGGTGATATTTGATCACCTCTGCGTTTTTTTTATTTTTTGTTTTGTGGTATAAACAAAGAGCAACAATTTAAAATATTTTTTTTTTAAACTTTTTTCTATAATCCATATCCTAAAAAAATGATAAAAAAAACACATTTATTTATTATTTTTATTTATTCTTCTGCATATTTTTGGTAAAAAAATCGCAATAGGCGTATATTGATTGATTTGCGCAAAAGTTATCGCATCTACAAACTATGGGATAGATTTAGAGACTTTTATTTATTTTTATTGTTTTTACTAGTAATGGCGGTGATCTGTGGTTTTTTAGCAGGACTGAAACATTACGGCAGACAAATCTGAACCAAAATAACACTTTTTGGGGACCAGTGACATTATTACATTGATCAGTGCTATAAAAATGCACTGATCAATGTAAAAATGACACTGGCAGGGAAGGGGTTAAGTGTGTTCCCTGGGTGTGTTCTAACTGTAGGGGGGATGGGATCACTGGGACATGACAGAGATCTCTGTTCCCAATCTCTGGGAACAGTAGATCTCTGTCATGTCTCCTGTCAGTACGGGGATCCGCTTGTTTACACCAGCAGATCCCCGTTCTGCCTCTGTACTAGGTCATGCGGGTTGCCAGCAGACATCGAATCTGCCCGACCCACGGGCATGCTCCTGCAGCATGGAGCGAGAGCGCGCCGCCCGCAACTGCATCTGCATGAGCCACCGTACAAGTATGGGGGTTCGCGCAGAAGAGCCGACTTGCCACCGTATAACAGTGGCGGCTGGTCGGCAAGTGGTTGATTAAAAAAAGTGTGAATCGCGTGTGAAAGTTATATGAATCTTGTGTGCAAGCATTTACAGTATAATTAGACCCCACAGAATACTATATGAAAATGTGGGAGAAAATACCAGTTTTTAATAGAGTTTATGAAGAGCAAAATGGATAGGATTATGGTTAATAATAAACAAGCCAGCACAATTTTGGAAAAAAATTAATCTCATGGGTGTATTATCAGTTGCCGGACGCTTAGGGGTTGATTACTAGAGGCAAAAAGTCTGTGCACTCTGCAAGTGCAGTTGTTCCAGAGCTTAGTAAATGAGCAGAAGCTCTGCTGACTTCCATCATCCAATCATGTGCAAGCAAAAATTCAGATTTTTTTTTATTTTCCTTGCACATGATTGGGTACTGTTTACAAAGTGAAGCCTTACCTAATTTACTAAGCTCTGGAGCAACTGCACTTGCGGAGGGCAACTTTACTTTTTAAAGTACACAGGGGTTGATTTACTAAAGGCAAATAGACTGTGCACATGATTGGATGATGAAAGTCAGCAGAGCTTCTGCTTATTTACTAAGCTCTGGAGCAGCAGTACTTGCAGAGTGCAACTGCACTTTGCAAAGGGCACAGTCCATTTGCCTTTAGTAAATGAACCCCTTAGGGTTAGACCAGCATGAGAAAGGTGCCACATGGAGAAAGGTTATGTAGACATAGGCTTTGAAGTCCTATATCATTGTCCCTGGATCTATTACTAGCTGTTTTACAAATAACTTTCTTTAACTAGCCATAGTTCAATCAGGTGGTGTGCAGGAATCCCCATCCTCACTGAAGACGAGTGGGATGACTGCATAGCTCCCTACCTGCCCTCTATGATTTTGGCTAGAGATGTTGCTACAATTAAAATTCCTGCATAGAGCATACTATACTCCTAAAAGATTGGCCACTATTTATCCTCAGGTTGACCCAAAGTGCACTAGGTGTGCTGCTGAACCTGGTACCTTTTTGGTGCTTCATGTATTCTCTCTGTACGGTTCATTACCGTGAAATGTTTTATTGTTTTGTTTTTTTTGTTTGTTTTTATTGTAACGCCTAATTTGTTTTTAAAATAAAAACTTTCTGTTTTTTAAAAAAAAAATGTGCTGCAACTGGATTGCGTGGTACTGTGGTACCATGCAATCCTGTGCAGGTTAACACACTGCGTTTGCGTTCAGCTTTTGGGGTGTTTTATTTTTTATTATTTAAGGTACTTATATAGCGTCGTCAAACTACACAGCGCTTTACATATACATTGTACATTCACATCGGTCCCTACCCTCAAGGAGCTTACAAACTAACTCACATTCATATACTAGGGCAAATTTAGACAGGATCCAAATAACCTACCAGCATGTCTTTGGAGTGCAGGAGGAACCCGGAGTACCTGGAGGAAACCCACGCAGGCACAGAGAGAACATGCAATCTTCAGGCAGGTAGTGCTGTAGTTGGGATTCGAACCAGCGACCCTTCTTACTGCTAGTTGTTAGGAATACATTGACACCCACAGCAGATTGCACACCAAGTGCATTTTGAATGTGGTGCATTCTGGTGTGAACGGGCCCGAAGTGTAAATAAGTCATCTAAGTATTTTGAGAAAAAATAATTGTTTATATACTACAGTAAAAGCTAAATTTACATAAACAGGAGGCTCCCCACTAGAGAACAGAGGCTGGGGATGAAACCTTCAAAAGAGGAACCTGTCTTTATAGTTTTCAATCAGTTTATTTTATTTATTACAACATTTTTATATTTACAAAATGATTGACTTGACTAAACAACACTTGAGATCAAAATATCTACCTTGATAAATGGCTTTTAACTCTATCCACTCTAGATTTAAATTAAAAAACGCATTAAAAATGTGCATTAACCCGCTTCAGTATTGCATGTGAAAACACAAAGAAAATTACCCATTATGCCCTGTACACACGATAGGATTTTCCAATGGAAAATGTGTGATAGGACCATGCTGTCGGAAATTCCGACCGTGTGTGGGCTCCATCACACATTTTCCATAGGAATTTCCGACACACAAAGTTTGAGAGCTTGCTATAAAATTATCCGACAACAAAATCTGTTGGAAATTCCAATTGTGTGTACACAAATCCGACGCACAAACTGCCACGCATGCTCAGAATAAATTAAGAAACGAAAGCTATTGGCTACTGCCCCGTTTATAGTCCCAACGTAAGTGTTTTACGTCACTGCGTTCAGAACGATCGGATTTTCCGACAACTTTGTGTGACCGTGTGTATGCAAGACAAGTTTGAGCCAACATCCGTCGGAAAAAATCCATGGATTTTGTTGTCGGAATGTCCGATCAATGTCCGATCGTGTGTACAGGGCAAAGGGTGCACCTGCCTAATGCAACAAACAAATGCACCCCTATGAATATGCATAGCTCTAAATAGACCCTCAAAGAGGTCTTTCTGTTTCTTTTGGTCCCTCTGTTATAACCTTAACACTGAATTCCAGGTATGAAGTCATACCTTCAGGATGACTTTGGAAGGTGACAATCACTGTAGTAGTCATTGCTAGTACAGTGATCACTGCTATCTTCCAGGTCTTGTGCTGAGGGGCTGCCTTCCTGTATAGGGAACACAGGGCCACTCACTCTGCACAGACACCATCTACAGAACACCTTGCATTTTTATCAATGAATGCAAATGTTCTCTAATTGGACAAGGTGGAGATCTTGATGTCACCACCCTACTTCTCCACCTTGTTTAGTCAGAGAACTCGGCTCAGCAACAGCTTGGAATGGGACTGGAAATAGCAGCGGTCACGGTAGTAGCGGTAACTACTACACAGATTGTCACCTTCTAGAGGGATCCCACAGTTATGTTTTATCCATAGTTATATTGGTCCAAGCTATACCTGGAGTACAGCTTTAACATCCATTCTAAAATAGATAATGCTACTGATTTACTAAAACGTATATGTGTAGAAATGACCTGTATGCTGATTCTACAGTTGTTTGTTGGTTCACATTTTGCACTCTTTGCCAGTGTATGTTCATTCTAATCTTGTTCCTAACAATTCTATACAATGTTCTGACAGTGTTAAACCTTTTGACACCCAAGCCCACCACCCAGTAATACAGCAGTTTTCCATGAGTCTGCCAAATTCCTGCACCACCACATGACCTTTTGTTCTGGCACTTCTGCTAAGCATCAGAATACACATTATAATGAGTATTAAAAGCATCATCATTTGCACTGGTTAAGGGTTTTATGGGTCAATTTTGCTGAAGAATATATTTAGTGGATTACAGCCTCTTGAATATGCAAGGAAATTCATAATATAAAAAAACTGGATAGCTGACAATTGTGCTTTTTAGGCCTGCGGGAAACGATAGCTGTATCAAAATACAAGTATATTATTTCCTGACTAAATGATATTTTAATGAATACCGTCAAATGTAATTTAATATCATTTCTATAGTTGTGCTCAAATTCAACATTCTTTGCAATCAAATAATTAGGACTTAATCATGGGTTTGGGAATCAAATTATTCAATTCTGCTGCAGCATTTTATCAGTGTCATATTGTTTTGCTAAATATTCAGACTACTAACAAACTTTCTCACAGACACAAAATTGTAGTTGTCTTGGTATTACTGCTTTATTATACTCTGTAATTGGAATAGTAATGTAGTTTGCATGGGTAGGGATAACGACTGAGAATTATTTTGTGTTACTGAAACAATGTATAGTTTGACCTTTTTATTAGTTAACTCAGACTAATCAATATACAGTGCTAGTAGATGTTTTAAGTGTACGTAAACCCCAACTAATACCTTTGACCCCATTTGGTTTGTTGTGGCAGCAAACAATATCCTTATTCTCCAAATATAACCCAAACATATTCACTACTTAATGTACCTCTAATCTAAAATTTGAGTTGTTTTCTACTTTATATTTTGGAAATAAAGAAGAAAAGGGATTTTAATGCTGCCACAAACACAATTATAAAAACAATATTGTATTTCATTCCAAATTTTTTAAAACTTGGGTTATTCAGTCATTCTCCAAAAAACATTTTGTTAAAAAAGTTTTTTTTACAAATATTGCACTTACATACGGTATATACAGATACTGTGTTAATTACAATGCTTGTTGCTCGACATGTTCTGCTTTGCTGCTTCTTCAGGTCAATATACACATATGCAAATATCTGTAAATATTGTTTTTTTTTTCTGCATTTATTGTATTCATTCTCTTATAGTTACACATTTTTTCCAGCTCCTGAAGAAGCAGCAAAGCGAAACATGTTGAGCAACAAGCATTGTGATTACACACAGTGAGGGTTATTTATTAAAGGCAAATCCACTTTGCACTGCAAGTGCACTTGGAAATAAAGTCCCTGTAGATCCGAGGGGGATATGCAAGGAAAATAAAAAACAGCATTTTAGCTTGCACATGATTGGATGATAAAATCAGCAGAGCTTCCACTCATTTCAGATCTACCCCTTAGAATTAGAGCGACTGCACTTCCAAGTGCACTTTCAGTGCAAAGTGGATTTGTCTTTCGTAAATGACCCCCAGTATCTCAGTATCTGTATATATATATATATATATATATATATATATATATATATATATATATATATATATATATATAAGTGTGTGTGCAATATATGAGAAAAATCTTTATTAACAAAATATTTTTTGGGGAGTAACTGAATACCCCAAGTTTTTGAAAAAAATGAAGGTGCCTTTGACCTATGGATGGAGGTGACATATTTATAGATTGTTTCCTACTTTGTTTCTATGTTTCCTTGTAAAATCCCCCGTGAGCTCCCAAACCTTTCCTTTTCTCCCTCGCTTCCAGAATGAGTAGTGCGTGTTAGTTGTTGTCGTGTGCACGCTTTATGCACACTACAAATCCCGTAGTCTATAGTCTCTAGTCAGCGTCCATAGTCTGCAGCAGGGAGTAGGGGAGGGTGGCTACGTTCCTACATACAGTTATAGCAAGGAGAATGAACGTAGGCACCCTCTAACAGGGAATCAGATCACAACAGCAAAAAATAAATAAATTGAAGGTTTGGAGGAGGCTTAGAGCAATAGAAGATGCTGTTTTGAGTTAAGAGCCAGAAATTAGTGTCACATTAAATAAGCAATTGGAAGTATTTTTGTTTTTTCTGTTAAGTGCAAAAAATAACTGTTGATCGTGTCAGAAATTCAGAGCTGTTCTGTGCCCTGTGCAAACTTCATGTTCTTATTTTGGACTACAGAAGGATTAGTCTTTATGGTAATGGTATAGTAAAAATGTATAGTTCAGGCCCATATATTTTAGTTTGAGTAATATTGTCATGGAGTGCCAACCCTCAATATAAACAATAGGAAAGAGAATTTGTAATGGATCTGGGTGTTAAATGGTCTCCTCCAGACAATTAAAGATACATATTTGCATTTAAATATTTATTGAATAATAGAAAAATATAAAACAGTAGGGGAATAACACACACGCCCCTACATATAAAAACAGTAGTCTATGTACAACATGTCAAACAGAGATGTTACATTGAAGTAGCCAACATGTTTCGTGGTCTGTGTATCCGCTTTTTCAGGGCTTGTTTGCTTCGTAACAAACTCAGAATCTGTATAAGACAGAGCATAAGCATGCATATAAACAACTATGTACATTATAAGTATATGACTCCCTGTCCCTAGAGTGTGGAGGTACTGGAGGGGGGGAGAAGGGGGGGTTTACCTTTAAGCCATCCAGGACATCAGGATTAAGGGGAGACCAAAATTTGCCTTTATGTTGTTGAGATCTGATAGTGGGAGTGATCCTGTAATATAGCAAATGAAAACTGCGCAAGCTGGCACCACTTTGTCCACAAAAATGATGTGCCCACAATTTGTACTTTACAATTATATTATGTCCCTTCTACTGACAGTTTATCCTGACTGGATCTCCTTTTTCATGTCTTAAATTGACCATACAAAATGTAATCTGTACATTTGTAATGGCATCAGAAACTTGATAAATATCATTTAAAAAGTACTTAAAACTTTCTCCGCTTTTAACATTCAGTTTTGGAATGAATGGAATTTCCTAAATGAAAACCACGTACACATTCACAAACATTTTCCACACTTCTTCTCTGATCTTTTTTGCTACTATGGTCAAAATGTGTCGTTGATTTGACCCATTAACCTCCCTGGCGGTATGATTCTTTCTGATTTTAGGTGCTGAAAGCGGTACAATTATTTTGCATGGAAATTTGGCGTTTTATATTGTAGGCCTGTAATTCTTAACAATAACACACTTAAATCTGTCCAAACAAGAGTCTAGTAGATATTCCGGGTATGATAAAGTTTGAAACACAAAAACATAAATTATAATATAATTTAAAAAAAATAATAATTAAAAAAAATAAAAATAAATAGTAATAAAATAAATTTCCACACGATTCACTATCGCTCAATTCTGCAAGTGTTCTAATTTACTATCGCTGTTTTCTAGCTGGTCTAAAGCCATTTTTGACGTAAAGGGACACTTTTTGGTTGCTATGGACAATCTCCAGTTTCCAGGCAGAAAGAACAGTATATGCAATATAAAACTGCATGCAGGGCATGGGCCAGAGCACTGGGGACAAATGGGATGTGAAATGACTTCATACAGTACTGTAATCTGTAAGATTACAGTACTGTATGTGTTATGCTTTTTACATTTTTTGAATTTGCCGCCAGACCCCGCCCCTGTGCGTCGCGACGCTCGCAGGGAACGGAGCCTGGCATGGAGAGGCTTCGGAGGAGGACACAGCCCGCGGACACTGCGGGGGACATCGCAGGATCCCAGGGACAAGGTAATTAAGGAGGCACCAGGATCCTGCGATGCAATCCCGAGTGTAGCTCGGGGTTACCGCTAATGGTCCTGAATTTTAACCCCGAGCCACACTCAGGAAAACCGCCAGGGAGGCTACAGGATAAGTTCACCTTTTGTAACAGGTTACACCCATATTCAAGGACTGACGGACCAGCCCCCACTATTCCCCCCTGGCTCCCAGATCTGACAGCTAGCTGAGATCTTCTCTTCCCCGCTAGCTTTCACGATTTAAAAAGAACGTGGTCGAGTGGGAATCCACCTGCCCGGTTGGGTCACTAATTCACAGTATTCTGTGAATGTAAAACTCCAGGGTCCAGCAACCTTGGTGGCTGTCAGGTTGTAGTTTTCAATGAACTACCACAGTGCTGTGGTAATGTATTCTCTCTTCCTGTCAGATTTTATCTGCTTGCCCATATGGGATATACGGGCACACAGATGCAGGAGACCTGCATGGCACCAGCAATCTGCTGATCGCTGGAGCAATGCTTTAGAGGCTCCAGAAACAAAAAATAATAAATACATATTTTTTTTACCTGCAAAGGTGAACTTACCCTTTACCTAATAGCAAATCAAACAAGCTTTCTGAAAACAAATGTTTTATTTATTTTGAACAAAACTTTACATGTGTATGGCCAGCTTTGTGCAATGATCATTTTACAAAGCAAAATATATTATTTTGTGTAAAGTACAGATCAGTGTGCATGGTGAAGAAACTCATACTCATCACTTCTCTTATTAAATAAATGATCTTGAAGTGTGTTCTGCATTGTAACTTAAACATTAATTTGCAAAGAAGGTTTGATCTGAGTGCTGAACATATATCCAAAGGCATACTTAAAGCATAATTTTACATTTAGAAATAAATGATCTATTTGTGCTTATTAATGTCTCAATGTCCGCCATGGAGAGGTTTTTAAAAGACGTATAGCTTATCCAATGACTGTGGACATATGTTCCCACCTCCAGGGATGTTGATTAATCTTCATTAGCTCTATTCTCTTTCTGTTCTAAATATTTTAGTCTTTCCCCTACAACTTGAATGCAAGGGCTCAGCATTTTAATATTCATGTTCGGTGGAAGTTAACAACTTCAGGTCCCTTGCTTATTTAATCAGTTTTCAGGCTAATTTGTAATCTGAGCACTAGTTGCTTCCGGAGTGCTGAATAATATGGAATTTTTAAAATCCTCAATATAGCTGTCAACCATGTGAGGCTTGCTGTAGGAAGTTTTCCTGAGTCAACTGTGGAGGCAAAATGAATTATATTTTAATAAAAACATTGGTGGGTCAGTTGGATTACACTGTGTTCAATGTCATTTCAAGCAGTAAGAAGGACATGCAGTAATACATAATTAAAACTGTAATAAAACATGGGCTGGCAGGAATGTGGAATCCTGCACTTAAATAGCAAGCACAGGGCAGAGCCGGGTTGAGTGGGGGTGGGGGTGGTCAGGAGGAGAGGCTGCCCCAGGGGTGTTTTTTTCATGTAGGGGGCCGCATGGCAAGCTGCTCCCCCCATATGTAGATTTCCACAGGTGAGTGATGGAAAGTCATGACTACCTTCTCTGGTGCACTGGTTTCTGTGATCCTTCTCTTGCATCTGTCCTAGGTGCTTGCAGGTGATATCTCATACAAGCACATGGCAAAGACGGGAGAGGTGGATTGGCAGGGACCAGCACTCCAGGACAGGTAGCTATGATACGCTGCTTTTCTGCGCCACTCTGCCAATATGGGAAGGAAAAATGGTAAATATTACATTCCGTGCTTAGGATAGAAAGGTTGCAGCCTCCCCTGATAGGTTCCCAAGGGAACTTACATGTATGAATAAGAAAAAATGGGGTGATGGCGCTACCATATAGGCACTAGTGTATTTTAAAAATATGCTGTGTATTAAACCAAATTCCTTAACCATACCATAAAAACTGTAAAAGGTACTAATTGTGTTCACAGATATGTGATGTGAAAGTGGACATATAAGAAGATTTCTGAAACAGACGGAAAAGAATAATAAATTACATATACCCTTTTAGGTGGAGAAAGTGTATAAATGTGTCTAAATAAGACTAGTGAGCAACCTAAATAAGAGGTTAATGAGATGCATGTTGATCCTCATCCAACCAGCCTAAAACCATTGCAAACATAATTAGTACCTTTTACAGTTTTTATGGTATGGTTAAAGAATTTGGTTTAATAAACAGCATATTTTTAAAATACACTAGTGCCTATATGGTAGCGCCATCACCCCATTTTTTCTTATTCATACATGGGAAGGAAAAAGATTAATACTATAATAATGAGCTCCTGCAAAGTAATGGAGGCACTTACCACCAGTGTAAAAGGGTAAATCCCTGGGGCTCCTCACTGACCACCATGCTAAGAGGTTGTTGCTGGGGATGCTCATTAACCACCAGTGTAGGAGTGTTTGTTATTGGGGCTCCTCATTGACCACCAATGTAACGGGGTAGGTTACCCTGGCTTCCCACTGACCACCAATCATGGCCAGATCTAAGGGGATGCTGGGGTGGACTGTGCCCCCCCAGATTTCAGTGGTGCCCCCTCAGGCCAGCCACCCCATGGACATTCTGCCTGGCTGCTAAGCTGAAGTGCGAGCTGTGCTGTGCTCACCCTCTCTTGTCATAACAACACTCCTCCATGAAGCAGGAGACAAAAAAACGCTCTTACACCGGACTGTACATAGTTTGTTTACCTGCCCCCTACCCACATTTCCTGCTGCTGGGAGATGGCCAGCCCTTGGAGGACATAAGGGGTGGGTAATCAAGCCGTGTGTGTACAGCCCGAAGTAAGAGCCATCCTGTGTCATCTGCTTCATGTAGTAACGCTGTAATGACAGGAGGGGAGAGCACAGCCCGTACCTCCTCCCGGCTCTGTAGTGAACCAGGAGTCTGGGGGCTGGAACTTGCAGGTGGGATAATTGTATTGGGAACACAATAGAGGAGGGGGAATGGGGCACAGTGTATTTGCTTTTAGTAAATTACCCCGCGGTATATGGTATTATAACAAAATGAGTGATGAAGCACAGAGTTTGTCAGCAATTGGGTGAAGGCTCCCTATCCAGGTTTGTTCACATACAATGCTTCTTACATTAAGACCTCAAGGAGACATGTTCAGGCCCCCAAAACATGTTGGCTTTTTTATATAGTAGACTTTTACCTGAGCTTATATTGTAATAAATTTGTGCCGAGACTGTTAACTTTTGGTATGGTGCTTCAATCTTAGATTAGACCTTTACCTGAGCTTATATTGTAATAAATTTGTGCCGGGACTGTTAACTTTTGGTGTGGTGCTTCAATCTTAGATTCATTTAGTTCATTAATTTAGAATTATAAACTAAAAATCATTCAGTGTTTAGAAGCCACCAGCCCAGAATCCAGACACCCTGTTCAAACACCACTGAAAATGGATTGTAATGCCAGTAGGATAATCCTACGGTTTCAGCCCGACATACTGCATCTATTCCATCATGCAACACCAGGTACTACTTTCTCCAGTGAGTAATTTCTGCATAAACTGACTGATAGGAGCACGCAGCAGATGTTGCATTAGTATAAGTATTCACTCAACTTCCAAAAAATTCCCAGCTGCTCTAGTGCCTACTGGTTACTTCTTGGACACTGCCTTAGACAAAAGGCCTACTTTGCTTAAAATTGGTGCATCTGCAGTAGCAATTAATAAATAAAAAAATTCCATGTAAGATAATGAAACTGCTTCTTGTGCGCTAGCTTTCACAGCACAAACTCATATTAAAGATTTCTATTAGGACTACAGCTGTATTGGAAGTTCACTAAGAGATGCTTGGAGTTGGTCTACAATATGGGTTGATGACCCTTCACTCACAAGCTTAGGCTGACCACAGACGGGGCAGATGTCTCCTTTAGTGTGTACAGCTGGGACTTAGATGTGATCGCAGCATGAAAATGTTATTTTATCACACCTATGTTGATGCTATTTTATCTTGTTTTAAAACGGGTGTAAAAACAATCTGTGTTGCTGGTATCTGTAATTTTATATCTGCTTCAACTTTCTAACCTGCACAAAAAAAAAGATAGTAGAAAACAGATTGATTGGCATTAGCACTAAATGTACTTTTCTGTGTATGTGTACATGATCTCACTTCACAGTGCCCATCTAACACTATCACCTGCTTCTGTTACTAAAGATATATTGGGTCATCGGGACCTTTTGCCAGAGTTGTTGCTGTTCAGCTTCCCAATATTACAGCTTGGGGATCTTATTTTCTACTTTGATAAGCAAATTCGTTATTAATAGCATAATATGTACAAAAGAACACACATCTGTTTTTTTTAGGGCTTAAGCGTGTGAGTACTGGATGCACACTGACATTTGCATTTTGAAATTCTCATGCAGGACAAGTTGTCATCGCAACCTGCCCTGTGTTGTGGACTCCCAGAATAATTTACCAGAAAATCTGCTGCAGCATACAGGCCAGATTTTTCTTTTTAATAGGCACCGTTCATCTGAACTTGTACCCAAGTATACAGCAAACTGCCTGTGTGCATTGATCCACGTTATTCAGTTCATATTGGCCTCTGGATAGTGTTTGGTGGGCATTTAGATCCCTTTCTTAGTGCACTCATTTTAAGGGGCTCTAAAATTTCAAGGAGCATTTAATTGTAATAACTCTAAGCAAATCCATAGATATGAGTTGCTTTCACTGCCCAAACGACTTCCACAGGAGTCAAAAGAATTGCTGTGATACTGCTGGATTGACAGGGATAATTCCAATACATTTACATCTTCACCTTCTATGTGTTGAGTCTGGGAAACAAACCTACCTCTATCTCAGTTGCATGTGGACTCTCTCTCTTATGTTTTCATGGAGCACATAACTGCTTTTAGCATCCTTCTTGAGAGCCCCCTTCTCTTCCTCCCTTAGCTAATTTAGCTCTTTTTACTGTAAATCTGTATGTAAACTTTTTGTTTTTTTTTGTTAAAAAAATTAAAAGGTTATTTTTTCATGAATATATATTTTTACTATGCTGTTACGTATCTGATAGGAGACTGAAATGACGAGGTTGGCCTCTCTTGTATCTCAAGCCCAGGCCCCACTGAGAGTGGAACAGATGGTGCCAAGGGAACAGAGGAACACGTGTGCCTGTAGTTGTTGATTGCAGAGCTTGTGGCAGGAGTTGTAGACTCGGTGGGTCAGGCAGAACATCAGGTCAGGAACTGAGATGATGGCGAGTAGATCAGCCGAGGGTAAAGGGGCACTCCACCAGGTTTGCAGGTTCAGGTTGTGTGGCTTGCCGGTGTCTTGTCGAATTCAGTCCCCTATCATATAGTGTCCTCCCTGTACTGCGCAGGCGCAGTACGGAGGACAAAGGAGACGCCGAAAGTCTCCGAAGTTCAACAGCTGATCGTCAGCTGTACACGGCGCCTGCGCATTTATTCTTACCCTATGTCCAGGATCATTCCCCACTATCCAAGTGGACATAGAGTTAGAATAAATATTTGCCGAGCGCAGCGAGGCCGTGCCCGAAGCGTGGCGAGCGAAGCGAGCCCGCGAGGGGCCCTCTTACACTGCCATCGCTAACAGGTGCCCGAGCGCCGTGTACAGCTGATGGTCAGCTGATCACCTTCGGACATTTTCGGCATCTCCTGCTCCTCCGTACTGCGCAGGCGCTGCGCCTGCGCAGTACGAGGCGGACACTATTTGATACAAGGACACTATATGGCAGAACACCGGAGCTCCCCGCAGGCTTGAGACAAGAACACACCATGTCCACTGGAGCTGGGATGAGGGGCAGCCAGTGCGGGCACTCGGAAGTAACGTGAAGCCAAACAGCAGACAGAAGCGTATTTAGAAGGAGAATAGAGTCAGCAATGAGCAGGCAGCGCGGTACTAAGGCATCAGACAGGAGAAAAGTCAGGAGTAAGTCAAAGTCAGGAACTGATAATCAGAAGCATAAGCAAAATCCAAGGTCGGCTCAATGTCAAGCCAGGTCAGCAACGGATATCAAGCAGGAATCAAATAGGGTACAAGGGAATAGCTGAAGACCAGTTAGCACTGAGCAGGAGTCAGAGCACCCTTTGAATAGGCCGTCTGTTGCCAATGGAGACTGTGGACGTGCTCCCGTGAGTGCGTGCATTCTTGCGCGCATGCGCACATGCCTTCGCACTTCTGCAAATATTTGTTAGCCTGTGTACAATTCTATGTGCAATAGTATGGCACGGTATAGCATGCAAATGTGTGTGCCCAACATGTCACAGCAGTTCTCTGACCTGTGCATTGCAAAAGAAACATCATTTTATGGCATATATAAAAGAGACAAGTTACCTTAGTTTCCAAATGAAATCATAATGTGGCTAACTTATTGATATTGAAAATGTTTTGAAAACTGACAATTTTTATTAATTTAAGTACAGGACAGCTGTGCAATACATAAATTCGAGACATAAAGCACTGAAAAGTGGAATAACAGCAGAAGCAATCAGGCAGAAGTCATTCAAAAACAAACAGCAGAATTTTAACTTGTAGTTAAAGGAGCTGTGAATATAAAATTAGGTAATGAGGTAGCACTTGTATCTATGCAAGTACTGCAAATAGCAATTGACCAGTACTCATCTTTACAAGAACAAGCCTTGTGCCATTAGTGAGTAGAAAAATAAAGAGTAAACATATAGAGAAACTCCAGAAAAAAGAGAGGGGGAGAAGGGAGAGAAAAGGGGGATAAAGGCAAAACCAGCAATACGTCTCAAGGCTGGACCTCACCACACATGGTAGTCCCTACTAAGTAAGGAGGTGAGTCAGGTAAGTGGAGACTCCAAGCGGTCCCAAAGTTCCCAGGCTTCATTATGTTTATCCAAGGAGTTGTGTAGGGATGCTGTAAGGTATTCTATCCCATCTTCCTCTTTACATCCCGGATCCTGGCATGCAGCTCAGTCAAAGAGGAGGCTGCTCTTTTTTCCACCGAAGTGCCACTAGGCACCATGCAGCTGTCAGCACATGGGCTAGCAGTTTTTTAGACGTTTTAGTTGGGGGAGGGGGGGACAGTCCCGAAAGGAACCTTTTTAGGATCGAAGGAACTCCAGAACCCAAGAGAAAATGGAGAAGTGTGTGAACTGTCTACCAATAAGGCCTAATGACAGGACTAATAAATATGGTACAACATTCTCAACTCCTTCTTGCAGCACCAGCAGCACCTATCAGAAGATGGATATATAGAGTGGAGCATTTTTGGGGTTTGGTACCAGTGAAAAAGGATTTTATACAGATTTTACTTATACAATATGCAAATTGAGCTTTTGGAGGCTTGTGACCATGTGATTTACCATAGATAATGAAAGTGTTTTACAATGCTTATTGTAGCTAAATCACTTTTCTCGAAACATGTTGCAATCCTCCCCCTCCTTTCCTTCAGGTTTCAATGGGGCAAAAGGGGGCAGCCATAGTGCTTTAGAAAGGCAGCTGTCAGCTCTATGACCTAGCCTGTTTACTATTGATTTACATGTGTAAGTGTGGTCTGCTTCATTCCTGGGGATGGACACTCCATTAAACCAGCCTTGAGTGCCAGACAACATTGTCTACCGTCAAGAGGCAAAAGGTGTTGAGATAGAAAGCCAGGGTTCCTTTTTCCCAGGTGTCTTCCCAGGGCCCAGCTCTTGCATATACCATGTGTGCTAATTTAATTTGGTATTATTGAATTGGTATTATTGAGTGATCTAGGGCTGGTTGTTAGGGGTGTAAAATGTCAGGTGCCAAAGAGAAATCACTAAAAAGGTCCATGTATGAATAGGGATTGGGGGCACTAAGCAGTGGGATGACCCCATTAAAATTTTGCTATAGGGCCTGTTGAATTGTAGTAAGATTCCTATTTTGTTTTAATTACTAGACATATTATTTTGTCTATGTTGTATCGGGTGTACACAGCTATTTTCAGCTACCATGAGCAAATAGGTTCTGTTGTTTCACCTGTAAAGCACAGCTGTATAGCAATTACTGCAACCCTCCTTCCTCTAAGCTGTATAGTAGACAAACTCTGGTGCCTATACTTTCCACTCCTAACATCTATTTCTCTGAAGGTTTTCCATCAGACCAGAACCTTGAGTCTCACACTTTTTTGGCCAGGTCCTAATGAATGTGGGTGGCCCTCTTGGCCGACTTCCATATGCTGCCCCTCGATCGAAAAATTGGTGGAAAATTATTGCCCAAAATGTGGCTGCATTCAATCCTATGCAGCCTATGTTTGTGTTTGCTGTCAAAATAAAACAGCTGCAGTGAGAGATTCATTTAGACTGAACTGAAAAAAACTATGTGTATGGTAAGCATACCTATATAAAGTATCTTCTAATGTCATGTCAGGGGATGATTAGGGCTGTATCTGTATCTTTTGAAATTGAACACATTATGTTATATGTTATACATTCTGATAATTAATCTTGTGTATGTCAGTGCAGAAAAAAAAAGTATTTTTGTGATAACAGTTGAAAGCATTAGTCTCATGAGAATTAAGCATGCCTTGGTATATCTGGTCTCTCCTCAGGCTGTTTTTCTTTAAAGGTCACATAATTCCTTTGTGATTTTTACTGTATTTAAAGATCAGAGAGAAGAAAAAAAGAGCCCTTTGCTGCTCCTACATATCACAAATGCACACATACCGGCCCTCTGTCTCCTCTCTCTACACACTGTAACTCTGTCCAAATATCTGTAGAAAAAAAAGTGTGTGTGTGTGTGTGTGTGTGTGTGCGTGTAGTAAAAAACCACATAAGACAAATTTCTGTTGCAACTGTAGTATTGTTATAGCAATTGTAACATCTCTCTGATAATCCACAGCAGGGGTGTCAAACTCAATTTAGTTGCAGGCCACAACAGCATTATGGCAATGGTGTCCCTAGGGGGGGCAGAGAGGGCCCCGACCCCCCTAACATTATGCTGTGCCTAACCATGTGCCCCCCCCAATTAAAAAAAAAAAATATATTTTTTTTTACAAAAAGGCAATGTCTTTGTCTGCATTCGTAGCGGATGAGTCACATCTTACTCGGGCCGCCGCTGGACTAACATAGTCTCTATTGAGAGGGAGAGCATCCCTAGCAAGAGGAGGCTGGGGAACCCCACAGTGGCAGAACACCAGGGCCCGGTGGCAAGACAACCTTTGCAACCCTGATAGTTTTCCCACTGCTTTGGACCCTTATATTTTCTTGGTATGCTTGTGATATATATCTCTTGTTTTCTGCCACCCTGGGGGGCCCCAATACAGTAGGAAGTGAGCTCACTGCAGAACATGTTAAAGGGCCATTGTGGATCGTAGTAAAGGGCCCCAGGATATGTATATGTATATATATATATATATATATATATATATATTTGCATTTTATAGTTGCACCTCCAACTTTTTTCCCTGTCCCCCCATGTGCCACCCCCAAATATGAAAGCTGGAGATGCCACGGTTTCCCTCAAGACTAGATGTCCAATGCACCCACCACCTTACATCAGACATCAAGCGCGCCCCACCTTTAGAAGTCAAGCATCCCCCACTCTCCCTTACATTACAGTGCCCCCACCTTGTGCTACTACTGGAAAGAAGGTGGGAGCAGAGCTGGGGAGCAGAAAAAACAGGGTCTGGAGGAGGATCAGAGGGCTGGCATCAGCTGCCGGAGTCTGCTAAATGCTGAGACCAGGGGAGGCGGAAATGAGGGGGTGCTGCGGCTGCAAAGAGAGGCACAGGATCTGTAGGAGAAGTTCTGTCTTCCTCTCGGCTGCTGATTGCTGAGACAAGGAGGGGGCGAGGTGCAGGAGAAGTTTGAGGACCACATGAAATGGTCTGGCGGGCAGGCCTTGTGTTTGACACATGTGATATACAGTATATTGTAGTTAGGTGTGAAATGTAATTGGTCCCTAGGCTGGAGCTGGGCAACTCAAGCATTTCTGACTTTAACCTCTTATCCAGCCAACAATTCATGTTGGAGAAACAATATTATGCTTTGCAAATGTGAGGGGGTAAATCATCCAATTGGAACAAACGTTCTGGTGACAACTGTCTAAGGCCTCGTTTACACTTGCTGCTCATTTTTACTGCCACCCACTCGTTCCCCCTTATGCCGCAAAGGCAGAGGAAGGGGGAGTACAAATGCCACAGCCACGATGCCTTGCATCCCAGAGTGACAAAAATAATCCCCACCTTGTACAGCCCACTGAACTCAACCCTCTTAACTGAATGTTGGCACCCATAAACTTGTGAGGTGCTATAGCAGGGTTTAAGGGATTAAAGCAGGTGTTGAGGAGGCTACACAACACCTCCTCACCGCCAGTCAGATTCCCTCTGAAGTGCGGTCCGCATGCAGTTAGCGCTTCAGATGGCGAAGCTAGTGTAAACTAGCCGAACTTCCTGACATGGTTTCTGTCACTTTCTTCACTCCTTCTACCAGCATGCTCCTTGCCCTACATGACACCTGATTGGATCTTTGCACTGCTTCTCACTCCCTCAGAAATATTGTAGAATAGACTGCAAGAGAGAAAAAAAATAGATGAAAAAAAAAAAAATTATGTATTAATGCAACAATAATGTTTGTCTTTTATATCTACCTGAAGTCTAGTTTTAAGAATATACCATAGGGACTTTTGTTATTGTACTAATGCCTGTATCCATAGCCATCTAAAACAAAGGTATTAGACTAAAGTGAACTTCTTAAGGAACAACATCTGAATTATAAAATATTTAATAGAGGTATTAATAAAGCAATTTATGCAGAGCTTTATATATATTGCACATTTGCATCAGTCCCTGCCCTCAAGGAGTTTACAAACTAAGGTCCCTAACTCACAGTAATGCCCTGCACACACGATAGGATTTTCCGATGGAAAATGTGTGATAGGACCTTGTTGTCGGAAATTCCGACCGTGTGTGGGCTCCATCACACATTTTCCATAGGAATTTCTGACACACAAAGTTTGAGAGCAGGCTATAAAATTTTCCGACAACAAAATCCATTGTCGGAAATTCCGATCGTGTGTACACAAATCCAACGCACAAAGTGCCATTCATGCTCAGAATAAATTAAGAGATGAAAGCTATTGGTTACTGCCCTATTTATAGTCCCGACGTACGTGTTTTACGTCACCGCGTTCAGAATGATCGGATTTTCCGACAACTTTGTGTGATCGTGTGTATGCAAGACAAGTTTGAACCAACATCCGTCGGAAAAAAATCCATGGATTTTGTTGTCGGAATGTCCGATCAATGTCCGACCGTGTGTACAGGGCATAATACATACACATACTAGAGACAATTAACCTACCATAATTTCTTTGGAGTGTGGGAGGAAACTGGAATACCCAGGGGAAACCCATGCAAGAACAAGGAAAACATGCAAACGCCATGCCGGTGGTGTTGTGGTTGGGATTCAAACTGAAAACCTTTGGTGGAAGTAATAACCATCTAAGCCACTGTCCTGCACTTTGCCAGTGCTTGTGCTTTTAGAAAGTATACCCTAGTGCCTTGAATTGTAGAAATACCCAGGGGAAACTCAAGCAAGAATAAGGAAAACATGCAAACGCCATGCCGGTGGTGTTGTGGTTGGGATTCAAACTGAAAACCTTTGGCGGAAGTAATAACCCCTAAGCCACTGTCCTGCACTTTGCCAGTGCTTGTGCATTTAGAAAGTATACCCTATTGCATTGAATTGTAGAAATAGCTCTTGAGTTAATGCAGAAAAATCACTAATTATAGTGCCTAGGTTTATTTTTTTTTTCTAGCTAGAAGACTATTCTTTTTTCTAATCCAGAAAACCCCATAGCATATACAGTACTTTCTTAATGAACCCACCTCAGAATAAAATATTCCTTCTTTACATCCCAGCAGAATTTCTGGTTCTCAATCATCACGCAGTTTGTTAAATCTGTAGTCAAGCAGGTAGAGAGGAAAAAACAACATCTCTTGTCCCTAGATATGTAGGGCTTGTGTAGGTGGGCAAAGATGATTTGCAAAAAGTCATTAAATCTCCTACCAGCAAGAGATTAAAAAGTGTAGTCCAATTCTTACTTTGAACCCATAACTTCATAGGTCACAAGTTGACCCTCTTATGGTCATGGGATATTTACCCTGTGTTACTAAAAAATCTGGTCTCCACTACTTCCACTGTATTTCTGTTGTCAGTAGAAACTGTTACCTCCTTGCAGTCAGCTTTTTGGTGTTGCAAGGGCCAGCAGAGACTTTCATGAGATTTTCTCTAGGTAGGTGCTTGATTCAGTTGGTGTCCCCCCCCCATTGTGACAGTGGCCAAGGATCTTTTTCCCGCATCCACTGTCACAATTTGCAAAGCACGGAGCCTTACATGGCTCTGTGAATGAATGAACTAGGAGTACCGAAAGCCTTTGTGGCTGACGGCTTGTAGTTCTTAACTACCAGGGGGCTAGTGAGCACTCTCGGTAGTGCATTGAATCTTTCTGTCACTGTATGACTGCCTGCCCATACGAGATACACTGACAGTCTGTAGGAACACTGCATTGCGCCCACGATTTGCTGATCGCAGGTGCAATGCTTTACAGGCTCCTAAAAAAATAACAAGAGCATATTTTTACATGCAAAAAATTGGCATTCATTATTTTTTTTCGAAAGGCGAACTTATCCTTTTAAAGAATCTCACCAAAGCAGCCTAACATAGCAGCAAAACCCAATAAGAGACAGTTCTAATCCATCCCCATTCTATTCAAATCTAAAAAAAGTTTTGGATATACAGTAGATACAATTGAACTATTTAACCACTAATGAGTACCTTTAGTACTGCCTTTTCCAATATCTAGTAATTTATGCTCAATATTTGTTTTCTGTTTTGCAGTTTACAAATTAAGGGGAGTGGTTGAGTGCTCATAGAGGCTTTGGATTTATCTGGATTTGATTAGGTGGAGTTAAAACTCAGGAGTCTAAACAAAAGGAGTCTTCCACCTGTAAGTAACATCTTAAACTTAAATTTATATAAATATTGTGTTTGGAAAAATAAGTGCTAGTGAGGTTTTGCCCAATGTGCCACATGTGCAGACTGGGTAGACAAATTACCAGGGGTGCCTTGGCATAACTTTACTGTCTTTGTCCATGTTTAAAGCCAATGACAGAATAAATGGAAGATGTTTAAGAATCAATTTAGAGAACTAGTCTTCAATTAGGGACATTCAAGGTTACATTCTTGAGAATATTGCCTTTGCAATGCGCAACACAGCAAAGACAGCAGGAGCTTAAACAGCCAAAACCATGGCTTAACCACTTAAGGACGACCCTCTTTCTGCGATTTGGTGTTTTACAAGTTAAAGACTGTTTTTTTTCGCTAGAAAATTACTTAGAACCCCCAAACATTATATATATATATATATATATATATATATATATATATATATATATATATATATATATATATATATATATAAACACTCTAGAGAATAAAATGGCGGTTGTTGCAATACTTTCTGTCACACCATATTTGCGCAGCAGTCTTACAAGCGCACTTTTTTGGGAAAAAAATAAACTTTTTTGAATTAAAAAAATAAGACAACAATAAAGTTAGCCCAATTTTTTTTATATTGTGAAAGATAATGTTACACCGAGTAAATTGATACCCGCTTCAAAATTGCGCCCGCTCGTGGAATGGCGACAAACTTTTACCCTTAAAAATCTTCATAGGTGACGTTCTACAGGTTGCATGTTTTGAGTTACAGAGAAGGTCTAGGGCTAGAATTATTGCTCTCACTCTAATGATCGTGGCGATAACTCACATGTGTGGTTTGAACACCTTTTTCATATGCGAGTGCTACTCACGTATGAGTTTGCTTCTGCACGCGAGTTCGGTGAAACGGGACACGTTCAAAACATTTTTTTTTATTATTTATTTTACCTTTTTATTTTTACACTGATCTTTAAAAAACAAAAAAAGTGTCACTTTTATTCCTATTACAAGGAATGTAAACATCCCTTGTAATAGAAAAAAGCATGATAGGACCTCTTAAATATGAGATCTGGGGTCAAAAAGACCTCAGATCTCTTATTTACACTAAAATGCAATAAAAAAATAAAATAATTAAATGTCATTTGAAAAAAAAAAAGTCCCTTTAAGACAGGGGTCTCAAACTGGCGGCCCTCCAGCTGTTGCGAAACTACAAGTCCCATCATGCCTTTGCCTGTGGGAGTCATGCTTGTAACTATCAGCCTTGCAATGCCTCATGGGACTTGTAGTTTCGCAACAGCTGGAGGGCCACCAGTTTGAGACCCCAGCTTTAAGAGCTATGGGTGGAAGTGACGTTTTGACATCGCTTCCACCCTGCAGTGATATGGAGACGGTTGGGGGCCATCTTCCCCTCACTCGTCTCCATGCCTAACAGGAAGAAGAACCCGATCACCTCCGCCGAAACCAATGGCTCCGGTAAGCGGTGGAGGGCACCGGAGCGTGGCGGGAGGGGGCCCCTCTCTTGCCGCCGATAAAAGTGATCTTGCGGCGAATCCGCCACAGAGACCACTTTTATCTGAAAGTGGACCTCCCGCTGAAGAAGAGGATACCGGGGTTATGACAGCTAGCTGCTGCCATAACAATGATATTCCTTTTCAAAGTAACGATGTAAAACAACAACCGGCGGTCCGTAAGTGGTTAAAGTGGAGTTCCACCCAGAAAAACATTTTTACATATTCACAGTCCTTTCATAGTATTAATAAATGTTTGGGAGGAAAAAAAATTTTTACTCGCCAGAAACACCCTGTTCCTATGTAGTGGCTCCTAATCTGCCACTTCCGGGTCTGCGGAGCTCCGCATCACTTCCTCCCTCGCCTGTGCTCCTGGGAAATGTGGGTCATCATTTCCCAGGAGTCATTGGACAGTACTGTGAGCAAAAAAATGCGTTATTTCCCAACAGGAAATGACGCGATTTAAGTTGGTTCACATCTATGTTGCCATAACAATGGGTTGGGACATTCCTCCATCACTGCCCATTGTTATGGTAACTTTCTAAACAATCGGCGCTACGGCCGGCGGAGCATTGCGCATAGGCGAGATCGAGGAGGTGCACGCTGGTTACCCAGCATGCACCTCTCCATCGCAAATCCAGGAAGAGGTTGAGATTGGTTTTCACATGCCCACAATCATCATGGCAACGGCCAGAAGAGGATTTTTAAAATAGTAAGTATATACAAAAAAAAATTAAAATTAAGCTCTACTAGCAAACATATATAAAGTTTATTGGGGTTATTAATGCATTATGATGGGATGCCAGAAAAAAAAATTCTGTGGCCAGAACTCCGCTTTAAGAACTGGTATAAGGAAACAAATGGGTTTCTAGAACACTTAAGGAGTACTTAAAAAGGTAGAAGGAGAACCAGAAGAGGGCAGAGTCTTAGAGGCCAAGGGAGTCTTTTGAGGAGGAGCGGGTGGTCAACTTTATCATAGGCAGCATAAAGGTCTAAAAGTCTGGAGTAGTGGCTATTGGTTTTATCAGTTAGTAGTTTTGTTTTTTTAGAGATGTTTTTGCTGAGTGTTGGGACAAACCAGACAATAAGAAGTCGCAAAGATTGTTGTCAGTGACGTAGTGGCACAGATGGAGGCCAGGTGTTCTAGAAGTTGAGAGATAAATTAGAGAGGGAAATGGGTCTTTAGCTGAACAGACTGGTGGGGTCCAGGGTCAGCTTTTTTAGTAAGGGGGTGAGCAGTACATGTTTTAGAGGGAAAGATGTCAGAAGAGAGGACGAGATTGAAAATGTGAGCTAGAGAGCATAGAATAGAGCAGGAGGGGACCACTATAGTTGTGAGGAAATAGAGTACAGGGGGCAGTTGGTTAGGTGGGGGTCTGGGAAGAATTTGGCAACCTCCTTTGAGTGAAGTATTTATTGTGACAGAAGACATGGTATGTTAAATAGGAGAGATTTTTGGGCAGTGGGGAACGCATCACAGATTGCTTCTATCCTTGTTTTTGAAATGGTTGGCAATGTCCTGGACAATTAATGAGTAAGTGGGGGACAAAACTAGAGCATTAAAGAGCATTAAAGAAAGAGAAGAGTTTGCTAGGCCTGGATAAGACTATGTTAATGAAAGTGGTAAAATAGATCTATTTGGCAGCTCTGGTGAAGAAATTATATTTTAGGAGGGTAGAGTTTATATAGGGAGAAGTCTTGCAGGGATTTAATTTTACACCACAATTATTTAAAGAGTAACTCCACTTTCATGGGGAACAAATATTAAATAAAGAAAAAATATAGCGTGTACAATTGCGATACAAGTCATATTGTAATTGAATGTTATTAAAAATTACCTTTCCTTTTCAATCTGCAGTTGCTGTAATGTTCTATAAATGCAATGCAGTATGGCTACATGGAGTTGTTCTGTACACCAAATGTGTACTGACCACTCCCCAGAAACATCATTTCCTGCCTGTGTGATTGGCTCACCAATTTTCCCAGAAGTCTGTCTAAGATACAAGTCAGATTTCAGACATACCCTGCAACAAAAAAATCATTTTTGGCAAAATATTTCTAATAGGAACACATCTAAAGGGATGCAGGCCCAGCAGATTTCCTCATTAGTGCCCTTCAGCTGCACAGCTGACTGATAATTATGAAACCACTCCCATTAGGCTCACTCCAACCAGAGGCACAGACAAACACACAGGGATTTCTTCAGAATAACAAAAAGTAGAAATCTGCAACAAAGGTTGTTCTAACCCTTGCAATGTACATAGTTCACCCAGAGGGGAATGTTTTTTTCTCAATAAATTTGGAGTTACGCTTTAGGAGCCATCTGTTTGCCAGGGTTGTAGCGGTTGGGAGAAAAATATTATATATTGCTGCTTCACTCCATTTTGCACACCTACAGACCCTCTTTCATTTTGCGGCAAAGTTCAAGATGAAAATATCAAATCTTTTTCCCTCTGTGCCCCATTTGCACTCTCTCACAGGGAGAATATCCATCTTCTTCAAGAGATAGACCTAATTGGCTAAAAATCAATACCATATTGTTACCTGGCTCCTAACACCAAATTATCACAGAAAAGAACAGACCAACACGTACTTATGTGCTTTTTTATCCACTTTCTTCATTTAGTGAAATTATTCTTCTGACATACACATAGTTATAGAACTCACATCACTCTTGCTGGACACACATTCATGGATGGCCTGCTGAGACAGAGATCACAGAAAATTGGGGAACTTTATTGGATAGTTATTTTAGGATCCTCCCACATTTTGCCTAATGCATAAATAAAAGAGAAAATCATCTTTTATTAAAATGTCACATTATTGCACATAACTTTATGCAAAAAGATGTGGTTGGACCTAAAGCCACATGGCCCAGCATGGACGTATGTTTATATACATGTCATATGAAGGTAAGATAGAACCAGGACTTTTTTATTGTTTTCAATTGATTATATAATTTATTTTTTTCCTGCCTTTAGTGCTTCCACCGTTCTTCATCATTTTTGTGATACTAAATATTCTTGCTCGGTATAACTCTAAAAAATTATGCACCGTTAGACACATGAAAAAAATAATGAAAGCTTTGGTGTCCTTGTTGCCCCAAATGCTGTGTGCATCACAGCGTTATGCTTGTTTTATTAATCCATGGAGGAATTCCAGTGCTGAGTAAGACAAATCGTCATTTGAAAGCTTTTGCTTTGCACATTTGCAGTTTGTCATTGGAAAAGTATTCTCCATGAAATGCAGTCAAAGATGGTTTTAATATGACAAAGCTTGGGTCATTTTGAGAGTAAATTATAGATAAATAGATAATATTGTTATTGGATTAAAGGAAGTGTGTAAGGTTAAATGGACATAAATAAAAAGAAAATAACTTGCTTTTGTCATGATCACAATGCCATTCTTTTCATGATAAAAGGTAAAAATGTACCCTATTGCCCCGTACACACGGTCGGACATTGATCGGACATTCCGACAACAAAATCCTAGGATTTTTTCCGACAGATGTTGGCTCAAACTTGTCTTGCATACACACGGTCACACAAAGTTGTCGGAAAATCCGATCATTCTGAACACGGTGACATAAAACACATACGTCGGGACTATAAACGGGGCAGTAGCCAATAGCTTTCATCTCTTTATTTATTCTGAGCATGCGTGGCACTTTGTGCGTCAGATTTGTGTACACACGATCGGAAATTCCGACAACGGATTTTGTTGTCGGAAAATTTTATAGCCTGCTCTCAAACTTTGTGTGTCGGAAAATCCGATGGAAAATGTGTGATGGAGCCTACACACAAGGTCCTATCACACATTTTCCGTCAGAAAATCCGACCGTGTGTACGGGGCATGAGGCAGTGCTCTCTGAGTAGCAGTAGCGCGAGATGAGGTTCTCACCTTGCCCTCTATCCTTAAGTAGCCATACTGGGAAAGCAATATAGTAATGTAGATTATACATCACTGTACTCTTTCTCCAGGGTATCAGGGCTTACTGCGAAAGTAAAGTTACAGTGTTGCCCCATGGCCAGAACTACTGTCTGAATGGGCACTTCAAGCATGCACAGATTTGTCAGCCCAAAGATTTGTCACTAATTCAGCCTATTGCCAAGTCTGACTGTTATGCGTATGAATCTTGCTTGCACTAGTTCTTTAACAACAAATGTCCCCACAAATACTGCACACTAAGGAATGCTAAACTACAGAATATCCATTCATCAATCTGACAGCATGTAATTTGTAATACCGAGCATATTGGCTATTGCCATTTCACTATATTTATATTTTATTAAAAAAAATTTAAGAGAAATGTAATTTCTCATAAGGGCATGGTCCACAATGGATTTTCAGAGTGCTCTTAAAACAGAACTAATGGACAATCAATGCAAGGTCTGAAATGAATAGTAGCAGCCTGTCTTTAAAAAGAACATCTTGGTCCCTGGAGGCCATACATATTTTTAGTTCTCAATCAGTAATATTGCATGGCTTGTGTCATCACTTGCAGACCAAATTTAAATGTGGCCTAGATAGATAAATTTGGGGTATTAGATGCAAGGAGAGCAGACAATAAGCTTAACTATAGCATGTAAAAGGATAACACATTTATGACCAGAGGTCATTGAAGCCTATATGACAAGACCAAATGTAGCATCCTGAGTATGCATTATTTAACTCTGTGCAAATGATTTACTAAAAGTGAAGAAACTGTCCAAAGTGTCAAAGTAAATGTTCAATTTGTAAAGAGTGAAGCAGTATTTATTTCAATTATCCAATGGAGAGCTAGCAAAAATTGGTTTATTTAATTTTTGTTACTTTCACTCACACATGATTAAAGGTGATCATAGGCTCACCATTCTATATACAGTACCATACATATATTACTATACAGCTGTATCTAAAAAATATTGAATATCATAAAAAGGTTAATTTATTTCAGTAATTCAATTCAAAAAGTAAAACTCATATATTATTTAGATTCATTACACATAGAGTGATATATTTCAATAATTTCTTTCTTTCATTTTGATGATTATGGCTTACAGCTAGTGAAAACCCAAAATTCAGTATCTTCGAAAATGTGAATATTGCATAATACCAATAAAAAAAGGATTTTTAATATAGAAATGTTGGCTTATGGAAAAGTATGTCTATGTACAGTATAGTATGCACTCAATACTTGGTCAGGGCTCCTTTTGCATGAATTACTGCATCAATGCGGCGTGGCACCTCAGCAGTGTCACAGGCGATTAGCCTGTGACACTGCTGAGTTGTTTTGGAAGCCCAGGTTGCTTTGATAGCGGCCTTCAGCTTGTCTGCATTGTTGGGTCTGGTGTCTCTCATCTTCCTCTTGACAATACCCCACAGATTCTCTATGGGGTTTAAGGTCAGGCGAGTTTGCTGGCCAATCAAGCACAGTGATACCATGATCATTTCACCAGGTATTGGTACTTTTGCCAGTGTGGGCAGGTGCCAAGTCCTGTTGGAAAATGAAATCAGCATCTCCATAAAGCTGGTCAACAGAGGGAAGCATGAAATGCTCTAGAATTTCCTTGTAGAGTTACAGGGCTGCGCTGACTTTGGACTTGATAAAACACAGTGGACCAACACCAGCAGATGACATGGCTCCCCAAATTATCGCTGACTGTGGAGACTTCAACCTGAACCTCATGCAACTTGGATTCTGTGCCTCTCCACTTTTTTCCTCCAGACTCTGGGACTTTGAATTCCAAATGAAATGCAAAATTTACTTTCATTAGAAAAGAGGACTTTGTACCACTGAGCAACAGTCAAGTCCTCTTTTCGTTAGCCCAAGTAAGACGCTTCTGACGTTGTATCTGGTTCAAGAGTGGCTTGACACAAGGAATGCGACAGTTGTAGCCCATGTCCTGGATACGTCTGTGTGTGGTGACTCTTGAAGCACTGACACCAGCCATAGTTTACTCCTTGTGACTCTCCGCCAAATTCTTGAATGGCTTTTTGCTTCACAATCCTCTCAATGCTGTAGTTATCTCTGTTGCTTGTGCACGTTTTTCTACCACACTTTTTCCTTCCACTCAGCTGTCCATTAATATGCTTGGATACAGCACTCTGTGAACAGCCAGCTTAATTAGCAATTACCTTTTGTGACTTACCCCCCTTGTGGAGGGTGTCAATGACTGTCTTCTGGACAACTGCCAAGTCAGCAGTCTTCCCCATGATTGTGTAACCTACTGAACCAGACCAAGAGACCATTTAAAGGCTCAGGAAAACTTTACAGGTGTTTCGAGTTAATTAGCTGACTATAGTGTGACACCATGAGTCTACAATATTAAACTTTTTCACAATAATCAAATTTTTGGAGGTAGTGAATTTTGGGTTTTCACTAGTTAAAGCCATAATCATCAAAATTAAAAGAAAGAAATGCTTGAAATATATTACTCTTTGTGTAATGAATCAATATTATATATATATATATATATATATATATATATACATATATATATATATATATTTTTTTTTTGAGATGCACCTGTATAACGTGCACCTTTTAAGGGAATAAGTGACTAAAGCTGACCATGCACTGATTGAAAATTCAGTTGGTTGAGCAGGGACAGGCCGAATTCTGATCAGTGTGTGACCATCCTCTGTTCGTTTAATCGGCTTCTGACGAAAGAGCATGCTGAAAAATTTTTCTCGATATGTCAGAATTCAATGTCCCAGCAAGGGGGATTCCTCCATCTGCCTTGTTTGTGTGGATGAAGGAATCTGTTTGTTTTTCATTTATACCAGGGGTGTTCATTGTAAGATATAAGGAATTGTCTTGGGTCACACATAAAATACACTTACAATAAGGAAATCTGATGAGCAGAAAAAGTTGGGCAGCTCGCAAGTTAATGATCACTGATATAGATAATATACCTATTTGAGTAAGAAAACTTTTATAATAAAAAATATTACATTTTTTTTTTAAAAGTAAAAGAGGGCAACATAGAACTAGTGTGATATTTGACACTGTTTTTGATAAACTAATGCATCAATATCTGGTTTGATAGATGTAGTAGCAATTCTCAACTAATTCTCAAGGTGTTCCTCAGATATTTTGGTTCTTATTTTGTCCTTTTTACAGGTATGTGCTTCATCCTTGAAAATAGTTGCTCACAAATATAGGTGCTGCCAAAAACTGATGATGTGGAATTCTCTTCCACAGGCAGTGGTTTTAGCCGGGAGCATCGATAATTTCAAAAAAACTATTAAATAAGCACCTGAATGACTACAACATACAGGGATATACAATGTAATACTGACATAAAATCACACACATAGGTTGGACTTAATGGACTTGTGTCTTTTTCAACCTCACCTACTATGTAACTAACTATATGATATGAATAAGACATGATGATGAAGAGTGGATTATTTTTCTTTAAGAAAACAAAACTTGTAAAAGTCCAGTAAAGAGAAACTGTAAAATGTTTCTTTGGCCACATGTGTTTGCTAAGTATAAAAGCATTTTTATTAAAAATTCGCCAAAAAGTTGACATTTTTAAACGATAAGTTCACCTTTGTAAAAAAAAAAAAATAATAATAATAATAAACCTACATCTTTTTTCAGGTAAAAAAATATGCATTTTTTTTTACATTTTTTTTTACTAGGAGCCTGTAAAGCATTGGACTTGCAATCAGCAGATCATGGTGCAATGCAGGGCACTTGCAGATAGTCTTTGTAAGCTGTCTATTTGTACCTCATTCAGGCAAACAAATACACACTGACAGGAAACATCTGTAAACTACCTAGAGCGCTCAACGGCGCCCTAATAGTACTTTGAGAAGTACAAGCCGACAGCCGCTAGGGCTGTCGGTATTTGTAGTTCTCACATTCACAGAACTCTGTGAATGAATGACATGGTCGGGTGGGCAAAGTAACATGTAACCATGTGGCTTCCCAGCCTATTACACCAAGCACATTGCTCTTTTTTGGTAGCTATATTACACAGTTCAGCATTTATGAATTCACTTGTAGTACACTTGCATATTACGCAGAAAATCTCAGATGTGTAAGAAAGTTATTTTTACTTACAACAAGCCTTCATATGGTTCCTAGGACTCTTTCCCTTTTCCTCCTATCTTGATCCTCATTGCAAAACTGCAGTCCATGTAAATTCTGCCATTGTATGCCACTGATCCTGCTTGGGACTTGAGTGAATGTCAGTCACATGTGACCTTTATATACCGAAATCCCATCCATACCCCTTGTTTCAATTTTCAGACCGCTATCCGGGAAAAAAATGTGCAGATAAGTTTTTGTTACCTTGCTTTTCTGTTCAGTATCATTTTCCAGATCAGTGACCAGTGTTGGATTGAGCTACTCGGGGCTCGTTAGAAGAACTGACATTAAGGGATGGCCTTCAAGTGGCCTATGCATAGTGATAGGGAAAATGCTGCCGTGGTTTACTTTGAGGGGGCATGGGTAAATAGGCATAGTTTAATAGCAGTGGCTTATTCTAAGTCAGAAAATGTTTTTCGATCACAAAAGTTTTCAGTATCAGATTAGCTAAATCTACCTGCAATCCACTGTTAAGCCTCGTACACATGATCAGATTTTCCGACGGGAATTGTGTGATGACAGGCTGTTGGCGGAAAATCCGACCATTTGTACGCTCCATGAGACAATTGTTGGCCAACTTTCCAAATGTTGGCCAAATGTTGGATGGCAGGTTTATAAATTTTCCACAGACAACGGTCTGTTGTCGGATTTTCCGAGCGTGTGTACACAAGTCCGTCGGACAAAAGTACAAAGTACAAACACGCATGCTCGGAAGCAAGGATGAGCCGGAAGTGGTCGGTCTTGTAAAACTATCATTCGTAATGGAGAATTCACATTCGTGACGCAGCAAATTATGAAATCTCGAAATGCAGCGCACATTCTCTTCTTCTTTAATGGGATAATAATGAAGCTGCTTTGCTGGTGATAGTGAAGGAGTTCTGCCAAACGTATTTAAAAAGGCTTTTTTTTTTCTAGTGATATCAAGAATGATATTATTATGTTTTTTTATTTTTTTGGTCAAGTTACCACAACACCATTATCCCGTAGTTTTTTATATCAAAGATTTACAACTATGCTGTTGTCCCATGTCAATTTTACATTGTATTTTTTAAAATGTAACTGCCTACTCCCAAACTGTCATTTTGAAGTAAAACACAGCCAAGTATTATTCTCCACATTTTTTTTTATTGTGCATTAAAAACAGAAAACAAAGAAAATTAGACATACTATCTGCCAATAAAACTTAACCAAAAAGTGCATTCTATGCATCCAAAAATATGGAAAATATACCAAATCAAATCATTATTATTCAACCAAAAAATAAAATAAAAGCCTCATGCATGTGTCCTGCTTCTTAATATAAGGGGTCAACAATGCCAACAGTTGGTGAAAGCAGGGGTCCGTCATCCGGAGATAATTCAGAAAATCTTTCAGATTATTCTCCTGGAACTCCCGCAGAAAAGGCATATGACATAATTGGCCATGATTAATAAACAACCAATTTTTGGCCCAAGAAATCCTCCTCCTCCTGTTCCTGGACTGGACTTGGGTCAAAGCAATAACTCCAAGGCCAATAATAAATAACACGTTATCTCCTCCGATTCCGCAACATGGCTGGTTGACGAACAGCCGTTCAAAAACTAACTGAAAAGTGCAAAATGAAAAGCGCAAAATGAAAAGTGCGAATCAACACTAGCTAAACTTCTACTAACACAAAATTAGAAGGAGCCCAAAGGGTGGCGCATGACAATTGAACTTCCTCTTTATCGACTAGTACGTCACTACGTTCATGTTTGTTGGCCGACAATTCCTTGCCGTTTGTATGCAAGACAAGTTCCTGGCCAACGCCCTTCGGTCAAAAGTCTGAGGTTTTGTCTACGGAAAATCTGATCGTGGTTATGAGGCTTTACTGTTTGCATGTTACAAGAGAATAAGAGAAACTTCTCAGATATTACAAATGCCTTGCATAGACTGCTCACATATAACAGAAGACTGTCAGAGACTGAGTGCATGTACCAAAAGACTGTCAGAGACTGCTCGCATGTATCAGCCACTTTGAAAGAAATGTTTTTTAATCACATATTTTCCAGAAACCGATTAGCTCAACCTACCTGCAACCCACCCTTACTATTTGCAAGCCTTTTATAGACTGCTCACATATTACAGAAGACTGATTGTGCACTTTGCTATAATTTTTATTTTGTATTACATCCTGGATTAAGAATGCAATGTGATTTTGTTTGATTTTACCATGTTTGTATGAGTACAGATGTTTTCTAAGAGATGCATCCTCTTTTGGGCACTTTCGTGCTGATATAATGCTATTGATCAGGCTCTATAGTCCTATATAGTAGTTGTTTCCTTTCTTTAAATATTGAAAATAGCAGCTACTGATGATCACTGGATGTTTGACATATAGGCAGATTATAAGATTCTAGTAGTCACTATATTTTTTTATTTTGAATAGTCCCATGTGGGACCACTGTGAGAGACAGCTTGCATATTAAAATATATATAAAGCCAAAGCCTTTATTTTAAATTTGGATGCTATGTGAAAATGCCAAATTTCCTTTTTTAGTTTTTAGTAGAATAAGTAAATATTGCAACCACTGTGAGGTCTTTATTGTTTAAGAGGGTAGGGTGATGGATGGGATGGTGGGTGCACTTTGAATAGGGAGGTTGAAAGAAAAATAAGGCACCCACATGTCAATGATTGGAGTCCCAAGAATCTTTAGCCCACCAAGGTTAACAAAGATAGCCTTAATATGTGTTAGGCTGCATTTACACCTAAATGTTTTTAGGTGTAGATTACAGGCGTTTTTCTGCTTTTTACATTGGTTACCTGTACAAAATCACAGTAAAAAACGCAATACAAATTGCGTCAAAATCACAGTAAACACTAAACACTTTGAAATGCTCAGGTGTGAAGAAGAAGATCAGGGTCTGGTACACCTGACCTTGGCAGGGACCACAACTCCGTCGTCAGATCTTTTTGTCATGGAGCCGCTGTTATCTACGGGATCGTATTCTGAGCCTGAATCTGACAGATGAGTGACTTCCTCTTCACTATCTGTCATGCTCAGAAATGTGTAGGCCTCTTCTCTAGTGTACCTTCGATTTGCCATTTTGGGCTCTAAATTTACTGGTACACTAGTGAGACTCACGGGTAAAAAAGCTCCTGACTGTTAGCGACTGATTCAAACGCTACCAAAAAACTGTTAGCGATCGCAGGGATCAGGCCTGACTCTGTGAACGCTGCAGTTATATGTGTTGTGTTTTGTAAGTGACAGTGATCGATCGATACTGCACTTGGGTGGGCTGGGCAGGGCTGGGCCGAGGGGCAAAACACAGGTGCTAGCAGGTATCTGGGCTGATCCCGCTAACACTGCGTTTTTGGGAACCCTAAACTGCTGGGGATGCTAGTATAAATCTGATCAGATCAGATATTGATCCCTTAAGATACTATACCACTAAGGGAGGTATATACTGCGTGTGTGGGTGTTAGCGGTACTGGCACTTGCACTAACCTGATGCTGCCTGGGGCAGTTAGGGACCCTAACTGACCCTAAAACCTAACTGATATCACTTTCCAGGCGATCAAGGAGTTAAACCTTTATTGGGTAATAAACGGCGGGTATAAAAAAACAAACTAACTAACAAGCGCCACCCGTAACACTTATACGATGATCACTGGTGAAAGGGTTAACTGGGGGGCAATCAGGGGGTTAAAACCTTTATTAGGTAGCATATTGGGGTACCTGACGCTATGAAAAGCTGACAGCGAACCTAAATACCTACTTGGCTAACTAGCGTCACCTATGACACTAATACGGCGATCAGAAAAAAGATCGCTTAGTGACACTGGCGACAGGGGGTGATCAAGGGGTTAAACCTTTATTAGGGGGGTTAGGGGGATACCCTAGACCTAAAGGGGCCTACCACTAACTGCCCGAACACTTCTAACTGTCACAAATGACACCAATGCAGTAATCAGTAAAAAAATAAAAACTGCTATTGGTGTCACTGTGACAGGGGGTGACAGGAGGTGCAGGAGGGTGATGGGGGGGGGGGGGTTATGTGCCTATGTGTGCTAGTGTCAGTGTAGTGTTGGTGCAGACTCACCGTAGATGTCTTCTCTCCTCGGAAGCCGGAGCGAAAAGGCTTCATGAGGAGAGATGACATCACTTCCTCTGCTTCTGTTTACATTACAGAAGCAGAGGAGGCTTCTCATTTGCCAGGAGCGATCATGAGGAAGAGGCCATGAATCAGTGGCCTCCCCCTCAGGACGAATCGCTCCTGGAACGATGCCGACCGCCTCGGCACCGGGGAGGGGCACGATACCCATACGTTACTCTGCCTGCCCTTGCCATTCTGCCGCAGTATATCTGCGTGAGGCGTTCGGCAAGTGGTTAAACTGCCTTATGAATGTAATGTTAATACATGTAGAACATTCCTCATTTACAGTACAATTTCCTCTTCTTGCAGAAAGGTTTGAAGTGTATTTCTCCTTTTGCAACCAAATTGGAATAACATTATGTCACTTTGTATCTTTTCACATGTTCTCATTCACATTGCATAATTAAAAAAAATACAAATTGCAGCTTTCCTTTTTTAGATTCATTTTTCTGGAAAATGCCAGCACTGTAAAATCCTACTAGCTCTTTGTTTGAGGAGGCTGGGCAGCTGTGTTTGTTCAGAAATCCTTGCAGTCAGCCATGACATCTTCCCTTCAGAAACATCGAAGAAACATCGAAGGCTGGCAATAGATGACTCATTTTTTTTTAGCCAGCAGGCTGATCGAAAAAAAATGAACAGATTCCCCCATCCACACAAGCAATGGCCACGAAGTGCAACCATAAAAAGCTAATCCCAGTGGTGCCCTGGTACTTCTGGGCACACAAACATCTCATGGTTCAGAGACTCTGACCCACCCAGGACTTGCATTGCTTGGTAGAGCAGCAGATGGATGTTTGAGGGAAATTTCTATCCTCTATACATACTGCTAATGCAGTATTTGCAGTGCTGTGTATGTTTAATAAACCATTAGAACTATTTATTACATAAGATGTTGTAAGTCCCTGCTCTGTAATGAGTGCCTCTCAAGGTATAAAGAGATGAAGAACAGCCAAGGTCACAAGGAGCTAATTGGTACTTCTATGCATTCAATGTCCAATTAAAATCACTCCTGTTTTCACTTAACAATTTAGCATGGCATTGATAACATGGTGCTGACGTGTACCTTTAAAAACAGAACAGCCAAACTGATTCGCTATGGGAACACAGCATAAGGCTAGGGACCAATGTGAAGCTAATGACAAAAATACTAAAGTGTGACTCTAAATAGTCACTTCTGTTTTATCCAATTGATCCAATATGACAATTTCTTTAAACTATTGCCTGTTAATACCAAGCAAAAATTTAACATTTGTCTTGTTAATATGGCCATTGTGGCATAATGCATGCTCGGTAAAATTTTATGCAGTACTTTAAAGCTTAGAAAAATAAAAAGAGGTCTTCCATTGTTGCTCTATCTAAAAACAAGTTGACTGACTGTGTTTTGTTTAAGAATATGTGATTCACAGAAGCAAAATGCAAGCATGCAGCAAATGAACATCTGACTTCATCCATACCTGTGACTCAAAAAGTAATGAAACCAAAGCTTTAGCATGAAAGTTAGGCAGCTGGCATTTTTAGAAGAAGACAGCAAAGGTTTTGTTGCAGAAAGATAAAGAAAGCTTAATCTTGGAAGCTGTGATAAAGTCAGGACCTACATTGAGTTTACCTTAATCTGAGTTCCATGTAATGCACTTCCTCCAAATTTGTGAGAGCCACTCAATTGTAGCAAAACCTTACTCCATCTGTGTTTTGTTAATTCTGTGCGCTTTACTTGATCTGTCAGTAACCAAAAAAAAGACACTGTTACTTTGCTTGTTCAGAACAAAGTGATAGTGTCTGTGCAAAGGCACCCATTTATGGCCCATGTCAACGGGCTTTGGACTTGTGTTGATGGCATCAGTTTGAGATGCTTGTGATTTCAGAATTCATTGACAAGTGCATTTGACCTGCAGTTGATGTCCTTACTGCTTACTTCTGATTTTCTACAAGCAGATTTACATTCCCAAAGACTTATATGGAATGCAAAACTCATTTAAATCAACCAAAAGCCCATTGACAAAGGCCCTTAAACTTCCCTTGCCAGTACTCCCCCACCATTTCTTCTGCTGCTGCAGTCAGGGAAAATCCAGGTGCTTCCTCCTCCTTTGTGACAGTGCTCAGATCTAGCAATCAATTTATAGGCCCATGTCACATTACTGAGGGAATAAATGCACATATTCACCAGCATGCCAAGAATCTTCAAATGTAGTCCAAAGGCTTTTATTCCAGAAAGATCACATTACAAGAACAAGTGCAATGTTTTGGAGTCGCGCAGGACCCCTTCCTCATGCATTTATAATTGTGCACTTATGTTATGGAATTATGAGATATTAAATCTTCCCAAAATATCGATGAATGGAATACACACTTGTCTCAGAAACCAAGTTGGGACAAAACACTTAATGCCGCGTACACACGATCGGACATTCCAACAACAAAACCGTGGATTTATTTCTGACGGATGTTGGCTCAAACCTGTCCTACATACACACGGTCACACAAATGTTGTCAGAAATTCCGAACGTCAAAAACACAGTGACGTACGACGAACTGAGAAAAATGAAGTTCAATAGCCAGTGCGGCTCTTCTGCTTGATTCCGAGTATGCGTGGAATTTTGTGCGTCGGAATTGTGTACACACGATCGGAATTTCTGACAACGGATTTTGTTGTTGGAAAATTTGAGATCCAGCTCTCAAATTATTGTTGGCGGAAATTCCGACAGCAAATGTACGATGGAGCCTACACACAGTAGGAATTTCCGTCAACAGGCTCACATCGAACATTTGTTGTCGGAAATTCCGACCGCGTGTACGTGGCATTAGACTGTGAAATTAAGTTGTACTGTATTTGCACAGAGTGGTATCAAGTAGGAATGAGGTTTGGGTTTACGTGAACTAATACATGAATTTGTTGGGATTCTTTGTAACCATAAGCACTACCTGGAGTTTTGAACTTGGGTCAACTGGGTTAAAAGTGCCAATAATGGGGATGTTATGTTCCAGGTTTCTCACTAAAGGGTGGGTAACCAGTAGCTAATTGTAATGCCCTGTCGGACTTTGTTCGGACATTCCGACAACAAAATCCTAGGATTTTTTCCGACGGATGTTGGCTCAAACTTGTCTTGCATACACACGGTCACACAAAGTTGTCGGAAAATCCGATCGTTCTGAACGCGGTGACGTAAAACACGTACGTCGGGACTATAAACGGGGCAGTGGCCAATAGCTTTCATCTCTTTATGTATTCTGAGCATGCGTGGCACTTTGTCCGTCGGATTTGTGTACACACGATCGGACTTTCCGACAACTGATTTTGTTGTCGGAAAATTTTATATCCTGCTCTCAAACTTTGTGTGTTGGAAAATCCGATGGAAAATGTGTGATGGAGCCTACACACGGTCGGAATTTCCGACAACAAGGTCCTATCACACATTTTCCATCGGAAAATCCGACCGTGTGTACGGGGCATAAGTGTGTGTTGTAGTAATTTAGAAGAGCTGGCCTGTGTAGGGAAAGATAGTTGCTATACTGTGCTAAATTACAGTAGATTGCAGTGTAGTGCTTTTTAGGACTATCTTTTTCTGTGTGTCGCTGCTGTCTTTTTTTTTTTTTTTACTATATACATTGTTTTTTCTTTTAATATATAATATTATATATACACTCACCGGACACTTTATTAGGTACACCTGTTCAATTGCTTGCTAATACAAGTTGCAATCACATGGCAGCAACTCTATGCATTTATATATACACTATATTGTCAAAAGTATTGGGACACCTGCCTGCCTTTACATGCACATGAACTTTAATGGCATCCCAGTCTTAAGCCTCGTACACACGTTTGCCTAAAGTCCGACCGTTAGTACGCTCCTTCAGACAATTGTTGTCCAACTTTCCGCCAACAAATGTTGGATGGCAGGCTAATAAATTTTTGTCGGACAACAGTCTGTTGTCAGATTTTCATATTGTGTGTACACAAGTCCGTCACACAAAAGTCCAAAGTACAAACACGCATGCTCTGAATCAATGCTCACCAAACGCTACATTAGCAGAAGGTGTCCTCAAGGTGGCGCTCAAGAGCTGAAATTCCACGTAGTACGTCACTACATTTGTGTTTGTTGGCCGACAATTGTGTGCCGTTAGTATGCAAGACAAGTTCCTGGCACACGCCCTTCGAACAAAAGTCTGACGCTCTGTTGGCCAACAGTCGGATCGTATGTACGAGGCTTTAGTCCATAGGGTTCAATATTGATTTGGCCCACCATTTGCAGCTATAACCTCTTCAACTCTTCTGGGAAGGCTGTCCACAACGTTTAGGAGTGTGTCTATGGGAATGTTTGACCATGCTTCCAGAAGCGCATTTGTGAGGTTAGGCATTGATGTTGAACGAAAAGGCCTAGCTCGCAATCTCTGCTTTAATTCATCCCAAAAGTTTCCTATCGGGATTAGGTCAGTCAAGTTCCTCCACACCAAACTTGCTTTTTGTTAAATGCCCCTGATGGGAGTTCCCAGATCCCCATGTTTTTCTTTGACAATAAGTTACCTATTAGGCTCGAGAATGGGCAGAATTAAGTATTGCCTTCCTCTAATAGACTTTAATAGGGTTGGCTGTTGAATTTGAGTTTCATGGATTCCCAGCAGGATCCCATGCAGATTTGCAGATACCTAATAGCTAGTGTAAACAAACGCAGGAGCTAATTGACCAAGGCTGTACTTATATTCAAATTAAACATGCTGCCTCCTTTTGATACTCTGGTGTTAAGATGTCATGTATATTCAAGATTGACAGTGAATAATGAGACCTGACACGTGCGTTCCATAGATATGCCATCTCAGGTGATTACTATTTCCAACAGGGGCCGAAAGTGTGGCTTGGAATGCACGGCTGGTGACCTTAGGTCACTGTTATGCCTATTGATGGAAATTCGTATTGATGGCTGAAAGCGAGGCTTGGAACGCATGCCCGGCGCCATCTTTGATTACCATTATTTTTATTGAGGGCCGAAAGCGAGGCTTGAATCGCATGCCCGGCGCCATCCTAGGGGACTAATGTGGATATAGATGAATAAATCACTATTAATAACTCAGAACGCATGATTTCCAATGGATGCAAAATTAATATAAGCTCAAAGACCAGACACGATGCCCACACCCCAGACGCTGTCAAATGTGATGAATCACGTTGGGTGGAGCTTGTGTCCATGGTGTCATTGCGTCTTTGATCCAGGTCTTACATTTTACTGACAGATGTTTTTATTCAGTGCTATTTTCCAACGGATTGTTAGTGTTTAGTACATTTTAAATAAACAATTTTAGTAATGGTTTTATACTATGTGCGGATGCTTAGTATTCCTTAGCATATATCCATTAGATGGGAGCTTGATCTATGAGTACGATGACCACCCACCCCGATCTGGAGCATTGGGAGACCTGTGATATCTCTTATGGTGTGATTGAGCCTGATTTTTGAAAGATGGAGATCTTTCAACAGCTTTATTGACTCAATACCCACGTTATGAGTCCACCATTTCTGGTAAGCATGCTGGATACACATTGTGGTGGTGGATCACGGATTGATCGTTGAGGCTTTGGATATATCATCTCTACACATGGAATTCACCTAAATTCTTTTGGGAGTTATTCCACACAGTGGTTTTCATAATTTATTCACCAGGTCACTGATTTTCTGTTACTGTCACATTTTGGACTATTTTGATACACCAATTTGTGGAAGTGTATTTACTTTATTTTATTTCAATTAAATATATATTTTTTTCACATTTCCCTATGCATTGAATTCATAGCATATATTTTTGATTGATTTCGTCATACTATTTTTGGGTGTTCATTCACTTCAACTTTAGCGCTGTCCTATAATTTATGTATTCAAAATTACGTGCATTGAAGTTTAAAATGCATTTGGAAAGTAAGTGAAAATATGATCCGGACTTACTCTTGGCTGGATCATGACCTCTCCCCCTTTTAAAATAGTCAAAGAGATAAGGATTCCCAAATGTCATCTCTTTGCTCTTATATTATGTCTGGTTTTCCCCAGTGTGAATTGTCAGTTTGGATTACTCTGGTCACATTGTAAAGGTTCCCCAATTTGTTTTTTTTTCATTTTGTTTTATTGAAGTTTTTTACAAGCAAAATAATACACATTCAGTGCAAATAAAGAATACATCACAATAGACATTTTTACAAAATCTCCACCCTTCGTATAACTAAAAACTATAAAAACTAAATCATAACAGAAGGGTATGACCTGGATACATCCCCAATTTGATTTCAGTGTTTAGACATTTTAGCCTGCCACCTTGCAGATAACTGGAGGATAATGGGAAACTCTCTAATAGATCCTAACTGGTTGGGATTGGGCAGTGCCATCTTAAGAGCATTATAGGCCCCCAGGCAATACAGTGCACTGGGGCCCTGTCTACACAATCACGCATGATTGCCCATCAAATGCAGCTTTACTGTGCCTGTGAATGCAGCCTCGCTGTGCCCATCAAATGCAGCCTCACTGTACCCACCATTGCAGCCTCACTGTGCCCGTGAATGCAGCCTCACTGTACCCACCATTGCAGCCTCACTGTGCCCGTGAATGCAGCCTCACTGTACCCACCATTGCAGCATCACTGTGCTCATGAATGCAGCTTCACTGTGCCCACCATTGCAGCCTCACTGTGCCCACCATTGCAGCCTCACTGTGCCAGTGAATGCTGTAATACTATCAGCTGCAGTTACTGAGGTAGTAGATTCAGATTCATTTTGTTCATGACAGATGGTATTGCTTATTGTATACTTGAACTTGGAGTCAGAATACTTGATAAACACAATTAAAAATAAACATGAAATTGCAATAGAAAATACATTTTTTACAGGATTTTCAATATAAAATGGATATTCTGCAATAGCATCAGCGTTACTCAATCTGGCTACCACGTGCAAAACTCATTGCAGAACTCATTGCACTTCTAGGCGGATATAAATAGGTAAAATATTTTCATGTCAAAAAAGAACCAATTCACGTTTTTTATTGCTATTTATTAAACAATACCAGCATTCATTTAGCGCATGGGTGCTCAACCCGCGACCCTCCAGCTGCTGCGGAACTACAAGTTCTATCATGCCTCTCCCTTTAAGAGTCATGCTTGTAACTGTCAGCCTTGCAATGCCTCATGGGACTTGTGGTTCCACAACAGCTGGAGGGCCACAGGTTGAGCGCCCTTGATTTAGAGAGTAAGTTTACTTTTTATGAAAAATTAAAAATGCACTTATTTTTGCAAGATGTTAAAAATAGTCTTAAAGTATTTCTTCAATATACCTCTTTGGTGTGCACTTTTGTGATATTGCCCTGTGACAAATTTGCTTTAGAGAAAAACTGTAATGGTTTGCCCCCTTGCAGTATCTCACAAAACACTGAAGAAATGACACTTTGCTACAATGTAAAGTAGTGAGTGTACAGCTTGTATAACAGTGTAAATTTGCTGTCCCCTCAAAAAAACTCAACACACAGCCATTAATGTCTATACCATTGGCAACAAAAGTGAGTACAGCCCTAAGTGAAAATGTCCAAATTAGGCCCAATTAGCCATTTTCCCTCCTCGGTGTCATGAGACTCGTTAGTGTTACCAGGTCTCAGGTTTGAATGGGGAGCAGGTGTGTTAAATTTTTGTGTTTATCGCTCTCACTCTCTCTTCCTGGTCACTGGAAGTTCAACATGGCACCTCATGGCAAAGAACTCTCCAAGGATCTGAAAAAAAGTATTGTTGCTCTACATAAAAGTGGTCTAGACTATAATAAGATTGCCAAGACCCTGAAACTCAGCTGCAGCACGGTAGCCAAGACCATACAGCGGTTTAACAGGACAGGTTCCACTCAGAACAAGCCTCGTTATGGTCGACCAAAGAAGTTGAGTGCACGTGCTCAGCATCATATCTAGAGGTTGTCTTTGGGAAATAGACGTATGAGTGCTGCCAGCATTGCTGCACAATTTGAAGGGGTAGGGGTCAGCTTGTCAGTGCTCAGACCATACACCGCACACTGCGTCAAATTGGTCTGCATGGCTTTTATCCCAGAAGGAATCCTCATCTAAAGATGATGCACAAGAAAGCCCACAAACAGTTTGCTAAAGACAAGCAGACTAAGGTCTTGGACTACTGGAGACCAAGATAAACTTATTCGGTTCAGATGGTGTCAAGCGTGTGTGGCGACATCCAGGTGAGGAGTACAAAGATAAGTGTGTCTTGCCTACAGTCAAGCATGGTGGTGGGAGTGTCTTGTTCTGGGGTTGCATGAGTGCTGCGGCACTGGGGAGCTACAGTTCATTGAGGGAACCATGAATGCCAACATGTTCTGTGACATACTGAAGCAGAGCATGATCCCCTCCCTTAGGAGACTGGGCCACAGGGCAGTATTCTAACATAATGACCCCAAACACACCTCCAGGATGACCACTGCCTTGCTAAAGAAGCTAAGGGTAAAGGCGATTGACTGGCCAAGCATGTCTCCAGACCTAAACCCTATTGAGCATCTGTGGGGCATCCTCAAATGGGGAGGAGCGCAAGGTCTCTAATATCCACCAGCTCTGTCATATCATCATGAAGGAGTGGAAGAAGACTCCAGTGACAACCTGTGAAGCTCTGGTGAACTCTATGCCCAAGAAGGTTAAGGCAGTGCTGAAAAATAATGGTGGTCACATAAAATATTGTCACTTTGGGCCCAATTCTGACATTTTTACTTAGGGGTGTACTCACTTTTATTGCCAGCGGTTTAGACATTAATGGCTGTGTGTTGAGTTATTTTGAGGGGACAGCAAATTTACACTGTTACACAAGCTGTACACTTACTACTTTGCATTGTAGCAAAGTGTCATTTCTGTGTTGGCACATGAAAAGATATAATAAAATATTCACAAAAATGTGAGAGGTGTACTCACTTTTGTGATATACTGTATTTATGTATGTGTGTGTGGTGTGTGTGTATATATACACACATATATATATATATATATATATATATATATATATATATATATACACATACACACGATTAATCGTTAAACAAACAGATCACGATTCTTCCCCCCTCGCGATCGTAAGATAGCATTTTCCCGATTCTATGCAGAGTTCGCTGCTGACAGCTGTCTAAAAAAAAAAAAAACAGGCAGCCTGCCAAGTTTATGACAACATTGCTTAGACAGAGATAAGGAGAAACATTGTAACACTTCTTTCTTTTAGATCAAAGGAATGAACTTCGGTCTGTAAATGAGGGAAGTTTAACCAATTAGGCCTCATGTACACTGCTGCTGGTAAACAGATGTTCAGAGACAGATTGTGCTTTTTTCAGCTGCCCCTGAACTCATCCAATGTTATCTTATGTGTACATGTACACAGGTTCGTCTAAAGTCGTTTTTAGGCAGTTGTGTTTAGAGGCTTTTCTTTGAAGGCAAAAAAATGAGTTCAGACGCCGAAGTTTCCGACATTTCAGACACCAAATGCAGCTAGACGCGCAACCGGCGTTTAGCCACGTTTTTTCATTTAGAAGCGTTTTTAAAGGTGCCCTATTTTTTTTACATTAGAAAACTTAAAAATGATAGCAAATGATCCAATCCAATACACCACTTGCATTGCTGTTAGCCAAAGTAGAATTGGAATTTGACCTATATGTTAGATTTGAACCAGATGACCCCACCATTGAGCTTGACCCCCGACTTGATCAAACATAGTTGCATGAAATTTAATATCTGGCTTTTTTTTTATTTCCTCACATATGCTCATTATGGGATCCATAGTAAAAGCACCGAAATTGAGGTAGATACAAGTACACTGCTGCTCTCTCAGCTTCTGCTACACATTCTGATCTCACAGAATGGCTGAAATAGTTAAATAATACGTTTTTTTGTGCTTTGGGAGGGTCTTATGATGTTATCTTGTATAAACGCTCCTAGACGCGAATGCGGCATGCAAACGCGGCTAAACGGGCGTTTTTAAATGCCGGTTTCAAGCTGTCAAAAAAATAGTTCAGAAGAGGTTGCCTCAGCGTCCCGTGTACATTAGGCCTTAAAGTGTAAGTTCACCTTTACAAAAATCTGAACACAGGACCCCCTCCTCGCCCTCCTTGGTCCCGCTGAAATCCCCTCCGCATCCACGCGCATTCTCCATAGCTGACAGGATGTGCTATGCGTCTGCTGATTGGTGGCCACTGCTCATGTAACGGTGCTGGCCAATTAGAATGCTCCAAAACATCCCTCTTGACGAGGAATGTTCTGGACATTCAGGTCAGGGGATTTCTAAGCCCCGGACTCCATACGTGGATATACCGGGGCTTAGAACAGGAGATTTCTGCGGTCCAGGTCAGCGATACCGGGGGAGGGGCGAGGAGGGGGTCCTGTGTAAGTTCACTTTACAGATTTTTCTGTAAAGGTGAACTTACCCTTTAACCACTTGGTATCCGCGCTATAGCTGAATGACGGCCACAGCGCGAACCTGAATTTCCGGGAGGCCGTCATGACGGCCTTCCCTGTGCACACGCGGAGCCCGCTGTGATGACTGAGTTACTGAAACTTGGGTTAAAATCCTGGCCCTTTAGCATGTGATCAGCTGTCAGCCAATGACAGCTGATCACATGATGTAAACAAAAGCTCGGTAATCGTTTAGCATGAGGAGAAAAAAAAACTGATCATGGCTCATCTGCAAGGGACATCGGTCCCGAAGAGGAAGAGGCAATTATGCCTCATCTGTGCCACCTGCCATTGCCACCTAACAGTGCCCACAGTGCCCACCAGTGCCACCTATCAATGCCCACAAGTGCCACCTATCAATTCCCACAAGTGCCACCTATCCATGCCCACCAGTGGTGCCAATCAGTGCCACCTAGCAGTACTGCCTATCAGTGTAACCGATCACTGCCCGTTATTGCCACCCATCAGTGCCCATCACTGCCACCCATCAGTGCCCATCACTGCCACCTATCGGTGCCCATCAGTGCCGCCTCATCAGCGTACATCAATGAAGGAGAAAAATTACCTGTTATAACATTTGTATAACAAAATATTAAAAAAAATAAATAAAAATTCGAATTCGGTCATTTTACATTTTTTTTAACAAAAAATAAAAAATGCAGAGGCGATCAAATACCACCAAAAGAAAGCTCTATTTGTGGGAAAAAAAAAATTATAAAAATTTCATTTGGGTACAGTGTTGTATGACCGCGCAATTGTCATTCAAATTGCGTCAGTGCTGAAAGCTGAAAATTGGTCTGGACAGGAGGGGGGTTTAAGTGCCCAGCAAGCAAGTGGTTAAAGACTAAACCTTTTTCTGACACTTGTTTACAAGTTGAAATTGAATATTTCTTGCTAGAAAATTACTTAGAACCCCCAAACATTATATATATATATTTTTTAAGCAGAGACCCCAGAGAATAAAATGGGGTCTTTTGCAATATTTTATATCACACTGTATTTGCGCAGGGATCTTTCAAACGCAATTTTTTGGACAAAACACACTTTAACAAATTATTAAAAAACCAAACAGTAAAGTTAGCCCAATTTTTTTGTATAATGTGAAAGATGAAGTTACGCCGCAAGAATCGTGATCTTTATTTTAAACAACAAAATTGTGATTCTCATTTTTGCCATAATTGTGCAGCTCTAATATACATGTGTATATATATATATATATATATATATATATATATATATATATATATATATATATATATATATATATATATATGTATGTATACATATGGGAACTGTGCATGGGAAAGCCAGTAGTTTACTCCTATGTTTCCTGCCTGTAACCCCCTTCACCCTTGCAACCACACATACACATATTGTCAAAATGTCTATTTTGCTCTAAGACTCCATTTACACTAGTACAATTTCAGATGCGTGAGAATGGAAATCAATGACATTGATTTCAATGGTGCCTGTTCACATCAATGTAACTCAGCACAGCGCGATTTTGCAAAAGGTTCCTGTCAGGGCTGGCTCAAGACATTGTGCTGCCTGGACCCAAGAATGAAATGCTGCCCCCCCCCCTTGAAAAAAAAAATCACGCCCACCAAAAAGGCCCCCACATTTATTATTTTATATCATGATAACTAAAATTAAATTTATCAGAAAATCAGATTAAAAATGCCATAAATCTATTTCCTATTTTGTAGACACTAAAACTTTTACGCAAACCAATCAATATACGCTTATTGTGATTTTCTTTTTAACCAAAAATATATAGCAGAATACATATTGGCCTAAACTGATGAAGACTTTTTTTATAGCCAATGTCTATAGGAGGGGTTTCCACCATGCCTGCTAAACTTTTTATACAGTATGTCTTATTTTCAGTTTGATGTGTATTATATGTTGTGTATTAGAGACCGGTATTGCCGTAATATTGAAGCCTATTGAGATTTCCATACTTTAGAGGATTCCACCATTTAGGTTAAGTTATTGATCAGTAAGTTAGTGCTGCACTTTTTTTTTGTGGTGTGAACACATAACAGTGCTTGAAGTCTGATATGCCGGCCGGCGCACAATCAGACAAACCCGTCCTTCTGGGAAGCAAACAGTAGCACACGTGTGCTACTGTTTTCTTCCCAGAAGGACGGGTTTGTTTGGTTGTGCGCCGGCTGGCACATCAGACTTCAGGCTTTTATTGATGTTACTGTTTGTACATGTAATACTTTGCTTCTTTTAATAAATTTAATAAGGTTTTACACTATTCGGAGCATTTATATTTTATATGTACTACGCGTATCCACTCATCGGTCTGAATGTTTAATGAGGCGGTCCGAAAAGTTTGAGTGTGCTCGCTGCGTATTGGAATCAAGCTGTGCTTTATACTACATGCTTTACTTGATGCTCTGTAATGGGGGATCACGGTCATCTGGTAAGAAGTGATTTCTTCTACTTTGGTGGTGGATTCAGCACGACTTTTCTAATATCGTTTGGCGCCGCCATCGCACATACAGATGGACTTCATCGATTAAGTTTTGAGCACTGGTGGATTTTATATTGATGTACCGTATATTGATGGACTTTATTGGTTTGATTAATCTTTGAACACTGGTGGACTTTATATTAATTTATAATCCATATAATCAATTATTATGTTTTTTATATATTTTTTGAACACTGGTGGACGACATATTGATTAATCACCATTTATGGTTTAGCGCGATTCTATTTTTCTCTTAATATATTCTTACTGTGTTGGTGTTATACAGGAGAATTGCAGCTTCCGAAAGAAGTCTTGTACTTTTATTTTAATCTCATTTTTCATAGCGCAGTTTTTCCATTTTTTCTAATAACAGTGCTTAGCGGCAGGCCTTTTACTGACACTTTTTTTTATTTTACATCCAGTAGTTTATTGTAAATAGTAGTGTGGTGATTACCTATTTATACTAAAGATCAGCAGGTTGCATTAATAAACATCAACAGATTTCAGTTGTACCCCACCAGGCCAGTCCCCCATGGCCAATGTGCCTGGCTGCTGAGTTCATCGCCCCATCCCTGCATTCAGTGCACTGATTGGCAGCACTGACAGGCAGCAATGATTGGCACTGATTGGCAGCACTGATTGGCACTGATAGCCAGCACTGTTCGGCAGCATTTAGTGCAACTGATTGGCAGCACTGGGCACTGATAGGCAGCACTGGTAGTCAGCACTGATGGGCACTGATAGGTGGCACTCATGGGCATTGATTGGCAGCACTGATGGGCACTGATAGGCGGCACTGATGGGCACTGATTGGAAGCATTGGCACTGATTGGAAACACCGGCACTGATAGGAGGCATTGGTTGGCACTGATATTAGGCGGCACTGATTGCCACTGACAGATGGCACTGATTGGAAGCACTGATTGGCACTGACAGGTGGTACTGATTGGAAACACTGATTAGCACTGACAGGTGACACTGATTGGAAACACTGGCACTGACAGGTGGCACTGATGGCAGGTGGCACTGATTGGCACTGGCAGGTGGCACTGATTGGCACTGACAGGTGACACTGGCACTGGCAGGTGGCACTGATTGGCACTGGCAGGTGGCACTGATTGGCACTGACAGAGGTGAGGGAGTTTCACACTGAACCGATTATTGACGCTCAGTGAAACTGTGTGTGACACTGTCATGTAATGTAACTGCATGCAGAGAGTGACCAGCTGTCAAAATTCAGCGGTGATGTCGTTGGTGGGTGGGACCCGGGGTGGGTGGGACCCAGCAGCTATCAAACACCAGCCAATGATTGGGCTGCTTAAGAAAGGGGGCGGGCCACATACATGTAGCAGCCTGCCCAGACCCCATCCCATTGGCTGGTGTTTGATAGCTGTTGAGTCCCGCCCACCCCCGACATCAATGCTCAATTTTGACAGCTGGCCTCTCTCTGCATTCAGTTACATTACATGACAGTTTTTTTTATTATTATTATACACAATTTATATAGCACCAACATTTTATGCAAAGCTTTACAATGTAGAGGGGGACAACACAATTACAGTACAGTTGAATACAAAAGGTACAGGAGAGCCCTGCTCGTAGAGCTTAGATTTTAAAGGGAGGGGGTGGTGGTACAAAAGTTAATACCTGCAGAGAATGATTTGATGGGGGTGGCTCGGGGACAGTTGTTAGGTGGTTGTGGGATAGGCTTCCCTGAATAAATGAGTTTTCAGGGATCTCCTAAAGGTGGACAGGGTAGGAGCTGATTGGACATACTGGGGCAGGGAGTTCCAGAGGATGGGAGAGGCTCTGGAGAAGTCCTGAAGGTGAGCATGGGAGAAGGTAACAAGGGAGCTAGAGAGCAGGAGGTCCTGGGAGGAGCGGAGGAGACGATTCAGGCGATTTCTGCAGATGAGGTTGGTGATGTAGATGGGGCGATGTTGTGAATGGCCTTGTATGTTATGGTTAGCATTTTTTATTTTACACGGTGGGGTAGGGGAAGCCAGTGAAGGGATTGGCAGAGAGGAGCAGCAGTCATAGATTGGTTAGTGAGGTGTATTAGTCTAGCAGCAGAATTCATAATAGACTGAAGAGGGGATAGCCTGCTTAAGGGTAGGCCATTAAGGATAGAGTTGCAGTAGTCAAGGCAGGAAATAATCAAGGAGTGAATAAGTTGCTCTGTGGTGTCATTAGTCAGGAAGGGTCGAATTCTGGAGATGTTGCGGAGGTTAAGGCGGTAGGATTTAGCCAGTGATTGGATATGGGGGCTGAAGGAGAGGTCAGAGTCAAGGATTACACCCAGGACCCTGGCATGTGTGGAGGGACCAATGGTTGTGTTGTTGATATTAATGGTGAAGTCACGGGGGGGGGGGGGGGACCGTGAAGGAGGAAATATAACAATCTCAGTTTTAGAAAGATTGAGTTTGAGGAAGTGGTGTGACATCGATATCGATATGTCATTCAGCAAGTTTGAGATCCGTGAGGAGTTGAGGAGTGGAGAGATAGATCTGGGTGTCGTCGGCATAGAGGTGGTATTGGAAGCCATGGAAGGTTATCAACTGGCCCAGGGAAGAGGTATAGAGTGAGAATATGAGAGGCCCAAGGACGGAGTCTTGGGGTGCCCCAACAGAAAGGGGAGTGGAGGAGATGGAGTTTTAAGTGACACTGAAAGTGCGCTGAGATAGGTAGGAGGAGAAGCAGGATAAAGCAGAATCACGGAGGCCAAGGGAGTGTAATTTGCTGAGGAGGAGCACACACACAGTTTCACACACTCAGCGGCTCTGGAAAGCGTCAATATCGGCTCAGTGTGAAACTGTCTCACAGGCAGCATGGACTGCACACTAATTGGATGCAGCCTTTCACAGCAGTCCCACAGGCAGATCTCAGGCTGCCACCCCTCTTAAAATCCCGCCTGGGACCATGGGCCCACTGGTCCCATGGTAGGGCAGGACCTGGTTCTTATATTGCTATTACAATTATTTGTTATTGCGAGTCCAGCATGATTTTGTTTCCTTAGAATATGCAAACCACTTAAAAGTAAAATCCAAGTCATTGCATTGAACGTTGGATCAAAATCGGATTGCGGCAGTGTGAACTGAGGCTAATGGTTCTCATGGACATTATGACTAGAGCTAAAGTAATGCAACAAGATACAACATTCTGAAAATTGTCTGAACACTCCCCAACACCCATTACATAGATAACATGAAAATACCCACTTGAGTGTAAACTTTACATAGCTCAAACCAATCTAATTTTTTTTTCTAATTTCAACAAACAATATATAAAGTGTACTGTGAAGTGTGTCTAATTTTCTAGGGTATAATCCCAAAAATTTCACGTAAAAGCTATAGGAATAAGTGACATGGATGTAAATAAATGGCAATGGTGGCGGCAGCACCCGACAGCTGATGGAAACATCAGCTGCGGTGCCGACATCCCTGGACTTCAGGATAGGTAAGTGTCCTATTATTAAAAGTCTGCAGCTGCAGTATGTGTGGCTGCTGGCTATTCATTTTTGTAGGGGTGGGCGGACCTCCTCTTTAAGTACCACAAAGCAAAGAATAGAATATTGTTTGTACCATAACTAATGCAGGTTTTGGTGAAGGCACATAAAAAGGATGAATACCATAAGCAGTCTGATATGTTATTGTAATAACTTTTTTTGTCTGGGTTCATGCTTTTTAGTCACTGAAAATTACATAGAGTACTCTGTGTATATATATATTTAATGCAGTAAATCATAAATCTGCTATTCTCTACTTGTCCTTTTACCATTATACTATGCTTCTCTTTGAATTTTGATCCCAGATTTATTCATGGTTTTATGACTGTGCTATTAATGGGAAGCCCAAAGCACAATGCAGCATGAGTCAGCATGAAACATCTTCCTGAAAGCTTGTGGATTTATTTAGTAACAACATACAAGGAACAATGGTGTGCAAATGTAAGGCACTGAACAGACAGAGGGTATTTTTTCTTTGTACAGTACCGTGCAAAGGTTTTAGGCAGGTGTGAGGAAATGCAGTAAAGTAAGAATGCTTTCAAAAATATATACTTTAATTGTTTATTTTTGTCAATTTACAAAATTCAAAGTGAGCGAACAGAAGAAAAATTTAAATCAAATCAATATATGGTGTGACTACCCTTTGGCTTAAACCACCATCATTTCTTACACTTGCACACTTTGTACACTTGCACAAAGTCAGGGATTTTTTAGGATTAGAGTCAGGAGTATTATTAACCAATTTAACCAAGCAGGTGCTAATGATTATCAAATTCCTATGTAGGTTGAAACACTGTCTTTAGCTAAAACAGAAACAGCTGTGTAAGAGACTTAAAACTGGGTGAGGAAAAGCCAGACTCTGCTACTAAGGTGAGGTTTGTTAAAGACCGTTTCATGTCACAGGTCATAAATCATGGCAAGACTGAGCACAGCGACAAGACACAAAGTAGTTAAACTGTATCAGCAAGGTTTCTCCTAGGCAAGGATTTCAAAGCAGACTTGAGTTTCAAGATGTGCTGTATAAGCTCTTTTGAAGAAGCACAACGAAACAGGCAATGTTGAGTACCATAGATGCAGTGTTTGGCCAAGGAAAACTTAATGCAGCAGATGAAAGACATATCGTGCTTACTTCCCTTCGACATTGGAAAATGTTCATCAGTGCCATCAGCACAGAAACCAGTGGGACTCAGGTACACCCATCTACTGTTCGTTGAAGTCTGGCCAGAAGTGGTCTTCATGGAAGAATTGTGGCCAGAAAGCCATACCTTCAACGTGGAAACAAGGCTAACCAACTCAACTATGCATGAAAACATAGGAACTAGGGTGCAGAAAAATGTCAGCAGGTGCTCTGGACTGATAAGTCAAGTTTGAAATATTTGGCTGGAGCGGGGGCAGGAGGCGGAGCCTAGCGGAGCAGACATGCATTGTTAGAGCTCCACACCGCTGAGGAGAGAAGAGAAGGACAAAGCGGAGCCTGCAGGCTCAAAAGGTATCCATTTGAACCTTTTTGCCCCAGGGAACAAACTGTGAAAGTTTGGGCAGGAAATATGGTACTGGGAGGAAACCGTGGCAGAAATAAAAATCACCTCACAAAGAGCTCACAGGCACTCACTGCAACTAAAGCAGCTCCAGTCACCTCACAAGATACAGCATCAGGGCGCTCTCACAGACAGAAAATGTCACAGCAAGACTCTCCATTTGAGTCAGATACAGAACAAATCGTCTCACAAACTTCTCCACAAGCCTCCTCAGTATCCCCAGTAATATTATTACAATTTGAAAAGATGCTTCATAAGGCTTTAAAACAAACCTCAGACCAAATAACAAAAAGCCTAACCAAAGAAATAAGAGAGCTGGGAAACCGCACCGCAGCCTTAGAAATAAAAATGGATGAAATTGAAATTACAACCCAAGAAAATATAACAGAATTGGAAAAATTAAAAAAAGAGAATTCAATACTTCAAACTAAGCTCGAAGATTACGAAAATAGAGCCAGACGTTCAAACTTGCGCATAAGGGGAATACCTGAAACTGTGACAGACCTGCAATCTACTATTACTGCTCTATTACAAGAACTAAAGCCAGATATCCCTATTGAACGTTTAGAACTGGACAGAGTACACAGAGCCCTCACAGCCAAAAAGAAAGATGGACCCCCACGTGATATAATCACAAAATTTCATTATTACAGAACGAAAGAACAAATACTAGTTGCTGCAAGAGAAAAAAAGGAACTTAATTTTCAAAGACACAATTATCAAATTTTTGCTGACCTATCCCAACTTACTATTACTAAAAGACGATCCATGAAACCCCAACTAATGGAACTGCAATGCCACAACATTATGTATCAATGGGGCTTCCCCTTTTCAGTCAGATTTAACTACCAAGGTACAATTTACAGAAGCAGATCAGCAGATGAACTACAACAAACCCTTTTAAAATTAAATCTGACAGAACCCACAAGCAGCAACTCTCCCACACGCAGAAGAATGGCGTCATCTTCACCTTCAGGCAGCACCCAGAAAATTTCAGAACAAAATGGGAATCATCATTCTCACAAAAGAGGCCGTTATGCCACATCATCCATGGACCAATAAGATTCAATGGACTGACATCCTAATTCCTGATATCTCTTCATTTATTATACTAAGAGATGGTTCTCTATAAAAAACCTGTATTTATAACTGAATGTAACTGCATTCTGATAGTCACACACTGTGTGGGATCATGTTACATTCCAGTTATATTTCTTATTACTTCTGATTCATATAGCCTTCGAATATATAAGTGAAATAAGGAAATTCTTGTTCAGTTATATATTATCAGGTAATAACAATAGATTTATTACTTTTTAGGACAAATATGTTCAATAATCCAGAAGTAATGGAAGCTTTTTCTTTCTTTTCTTAAAACAAATATATTATTACCTAACTAGTTCCTAGAATTATGTTTTTGTTTATTCTAATCTGAAGCAATACAACCTCACTTTTATGAGTTAACATATCTAAACAGTTACATATGAATAAAATATGTAATTGTTTACTCTAAAAGGGTTAAAATCCCAAAATAATTCAAACTATCTTCATCAATACCAAAGTTATTAACAGTACCTTTCTAACTGAATTATTTAGCCTAGGGCAAGACTAACCATATACAACCACGCTGGAATAAATAATTTCAACAAAAACTATATTCTGCACTCCAATTAATGAAACATCATTTTGATGTCTTTTGACATAGCACTTCTCTCCTGTAAGCGGAAGATCCCTGTACCCCCATTAGCCCTCCTCATTCTCCCAACCATATTATGTGGGAGTGTGACGAAGGCACTTATTCCCCTGAGAGAGATATTTATTCTCTTTCACGGGTAAATTGTGATTACTTGCAAAAAATAATTTATACAATGTATCATCTAATCTTATATGTTTTTTGTTTACTCTTTACTCCAGAATTCACTGGTTTCTTTTCTATCTTTTCATCTCTTCAGTCCACACAGGTTGATCTGCGCAGTCAGCTCTGCATAACAAAAAGTAAGTCAAAACTATTTGATCTATTGCCATGGCACCACTGAATATACTTTCCCTGAATGTTCAGGGAACAAATGTCCCTCAAAAAAGGACCAAAGCCTTCCGTACTTTCCATAACAAGAAGGCTCACATAGTATGCCTCCAAGAAACACACTTCACCAAAGATTCTACTCCAAAATATATTTCTCCTTTTTATCAACAAATTTACACGGCTTCTGCCTGTACCAAGCAAAGGGGGACTCTAATTGCATTTCACCGATCCACACCATTCACCTTATCATCAGAAATTAAAGACCCAGAAGGTAGATACCTGATACTCATGGGTTATATAATGGATACAGCAATCACGGTGATTTCCTACTACGCTCCTAACAAACAACCTACACCATTCCTCTCACATATATTACAAGTGATTAATACACACAAAATAGGAACAGTGATAATGTGTGGGGATTCGAACCAGGTCCTCCTCCCATTTCTAGATAAATCACCTTTTACACCATCCAAAATAACCTCTAGATTACCTTTTTCTCAACTTCTTTCCAAATACAATCTGGTAGATTCATGGAGAGAAAGTAACCCAATGAAAAAGAAATTCACTTATTTCTCGCACCCTCATCAAACCTTCACCAGAATAGATCATATTTTTCTAACAATAGGAATGATACCAGAAATTATTGCATCAGATATAATTCCGATTCTGTGGTCTGACCATAATGCAGTATACACTACTATTGCCTCAGCCATACCAAAAGCGCATGACCAAACGTGGTACTTACCGGACATAATGCTCAAACACCCACTACATCAGATGGCCATTGAACAAGCTTTAAAGGAATACATATCAATTAATAATACAACAGACATCTCCCCAATAACACTGTGGGAAGCTCATAAGCCTGTCTTGCGTGGTACAATACAAAGACAAATGGCACTATTTAAACGGGAACGCAAAAATCTAGCAAAAAAACTAGAACTCAATTTTAATGCAGCCTACATATCATTTCAAGATAATCCATCTCAGAGTACAAAATCTCATCTGAAAAAATCTAGATTGGAATACGATCTATTTCTCACTGAGTCAGTTGATAAATCCCTCAAATGCTCCAAACACAATTTCTACATGAATACAAACAAACCAGGTACATATTTGGCTCGGGCATTAAATTCAACTAACAAATCTTTCAAACCATTACGTTTGAAATTATCAAAAAATGTTTACACTTGTAATCCAGTTAAAATAGTCCATAAATTTCACTCACATCTCGCAACTTTATACAAGACAAACAATGAATTTAATCCTACAGAAGCTGAATCCTTCTTCTCAAAAATAACCTTACCTGAGTTATCTCAGAATCAAAAAAGCAGTTTGGATGAGCCTATAACTATAGATGAAGTTGCTAACGCCATAAAAGACCTAAAACTTAACAAAAGACCAGGCCCAGACGGCTACTCGGCTTTATACTATAAAACATTCTCAGAAATACTCTCTCCCATTCTCACTGAAACTTTTAACAAACTTCTAGATGGACATTCTTTTCGGCAAGAAACACTAATGGCAATTGTTTGTATGATCCCAAAACCCCTTTCTGATGATACTTCCTGTGTGAATTATCGGCCTATCTCTCTGTTAAACCTCGATATTAAATTATTAGCAAAAATAATAGCAAAACGCCTCAATAGCATTATAGGAAAATTAATACATAGAGATCAAGTAGGCTTCATGCCAAATAGACAGGCAGGCGATAATATACGCAGCCTGTGCTATATTGGTACTTGCAAATCAGAAAAAGTGGCGCTAAATGGCGGTATAACTCCTAGCTGGTGCGAAAAATAGTAATCTAGTGTTCTAACAAACAATGTGTACAAATAAAGAGTGAAAAACATTCATGGAAAATCTCATCAGTGTGAAAAAATAGAGAAAATACAAAATCCCTGTAAAAGTGTGTCATACACACAGCAATATAAATTGTATAATGATATAAAACGTGAACTATAAATAATATTAGTCCATAAAGATTCCACAGGCAGGACACCGTGCAGGAAAGGTGAGGTATCTGGAAATAATCCACCAATTCACTCAGTGTTAGTGATTCCTCTCCCCTTGAATTCAACACTCACCAGCTCCATATGCCTCACACTTTCGTGTTTTGGCAATAAGGCATAAGTATAAGGTTGGTCCATGGAAGGTCAAAGGATCCAGATTCTTTTAACAGCAAAAGGTTTTTATTTTCAAAAACAAATCAGCATTACAAAACCGTCAGTGTGCGACATTGAATAGCTAGATCCTTACAGCATTGTAATAAAACATCTGTTCAATAATACAGTATTTTATAAGTACATCTTTGAAGTTCCCTGTATACCCGTTAGGATATATGAGGGGTAGTGAGTTATCTGCTTAACAGTAGTGTGCAATTCAGATATTACATATATTCTCCTATTTACATCTGCAGCAGAGTATATAGTCTTATTCATAGTCTCCCCCTGATCTTTTACCGCCCAGTCCCTCCCCCCCCCCCAATTTGATAAATTCTGAGGATGTCCCCGTCCACTTTTACCCCCAAGGATAAGCAGCTAGTCCAATCTCTACCACCCTTGGGTCCGTCCAGTGAGTAAATCTGTCAGATCTGAATCACCCATTCATCAGTAAGACCCGACAGTGCCCCGCGCCGAGGGGGGGCCATCGCCCCTGACCGCGAGGGGGGAGTCCATCAGTAGGTCCCCCACTCCCGGTCCCTCAGCCACGAGCCGCCTCCCAGGTCGACCAGACCCTGTCAAATTTAGCCGGACACTGCCTGCTTTCATACGTGAGTTTGTACAGTGGCAGCACCGAGTTCACCGCTTTCTTCCAGGAGCTGATAGTGGGTGGCCCAGCCGACTTCCAATGTAGCATTATCTCCCTCCTAGCATAGAATAGCAGGAATGTAACAGAGAGTTTGGCGTATCTGTCCCCCTCCACATCTCCCATATAGCTCAGCAGAAGCAGCATAGGGTCAAGCGATAGATTGAGGTCCCATATGTCATTAAGTACCCCTGTCACCCCCTCCCAATACGGCCCGAGTTTCGGGCATGCCCATACCATGTGCCAGAATGTCCCTTCTCCGGTCCTGCAGCGGGGGCATAGGGGGTCAATGTGGGGATAAATTCTGGCCATTCTGTGTGGAGTGAAGTATGCCCTATGGAGAAATTTTAATTGTATAAATCTGTCCTTAGCTGCTATTACAGTTGGGATGTAGGTTGAGACAATGTCCTCCCATTCGTCGTCTCCCAATGCCGGAATATCCACCCTCCATTTATCAAATGCCCGAGTGAGCTTGACGTCATGTGCTACCATCAGATACATATACAGTGTGGACAGGGGCTTCCCCATCACGCCCGAAGTCAGAAGTCGCTCAACCGAGTCCGGTTCCAGAGTGAGTCTTTCCGGGAACTGTGCCCTCATTGCGTGTCTCAGTTGCCAATATCTGAACTCAAAGGATCGGGGTAGGGAGTACTGCTGTTTAATGTCTTGAAATGACATGAGTTTCCCATTGGCTGTGATGTGTTTTAGGGTGGTCATACCCCGTGCAGCCCAGTAGGAGGGGTCCGGCATGTCATAGAGATGTGGGAGGGTGGGATTGCACCAAAGCGGTGTGTGTGGGGAGACCCTATTCGGCTCGTCATAAATAGCCCTTGCTTCCCTCCAGGCTCTAATGGTGGTTTTCATCAGTGTTGTCAGAGGGTACGGTGCTTTAGGACCCCTATATACTAGGTTTGACAAAGCCGCATAGGAGCCAACGACAGCAGCCTCCAGCCTGACTGCAGGGTTCTGTCTGGGCTGGGAGAACCACCAGCGCACCGTGACCAACACGGCAGCCCAGTAGTATATCAAAAAGTTTGGAAGGGCCAGTCCCCCCCCCCGAGAGGGGAAGATAGAGTATCCTCTTTGCCACTCTGGGTGTCCTCCCAGCCCAGATGAAAGAGGTCAGAATTCCCTCTAGACGTCTAAAAAAGGACCTAGGTATATGGGATGGTGTGTTGCGGAAGAAGTAGAGGGATTTTGGAAGAAACACCATTTTAATCAGATTTATTCTTCCCACAGGGGTCAGTGGAAGGGAACGCCACGCCACACATTTCTCCGCAAGCCGGGAGAGGAGAGGCTGCACGTTTTTTCCCATAAATTCATGGGTGGTGTTGCTAATTTTGATGCCCAGATAGGTAAACTCACTCACCCATTGAAGTGGGGTAGCCGTATCCACCCTGGGAAGCGAGGGGTGGAGCGGGAACAGGACAGACTTATCCCAATTAATGCGGACCCCTGAAAACCGAGCGAAGTTCTCAAATAAGCCCAGTGCCTTTTGTAGTGAGCGGTGAGGGTCAGCGAGGTAGAGCAATGTGTCGTCCGCATATAGAGACATTTTTTCTTCTATTGTGCCTACTGGAATCCCCCTCACCCCAGCCTCCTCCCTCAGGGCGATGGCCAGAGGCTCTATCGCTAGGGCGAAAAGTCCCGGTGACAAGGGGCACCCCTGACGAGTTCCCCTCTCCAGAGGAAAGGTTTCAGAAAGGGTTCCATTTGTACGGACCCTTGCATTGGGATTGGCATAAAGCATACGTATCCATGTCAGAAATTTTGGACCAAATCCAAATTTCGACAGAACCCCCCATAAGAACTCCCATTCTACGGAGTCGAAGGCCTTTTCGGCGTCCAGGGATACCACCACTCCTGCCGTGTCTGCCTGGGCCCTATCCATATGGGTGAAAAGCCTTCTAATGTTGATGTCTGTCCCCTTCCCCGGCATGAACCCCGTCTGTTCTGGGTGTATCAGGGCCGCTATTACTGTGTTAAGCCTCCTGGCCAGCACTTTGGCCAGGAGCTTTGCGTCCACATTAATGAGAGAGATAGGGCGGTAGGAGGAACACAGGGTCAAGTCTTTACCCGGATCCAGATTCTTTAATTATCCAAGTGTCACCTCAATTCATAAAAAGAACTCAAAATAGTGTGATACCGTAAAATGTATAAAATTTATTCAACTTAAAACTTCAATCATTACACTCACAAGAACAACTCTTGATTCAAGCCAAACTGACACTGCAACGCAAATCCAAATCAAACCGAATCCTCCTCTGTGAAACGCCCAGCACCACTGTGAAAATGAGGGTCACGGCGGACCTCAAGAAGCAGCGTTGGATAAGTTCTCACCCCTCTCCGCTGACAATCTAAAGATGTGGATCACCTACTGGCAACAAAGCCCGGGGGGCAGCTCCTCTGAAGCGTTTGAAGGCTCCCACCGATGCACGGAGATCCGTAGCCAAGTCCCGTCCGTCACTAATGATTACTGATAGGTGCCGTACAGCCACGCCCCGACATGTTTCGTCATATCAGACTTCCTCATGGGAATTTTTTCACTTTAAAGTGGCAGCTCTATAGTCATTTCATTAGGACTTTCTCTTTTGTAGGGGGTAAGCACCCTTCTACCTGGCATTTGAGCGCAGTGGTGAAAACTCGAGAGGGGTGCGTAGATCTGAGTTTTCTCATTTGTCAGATAATATACGCAGGGCAGTGTTATTGGCACATATTGTTAAAAAACGGAAAATCCCTTTATGTTTTCTATCTCTCGATATTTAGAGGGCATTTGACACAGTATCCTGGCAATATATGCAATATTCATTACAAAAATGGGGTTTTGGACCCCACTTTTTAACATGGATCAAGGCATTATATAATAAACCCAAAGCCTATATAAAATATGCTGGATACAAATCTGAAGCCTTTAATATCGAAAGAGGTACCCGACAGGGTTGCCCATTATCTCCCTTATTATTTGCCCTTATACTCGAACCCATGGCCCAATACATTAGAACAAACCAAACTATAACTGGCATTGAAGTAGGAGGTATTACACACAAATTATGTATATTTGCAGACGATATATTACTTTTTCTATCATCACCACATGTCTCTGGTCCTAACTTAATACCAGCTCTTGATGGATTTGCAGCCCTATCCGGCCTTATGATTAATCCTAAGAAATGCCTAGTGCTTAATATTTCACTCACAAACATGGAATTGATCCCGGCTAGGGCTGCACTCCCATTCACATGGGCAGAAAAATCAATCCCATATCTTGGAATTCATTTAACAGCATCTCATTCTGACTTATTCTTAACCAATTATCCTCCTGTATTAAGACAGATCACAAATCTAATAAAACAATGGTCGCAACTTCCTTTATCCTGGATAGGGAAGATTAATGCAATCAAAATGACTATTCTACCCAAATTGCTTTATCTATTCAGAGTCCTCCCTATTCCAATTCCTTCCTATTTTTTGAGAATAGTACAAAAAAGAGCAACTTCGTTTATATGGGGCTCTTCTAAACCACGTATACCTATACACACACTACATCTTCACAAAAATAAAGGAGGCCTGGGATACCCTAATTTTACTAACTACTACAGAGCAGCACATTTGGCCAGTCTGTCCAAATACCATGCAAAACAGGAAATCCCATTATGGGTATTTATAGAGGCTTCAGAAAATGACCCTCTATTAATATCAAATTTATTATGGCTTGATCCTAAAGACCGCTTTAAAATTCATAATCCCATAACTAAACACTTCTTATCTCTCTGGGATAAACTAAACAATCTCCACACAATCCTCTCCTTTCTTTTATCAGAAATCCGGCCTTTTATCCGGCATGGATCTACCCGAATTCTTTTAAAGCTTGGACAACATCAGGCATTCAGACACTAAATGACTTCATAGCATCTAAATCATTGCTTTCATTCCCATCGCTTAGAGAAAAATATGATCTACCAAACTCTGAGATATTTAGATATCTCCAAATCAAAAATTTCTATACACCATTCCTAAAGGGGGATACACCATTATCCCAATTATCCATTTTTGAATCAATCTGTACAAAAGATCCATTTGCTAAAGGTACAATTTCATCACTTTATAATCAATTATATGGAGTAGCAAATCTTAATAGACCCTCTTACGTTCAGAGGTGGGAGGAGGACCTGGGACGAACTTTATAAGACACGGACTGGTCTAACATATGGCTCACATCTAAGTCATCTTCACACAACATCTTAGCACTGGAGACAAATTATAAAGTGCTAACTCGCTGGTACTTTGTACCCGCTACAGTGGCAAAATATTCACCTAATACCTCAACTCTTTGTTTTCGAGGATGCCCAGAAATAGGCACATATTTACACATATGGTGGACGTGCCCAGTAATCCAAACCTTCTGGAAGGAAGTCTTCGTGATTGCATCTAAAATATTTAAAAAAATAATACAACCAGATCCATATTTAACTTTACTTAATCTAAAACCGGAATGGTTAACACTCTCTCAATTCAAACTTATGATCCAACTAATAACGGCTGAAAAACAAACAGTGGCCAAGGCATGGAAATCTCCTACATTGGTACTAGCAGAAACAATTCACAGAATGAATAATACAATGTCCCATGCTAAGATGGTAGCCATCGATCAAAATCAAATTCCAAAATTTGAAAAACTTTGGCATCCTTGGATAAAACAACAGTTCCTGTCAAACTTCAATGACTCTGTCCTGTTGCCATGGTAACAGATTAAATGACTTACAGAGACACCCATTCTAAGGCTTCAAAGAGAACTAAAAAGAATAATAAACTGACGAGCGGGACAACCTTGTGGACCATACCTCTACCTTTCAACCCTTTTTCTTCTTTCTCTTTCCTTTTCTCCACCTTACGATTAAAGCTCATTATCAGAATTTATTTGACCTATATACACTCTACTTGTAAACAATATGTATAGTAGGTATAAATCATTTAAATACCTACAAAAGTAACTAAGGAAATGATATATATCTTTAATTTAGGTTTACGTGAACCCAATGTTTAATATTTGAAATTTCATGATATTTACCTATATAAACCCTACTGTAAAATAATGAGCTTACTTTATAGATCCTTGTAAACTTACTTTATGTATCTTTATAACATTGTATACTCAATAAACTTCTTTTGACAAGGAAATATTTGGCTGTAGCAGGAGGCACTTTGTTCGTGAAGGGCTAGAGATCGGTACAATAATGAGTGTCTGCAGGCAGATAATTCTCCATCATGCCATACCACCAGGGAAGCGTGTGATTGGCCCCAAATGTATTCTGCAACAGGACACTCACCCCAAACATACAGCCAATATCATTAAGAACTATCTTCAGCATAAATAAGAGGCTCTAACAGAGGCCCTCATTCACACAGGGTACTACAGCGTACATCCGTGCGAGAGCCACATTTGCCTGCACAGGGATGAGAAGGTGTTTTGTGCATCCCCATGCAATCAGTCCCATAAAAGTGCAGTGTCACGAACATGTTAAAGGTCTATTATAACAGACCACAGAGGAAAAACAATAATTGCTAACGTACTTTCCATGCAAGCTTTTTGAGTTTGTATGCATAGGATTAGAACTACCGCTTAGCATTGATCAGAACAACAGCCAACAAAGCGCGGTGACTAGTCAGTTAAACCTCATTTCAAAACAGAAATGTTACAGGGATCTTTGCCCAGTTATGAAACAATTCTTGGAATATTCTCAGTATTCTCAGTATTGACCGTTAATAAAAGCCCCATAACAAATATTATTTAAGACAAACACTATTGATAGAAAACCTCAAGTGTAACAGTTCAGTGTCAGTGAAATGTAATATACTGTTCTTTTCAAGCCTCCGTCACTAAAAATGTTTTTATACTTATCACATGCTTATACTTAGAAAGCCTGCAGGGATTCTTTGGAAGAAATATTGACATAAAGGCATTTTTTGTTTTAGACTTATTTAACACTATGCAGTGCCTTGAAAACGTATTCATACACCTTGAAATTTTCCATATTTTGTTGTGTTACAACCAAAAACATAAATGTATTTTAAGCACTTCAATACAGGGCACTTTCGAACCTATCTGCCCAGGCCAATTTTCAGCTTTTAATGCTGTCACTTTTTTAAATGACAATTGCTCGGTCATGCTACACTGCACCCAAACTAAATTTTATCATTTTGTTCTCACAAATAGAGCTTTCTTTTGGTGGTATTTTATCACCTCTGCAGTTTTTATTTTTTGCTAAATGAATAAACATAGACCGGAAATTTGGAAAAAAAAAGTTTTTCTTTGTTTTTGTTATAAAGTTTTGTAAATAAGTAAGTTTTCTCCTTCACTGATGAGCACTGATAAGCTGCAATGATGGGCACTGATAAGGCGGCACTGATGAGGTGGCACTGACGATAGGCACTGATAGGCAGCACTGATAGGTGGCACTGATGGGCACTGATAGGCAACACTGATGGGCACTGAAAGGCTGCACTGATGGGTACTTATGGGTGGCACTGATAGGTGGCACTGATGGGCACTGAAAGGCAGCACTGATGGGCAGCACTGATGGGCATTGAAGGCCACTGATGGCTGGCACTGATAGTTTTCGCTGATAGACATCACTGGTGGCACTGGCAGGCATTATTCATTGGCACTGATTTGCAGCTGCCTGGGCACTGATTGGCAGCTGCCTGGGCCATGATTGGCATTTCCCTGGTGGTCTAGGGTGGCATACCTGGTGGTCCAGTGTGGGGCCATCCCTGGTGGTCCTGGCGGCATCCTGGTGGTCCTGGGTGGGCATCCGAGAAGTGATAAACAATCAGCACAGACCCCCCTGTCAGGAGAGCAGTCGATCTGTCAGACGCGAGTGAGGAGAGGCCGATCATTGGCTCTTCCTGTTTACATCGTGATCAGCCGTGATTGGACATGGCTGATTTCGTGGTAAAGCGTCTCTGTCGGAGACTCTTTACCTAGATCGGAGTTACGGTGTGTCAGACTCCGCAACAACAATCTCCATGATGTGCGCCCCCGGGAGCGCACAGCAGCTTGATATCCTGACAACGTCATAGGACGTCCGGTCAGGATATCGCAACCACTTTGCCGACGTCATTTTGCTATATGTCAGGTGGCAAGTGGTTAAATGGGTTTTATGTGATAGACCAACACAAAGTGGCACATAATTGTGAAGTGGAAGGAAAATGATAAATGGTTTTCCAAGGTTTTTACAAATAAATATCTGAAAAGTGTGGCGTGCATTTGTATTCAGCCCCCCTGAGTCAATACTTTTGTAGAACTACCTTTCACTGCAATTACAGCTGCAAGGGGATGTCTCTACCAGCTTTGCACACCTAGAGAGTGAAATTTTTGCCCATATTTCTTTGCAAAATAGCTGAAGCTCTGTCAGATTTGATTGAGAGTGTCTGTGAACAACAATTTTCAAGTCTTTCCACAGATTCTCAATTGTATTTAGGTCTGGACTTTGACTGGGCCATTCCAATACATGAATATGCTTTGATCTAAACCATTCCATTGTAGCTCTGGCTGTATGTTTAGGGTTGTTGTCCTGCTGGAAGGTGAACCTCCTCCCCAGTCTCAAGTCTTTTGCGGACTCTAACAAGTTTTATTCTAAGATTGCCCTGTATTCGGCTCCATCCATCTTCCCATGAACTCTGACCAGCTTCCTTGTCCCTGCTGAAGAAAAGCATTCTCACAACCTGATGTTGCCACCACCATGTTTCACGGTGGGGATGGTGTGTTCAGGGTGATGTGCAGTGTTAGTTTTCCGCCAAACATAGCATTTTGCTTTTAGGCCAAAAAGTTCAATTTTGGTCTTATCTGACCAGAGCACCTTCTAACACATGTTTGCTGTGTCCCCCACATGGCTTCTCACAAAACTGCAAATGGCACTTCTTTCAACAATGTTTTCTTTCAACAATGGCTTTCTTCTTGCCACTTTTCCATAAAGGCCAGATTTGTGGAGTGCACGACTAAAAGTTGTCCTGTCGACAGATTCTCCCACCTGAGCTGTGGAACTCTGCAGCTCATCCAGAGTTTACAATGGGCCTCTTGGCTGCTTCTCTGAATAATGCTCTCCTTGCCCAGCCCGTAAGTGTAGATGGACAGCCATGTCTTGGTAGGTTTGCAGCTGTACCATACTCTTTCCAATTTCGGATGATCTTGTGATCTCCGTGAGATGTTCAAAACTTTATCCCTGACCTGTCTGGTGTGTTCCTTGGCCTTCATGATGCTGTTTGTTCTTTAGCAAACCTCTGAGGGCTTCACAGAACCGCTGTATTTATACCGAGAATAAATTACACACAGGTGGACTCTATTTACTAATTAAGAGACTTCTGAAGGCAATTGGTTCCACTAGATTTTAGTTAGCGGTATCAAAGTAAAGGGGGCTGAATGCAAATGCACGCCACACTTTTCAGATATTTATTTGTAAAAAAAAATTGAAAACCATTTATCATTTTCCTTCCACTTCATGTTTATATGCCACTTTGTTTTGGTCTATCACATAAAATCTCAATAAAATACATTTTTTTTCTAGTTGTAAAATGACAAAATGTGGAAAAATTCAAGGAGTATGAATACTTTTTCAAGGCACTGTATGCCTCTGGTTCAAACTATTGTTTATTGTGGTTTTTTTTTTTTGCAATAATATTAATGTTATTTATTTGATATGGACCGCAAGTAAATTTCAACCTTTTCTGGAGATTAGTATTCAAAAAATAATTAGAAACAACATAGCATAAATCCGATTTTCAGCATTTACAGTGTACTTCTGTCCTAAAGACCCCCGAGGGAAGATGTAATAGAGACTGCACCTGAGTTTTTAGTAATATTCTGTTGGAATGCAGCAAGTAGCTTTATGCTGTGGTTGTAAGCATTGCAGCTTATTTGCCAAAACTATGGGGTTGATTTACTAAAGGCAAATCCACTTTGCACTACAAGTGCACTTGGAAGTGCAGTCGCTGTAGATCTGAGGAGGACATGCAAAGAAAATAAAAAACAGCATTTTTGCTTGTACATGATTGGATGGTAAAATCAGCAGAGCTTCCCCTCATTTCAGATCTACCCCTCAGATCTACAGCGACTGCACTTCCAAATGCACTATGCAAAGTGGGTTTGCCTTTAGTAAATCAACCCCAGTGTCTGGTTTATTGTCTTTGATATAGAATCTGTTTTGCTCAGTGCAGTTGATACTCCATTGTGTTAGCCAGGCACCCCAGGAGCTCGATTTTTTTTCTTACCCAATTTACATTATTTGGATGTATTAGTGTTTGCTGAAAGTGTATCTAAAGCCAATTTTTTTTTAAGTTTTGAATAGAGTAATGAAAAGTTTGTACCCCATTGGATTTTTGTCTGCTGTAAATTCTATAGTGGTGCCAGCTGTGGTGATATTTGAGTAAACGACAAAACTTAATGTATACTTTGAAGTAACTTAATCACAATAGGGGATAATGATAATGGGCAGGGGCGGACTGACCATTGAGCCACTCGGGCACTGCCCGAGGGCCCTGTGCCACTAGGGGGCCCCATCAGGGTTGCCAGCCTCAGTAAAACCAGGGACAGAATGTATAGATCTGTGTTTTTTTACATCTGTCTGTGTATACTGTGTGTACATGTATGTGTATACTGTGTGATTGTATACTGTGTGTGTGTATACTGTGTGGCCCCATAATCTCTGATTGCCCGAGGGCCCCATAATCATCTATTGCCCGGGGGCCCCATGAGTTATCAGTCCGCCCCTGGTAATGGGTATTGCCTTGTACCAGAAAATAAGCATGTGCCTTATTGCACGCGCTGCCTTTGTATCATTATGGTAGAATGTTTAGAAATATTACTAGCATCAGGGGGAAATAAGGCATTAAATGTGAATGCATATCCATGGTTTATCACCTGGGGATACGGAAACCAGTTTTTTCACTTTTAGCTACTAGTGAAGCTACAGTAAACACAAGGCATAGATGTTTCCATATAGGGTAACTTGTCCTAATAAGATTTAGCAGTTCTAAACAAACCAATGTGATGTAAGACCTTAAAGGTTGAGACTAACCTCCATATAATGTTTTATCTATATAGCAGGAGTGGAAGCACCCACTTATTGTCGTGGTGATGCTAGGTTTCTGAAAAGCAGAGTTTACACATAAATTAACACCATAGGGGTGTTTTACTAAAGGCAAATAGATTGCTCCCTTTGCAAAGGAAGTTTTACTTTGCTTTGAATTTGCTCCTGAGCTTAGCGAATGAGATAAAGCCCTGCTCACTTCTACCATCCAATCATGTGCAAGCAAAAGCTCTAGGGAAAATTCCCTTGCAAATTTAAACTTCCCTTACAAAGTGAACAGGCTATTTGCTTTTAGTAATTCAGCCCCTATAAATAAATGGTATGCTGCTCAGCTGGCATGTCCCAGTACAAGTTATAGGTGGTGATTGTGTAATTTGAATTGTGGGAAAATCAATGGTTGACAGCTGTGCAGGTTAAAGTGTTTGTTAGCCCAACATTTCATATTCCTGATATGTGTATGTTGCATCACGTACTTGTGTTAAATAGTATAATTTTCTCTTTGTATTTATTACTTTGTGTGAAATACTTGGTGATCCTGCCAGTCCCTCTGCTTTCCTATTTCAAACAGACAACTATTCATAGAAGCACATCCATCCCAGTGTGATCAGTTTTCTGTCTGTCCTGGGAGCACAGCTGGTCAACCCTTCAGTGGGCAAGACTTATGCTGACATGCCCCCCTGCACAGCTCTTCACTGGGAAGATCAGTTTGTTGCTATTTCTCTGCCTCATATGGCCCGCTCCCCTGCAGTCTTCACCCCCATCTACTATGCAGCTGAGAACAGAGGTTATACTTACCTTTTTCTCCTTTTTTTTTTATATAAAATTGTGGTATTTATAATGTTTTATATAAACTGAATTGGTTGTTTTTCAAGGTGAGGGTTCACATATAGTTTAGGGATGCTATGTAAGATTTTGGCTTAAAGGATAAGGTCACCTGTAGAATGTTACATAGTTACATATTCTGGTTGAAAAAAGACACAAGCCCATCTAGCTCAACCAATAATAATAAAAAAAAAATATCAAACAATCCTATATACATAATCCCATACCCACAGTTGATCCAGAGGAAGGCAAAAAAAAAAACAAAAAACAGCAATGCATGATCCAATTTGCTTAGGCAGGGGAAAGAATTCCTTCCTGATCGCCCAAGAGGCAATTGTATATTCCCTGGATCAACTTTACCTATAAATATTAGTACCCAGTTATATTATGTACATTAAGGAAAGAATCCAGGCCTTTTTTTAAAGCAATCTACTGAGCTGGCCAGAACCACCTCTGGAGGGAGTCTAGTGCACATTTTCACAGCTCTTACTGTGAAGAAACCTTTCCATATTTGGAGATTAAACCTCTTTTCCTCTAGATGTAAAGAGTGCCCCCTTGTCCGCCGTGATTACCTTAACCACATAAGGACAGGAAGGATTTACCCCCTTAATGACCAGGCCATTTTTTTGCGATACGGCACTGTGTCGTTTTAACTGACAATTGCACAGCCGTGCAACGTTGTACCCAAACAAATTTTATGTCTTTTTTCACCCACAAATAGAGCTTTATTTTGGTGGTATTTGATCACCTCTGCGTTTTTTATTTTTTGTGCTATATACACAAAAAGACCCACCATTTTGAAAACCAAAACAATATTTTTTACTTTTTGTTAAATAAATTATCAAAAAGAAATGTAAAAAAATAAATTACTTCATCAGTTTAGGCCAATATGTATTCTTCTACATATTTTTGGTAAAGAAAATCACAATAAGCGTAAATTGATTGGTTTGCACAAAAGTTAGTGTCTACAAGATAGGGGATAGAGTTATTGCATTTTTATTTATTCTTTTACTAGTAATGGCGGTGATCAGCGATTTATAGCGGGACTGCGACGGACAGATCGGACACTTTTGACACTTTTTTGGGATCAGTGACATTTATACAGCGATCAGTGCTATAAAAATGCACTGATTACTGTATAAATGACACTGGCAGGGAAGGGGTTAACACTAGGGGGCAATCAAGGGGTTAAATGTGTTCCCTGGGAGGGGTTTTTAATGGTGGGGGGAGTGGACTGACTGCAGGAGGAGAGAGATCGCTGTTCCTAATCACTGGGAACAGACGATCACTCTGTACTCTCCTGACAGAACGGGGATCTGTTTGTTTACATTGACAGATCCCCGTTCTGGCTCTCTGTGGCTCAATCGCGGGTGGCCGGTGGACATTGCGGCCTCCGGCCATGTGCATCAGGTCTGGTGCTGCACCGCGGGTGCGCACACGTGCCCACTGTATCTATTGCACGAAGCAACGTACAGTTATGGCACTTCATGCAATAGAGCTGACCTGCCTAACCACTTTAACCACTTGCTGACCTGCTGGTCGGCAAGTGGTTAAAGTGAATCCCTCAACACCAAGTTCACTATATGGATCGCTTATGTAGTTATATATGTTGATCATTTTTCCCTTAATCTCCTCTTCTCTAGAGAATAAATTCAGTTCCTCTAATCTTTCCTCGTAGCTGAGCTCCTTCATGCCTCTTATCAGTTTGGTTGACCTTCTCTGCACTTTCTCCAGTTCCCTGATATCCTTTTTGAGAACTGGTGCCAAAAACTGAACTGTATATTCCAGATGAGGTCTTACTAATGATTTGTACAGGGGCAAAATGATATCTCTCTCTCTGGAGTCCATACCTCTCTTAATACAAGAAAGGACTTTGCTTGCTTTGGAACCACAGCTTGGCTTTGCATGTTATTATTGAGCTTATGATCTATCAAAACCCCCAGATCCTTCTCCACTACAGATTCCCCCAGTTGTACTGCCCCTAGTATGTATGATGCATGCATATTCTTAGCCCTCAAGTGCATAACTTTACATTTATCAACATTACACCTCATCTGCCACATAGTTGCCCAATTAGACAGAGCATTGAGCTTGGCTTGTAAGTTGGAGACATCCTGTAAGGACGTTTTTCCAGTGCATAGCTTGAAATGGTACTTTTAATCACAGACCCTATATAATTTATAAATATATTACAAAGTAAGGGTCCCAACACCATTGAACGTGTTACATGTTATGACCGTGTTTAGGGTGCAACATGTTCCTGCACCCCCACTGACCCCCCCCCCCCGCACCTTGTGACAGCAAGCGGAGGTTCCATTCCACCTTAGGCCATGTCACATTTAAAACTGGCAGAGGGCTTATAGTTCTCAATGGATTAGGAGGGCGCTGATCAGCACGCTCATGATCCATTGATACTACTTCCAGCTTTCTAACTAAAAAGCCCATATGGAGGTATGGGCAGAAAGCTGGAAGACATGCCTGCAGGAGCCTAACATTGCACCTGGGATCAGTGAATGCTTTGCAGTCTCCTGTAGGAAAAATAAGTACAGTTATTATTTTTTCCCTAAAGGTGAACTTGGTCTTTAAAGCTGACCTTCACTCAGAAAATAATAATCTTCCAATATTAATTTTGCTACTTCTCCCTTACCTGTTAATTACGTAATAATTTTTTATTCATAGAGCATTTACCTTTTTTTTGGGGTACTCACTTCCACTTTCTCTTTGCGCACTTAACCATTTCAGCCCCAGAAGAATTTACCCCCTTCCCGACCAGGCCATTTTTTTTGCGATACGACACTGTGTCACTTTAACCGACCGCGCAGTCGTGCGACGCTGTACCCAAACAAAATTTACGTCCTTTTTTTCCCACAAATAGAGTTTTCTTTTGGTGGTATTTGATCACCTCTGCGGTTTTTATTTTTTGCACTATATACAAAAGAAGAGGGACAATTTTGAAAAAAAAAACACTATCTTTTAATTTTACTATAATAAATATCTCCAATTTAAAAAAAAAAAAAAGAATTTTTTTTCCTCAGTGTAGGCCAATATATATTCTTCTACATATTTTTGGTAAAAAAAAATCTCAATAAGCGTGTATTGATTGGTTTGCGTAAAAGTTATAGCATCTACAAAATAGGGGATAGATTTGTGGCATTTTTATTTATTATTCTTTTTTTACTAGTAATGGCAGCAGTCAGCGAGTTTTATTGTGACTGCGATATTGCAGCGGACAAATCGGACGCTTTTGACACATTTTTGATACCAGTGACATTTATACAGCCATCAGTGCTATAAAAATGCACTGATTACTGTATAAATGTCACTGGCAGTGAAGGGATTAACACTAGGGGGCGATCAAGGGGTTAACTGTGCTCCCTAGGTGTGTTCTAACTGTAGGGGGGGTGGGACTGACTAGGGGAGGAGAGAGATCGGTATTCATACTTAGTATGCACACGCGATCTGTCTCCACTCCCCTAAGAGAACTGGGATTTGTGTGTTAACACAACTCTGCTCTTTACTCTGTCACGAGCGATCGCGGGTGATGCCCGCCAGGCACTCGCATCGGCCTCCAGTGGCATCTTAAATGGCCAACGTGCAGCTATGATGGCTCGCCCGGGGGAGCCATCCTGCCATTGTGTAACTGTGGCGGCCGGTCGGGAACCGATTAAAGAAGGCTCTAGGCTTGCCCATCCCTTCTGCAGGCTCTTGGGATATCATGTCACACATTTCAGAAGGATTTAGGACAGTCTCCCTACAGTTAGCAATCTCATGCATGTGCAGTGGAGAGCCAACTGCGAGTCATCAGGAAGTGAAAGCTGGCTCCTGAATGCAAGATGGTGACATGGAAGTACAGAAACCCTGAAAAAACTGGGTGTGAGGAAGATGGTGCTGGACTTCGCAGGCTGATAAGTATGTTTTTTTTTAAATTTAGCAGCTAATATTACTTATAGCTGTTGACTTTTAGTTTTGCAAATACCAGTTGAAGTTCCTTTTTAAAGTGAACCTGTGCTCAGACTATGCACACCAAAGTATTCACATAATCTGAACAAGCCGTAAAGCATGTAAAATAAAACTAAAGAATTTCCAAGCTCAACTTACCAACCAGCCTGCGACCAACTGAATTAACTTGCCTAACAGTTTGCGTTAAAAACGGGTTTAGTTGCACACATTTGCAAATACATGCATAAGCTGCAGGCCACGGCAAGGCACCCTGTATCCTGCAGACCCTAACTCTAACTTTGAAGAGTCTCCACAGTGGGAGCACATGTATTCTAATGGATAGATGAAGGGCAGATGACTTGAGGGAGCCCAACCCTCCTTAAAGGCGCAGGAGCACACTGAACACCCAGCACATTGAACAATGGCAGCAAAGGTGTCAGCGTGTTGCCTGACCAATATGTCAACAATACAAAAAAAGGTCACGGCCCCCACCTATAACTGGTCTTCACAGCAAGGAGCACTGGAAGGGCAAACGCATGTAAAATAAAACCAAAGAATTTCCAAGCTCAACTTACCAACCAGCCTGCGACCAACCAAATTAACCTGCCTAACAGTTTGCGTTAAAAACAGGGGTTTAGTTGCACACATTTGCAATTACATGCATAAGCTGCAGGCCACGGCAAGGCACCCTGTATCCTGCAGACCCTAACTCTAACTTTGAAGAGTCTCCACAGTGGGAGCACATGTATTCTAATGGATAGATGAAGGGCAGATGACTGGAGGGAGCCCAACCCTCCTTAAAGGCGCAGGAGCACACTGAACACCCAGCACATTGCACAATGGCAGCAAAGATGTCAGTGTGTTGCCTGACCATGATGTCAACAATTCAAAAAAAGGTCACACTTCGCACACTCTTCCAGGAAGATATTTTTATGACAGGAAAGATATACCATACTCCATACATAGAAAAACAGAGAAAAAACTCATAGTGAAACACCGTTTAGCATGAGTTATCAAGCGCATTAAATGCGCAACTTACACGATATTTGGCAAAACAAGCATCAGTAAAAAACATCCGTGTTGGCAGCTGTATGGCGTGCGTTCCAAGGAGGCAGAAATTGCGTCACTGGTTAACACGAACCGGAAGTACGTTTTGACGTGAGTGGGGTCACCGATGGGGGAGTTTCGTTTTTTTGGATCACTTTGCAACTTTTACAAAAGCACCAAGCACTTTTCAGAATTTTTTTATGTCACAATTATATTGACTTATAAGTTATCTATTAGAATGTATACTGTTTGATACAGGCTGTCAGCGCTGTTTTATATCTTTTGCTTTAAGGTTTTAGCACCTTTGTGCAGCAACTGCAGTCACAGTTTTTCACTTTGCATTTCCTTTTGATTTAACACTCCTGCGCAAGTTCTTGAATTAGATTTATTGATTTTCTTTCACTGTTGCTCTCTGTTTTTCTAGGAGTAGACTGCCCTGGATAGAGGTAAATGTGGCATCTGACAGATTGGTTGCTGGTATGTGACTGAGAAAACAGACTACCTGGAGTCTTTGGATGAGAGCTGCATCGTTTCATCTGTGCAGGCGAATCTGAGACCATTTTGAGCAGAATGTAAGAGCTTCTTCTACACCAAGGTTTGCGTCTACCTACTTTTGATGTACTGCCCCATATCAGGTGAGACGCAAGGGATCTTTTGCTAAGCTGTTTCATGCTGGACTGTTCCAGAGTTAAGAGTGTACTAGGATAGCTATAGATTCAAATGAGGATAGCAGAGCTGCCAAATTGAGGTGCTGTGCACACAAACTGTCTGTATTTCTCAGAGAGAACAGTCAGCTTCTGTAGTTCTTGTCTATAAATCTGTGGGCTATACAAAGACATATTTAACTGTTTTTTTTTGACAAATGCACTGTTTTTTAAAAGTTCAGTCTATGCATCACTGAAATTACAGTTTTGTAGTAGCTAGAGAGTTAAACCATGTGACAGTTTCTTAGATTTCTTGGGTAGTTTAGCTGTGCACACCCACTGTAGTCTAGCGTCGTTTCCACTTTCTCTGTTGGAAATGGAGATTTCGCTGTTTAAATATCCCACCAAGTACTCAATACATCTGAAAGTAGATTTGAAAAAAAGTTATCCCAAATCAAACAATAAAAACTAGGAAACATTGTTCTTTAATTGTAAGATTTAAAGTAAATGATGTTCAATATTTAGGGAAGTGTACAGCTGTCAGAGAAATTGGAAGTCTGGAAAACAAATACTGTTTATACTCGAGTATAGGCCGACCCGAATATAAGCCGAGGCACCTAATTTTACCACAAAAAACTGGGAAAATGTATTGACTCGAGTATAAGCCTAGGCTGGGAAATGCAGCAGCTACTGGGTAAACAATGCCCATCTGCAGCCTCACTTTGCCCATTTGCAGCCTCACTGTGCCCACCTGTATCATCAGTGCCCATTTGCAGCCTCACTGTGCCCATTTGCAGCCTCATTGTGCCCATCTGCAGCCGTACCTGTGATAACTAAAACAGTGGGTGTCTCCCGCTGTGTCATGCCCATCTGCAGCCGTACCTTTGATAGCTAAAACACCGGGTGTTTCCAAATGCAGTCTGTTTGGCCGTCCATTGTAACAAAGCTCCGCCTCCACCTCCTCTGTGATAGACGGAACACTGATACAGTTTCCCAGCATTGTATCAGTGTTCCGTCTATTACGGACAAGGAGACAGTGGGACTCTGTTACAATGGGCGGCCGCACAGATTGCATAACACAACGGTGACACCCACTGTTTTAGTTATCAAAGGCATGGCTGCAGATGGGCACCCTCACTCGAGTATAAGCCGAGGGGGGGTTTTCAGCCTAAAAAATGTGCTGAAAAACTTGGCTTATACTTGAGTATATACGGTACTTTAAAGTCAACTCAAGGAATCAATATGTAACATTATTATGTACGTTGCCAACATGATTTATTGAAGCTTAATAAAGAATATGTCTCATGTTTTTTAAGCACGTACATGCTTCAATGCTCATGGATTGAATATCAGGATTGCATAAGTATACTTGCTAGCATTCCTGGCTGAATTCCAATTACCATTTAGTTCCCTTCCCTTAGTCACTAGAACCCTGGGCTGTCCATAGAAATTCTGGATTTTAGGACAGTACAAGGATTCTTTGTTCTTTAAGTGTCAGATACTCTTCAGCACAGTTGAGCATGAGCAACAAACTAAAATTTCTACTTTACTTATCCACATTATATATTTGTTCCAAAAGTTTTAAATTACTTTTGCATTTGGTGTATTGAGCTGTGGCAAAACAAGAGGCTTTTTTAATGCCTGAAAACTGGTATAGTATATTAATATATATTTATATACTATGGTATAGAATATAAAAGTATATTTATATACCTAGTGCTAGCAATATTGGGGGATACTGTATGTAGAAATGTAGGGTTCTACATTTGCTCAATTAAGTCACAACAGGATGTGGTCATTGTTTTAGTAGAGATCCCTTACAGTAGCTAGAACACAGTAAAGAATGAAATGTTTGGCCTTCTTGATTCCTAGACTGGCCAACCTTATACATGTGAAAATCATAGTCAAGATTTCTAATCTGCCTTTTGTTAAGAGAGTCCACTAGTGTCTTCTACACTCATAATACATGCTACTAGTGTTTGGTGGTAAGGGTTTAGCCACTCCTCATTTAGGACTAAGTTAAATGAGTGATATAAAGCTTTTTCTACTTTAACCACTTGTTAACAGCCACCCCATTAGGCTGTATCTAGATGGCACAGGGGAGTTTTAGTAACAAAGTCATGCTACTAAGTATACTAGTGATTAATTGCTGGGAGTAGCAATTACTTCCTAAATAGATAAGACAAATGATTCCTTATGGAGTAAGCTACACAAACAGCATTTAATAGCCATTTGTTCATATTATGCAGCAATCAGTTATTATAACTCATTACAGAAATTAATCACTGGTGATTTTAGTAGCATGACTGAGCTTCTAAACTTGAAATATCTGTGTAGCTATAAGTCTAATGGTTTATTGTCATTGAGTGGTTGGATCTCATGTAGTGCACGATAAAAATTAAGCCTATGATGTAATTGGAGTATAAAAATTTGAGTGAATCATCTTTAATAAAAGCTAAAGCTTAAAAAACCCTTAAAAACATGTTTAAAGTGGTTGAAAAGCCTTAATGTTTTTCACCTTAATGCAGTCTATGCATTAAGGTGAAAAATCTGTGTTGCAGCTGCCCCCTTGACCTCCCTTTTTTCTTACCTGAGCCCGATCCGATCCAGCTATGTGTACAACTGCAGCTGCATAGCCGCTGTCTATGTCAATGGACGCAACAGCAGGACTCGGGAGCGAGCCCGCACGGGTGCACCCATGGAAATCAGCTTTCCGTTGGGGAACCCGATGAAGAGGAGGGGCTTGGAGCATCGGCACAGAGCAGGTAAGTATAGGCATGTTTGTTATTTTTATTTTTAAAAAAGGGGAGGGTTTACAATCACTTTAAATAAAACATGCAAAGAGATTTTACCCTTAGTAATACAGGTTGTTTGATACATATAACATCACTTTTTAGGAGGACATGAAACCCATTCTTTGATCTGTTTCTATAAACATGATTTAAAAGACTTGCTACAAGTGTTATTGATGTTAGTATACAGCAGGGGTAGGCAACCTCGGCCCCCAGCTGTGGTGAAACTACAAGTCCCATGAGACATTGCAAGACCCTGACAATCACAGGCATGACTCCTAGGCAGAGCATGATGGGATTTGTAGTTTCACCACAACTGGAGTGCTGAGGTTGCCTCCCACTGGTATACAGTCTTGCTATCTGAACTACATTTGCAAACTCAGCCTTTTGCTATAATGTAGTGTGTGTGCATCATTATAAAATACCTAAATTAATTAATTTCATTCTTTTTTGCAGATGCCTGAAAATCACACATACATTTGGGCATTTGGGTAACAATATTCTGTTTAAAAAAGCCAATCATGCTGGAATTTTCTTGTCTAAGAGTCAGAGATCTTGTCAATAGCAGTAGAATGTGGTGAACCAACATTTGGTACAATGTGTACTTTACTTCGGCATACCTGTGGCACTATATCTTTAGCTGACCTCTTGGCACCAATATGTGGGTATGTTGTCAATGCATCCTGAAAGCTGGCACTCTCCCAAGTCCCAGCAACACGTAGCAATTAACATCTGTGTTCTACTGAAATGTTTTTTTCTTTTGCAGACTTTGCCAGACCCTAATTCTGTTTTTTATAACTTGTTATGGAATTTATAATGTATGGTTTATTTTCCACAACATTTTTGTGCTAAAGAAAGTTTTGGTCAGCTTAATTTAAAGGGATGTCATCTTTAAAAAAAAAATCATTTTCTGTTTCATGGTTTCAGTTTATTTTAATATGCATAGCAATACATATTATGATGTGTGTGTAAGAAGTACAGCAATCTTTTTTTTATACATTTGAAAATTCATGTTGTTATTCACCATAGACTACAAAAGACAACTACCAGAGAGAGTCAGAGGATTAAAGAGGCATCATTGGTTCTTTGGAACATCTGTGGGAGATGGAGGGTTGAAGAATCAATGTGAGCCAGTGCTGAAGACCCTGTTTATTTTAGTACAGTACAGAGTGATCTCACTGCTTCACTGAGCTCTTGGGTGCAATTGGCTCAAACACCATTTAAATACAACGGATGAAGCACAAGTTACAAACATGGCTAATAAAGGGAACCTATAAATTAAGGTTAATCCCTGCACTAACAGAACAGTACACCTTCTTACACCCAGTTGCTGGAAACTTACATCCCCTAGTGTTAATGAATCAACAGAATAATAAATGTACTGTATATACCCATGCTATATCAACTCTAGACCGATTATGTTAAATTAGAACTACCTGTATAGGCAAAACTTTATTTTTAATTTTGGATAGAGTAAGGGAAGTTTATGCACCCTGTCAGATTGTTTTTTTCGCCATCTGTGTGCCTTTGCAGAGGTTTCTATTCACTTCCTGTCCCTTAGCCAAACAGGAAGTGAGAGGAGATCCCTGCAGAACAAGATTACTT